>JARHVA010000107.1:2498333-3230000 GCA_037957365.1 Torreya grandis
TAAAGAAATATGCACAAGGTGATCATGTGCATAAGATAAAATAAAGGTGCACAAGATGTTATGTGTGTAAGACACCTGGAGAGTTATGCACTGAAGGACCAACACAATGGAATTGTATTGGGTAGGATAGGACAAGGCAAGATATGAAAGTGTATAAATTTTGACAAAGAGAGGAAAGCATGCTTAGAAGGGAAGCACAATAGCAAGAGGAAATGGGACCATGGAGGCTAAATCATGTACATGTGAGGCACTGCACCTAGCTTTCCATAAGGAAGGCAAAGGTCATGGAAAGTAAATAATATCCAAGGAGAAACAGTATCAGGATAAGTCGGTACCCACCTAAAGTGAGGTAAGAAGTGACAATTTGAATTAAACATCACTTCATCAAAAAACCATTAGGAAAATTAATTGAGGTGACAATAAAGGCACAAATATCCACATTAAATGCATGCATGGCAGTAGATTTTCATTCATTTTTTTGGATTTTTTCAAATCCCAAGAATTTTAGGCACCACCACACCATTAAACACCTACAATTAATTTGGTAGCTAAATTAAGTGTATAAAATGACAAAGGAATAACTAGCTAGGGTTAAAAACTCAAAATTAATTTGAACTTAAAGTATTAAATTAGATCCAAACTTGTGAAATAGAGCCAAAGTAAGAAGACACTATTGTATTAATAAATTTATCACCTACAGACATTAAAAAGTGAACAAGTGAATAGAGGGAGGAATTATGCTCTATTTGAGATTGGCATAGAGGATGTAGTGCATGAAGTGGAGAAGAACCAGGCAGCTAAAAATAAGAGTGATGTCAAGGCCACTATTAATGGTAATTAAAACTCAAGATCTGAGGTCACAGTCATAAATCTTACGACTGTGAGGTGCACCATCAAAAATTATAAGATTCATCATTGTGAATAAACTATGCTTCAACACCAGCCAGTTCAGGATGGGGAAGAAACACATGAGTTCTACCCTACAATAGTCATAAAAGGATGCCAAAAGGGTGTGAGTGATAGAAGAATCAAACCATGTAAAAAAAGGTGTAACCAGTAGAAGGAGTTAGCATCATTGAGGTGGATCTAGAGGCACTTATGAAAATGTCATACCAAGAGATGCAGTTCTTGAAGGAAGTGTTGGTAGGAGAGAGATGGGCATCCTTTGTGCACACCTGATAGCTCAAGGAATATAACCACCATACTTTGAGAAATACACAATATCTAGTGTAAGACTAGATGGTGGACACGGGGGCCAAAATAGAATCATACATAGAATTGTTTGATGTATTCAATCGAGATAAACTTGAATCCACCAGCATAACTCAATGCTATGAGTTGTCATGTTTCATAAAGTTTGAAGAAATGTTTTAGTTCCTCCTTTCATCTATGGATACTGTATCTATTTCATATGAAGGTTCATGTGGATATCAGTGTGCCTATTAGGCAAAATTATCGGGTTCCCAGACTCCAACACAGACATCCACTAGATGATGGCAAATCATGCTAAAGTTGAAAGGGTTAGAAAAATCCCATGATACACCAAGGGAGATTTTACATTCCAAATTAAAGGCATCAAGGACCCTAGAATGAGGTTAGTTGTGTGCCTAGTGATTTCAAAACTTTTCCCTAGTGTTTGATGGGCAAACGTCACCAAGTCCTACCTATACATTACTTATCACATGGCACAGGGGGTTAAATTTAACATCACCAAATTCATAGTGGAGGAAATGGTGAAGAATGTGTTGGAATGTCATACATCATGGGATACCTTCTGATGGGGATCAATTCTGATCCTAATTATCATGGAGGAGATTGGAGTACTAGATGGTGATGAGGACAACCTTTGGGTCTTCCCAATGCATAAGGACTCCCGAGTGCTAAAATATTAAAAATTCACCTACCCCTAAACCTTTTCCTAGAAATAAAATACTTGCATGATGGGATGGTTTACCCAATACATCAACGCATTCGAAAAGGAATGGCACATTCTTGAGGAGCTCCCTTAGACTATGTTTGGGATGGTAACTTTTTCCATAATGAAACACTTTTGTGTAGTGCACTTGGAACTCACAGATGGAAATAAATATGGTTGGCTAAAGATCCCATACACTTTCTTAGCTAAATAATTTAAGGATGTGATTCAAATAATCCCCAATGCATAATATTTAGTCATCCTAGTCAAGACCATGGATTTGGAACAGAGCAAGTTACGACACCAATATGTGCACCCAAGGGAGAAGGTGACCAAAGATGAGGTGGATGACTTGGATCACACTAACATCCATCCCTTCTAAAAGGAGGTCATACTCAGGCACATCCACATGCTTTACTATGAGATAAAGTTGAGGAAGAAAGGCACACACCTGGAGAAGGATGATGACCTCCCCCTCTAAATCAGTAATGAAAGGAAGATGGTACCAATAGCAATGAATAATTCTCCCCAAAATAAGAAGGGGAAAAACTTGAGGATATGTAAGAGTGCATCAGATTGAAGATCACCTCTGGTGATGAAGCCACTCCTTTTACACCAAAGAATAAGTGCATGGCCTTCACGTGAGGGATTATTTCACCCAATCCAAAGGAGAAGAAAAATAAGAAGTTCAAAGGGCCAGTGGTAATGCCCATGATAACATTGGTAGAGATGGAGGCACAAGAGGTGGGAAAAGAATAAAAAATAAAGGAGGCACGTGAAGATATAGAAGAGAAATAAGATGGAGTGATCAAATTTTACATCATCCAAGAAGAAGAAACAAGGGAATAACACCATATAAATTCATAAGTCTCTCCAAGGTGGCACCACTACGACACTTGGGGGAGCAAAAAATACATGAAGTGCCTCACCCATATAACCTACTACATGGCCTCCACAAATTGAGAAGGAAAAGAGGCACTGATGGACAAAGATAGGCCTCAATAAGGAACATATAAAGGTGGCACTAAAGCTAGATCGGAAAAGAGAGGCCATGAAGGTAGATGGTATGACCTAGGTAGAGATTGATAAGGCTAAGGTTGAATAAATAAAGGTTGAGGAGGAAAAAATAACCATAATAATAAAGAAGAGGAAGACAAAGATAAATAAGTCCTGAGATGAAAGGGCCAACAAAGAAAAGGAAGAAAAGAAGGTTGTCGTGGGTGTATAACCCATGAGGGAAAAGTTAGTAGGGGCATCTAACGCCCCCACTAGCATAGTGGAAGAAGCCAAACCACAGGCATACCCAAGTAGTATAAGGGTCCATGAAGATAAGGAAAGTGATACTGGCACCTTAAAAGAGTATACAAAGAGTTTAGGATAAACCTAGTAGACACATGAGGGTGAAGTTGACACCGATGAAGAAAAAAAGTGAATAATGGGGAAGAATAACCCCTACAAGAGCAAGGAGGAGAGACCTCAAAGGAGGGCACTGAATAAAGTGCTAGCATCAAAGAGGAAGAATAGATGGAGCTCATTGTCACTGAAGAAGAGGACATCAGGGCAAGCCTAAAGGAAACGGTGCAAAAGGGTAGACTGATGAGGACTACTACATGTTAGAATACATGCCCTCAAAAATGGCCACAATAAGGATTCACCAATATCTATCTTTCTCTTTCCACAGTTATATGGATGAGCCTCATTTTGATATTTCATTGAAGGCCATACTAGGTTTAGATCAACCAAAATAAAGGCATGATTCCCTTCTAATAAAACCCTATGCACTGAACCTAGTCAAATCAGCCAATGCACTCATCTAGATGGCCTTCAAAGTAGCACAGAAAAACATCATCAATGATGTTTAGGCCTCAAAGTATAAAAATATCATGATAGAATTAGAGGAAGAGATAAATGCTATGAAGCTTAAAGTAAAACAACTAGTGGAGTGTATGGAGGAAGCTGAGCCATCCCTCCTTGATAGAGCTGACACTTTGAATTTTTTGGAGGTCAACAAGGTATATGCATTAATGGAGTAAATGCTCCCAAAGTTGAAGGCAGGGCTAGAGCTAGAAGAGGAGAACCCTTGCACCACAATAAAATAAGAGTTATCTACAAAGATGGAAGAGGTGAAAGACCTCTTTGAACATCTTCAAGAGGGTGTATATGCAGTCAACTCCATCTTTTAAAACTTATCCAACTAGGGATCAGTCATAGACACATGTCTCAAAAAGACAAAGGGGGAAAATGATGAACTAGTGGTGAAAGTATACACTAATATCAGGGCTAAGTGAACATATATTATGGCATAGGTTAATACCTTGAGTGCCCAAATAAAAACTAAGGATCAAGACCTAGAAGAATTCTTCTATGCTTTATAAATGAAGACTTGTGATCAGGGAGTAATCCTAGATGTAGGTGTGATAAAGGCAAAAGAAAGGCAAGAGACCTTTAGGAAGGAGTTCGACAATACAAATGTGATCATGCTCAGCATTGCCTCTATAGATATTGATAGTGCCATTGAAGAACTCAAGCTCACCATTAAGGGCTTTGACGTCTTTAATGTAGAGCTAAAAGAGATTGCACTAGAGTTTTGCATGCCTAAGGCATTGAAAAATTAGTTTGAGGGTGGACTAGAAATTTTGTATGGAATAATGTTGGCCCCAAATCCATCTAAGTGTAGGATATATGCCAACTCAACAAATTTTTGGGCATGAGGTAATCACTTTGTATGATTATTTTTTTGTCATCTTATGGTGCTAGCTGGTAGGTAGCTAACCAACTCCCTGTTGACTCAAGCATCATCAAGAAGCAAGAACATGAGATAATTATGGCATAATGAAATCAAGGTAGTGGAGTTAGTGAAATGATTGCATCTAGTGCCAATTCAATAATGAACATGCTCTTTTCACCCTAGCACTAAAATGTTTTTAAGTTCTATAAAGCCAAGTTTTATCTAGTTAGCAAGGAGAGGTGAGCTAGAGTAGTGAAGATCTATGGGATTATTTCTAAACATTGTATTCACCATTTAGCTTAGGTCTTAGCATGGACACATATGAGGCTCTTTATTGTAGTGCCCAAGCTCACCTGTGAGCCTCTGAGCCTATAAGCCTTTAATAACTTTAAGATGAGCATTTGCTTAGTTTCTATTGATATATACTTTGTATTTTAACTCTGTTTAATGATGAATGCCATTACATGTAATGAGTGTTAGTCTAGTTTACATGGTTATGGTTATAGACTTAGAATGAGAATACTTTGCACAATGCTTGTAATAGTTTCAATGTTTAACCTTATACTATGAATATTGAGTTCCAACGAGCTTTTGGCTTACCCTGTTCATGGCATTTTTGTAGTTTATGATGACATCAGCACTCTACATAGAAAATGCTCCATGTATAAGAAAGATCACTTGCCTCATGATGATACCTATGCTAAAACATGAGCTTAAGCCTAAATCTTATATCTAAGTACCCCATTGAACCCTCCAAGTGCCTAAATGATGCTAAGCTAAGGAAACCAAAGGCTTTTACCCATGAAGCTATAAAACCCCATCATATAGGCTTGCACCTAACAGACAATTAGACCCTCCCCAAAATGGCTTGTGCCCATGAACTTATCACCATCATTGCAATAACTAAATTCCCTAGAAGATAGAGTTGTGCCATGGCACAACTAACCTAATGTGGGTCCTAGTCTTTTCTCTATTGTGCTTCGGGTGAGTGTATAAGGCTTGTTCCTTATGTGAAGTGATGATAGCACATTCAAGCGATAAATGTTGAGTGTTATAGGATTATTCAAGGCTTGTTCTAGGTTTTAATAAGTCTAGATTTGATGTGGATATCCAGACAAGTACCTAGAAAGGCCGATGACTTAAGACCCCTACTTTTCTACAATAGAGACTGAGGTTCAACATAGACAAGAATAATTTCACTATATTCATATCCATAAGAATAAATATCATTATCATGAGCTAGGTCATTAAGATTTGCATTTTCATCATTTTTTATTTCATTATCTTTATTATAAGGAAAGATATGGGTTTGAGCCTATTTTTGATGTTCCATAAGATATTCATATGAAATACATTGATCATCAAATACATTAAAAATAATATCAAAAGGATGGGGATTTTTTGGATGAGATAGGAAATCTATAAAGAGGTGAGATTTTAAGAAAATTTTGTAAAGCACAAGTAGGAGATATAAAGCAATAAAAATAGTTAACATTCCTAAACTAGGCCTACATAAGCATAAATCAAATCTAAAAATAAAATACAAAAAATTGAAATGGAATTTGAGGTGAAGGTAAAAACCCTAATATAGAAACTAGGGTTTTGGTTTAATAAATAGAGGTCAAGTTCACCAAATGTTTTATCTGCTTTAGGATTTCTACAATATAATATCTTAGAAAATAAATTTATTTGAAAGGAATATCAATGTTCAAATTTACACTAAAATATAGTCAATTATACATATTTTTCTAATCTAGCATGTGCAATAAATATATTAAGTATAAATAAATTAAGGGACAAAGAGAGTATATATTATTTAATGTTATATTATGGACCGTGGTAGTGATCAGAAGTCATCACAGGGTTGTGTCAGAGATCTGGGTTTTGTTCGTTCTATGTTTTGATTATTTTTGACCTTCAGACAATTGCATCAATCTGGGATAGTAATGTTGATGCTTATGTTTGTATCTGACGCTAGTGTTTAATGATAAATATACACATGATTAACCTCAAATTTAGATCAGACCTATGTTTCCCACTGTGTGACATTTTTGTGTTTCAACTTATGCTTTCCTATGTGCTAGATCCAAATAATAAGTTAACCCTAGTTATTTTGCATTGTACCTCTTGTAACCTCATAAAATGGGTTAGTAATATGATTTAAGTTATCCCTATGAACCCTAATATTATTAAGTGATGCTTACATAACCAATACTCCTAAGAGGCCTCAAACTTGCATGCAGTTCTCCCTCCTATGCATGTGTGTGGAATTGTAACAATATGACTATATGATCTTTGTCCTATTAATCCTTGGTACAAGTGATGCAATAGTATATTTGACAATGCTTCAAATATTTAAAATAATTTTGTAGTATAATTTGATAGCTTTAAATAGACAGTACTTTCTTATTACAAAGTTGCCTTATCATATTGGAAGGTGTCATAATTATACCATAGCCTTTGTATATATAAGAACCTTTTTACTTTGAATTAGAACCTAATGACATGTAAAAATCTAACAATAAGATAGGTAAAGAGGGATAAAAAATGGTCACAATACAAAAGATATGAAAAAAGATGAAAAGATAAGATTAGACAATTACGTCAAGCCTAGACACTAATGTTGATACTAGTGTCTAGGATGAGCACAAATGTCTAGGGGATAAAAACACTCAAAAAATAAGCACAATAAATAGGGGTCTCTAGTATACATTGAATGAGGATAAACAAACATAGCACACAGGCCCAAGGGGTAGGTAAATCAAGTCAAATAAGATGGAACTAAAGAGGTCCATGAGAGATCACGTCACTAGATGTATAATTCTTAGTAAAGAGGTATATACATACAAGAAGACTAGTAATATGTGTACTTGTACCAAAATAAGTGTCTACATAAACATTCAAAATGCATGAAAATGCACATAGCGGGTGCTAAATTTATGAACTCATATAACGGTGGTGAAAATGCCATTATATGCAAGTGATAGTTATGCAACCACTATGACATTTATTGAAACTACCATGTTAGTTTATGAAATCACCAAGGTGGTTGTGTAAATTGTCACAGCAATTTTTTTATGCACAAAAAAAATTAAAGTTTTGACAAACTAAAGTACATGGTTGGAAAATTTGACACTTACAAAAGTTTTCAAAAGCAATAAAAAGTAGAATATAATGAGAAAACTAAGTTTGAACATGTTAATTGTTTTGGAGGTCCTCACATCATCATCAAATTTATAAAAATGTTGCACCTTGAAAAAAATGGGTCCATATATATTGTTCCCTTAGAGAGGAGCCTTTGCATGAATTAGCTAGGGCATTTTTATTGAGAATTAGCACACTTAATAGAAAATAAAGATTAAATAACTTACCTTGATTATCTGTGTGATGCAATGAAGCCAACTATGACACCTCACCATCCATAACCAAAGACATCAATCAATTGTAATGCATGTAAATGAGTTAAAACTATATTTAATTAAATTGTAAGACAAAAATACTTATCATTTTCATGGGGATGATAATACTACCTAGTTCATCCCATTGGTGGGGGGGGGGGGGGTGTAACTCAATGCCAAGAAAAGAAATACCAACCTAAAATATTGAAAACAAGACTAAAACTTTGAAATCAACATGATTGTAACAAAATTCATGACAAACAAAAATGATTATTTATCGTCTAGGTTGTCTCGTGTGACTCTAGACCTACAAAACTCAATTTCATCAAAGTACATGAAAACTAAAGTATCTAGGATAAAAGTTTCTAAAACTGGTAATATTTGAAATAAAATACAAAAAATAAAACTTTGTCTAAATATTAATTTTCACCTAATTTGGAAATCATTTGCACTCATCCAATTACAAAATTTGGATATCTTTCCCACTACTAGCCATATAGTCAATGGAGAGAGAATGAGGAGAGGATGGTGGCAACACTAGTAGGAGCAGGTAGAGTGCAAGTTTAGTTGAGTTTTTTCTATGTATTCCTCTAATCCATAGGTTTAGGGAATTTGTCTATAGATTCACTTAAAGTGAATGAAATTGAAAAAAATTGTATTCAAAATATTCCTTACAATTAAAAGATCATAGATATGTATATATTTTTAATATTTTTATATGAATTTTGTAATTTTTTACATTTGGGGGGACGATGGATGAAACCTTGACATGAGGTAGAGCCATCGGTCTTTGAATATTGGTGGTTATGCAACCCCATAATGGTCATGCAACTATAAATATATGTAGACCACTGCTTGCATTTACATTACAATTATTATGTAACCACTATTAAGATTGTGTAATTTCTTTCTACATATAGTGACAGTTTCTCCATAGCAGGAGTTGTTTTGAGTTTTTGAAAATTTTAACTAACTAAAACATATTCTAGTGGATGCATAGAGGTTACATATGATTTAGAATATCTAAAGATCAATAATAACTCCATATCACTACCTTCTTGAACTTAGAGAAGATAATTTTACTAGACAAGGTTGGTATTTGGTAGAATGAGTAGATGGGGTTAGTTTCCCAAATGAGCAGGTTGGTATATGACTCATTCATATATTGTGATATAAACTAGATCACATTTAAATTTTCATAGGTGTCAGGTGAGTGGACAATTACTCTTAAGGACATTTATTAGATCACAGATTTCCCATGACAAGGAAAACATTGACTTTTAGAGAGACCACTGATAGAGCTAAGGCCCAGAGATGGGATAATTATTTTGGGTATGATGATGTATTTAATGTGGGTACTGATCAAGGTGTCAAAATTATAGGGGTGGAGAGAGTTGTTATGTCCATATCTACAAGGCCATTATTGGTATCTTGGCCTCATGCTTAGTTGGAGATAATGGGATCGAAAGGTTATTTCACAGTTGGGATTTGATTTTGAGATACATTAAGGAGCATGGAAATATGAACACATGGGCACATAATGTCCTCTCTAAGACATACATGGATTTGTACTATATTTATACATTGAACACACTATCTTTGAGACATTTAACACTAGTTATGTGTTGGGTTTATGATTGCATATTTCCATATCAAATAGGGATGGGGATGGGAGATATAATAGTAATAAGGGTAGCTTGGTGATCAATTATGGATCTTTTTAGATATGCCCATAAAGCATTAATCACCTTATAGTTGAAAAACATGATCGCTTAACATTATGCAAGGATCTCCAGATTGAGGGGATATAAGGGGGTGTCATTATTGGCCTACGAGATGTTTAATAGGTTAGGGACAAATGAGGATAGATAGAGGTGTATCCTATTCCTAGGGTGCCTTAGTATTTTGGTTTGTTGCATATGGCCAACCTCCCCATACCACCATACACCTACATGGGTGAGAGGGAGATGAGGTATGTTTCATTGGGTTGACTGAGATGGTATTTATTAGTATCAAGAATGAGTATTAGAAGGACTAAAGGAGTTAGAAGAAGGGAAAGAGGAGGAAATGCCCTTGGGCCAGGATTTGGTGTACATTAAAAACTATTAGTGGCTTGTGTAGACATTGGATAGGCCCTAACAGTAGAAATAGTGCAACCATAACTACTAATAGTTGAGAGTGGAGGAGATTAGGCTCATTTTAAGGTCCATCCTAAGGATGAGTAAGAGGAGGGAGATAAGGGAAAGGAGGATGATATGAGCTCTGATAAGGACTTGGACCTTAACTGGTAGGAGGGGGATCTAGATAAGATAATTAGTAGGCTTCTAATTTCTCTCGCTTTACTAGATTACTTATTTTATTACTTTTACATCTCTAGTCTAATCTAGGTGTGTGTGTGTGTGTGTGTGTGTGTGTGTGTGTGTGTGTGTGTGCGCGCGCGCGCGTGCATGTGTGTCTGCGTGTGTGTCTGTGTGTGTGTGTGTGTGTCTGTGTGTGTGTGTGTCTGTGTGTGTGTGTGTGTGCGCATGCGCGTGCACACTAATGTGTAGATTCCATGAGTGAGTGGTGGAGGATGATTTGAGATGCCTACCTAGACATGTTCTATATCACCTCTAGTCTAGGTAGAGACCAAAGCCTTATAAATATGGGTCTTAGTTTGAGGGTGGCTAGGCAATTTGACATATTTCTCCTTGCTTACCATGGAGCATAGGAGCTGACCCATTAGAGGTTAGAGATCACTATCTTGTAAAAGAATGTGGTTGGACTTTAGGGAGAGGTCAATATCATGATTGATATATTTTCTCTAAGATTTGGGTTCACAATGGGAAAAGAGGCTTCCCATGTCAGGACCAACAGAAAGAGGCACTAGATCTAGAGTACGAGCTTATAAAATTCCAATTAGGTGGTAGTCATAGGAGGTAGAGTAGAAATCCGGGGCACTCTAATTCAAGAGGTGCACAAAGATAGTTTAGGACTAGTTATCTAGGGCTTAACTCTATAGTGTGTTATCTAAATTTTTATGATTTTTGGGATATTTTACCACACTTACCCACTTAGTGGTGAAATGATGTATTAAATATTTGGATATATATATGACCCATTTTTGGCTTTAAATGTTTTTGTAGCATCATGTTATGTTTGATTTCCAATTTATACACTAGAGATGGCTAGGAATAAATGAAATACCATGGATCTCTTTTTGTGATAAAATTATATGGACATGTTTTATATATATATATTAAAAAAAAATTATGCAAATGTATAGTGTGATGGTTTACAAAACATAAGTGTGATAAAGATTGTTTTATAGGTAACAATCTAGTTAGTTCACTCATGTGACAAGTGACACTCAATTTGCAATAAGGGATGAAGGGGAAGTGGGGCATATGAAATGAAAAAAATGGAAAAACTAATCATCAAAACATTACAAGGAATGAAATCCCAAACTTACTCCCTATGGGTTGTTATATGATTCATCTTCCTATTAATCTTAGAAAACACTAGCTTTATTAGCTTCGTATAGATTTAGATCAATAGATTGGAAAATATGGTAAAGAGAAGGGTTCTTATTTTAGCATGAATGTGTAAACAAGTATTTACTCATTTTTTTAATTTAACTATGAAATGCTAAGAACAAATAAACTATTGAAAACTAATTTAGATCTACATAAATATATAGATCTGAATGTAAAATAAAATACAGAATTAAAAATGAGTTATAAAGAGTAAATTGACAAAAAATATGCAAACCTAGCCTAAACTAAATATATGATGACTGTGTAGGTTGAATATTATTTTTAATTGAATATAAGGACCCCACATTTGTGTCACATCTAAAATAATAAATTTAAATTTTGTTAGGGCAATGCCACACTAGGAGGTCAAGGCTACACTATGGCCTTGACTATAAGGTGAATAATCAAAAATCTCTATTTTAAAAATATTCGTTAACTAAATATTAACCTATCTAGTTGGGCCTTAACTTACAGCCTTCTCCTTTCTTTTTTTCAACCTTGATATTGAGTTTTGGGACAAGGTCACCAACTTTGATAAGATGTTCATAGACATTCTTGTTGTAATGGTAGCACATACGATCTGTGTAGGCCACATGGTTTTGAGCAGCTATGAGATAGTATTCATATAAAATTTATAACCTAGTGAGGTTGGCACTTATGTATTCTTCTTCATTGAAGAGACCTTTGAGATAAACCCATAGACTTTGTATTTTTACTTCTAGAGGCAAACCTGATTCTACACCAAAAATTAGGGAGTATGGGGTTGCCCCTATGGCATATGTTTGTTTATCCTATATACCCACAATTCAAGATAAAGTTAAAGATGTCAATCCCTTTTAGTATATTTCATGGTCTTGACTAATATATATTTCAATGTTTTTTATCAGCCTCATCTTGACCCTTAGCTTGAGGGTCTTATAAGGAAGTTGTATTATGAGATATGTTTAACTTTTTACATAACTCATGTACCTCAGATTTCTTAAAAGGGGATCCATTATCTATGATTATTCTTGTAGGATCTCAAATATAAAAATGATGAGGTTCAAAATAAAATTTGTGATGACTGATCCAATGATGGTAGTGAGTGGCATTGATTACACCCACTTAGTAAAATACTCAGTGGTTGTAATTAGAAAATGGTGGTCATTAGAAGAAGAAGGAAAACATTTACCAACTAGGTCCAAAACCAAAGTGGAGAAAGGATAATGTGTTATAATAGGATAATTTTCTCAAGAAAGGACATGAATCTCATGAGATAATTATTTAAAATTCCCATTTTCTCATGTATTCTATAACATCATGCTCGAGCGTGGGCCAAACATATCCTATATTATGAATCTTCCTAGTAGTTGTATGACCATCAAAGTGACCACCACAAACACCAATATGACATTGGAATAAAATTTTCTTGGGATCTTTTTGACCTACACATATCAGGAGCATACCATTGAAAGCATAATGATATAGGACTTGATCAAGGAATATGTACTTGTACATGATCCAAAGACACTATCTCTACTAAGAATTGGTACTTTTGGGATAGTTTTGATCAATCAAGTAGCTTATTATATTAGCATGTCATGTGGAATAAGTGACCATGGGTTTGTCTATGTAACAAATAATTTTATCTAGGAAGTTAGTGTCAAGAAGATCACCAAACTCCAATGGGGAATCAATGATGATTTTTCACTTAATGAAATTCTAGATTATGTAGGTTAATTCAAATTCACTAAATAGCATGATGAAATGACTAGACTTTATAGATAAGGTTGGTTGGGCTAATAATGTATGAAGGACTTGAGATCTCATAATGACCCTTGTTTATTGATTGATCGTGTAATGCCTTGATCATTTTGTTGCAAAGATAATGTCTAGACATTCCTTCTATGTTAGGATATATCTCATTTCATAATCAATAAGGATGTGAATAATGAAATATATCACTCTTTTCTTGCCATTATCATACTTTTGGGCTAACATATAGGTGAGAGATACCTCAGTTGGTCTAAAATAAAGGAAGAGAGATTGATTAGAATTAGGTGTCATGAGAATTAGTGAAGAAATAAGAAAGTGCTTTAATGACTCAAATGTGTCTTGAAAATATTGGGTACAGTTCAAATAACTCTCTTTTTTTAATATATTATTGATGGGATGGACATCACATCAGTGATAAAATTCTAGATCACTCCCAGCTTCCTAAATAATGATCTTATTCTTGGTTCATTAGTATGGGTCATATAATGGAATGTACCTTTATGGGATCAATGTCAATCATACATTTTGAAATGATAAAATGTAAAATCTTCCCACTACTAACCTTGAACATGCACTTATCTGGGTTACGGGTGAAACCATATTCAATCAACTAGGTGAGAATCATACATAAAAATTCAAGATGATCTACTCTCTTCTTATTCTTTCTTATAATATTGTTGACATATGCCTATATTATTTTATGGATGATGTCATGAAAGATGTGGGTCACGACCCTCTAATAATTTTCCTTGGCATTATTGAGGCCAAAAATAATGACAATGTAATATAAAGTACCCCACAACATTATAAAGGAAGCCTTTGTATGATTTATCTCTAAATTCTAGATTTGATAACCCAATAAACTATCAATAGGGGACAATAACTTGTATTGGGTCATTACATCTATGATAACATAAATGTAAGGTACTGGGAAGTCATCCTTTAGACATTCTTTGTTGATGTCTCTAAAGTCAATGCATATCTTGATTTTTCCATTCTTTTTAAGGACATGAATAATATTGGAGAGCCACTTGGTGTAATCCACAGGTTTGATGAACCCTAATTTTAGGAGTTTATTAACCTCTTATTTTTCTATTAATGCAACCTTTGGTTTTATAGACTATATTTTGTTTAATAGGTTTTACATTAGGATTGATGACTAGGTTGTAAACTACTAGTTCAGGTTAAATTACCATCATGTCTGAGTAAGAGAAGGCAAAGGCTTTGGAAATTTTGGTGAGTGTTGGCATCAACTCTATCCTAAGTTGTAAGTCAATAGTTCAAGTATCTCATATAGCAATAACATCATATGAGAAGTATCCTTATTACATTAATCTAACATACATCTTAAATTAAATATAAATGAGCAGACACTGATAATGGATAACCTAGTTATTAACATGTAAATCAATTCTTATTAATTCATAGATATTGAATACAAGTACGTATATCTAGATATGTTAGTGTCAAGATATATTTCTTACCTTTCACTATTAAGACTCAATACAATATTACATTCAAAATATCAATAGACGAATCTCTTTGTCATGACTATACATCTCTAATATATTGCATGGGATGTCATGAAGTATTATTGATACCATGAAGGATGTTTGTAGATGTTTGATGTTGTGATATGAACTAAATATTGTATGGTTTATATTTCTACTAAATATATCCATGAATAATCATGTCAACACCATCCCTAAGCTTTAAATCTTTGTCTCATCCTCAAGACAATGAAAATCACAAATCTTGCACCCCACTAAGAACTCTTATCTATCTATAATAACTGTTCATACTTGGTAGTTAAAGTTTTCTCAAAGGATTTCCAATTTACTAGGTATCTAGTTTCCCATTTTGCCTTCTCTTATAACATAATATTCTCGTGAATCAATTTTGTAATGTCTTTTGGTGGGGGATGATAGTCGATGGACTTGTAAAAATTATCAATATCCATTGTAACTCATTCTAATTTATACATATATTGATTTATTAGACCACCATGTTCATCTAGTTTTTAAATGATTTGAGCCCATTATACTTACTTTGAGTGGAATTAATCCCTTAGGTATAAAATTCATTTCCTCTATCCATCGATAGGATCCTTGGTGATGTCATATGTGGTTACGGCTTGATTGAGTTTAACCTCTAAGGCATCCCAAGTTTTATTTTCTTCCCATGTTATAGTTAGACATATGAGAGTTATGTAAAATAGGTGGAGACATTTGAAATCACTTTCCAAAGGGTAGTGATGTGTGTCTTGATAGTTTTCCAATTTTAAGTATTATCTGCCAGTGGCTTATTATTTTATTCAAAATTATACTCTTCAATAATGGTTTCCTTGATTTTTATTTTATTGCCTCTAAGAGTGTTTGGTGTGAGATCAAGCTCTAAATTATATTTTGAAGGCCTTATTCAAGTTACCATTAAGGGTCTGCATCAAATTATGGTCATGCCTTGGATATACTCTTAATAGTTTTTTATGTTACCACTTTTAAGATAACATAATTCACCATCCAATCTTGATTGGCACTATCATGAAGAATGGTGCCCAAATGTTGTTTTTTAATGAGAGATGATTTTTGCAGGTGCGCCATGGTTCCTTTAGGTGTGGCCTCTATCATGCATTTTGATAGCTGGACAATGCTAATATTTTGTCTTTTATCCAATATGGCCTTGATCTATGTAAGTAAATCTTATGGAGTGAGAATTTTTGTAGTCAAAGTGGGTTATGAGGCTGATAGTGTGGAAACTTAGTGTGGGGGGAGGGAAAGTTGAGTTTGGGAGTTGATATTGAGGTGTTAGGATGCCACCCTTCATGTGGCTTGAGTTTATTGTTTGGATAGCCTCACAGCTTATGTTACCATTTTTTTCTATTTTGCCTCTATTTTTTCTTTTTATAATCTCTCTTTCTTAGCTTTTAATTTTTTATTTTTCCTCTTTTAGTTTTTTCCTCATATTATTTTTTTAGGTCTTCTAGTGCCTCCTTTGATTTTTATTTTTTCATGGCCTCTTCTCTCTACTAGGCCTCCTTTTTTTCTTACTCAAGTTTTTCTCGATTCTTTATTTCTTTTTTTTTCTTTCTTTTCTTTCTTTTTATTTATATTCATGTTTTATTTGCTTTTCTTTTACTTGTCACTTTTGTTATATTTGTAACCTTTGTACTTATATGAGTGTTGTGGTTGATTCTTTTTTACCTTTGTAATGGTCGTAGTTGCCTCTTCTTTTCTAATTTTTTCAATTTCTTATTTTGTTTCTCTTTGTTTTATTTTCTTCTCTTCCTCTAATTATTGTGGGGCTTGACCTATGGCTATATGGATGTGTAGTTTCCATGTTGTCCCACAATACTACTTCCTCTTTTGCCTCTTCCTTTGATAAATTGTTTGATTTTTCTTCCAAAATTTTATCCAGTTTGGATACACCGAATATTGGTTTTCTCCCCTTTTGTTTTTGTCTTTTGGGTATTGGCATCACTAGTGGTTGTTATTTTTGGCATGTTCATTTCAGTTTGATTCTTTCCATTTGTGGTAAATTTTTGCCTATTGACCCCATTTCCTTTTTTGAGATGAATGTCATGAATGTGTCTCCTATTATGATTTCCAATGTTGAAAGTTGAAGTTCATGAATTTGTTATGTGGTAATTACTTGTTTTATTATTTAAGATCAGACCTCAAATTTAAATGGTGTGGTATGGATCCCCATACTTACAATGTTTGGGTTGGGTATCTCAGTTTATTCATAAACCTTCTCTTCTTCTTCTATGTTGATGTCACCTTGTGATTGGGCATGTGTTTCTACTAGAAGATCTTCTATTGTTGCATTGATAATTGGGGGTATTGGATTCCAAAAGACTTTTGGAAATGATCTGATGGCGGTGATGATTCACCTTTATACTAAATATTTCCATGAAGAATCCCATAAATAATGAGAAAATTATTGTGATATTCTATCTCTTGAGCTAAGAGAGAAGATATGAGCATAAGTATATTGAGATACTCTTCAGTACCAATAATGATATCAATATTATCTTCTATGAGAGAGGCATTCCCTTATTTGAATTATTACATAGTAAAAGGAAGATCAAAAGCTTCATTTTCCACTTCAAAAACCTCATGATATTGGTCAAACTAGTTGTAATATTTGATTTTACAATATGAGTCATAGTATTCAACTCCAAAGGTAGATGAAGGATAAAATGTAAGATAAAAAACATTTTTGTGATGTGATGGGGGAAGATGATCATACACCCATAAGAATAATAAAATTACCTCATTATCTATAAACTCCAAAATGAGAGGGTTACTTTCATCTTTTACGTGAGGATTTGGTTTCTTGGAATATTTTGTATGAGTGGTTCAGGGCTTACAAACACCAAAAAATTATATTTTAGAATCCTTTGATGAGGGTCAAATCAAAAATATAATGACCATCAAATCGTCTAACAGGTTATCATTCCTAGGCATGACCTACGTGGAAAAAAATATGAACTTCTTAGTGATTTCAAGCACAAAATTATTGTACAATTAAAGGGGTTAATATTTTATTTGATATATTTTAGAGAATTGATTAGTGACTAGTATTTTACTCAAATTTTGCTTTTCCCTTAACGTGAAAGAAGAGATAAAACTGAAAGAGAAGGGTGTGTAAAGAAATACTTGGTAGAAAGTGTGTGCATGATCTAGATGATGTGAGAACTCTTCTTTGGCTAGAGAAGAATACCTGTAATAAGACAAGACTAAAGAAACCTTGTTTGTTAGACAAGTAGATGGGTGGATTTCCTAGAAGGATCTATATCTAATATAGCGTGAACTATCTAGAAGGTTGTCAATCCACCTTCTTGATACAAGTTAATGTTTGATAAAAAGGAAAGTTGCATAAAATGAAAGTACTAGATCTAAAAAAATAAATACTTTTCAAATGAAATTCTAGTGTTCTAATAAAATAACATTAAGTTAAATGATAAATTATTAAATAAGTGTTTAGGTCTGGTCAGGTTGTTGTTTGTGGTCTATGAGGTGATAGGGGCCAAGAAAATAGGGTTTTGGTTGAGGTAGGAGGTTGGCTATTGCTTGGTTTTTTTGTTGTACAATGACCATCATTGGTCAGGCTAACCATTGACAATTGGGATAACCATCATCATTTTACTGATCATCACCAGTTTAGATAACTATCACCGATTGTGATAACCATAGCCAGTTCCTACATATTTTTGGGAAACTTTAGGAAGAGTGATGTTCAATTTGTAGAATGGGTATAATAGGATGTTGGGGGTTTGTTCGAGATTTGGGAAAGGGTTGATGATAGATAGAGGGTTTGGATCAGATCAGCGGTCAGGTTTGGTTTAGGTAGAGGTGTTAAATTGAAACAAAGTGAATGAATATATGAAAACAAATACTTAGCTTTGAGATTGGTTGAATATGTTGATGAAGCTTGGAGGAATTTTGGTAGAGGTTCAGGTCTCTTTTGCTGATTTTGAGTTGCTAGAAGAAACCTAGATGTTGAAAATCTTGAATACCTGTATGCTTGATAACCTTTTCTAGATGTTGATTTGTGCATTGTCCTTTCCCTTTTCACTGCCTCCTCTTCTCCTTTTATAAGCAGAAGTTACTAAGTCAAATAGAGGAAGTTACTAATTTGATAGGGGATAAATTTTCCTATTCTCATAGCTTTAAAATATTATTTTAAAGGAAATTTTCCATTCAAGGATTTTATGATCTCTCACCCAGCTAGTCATGTTTTAAATTTTTAAAGCAAGTTTGGGGTCCTAACCATTGATGGTCATGCCAACCATCAATGGTTAGGTTGACCATTAGTGGTTGAGAGACTAGAAGAACATTGTTGAAATATGGGTGAATTAAATGATGGATTAGGTTGGGTTTTGATAGGGTCAAGTGGAAAAAAGAGTCTAATGGACTAGGTAGCCTACTAGATGAGGGTCCCAAAAGTGGTGTGACATCAAAAGTTATCATGTGCAATTTTCAAGTGTCTACATTTTGCCCCTTTTTGTTATGTGGCATTATGACAAGCTGTAGAACAAAAATGGAATTTTGGTCAAATTTTGGGTCTTGTTGTCCTGAGTGTGGTAGGAGGTATTCCCCCTCAAACTGGGATACAATTAATGTGAAATCAAAAATGGGTCAAGGGTTGATAAAGGGTAGCCACAATGTGGGTGACATAAAAAGGGGTGGCCATTTGAGATTTAAAATTTCACACAAAATACAACTAAAAGTGATAGTCAAGATCACACAAAGACTAAAGTTGCCAATGTTGGTAAAAATAAGGTCAAGGTCTAGGTAACATATGATAGGGTAACTGGTCTACAACGTTGGTCATAGTTTATCGGGTCATGTCTATCAAGTTATCAAGACATGGTCGATATTTCTATGGGTATCTGAGGTAAGAAGTGCTCCTTGGAAAAACACAAATGTTTGGGTCATGCACGAGGTGGTATAAAATTCAAAAAGTCCAAGATGGAAAGGTCAGTTGGTGTGGTCAAAATGACCAAGGTAAGTTTGGCATAAAATATATGAATAGGTTGGTTCAAAAATAGCCAACATCAAGGTGGGAATGGTCAAATGGGTTGGTTGATTGGTTAGAATGGGGTGGCCAAGATGACTCCAGATGGACTAGGCAATTAGATGCTACCTACATAGTTCCATGGATGTAATATCTAACATCAACTTTAGGACAAATGTAGTTCTTCCAAAAGTTCATAGGTTTTCTTTGTCCAAGGTTGGTGGAGAAAAGATGATCTCCAATAGTTGGGGGAGAAGGTAATCCCTAAAGGTCAGCTAGTTGAGGGAAAATAAGCGACTCCCTGATAGGTGGTCAACCTGATAAAAAGATCCCAAGGTAAAGGCAATAGGGATTAAAGAGGTATTTATGAATTCATCCATGCCCCAAGATTTTTTAGTTGTTAGGTGTTAGTTTTTAGTGGGTAGATAGGTTAAGTTAAAGGTGGTGGTTCAGGTGGAATGTTGGGGTGATGCTAGTTCGGGTTGATTGATAAGTTGGTTATGGTTGATTGATTTGGTTAAAAGGTTGCTTTGATTGATTGAAATAGGTAAGATAAATGGTTGATTTGGTTCACTTGATTGGTTGGGTTGGTTTCTTGGTTGAAATAGGTAATATAAATGGTTGATTTGGTTCACTTGCTTGGTTTGGTTGGTGGCTTAGTTTGTTGGGTAAGGTAGGATGGAAAAGTTGTGACCCTATTCTTAGAGGGGATTAAACCAAAGGTAATGCCATAAGGTAGCTATCAAATAATTGGGTATCTTTAGTTGTGTTTGAGGTTAGGTTGACCTTGGGTGAGGTCTTATTAGTTTGAGGTTGATCCAGTGAAGTTTTAAGTAGAATAAGTTGGTTGGGTTGATAGGTTGGTTGATAGGTTGATAGATTGATAGGTTGATAATTAGGTTGGTTCATTTGATTGGTTAAAGTTGGTTGAGTTGAGATTTATCCACTAAAAGGTGAAGTGGAGAAGTTTGGTTTATGATTGATGCTTATGAGATATAGACTCAATAGCTTTAGGCATGTGATGTTTAGAAGATGGTTATATGAGGATGTGATAGAATCATGATTTTGATTAGATAGTGTAAATGATGGTTGGTTCATACAAAATTGATGATGTGTTTGTTCATGATCATGAATATGTGTTAGATGGTTTTTGATGATGTTGTTTATGATTAGATTGTGGTTTATAGATAGTAATATGGTTATGTGATAGATGATTTAAGCATTGTTTATTAATAATATTGTTCATAGGTAGGATAATGTGATAATGTGGTTCATAGATAGGATTTTATATGATGATGTTTTATAATTATTGTAAGGAGGAATTTGATGATGTTTGATGATAATATGATGTTATGATGTTTTGATGTGATTATTTATGATTGATGGTTCTTGGATTTATGGTTAAGATATGGTTTATGGTTCATAATGTTATCATCATATTCATGAGAATGATGTTTAAATGTTTTTATATCATACGGGAACATAATGAAAGCACATAAAGTAGACTTAGGTAATAAATTAAATGTGAGAAAGAGATAAGAATCATGAGACATATGTCCACATGAACTTAATGAATAGAGGGCAAGGAAAAGGCATGATGTTTTTAGTTGGAAAGGACCTAACAAAATAAAACCTTAGTTGGATTGACTTAGTGAACATAAGCCTATCAAATTATTTGCATGAGCATGATTCGATTGAAAAATAAGGTGACTTGATCACATTGCATCAAGTAATCTCATAGTCCCTTAATTATAGAGAGTGTGTGAAGGGAAAGTGGGTGATAGGTAGATGGTTGAATGGGAAATGGGTGAGATGGTAACCTAACATGGGTTAGTTTTCCCCTTCTATAGGTGACCAAAGAACCATAATAGATAAGTCCATGCCTTAATAGAGTATGTAGACTAATCAATGTGTGAAGTCTACAAATGCCACATATAAGAGCTGAATGTGGCTTATTTGCTTTGATTTAGGCTTAGGGTTATTTGTTGATTTTGTTGCTTTGATAGGTGGGTAAATTTGATTGATGCAGGAAGCTTCAAATGATTATTAAACTTAGCCCTCTTTCAAGGGAGTGGTCTAAAATTGGAATTTTATAATTGTCCTTCAAGGGAGTAATCTATTTTTAAGCAACTATTAAATTTGGGTAGATGTCCTTTAAGGGAGAAATCTACAATGTTAGAGATGTGGATCCAATTGATATTTTGGTATCCTAAATTATTTTTAATGCTAGATTTAGACATGGACAAGATCTACTTAGGCTTGGAGGTCTACTCTTATGGAGGCAAGAATTTTTAGCATGAAAGGTTAATGATAGATGAAGGAAGGTGGTTTGAGAGACAAATGATCATGGGATTCCATCTAATTAGAGATGAAAAGTATCCATGAGAACCACGCCATAGGTAGATTTTTGGTATCCATTCTTAGGATTAGGATATAACTATGATGGATAGTCACATGGTCCTATGTTATAATCAATTATCCCCAAGAGGAGGGATAGGTAGGTGACGGCGAAAATATTGTAAACCAAGGGATGAGCTTAAGGTAGACACAAAGGTGAATGTGATCCTACTTTTACAAAAAAAATGATGCAGATGAAAAGCATTGAGAGGACAAATGATAAGCTCCTAATCCATACTTATGGGTGATGATGTAGGGTCCAAGCTAATTGAGAGGAAATGAAGAGTAGATGTCCCCCAGTTACTTTTCAACATTTGATTAGACATGGAAATGATTTAGATTGACAAAAAATGACAAGGTTGATTAGGTTATGGTTTGGTCAAGAAAAATAATCTCTAATGGCTTGTGAAGAGAAAGTGACTCCAAAATAGGTAGGGTGTTGTCCAAACGAGTTGTCCCAACTTGGTATACCACTTAGTTTTTGGTTTGTATAATGAAGAAGGTACTCTCTAAAGGTTGGGTGATGGAGAAAGGTAATCAATAATAGTTTAAGTTTGGTTGGTTGATAGGTTTGGTTAATAGATTAAGGTAAAAATGTTAAGGGTTAGCTTGGTTAAATGTGAAGGTATGGTTTGGGTTAATAAATGGTGAAAGCTTTATGGAGAAAAGTTCCCCCTGTTTGCTCTTTCAATGGATGTTTGAGTTGGTAAAAAGATCCCAAGGTGAGGTGTTAGTTAATAAAAGGGTTTTAGGGAAGATGAATTCTTCCACCTTATAAAAGGGGTTGTTATTTGTTAGTTGTTAGTTGTTAGTTGTTAGTTGTTAGTTGTTAGTTTTTAGTGGTTAGTGGTTAGTGGTTAGTGGTTAGTGGTTAGTGGTTAGTTGGTTCAAGTTGTAGGTGGTAGTTTGGGTGGGATTTTCCTCTACTGCACTAAGGCTAGGAAAATATTATTTTTTATTTAAGATAAGGTGGGAAGGTTTGATGAGTTTATCTTATTTTGGGCTATTAGAAATGTTGGTTATGGTTGAGTTAAAGGGTGTGTTGATTGTGGTTGATTTATTTGGTGTAGATGTTGGTTTGATTTTTTTAAAGAGGTAAGTTTATTTGGTTGGGTTGGTTTTATTGTTTGGATTGGTTGGTGAGGTAAGTTTATAGGTAAGGTTAGGTTGATGGTAAGTTTGGTTGGGTTAATGGTAGGTTTGGTTTCGTTAATGTTAGTAAAGGTAGGGCTTAATTTTGGGTTGATGGTAGGTTTGGTAGGTTTAATGGTTGTTAAAGTTGGGTTAATGGTTGGTTCCACAAAATTGGTAAGTAGAAGAGGTAGGTTGATTGGTTCCACGTGGGTGAGTGGAAAAGGTTGGTTGGTTGGTTCCACAAGGGTAAGTGGAAAAGGTTGGTTGGTTATTTCCACATGGGTAAGTTGAAGATATTGGTTGGTGGTTCCACATGGGTAAGTGGAAAATGTTGGTTGGTTGGTTCTACATGGGTAAGTGGAAGAGGTTGGTTGGTAGTTCCTCATGGGTAAGTGGAAAAGGTAGGTTGGTTTCCTTGAATGGGATTTTGAAGGAAAGTTGAGAAGGTTCTATGTGGTTAATAAGTGGTTTGGATAAGGGTTTTATTATGGTGTCCTTAGTTATAGGTTCACTAAAGGCAAAATCAAATGAATGGGCCTCATTATGTTGAGTATTTTGATTATGGGTGTCATCATCAATGAGTGAAAGAGGAGGTTCAATGATTGATTTTTTAAAGATATTTAAGGCTAAGTTAGGGGGAACACAAAAAATATCCTTTGAAACCTCCTTATGATCAATAAGGTTTTGAATGAGCATCTTAAAAGAGCCACATTTGTCGATATCATGTCCGTGTGTGTGATGATAAGCACAAAATTCATTCTTTATAAACCAAATTGGCTTTGGAAGAGAAATATTGATGGGTTTTATTTGAGGAAGGTTAATGATAGAAGCCTCCAAGAATTTGTCAAGGATTGAGCCATATGATTCCCCTAGGGGGTGTATTGCCTAAGAAGAGGGTGCACCAATAGATCTTGAGTTTGCAAACTAATTTATTGGTTGGATGAGGTTTTTTGGTTTGATAGGTTTGGTAGGTTTGTTAGGTTAGATGAGTTTGATAGGTGAGGTAGGCTTGGTAGATAGTTGTTGGTTAGATTTGGTAAGGTTAATAACTTTAGTAAGGTTGGTAAGATTGATAAATTAACAGGTTGATAGGTGGGTGATAGGTTTGTTGATAGGTGATAGGTTGATAGGTTGATAGGTAGGTTGGTTGGTTCAATTATCTAAGGTTGATAAGGTTGGTAGAGGTGATTGACATGATGGTTGGGTTGATAAGGTAGATTGAGGTAATTGATATGATGGTTGGGTTAATAAGTTGGTTGGATAGTTTTTGGTTAGATGACAAAGAGAATAGACAAAATCTCAGTGTTGAGATACATAGGGTTACCTCAAAGCGACTTGGGGTAAACAACCCAACGGTTGATAAGGTTGGATAGGTTGAAGTTGAGGTTGGTTATGATAATTTTTAAGTTGGTGTTGATGGATTGTTGATTGGGTATGATGATGATCAAATGGTTGATAGGTTGTTGGTTAGTTGAAGTTAAGATTTGATTGGTTGTAGGTGAGGGTTATTTGGTCATGGGTACCATAAATAGATGACTCTACTTTGATTATCTTATCCATTAACATTGTAACTAGCTCAGGTGGTAGTTGATAGTTTGTTGGTTAGTTAAAGTTGAAGTTTGATTGGTTATAGGTAAGGTAGGGTTGATTGTAGGTGAGAATGGGAGCATGAGTAGCTCGTGATGTAAAGTAATGCTTTAAGGCAAGAGGGTTATCTTTTGAGATCCTAGCAAAGCTAGGATCTCTACGGAAGACTATAGGGAGGCTCTCCATTAAACAAGGTAATGGAGATAAGATGGTGAAAGGTAGGTTATTGGTTGGTTTAATACCTCGATTGTGGACTAGTAAATACTATGAGAGGAATGGAAAAGAAATGATGAAAATCACACCTCAAACAAAGAGTAAGCAAAAGAAAATAACTCATGAAAATCAAACATACACTAAATTATGTTTAACAACCTATGGTTATTTTTAAATTATTTTTGGCTTATGCCTTAGAGTGTGAAGAGGAAATATGGTTTGTAGATTGGGTACTAAAGAGGAAATCTAAGGTTGGTTTCAAGTTATGTTTAGGTGATCAAGAGAGAAAATTTATATTGAAATTTAGTATGTGTCTTGGTATTGGGGCCTACCCCCTCACTTCATGGTCTCGTAGTAGTAAGAGTGTCGGGTGCTTGGCCAAAATATACCAAATTTTAGAGTTTATACTCAACTACAGAGCTGAGTTAGTTATCCACTTGGTGATGAAATCCAAGTAGAATAGTCAGGAAGAGATAAGGTTTACCTCTAAGTGGTGAAATCCTAGTTGAGCCTTGTCTCAATTTTGTTTTGATGTGTTAATTGGTTATGTGGTTTAGCTATAGTGTGTCATAATAAGTATGAAATATATGATTAATTGATTTTCCCTCTAAGTTTCTAGATGAACTAAGACAAGCATGTAATCAATGTATGCAATATGTTTATTTTAAGCCCAAAAATAAATTTTCACATTTCATTTGATGAGTAAACAATAAAATAAGAAAAAGGGAACTGGGTCCCACTAAATGTGCCAAAATTTTTTACTAAAATTTTGTTTTTCCTTTAATGTGAAAGAAGAGATAAAACTAAAAGAGAAGGGTATGTAAAGAAATACCTAGTAGAAAGTGCACGCATGATCTAGATGATGTGAGAAACCTTATTTGGCTAGGGAAGAATACCTGCAATAAGACAAGACTAAAGAAACCATGTTTGTTAGACAAGTAGATGGGTGGATTGCCTAGCGGGAGCTAGATCCAAGATAGAGTGAACTATTTGGAAGGCTGTCAATCCACCTTCTTTATACAAGTTAATGTTTGATAAAAAGGAAAGTTGCATAACATGAAAGTACTAGATCTAAAGAAATAAATACTTTTCAAATGAAATGTTAGTGTTCTAATAAAATAAAATTAAGGTAAATAATAAATTATTAAATAAGTGTTTAGGTCTCATCAGGTTGTTATTTTGGTCTGTAAGGTGATAGGGGCCAAGAAAATAGGGTTTTAGTTAAGGTGGGAGGTTAGTTTTTGCTTGATGGGTTTTTTGTCACACAGTGATTATCATTGGTTAGGCTAAACCATCATTGTTTTATTGACCATCATTGATTTAGATAGCCATTTCCAGTTGTGATAACCATAGTTGGTTCCTGTAGATTTTTGGGAAACTTTAGGAAGAGTGTTATTCAATTTACAAAATGGGTACATTAGAATGTTGGGGGTCTGTTCAGGATCTAGGAAAGGGTAGATGATACATAGAGGGTCTAGATCAGATCAACATTCAAGTTTTGTTGAGGTAGAGGTCTTAAATTGAAACAAAGTAAATGAATATACTAAAATAAATACTTAGCTTTGAGATTGGTTGAAGATGCTGATGAAACCTAGAGGAATTTTGGCAGAGGTTCAAGTCTCTTTTGTTAATGTTGAGTTGCTAGAAGAAACCTAGATGTTGAAAATATTGAATACATGTATGCTTGATAACCTTTTATGGATGTTCATTTCTGGATTGTCCTCTCCATTTTCACTTCCTCCTCTTCTCCTTTTATAACTAAAAGTTGCTAAGTGAGACAGAGGAAGTTATTAATTTGATCAAAGATACATTTACTTGTTCGTGTATCTTTAAAATCTTGTTTTGAAGGCAAGTTGTCATTCAGGGAGTTATTGATCTCACACCCAGATAGCCATGCTTTAAAGTTTTAAAGCAAGTTTGGGGTCCTAACTGTCGACAATCAGGCCAAACATCGATGGTTAGGTTGACAATCGATGGTCGAGAGCCTAGAAAACATTGGTGAAAGATGGGTGAATTAAATGATGAATTAGGTTGGGTTTTGATAGGGTCAAGTGGAAAAAAGAGTCTAATGGACTAGGTAGCCTACTAGATGAGGGTCCCAAAAGAGGTGTGACATTAAAATCTATCGTGTGTAGTTTTTAGGTGTCTACAACTAGATCTAATTTGCCTAGAATCTTAATTTTTGAACACTTGGTCTCCTAATAATGAACGTTCCTAAGAACAAGGCTTCGTATTCTACCCCATTTTTGGTACATTAAAAATCTAGTCTAAACTAGAAAGGCATGATCTTGCCTACATGGGAATTAAGTATTTTCTAACCCCCCTACTTGAATGGTATTTCACCCTGTAATAATGGAGCCTCCATTGATTGATCGAAATGGAAGGATCATGGTGGAGCTCAGGGAGCATCTCTTAATTTTTTAGAGTTCTTAACCTTTCAAATATTGGGTATCATGGCTACCTCATATTTAATTTTTGGACCTTGAGGTTTATGAATGTTATAAGTTCTGATCCCATGTGGGTAAAATGGGAACATGATGGGTTTATAATTTTGTAGGATATTATTGATTTTGTCCATTTACTTTATCGAGATAGTTGGTAATATCTTAAGCTTTTCTTGACTCACTTTCTTGGTTGTTCTAACACCTTTTTCATTAGATTTTTGTTTATTGAGTCTGTAGGGCCTTCATAACTTGATTTTAAAACCCATGTTGTAATTTTAAAAGGCTTTATTTCCTTGGTAGGTGATATGGCTTTGTTTCTATATTGTTGGGTGAGTGGTAGTCAATATGAAGTCTTCACTTTCTCTTGAGGATTTTATGATGGCAATTGAATGGTTTTGGGTCAACCCAAGCAATGAGAATATCAGCCAGATGTAATAATATTATATCTTGGAAAAAAGTGGAAGGGATTACCTTCATCTTGTGGATCCAAAGCCTCCCTAAAATCATATTATAGTGGTCATCTTTATCTATGAAATAAAAAATTGTAAGCAACGTTTTGGGTCCTAAAGTGACCAGTAACACTATGGTCCTAATTGAAGTAGACTTAAGGTTATTGTAGCCTTGAAGGGTGTTCCTACTTTTGGAAAAATTGATTTATTCATATCTAAGATTCGAAAGAAAATAAAAATGGACTATGTTTACTACAACCCCATCATCAACCATTACTCTCTTAATGTAGTTGCTTTAGATACATATCTTTAGGTACAAGGCAAGATCTCTTGTTTTGGCCATGTCTGCATCAATAAGTAGGCATATAAGGTAAAAAAATACCAAATGTTCCTAGAATATTTCCCAGAAGGATACATATCTAAATCAATATGGTTGATTTGGGCTTCTGGAGGTGGGATAACACTAGCCAAATGACCAAGACCCAAGGCATCAAGTACAAAATAGGACAAAAAGTCTTTGTGAGATTTGTGACAAGGTTTTAATTCCCCATAGGTTTGGGGTTGCCTTAAATGTTGGTCTCCAAGGCATTGGTGAGAACGGAATTGATGTAGGAGCATCATGAAAACTATGTAAATTTTAGTTATGAGTGGATATAAAGTGTCTTGTAGGGTCATAAGTTATTTTCCTGCCAAAAATGGGAAGTTTGAATATTTAAATTATTTATAATGGGCTTCAAGAATTTGTGTATGTTGTAAGGTCCTAATCATGGATATCTAAGGTCTAGTCAAATGATGTAAATACCTATTAGTTTCTCTTCAACATAAATCATGTGTAAATCCTATTAAGAAGCATTTGCTATATTATATAAGGTTAATTTAGATATGTCTTTATAAGTCTTAAATGAGTGATACATAAGAAGAAGGATAAAGTCAATAGAGAAACTTTAGGAAAGAATAAACTAAGAAAAGTAGTTAAGATATGATAAGCTTCAAGGAGCTTATAAAAGTGAAGAGTATGTAGGATAAGGTTTAATTTTTAGACCTTTAGGTCTGTATAGTGGTATACATGAAGTAGTATGAAGGTTTCTTAAGAAGGAGATAGAAGTTTATAAAGGAGTATGCAAGAGTCTGTATATATATAAGATATATGAATAAAGAATATTGGCCATGATGTTGATTCCTTTCTCTTTGATTCAAGTTTATGTGGTATGTGTTTTTTATGCTTATTTATCTTTTTCAATATATTTTTGATGAATTCTAAGGCACAAAGGTTTGCAAATGAAATATTGTTAACACAGTCATGGAAAAAGCATGGTGATTCAAGTAATTTTGTCAATATCAGATGTGGATAATGATTGGCAGGGTTAAGGGAAGTTTGGGAGGTCATTATCCACATGAAAATAATCCACACCCATCATTAAATGTTGTGATTACTCTTCTATTGACTTTCTGGTCTTCACTAATGAATCAGACTGTAAAGGTAAAGATAATTTGTTTGGTTTATTATGATGAGTTTGGTTATGCTCAATAAAGGTTATTATAGGTCTATATGATTTATGGGAGTTCTTGGCAATAAAAAGATTAAATTCTCAAGTGTTGAATAAATAATAAGTCTTTGAGAGTCCTCAAGTGTCGAATTTCATCCATTTTGGATTTTTGATAGTTTTTGTTGTATGCTGAGTTGAAAATATAGAAATCTATGCATTGGACAAACTGAGAAATAAGGTAAGTTGTGGGTTTTTGGATGATAAGGTCAAAAAAACAATTGAGAAGGTGAGATATAATCATATAGCATGTTTTTGATCCATTGTCATTGTTTGATCAATTAAATATTGATCATTCCAAACATTTTATTTTATTGGGTCCATAACTGAGTGTAAACAAGGTATTATGATAATGAAAATATTCAATCTATAATGATTTTATATTGGATATAATGATATAAAGCTTCCATATGGTGTATAGAGTTGAGGTAGAAATAATCCAACTCGTTAGAGGCATTTAAATCTTGCCAATAGGTCAAAAATAATTTTTTATTACTCATTTCCCTATCATAGGCAAACCTAGGTTTTAGGTTACCTTGATTAAGAAATAGTTACAAAAATAAAAAGACATGCAAATGAAAAAGGAAGTGAGTGAAAAAGAAGAGATAGTGAAGGAAGTTATACTTGTAGAGGACATGAACCAAGATGAATAAAAAATAATAGAAGCATTTTTAGTTTCTCTTGATATAGAAAAAGAATGTGAAGAAACAAATCAGTTCTATGATGCTTTAGAATGGGATAAAGAGCATGAGTAAGAAGAGTTCTCGGGTGAACAAAGCCAAGAGGAAAGGAAATCATAGTTATAAGTACTTGATAGGATAGAATTATCACAAGATTTTCATTCTAATATTGTTTTTGAATGTATGGATATATGTATAAACCATGAAAGATGTGGGGTAAAACAAAAATTCATAAACAAGAGTAAAGAAGAAGAAAGAAAATGGCAGAGAGAAGAGAAAATGACAAAGATAGGGATACTTGTACAAGCAATATGATTTCTTTGTTCTACATTTGATCATGATTTTAGTTATTTGGATATAAGTGTGTTAAAAATCATGAATGAAATATTAAAACCAACAAGAAAGCTTTGTTTTGATGAATAATATAGTGCAGCTAATCAAAAGGTTGATAATGGAAGACTAGAACCTATTTGGAGGTTCTTAAGGGGAGGAGTCTACAAAATAAGGAATAAATATGAGGAGAAAATAAGAAATCAATTGAAAGATATAAAAAATTGTGAAATTAATAAGAAAAAGGAGAAAACAAAGAAAAGTTTTATTTTTCTAACTTAAAAGATGTTTTTAGTGGTGTTTGTGTAGGTATATGGAAAAGAGGACAAAGTGAAGATGGAAGAGATGAAGATAAGAACAAAGATAAAATTAAAGAGAAAAATCAAGATGTTGATGAACTTGAAAAATAAAAAAGAAAAAAGAATCAAAAGAAGAACTAAAAAAGAAGAAAGAAAAAGATAAGCTCCATTTGAGTTGGAGCTTAAATTCATCCCACATGAGGAGTATGATGTAGGAGCATCATAAAAACTATGTAAATTTTGATTATGAGTGGATATAAAGTGTCTTGTATGGTTATAAGGTATTTTCCCACCAAAAATGGAAAGTTTAAATATTTAAATTATTTATAAGGAGTTTGAAGAATTTATGTATGTTGTAAGGTCCTAATCATGGATATCTAAGGTCTAGTCAAATGATGTAAATACCTCTTAAATTCCCTTCAACATAAATCATGTATAAATCCTATCAAGAAGCATTTTCTATGTTGGACAAGGTTAATTTATATGTCTTGATAAGTCTTAAATGAGTGATATGTAGGAAGAAGGATAAAGTCAATAGAGAAACCTTAGGAAAGAATAAACTAAGAAAAAAAAGCTAGTTAGGATATGATAAGCTTCAATTAGATTATAAAAGTGAATAATATGTATGAGAAGGTATAATTTTTAGACCTTTAGGCCTATATAGCGGTATATAAGAGGTAGTATGAAGGTATGTTAAGAAGGAGACATAAGTCTATAAAGGAGTATGCAAGAATCTGTATATATAAAAGATATATGAATAAAGAATTTTGGTCATGATGTTGAATCCTTTATCTCTGATTCAAGGTTATGTGGTATGTTTTTTTTGTTCTTAGTTATCTTTTTCAATATATTTTTGATGAATTCTAAGGTACAAATATTTGCAAATGAAATGTTGTTGACACAGTCATGGAAAAAACATGACAATTCATGTAATTTTGTGAATATTAGATGTGGTTAATAATTGGCAGAGTTAAGATAAGTCTAGGAGGTCATTATCCACATGAAAATAATCCACAACCATCATTAAAGGTTATAATTACTCTTTTATTTGACTCTCTAGTCTACACTAATGAATTAGACTATAAAGGTAGAGAGAATTGGTTTGTTTTATTATGATGAGTTTGTTTATGATCAATAAAAATTGTAATAGGTCTATGTGATGTATGGGAGTTCTTGAAAATAAAAATAATACATTCTCAAGAGTTGAAAAAAGAATAATAAGTCTTTGAGAGTGTTCAAGTGTTGAATTTCATCCATTTTGTAATTTTGATAGTTTTTGTTGAATACTAAGTTAAAAACACACAAATCTATGCACTATATAGAACTAAGAAATAAGGTAATTTATAGGTTTTTGGATGAATAAGGTGTTAAGTTGTGGAGCTAAAAGCTTCACTGTTAAGCTAATCAGGAGGTTGCTGAGTTCAACCAGTAACCGGTATCAGCAGTATTATCGACGTCGATTAGGCAAGGATCAGGAAGATGTTGACATAGATCAGGGATCGGCCGACGTCAGTCATATACAGACTAACAGCAGCCGACATCGGTCACCTGTGCGTTTGCATGCGTTTCCAGAATTAGACTTGTCTAATTTTAGGAGGTCCGAGTGTTTGCATGTGAAGACTAATTTAAGTCTTGAGTCTGTGTTTCTAATTGTTGTAATTAGAAGTCTAATTATTGTATGCTTTGGATCCTATTTAAGAGACCCATGAGGCATGTATTGTAATTAAGCAAAAGTAAAGCATTGAAGCAAGTAAGCAAGGTCAATTAGATCTGCAAGGTGCAAGATCAAGGAGATCAACTGAAGCTATCAAGGAGGGTATAACAACTCAGGTGTTTGAGTTAGTTGTGGTTGAGAAAGAGAGAGAGAACTCTTGGGAGAAATACTGTACACCCAAGAGGTGTGGAAGAAGAGTGAGATTTTTTCATTGTATTCTGGAAGAGTGTTAATACAGATAGTATTGTTTCTCATATTCTTTGTTGTTTCAAGTTTCTAGTTACTTATTACTTCTGGTTCAATTATATGTTTAGTTGCTTATAGAAAAGTAATCAATTGTGCCCCAAGTTCCTGTCATAAGGTATAAACAACCATTATTAAGGTGATATATAATGTTATAGTACCTATTTGATCAATTAAATATTGATCATTCGAATCATTTTATTTTCTCGAGTCTGTAACTTAGTGTAAACATGGTATTGTAACAATGAAAATCTTAAATTTGTAATGATTTTAAGTTGGATATAATGGGTGTATAGGGTTTAGGAACACCCAATAGATCAAAAACAATTTATTATTTTTTGTTGCCCTATCATAGGCAGACCTAGGGTTTGAGTACAAAAATCTTTGTATCTCAAAAATTGATTGAGGAAAATTTATAAAAATTGGATAGAAAGGACGTTTTGGTGTAAAAAATAAAATTAAATTGGTTTAAATTTTAATTAACATGTGTGTAAAAATATATCACTAAAATACAATCGATAACAAGGAAGAAAATGCAGTCCAAAGACAGTCAAGTTAAGGTTTTGTGCATTCCAAGTATAATAAGAGTCTAGAATTATGTAAATTGTATAGGTAGTGATGTTTTAAAAAAGAGAATATTTGAAATTGTGCCTCATTATTCAAGTTAATGAATAAAATCAGATAACCAAGTTAGGCATAATAAGCCTAAATAGCAATTTTGACTCTTCTTGAGTATTAATGATATCTGAGCAATCAGGTGTAATCTAACAGAAGAATGATATGTAAATGTTTATAAAATCTGAGACTCAGTCAAAGAAAAGGATTATTATTGTAATAAATTTGTAACAAAACATTTAATAAACTCATTGGTCTTTAAAGACCATTCTAAATAAATTGTAACTTTAGTGATAAAAATAATTAAATCCAAACCTATTAGTGAATTCTTGTGAATAGACCTAGTTGGAGACTTTAAGAAGACTATTTGTATCAGAATTGGTCATCCTTTGTATGATCAAGTAGTGGCATGAATCAATAATTTTTTATTTAGTACTCCCTCACATGTGTGATGATATTGGTCTCTTCATCAATCTCTAATTCCACAACACCTGTTAGCCTAGTTTTTCCCTGAGGACCTAAGAAATGGGCCACTTCACGATTGGTTGATGTATAATTTTAGGCTTAAACTTCATGAGTTCCACCCAACATAATTTAGTTGGAAATATTTTCTTGTGATATATATTGGTTTTTTCACTACTTGTGGCTTAGAAATGGGTTTTGATAGATGCACAAGTTATCATTTTGAGGTGCCACATGTCCCATTGGAAAAGGCTAAGGGTTTCCATTTTCACTTCCCAAAAATAAATCTATGAACAATTATCATTGGTCATCAGGGAATCATTGAATTAATTTGTTATACTCCCTACATTCATGAGTATTATGGTTGATTATCCTATGAAAAAAGAAGTCAAATGTTGTGATCATAATCCCTCAATCATTGGTTTTGATTTTGTTGATCAAACCCTTACTAACTATTATTTTGATAAAAGTGTTGATTTTGATAATGGACATTTGAGTTCTGGTTTGGGTTTTGGTATTTATTTTCAAAGGGTGGTAGACAGATAAAGTCCAAACATGAACAATAGGTTTACGGGTTGGATTTATCCCACCCCATTTTTTTTTATTATTATTATTTATATTTTGATTTTGATTATTATTCAATATATTTATCTTTTTGGGTTGATTCATCACATAGTCCATGGTAGTGTTGTGATTGTGGTTTAAGACCTCAGGTCCTTGATTACTCTAATTATTCTAGTTATTATCGTGACAACTCCCACTATTCTGATTGGGGGTAATAAGTCATCCATTTAACCCGTAGGTTCTATGGTTGTTTGGTCAATAATGAGTGATTTCTCTAGTGTTTTTCATACAATCTGTAAGGGAATTTTTTAGTGTCTTCCCTAGTTTATTTTTTAAGAGAGTGGAGGAAAAAGACCCAAAACTCTCTTTGATCCATATGTGGGACAGTGGTAAAGGAATATATTATTTTTTGCCATCTTGAAATAAAGTGGGTAATAGTCTCATTAGATTCTTGTTTAATATGTAAAAACTCTTGTATGCCAATCCAAAGCAGTTTGTTCATATCAAATGATTTTATAAATTCTTCCATGAGTTGTCAAAAATAATGGATCGAAGCCTTAAGGAGGCAGTAATACCATTCTAATCTAATTCCATTAAGATCTTTATGAATTTTTTCCCAACACTCCATCCCAAGATAATAACTCTCTAATCATTATGAAATAGGCCTTGACATGTGCATTTGGGTCCCCTTCTCCCTTATCTTTTGGGAGTTCAAGCAATGGGCATGGTAGGAAGACCCCTTGAATGGTGTGGTCAAGAGGTTCCTCGAGATATTCCCTATTTCACATAAGTCCTTAAGGGAAGTATTAAGAAAGGATTGGAGAGAAGAAGTAAGATAAGAAGTGGACATGAAGCTGTTAGGGAATAAAACTAGTGCCTTCATGGGTGGAGGATAATATGATAGAAAATAGTTATCTAGTTGTGTTGACTTGGAAAACATGTGTAAATATGGCGGTAAAGGGTTTGAAGGAGGTGCACCAATTGACAGTTGCATAGGTGGACTGTATGTGGATGGTGTATTGATAGGTATGTAGTTTTGGAGGACCATGGGTCGTGGTATGTTAGATTCCATATAATTTAGAATAACATATGAGAAAGGGATGCTAACTAGAGTGTCAATGGGGATGTTGATTTGGTTAAAATATGTTTATTGTTGCATGGTTGGAAACACCAAAACTAAAAAGGTCTATTGAAATTTAGTTAGGTGTAAAACCAGTTGGAAGGGAAGTGGGTTGATGTTCAGGAGGTTGATAGGAGAATGTTATAATCAAGATGGGAGAGGAATAGATTTGGTTTTTGAAATTTGGGGTCATTTCTTGATTTGAAAGACCAGTTACAAGAGAATCCTAACTACTCTCCAAGTCTTGAATGCATCCCACCAAGGTGGATATGATATCATTTGGAGTAGTGTTATTGGTGGTTTTGGGGGCCTCTATCATGGGAGGGTATGAGGGAACATGATGATAGTCCAAAATTAAATGATTTACACTTGATGGGCTAAAAGGAGTCACCTTGAGTTGTTTGAGTGGTATGAAAGTAGATTAGCCAGTGCTATAAAGTGGTGGAGGTAATTTTATCCTAGTTAATATATTTTATATCGCATAAAATCATTCACTAAATTGATCAAATCTTTCCATTCTCTCAGCATTGAGAGTTTATAAGTTGATTTAGGGTCTAGTTAGGACATGTGGATATAATCTACCTTTGCCAGTTAGGGTCATGTCATTTGAATCATGGTAGTTATGGGAAATATCCAAGGAATCTCATAACTCTTTGATTACCACAAGAGACTTGGTTTGTGGTATGTGGGGAGAATAACTATAAGATGGAGATGGATTTTCATTCTTTTGACTATCTATATTAGCCCAACTAAATAACGAAGGTTTGTTTTGGGATTGATCACTTAATATAAAAGCATCAAGGCATAGAGGCTTGTAAAATTCCTCTTAAAACATATTTATGGGGTGTGTCTACACACAAAATAAATGGAAGAGGATAAAAAAAAGGATGAAAGAAAATAAATAAATAAATAAAAATGGACAAACAAAAAAAGATAAGCCTTTCATGTCATGTTCATGATATTTGTATGCACATAAAATGATGGGATTTCATGTGCACTTGATCTCCTAATGTTAGGTCAAGATGATCGAAAATGAATGTTATGTCGATATAGACTATAGATCTAGTTATTCATTTTGGTGTGGTTAAACTCATGGAATGGGATGAACTTGATGATGTGGTTGATTGTTTTGAGCTTGTGGGATAGAACGAGTTGGTTAGTTTAGTTGATTATGCATATGTCAATAGAGTTTTGTTTCCTCAAAATGTTCATTAAGGGTATATAACTATATGGTGATGAGATATAATTCTAACATAACCAAATATCATAGTTATTGCTATATGCTACTCTCTCTAAATGGGTTGGGTTGGGTTGCATAACTCATGGTATCTGATCATTCCACTCCAGTTGATCTTCCCTGGTCAATGTCATACATGAATTGAAATTATATTAGATGAGGCTAGACTTGAGGATGATAAATATGCCAAATATGATAGTTTCTTTCTTGATGGGCTAATTGGTGGGTTTTCTTAACTAGATGTGATTCAGATAATATTTGTTGTTCATGTAAGGCTTCTGGGTAGGTAATGATTAAGTTTGGCAAAGGTGTGGAACTAAATAATTCCAACTAAATTTTAGTGTCTAAGTTACTTTAAATGTTCTCTACTGGAAATGGACCGGAAACTCTTGGGAGATGCTCTACCCTGTGTGGATACAATTATTATAGGAGCATCATTCAAGGGATGTCAGAGTAGGGGTTTGCTTAAATTTTTCATCTGGTTCAAAGCTAATTGTGATTTTTATTTTTGTTTTTTTAATTGTGAATATTTTTTGTTAGCTAATGTGTTTGCTTTGCTTAAATGTTTGCAAGGTTTTCTAAAGTAATTGTTTACACATGCATAATTCATTTGATAAGAAATAAATGCTAAAAATGAATTTAAATTAACTTTTTTATGTTTTTTAAAATAGAAATACAAAACATAAATAAATACTATCTAGATGCAAACATATTTTTGTGTTTGTATGATTTTTATGAATGCAATTACTAAGTCAAAACATTGCTAAAGATGAGTAGAAATTAAATATTTTTATGTTTTTTTTTTTCAGAATTTTATGCAAATACAAATGAATTAAAACTTAAATTAAATGCTTAAATATTGATTTTTCTAGTTTGGAAAGTGCACATGCAAAACTAAAGGTTGGATGTGAATGCACAAAAAATAAAATTTATTTTAAGGCTTTTACGAATGGAAAGGTGCAGCTGAAACTAATAAATTAAATAACTTGTAGTATTGAAAATGTAAATAAATAATTTTTTTTTTTTTTTGTTATTTTTTGGTTTTATAAATGCATGCATGCAAGTGGAATGATTTGGGTGCTAAGATTAGAATATTTATGATCTATTTTTTTTTTGAATGATATGTTTGATGAATATAAGCCAATGAATAACTATGTGTAGTTGAGTTCTGATTTTATAATTTTTTAATGAATGAAAGAAAGAGAAACTAGATGTGGAAGATGAATAATTGACGTAAAGACTGTATTTTCATATTGGTGTGCCCAACTAAAACTATATTAATTTATATTTTTTAGTTCCTAGGATTCCTTTGAATCTATGTATGCAAAATAAAATAAAATTATTTCAATTTTAACAATTCAAGCAATGACCACTGTTGTAATACTTTTCCAAATTCATGAAATAGATTTATAAGAGAGAAATGATTCTAATATAATTAAAACACAAACAAGCAAGAGTGAAATTAAAATCATCTAACTTGGAAATCATAGATGACGAGTTGAAATAGACATATTGTTGAAGCTAATGTTTCCATATCCTCAGTTTACTACCTCATTAGATTTTTTCTAAGTGTAGACCTAGATATTTTCTCAGCAAGAGGAATATGAAACAAGTGGAATTATAAGCATGAGATGCATAAAATGTAGTTAAGTTATGGTTGGTCTTCACAAACAAGAGAGTGTTGGATTTAAAATTTGTGAGTCTCTTCTCCAAATTTCAATGGTGACTAGAAAGTTATTGTAAGACTTTGGTTGATACTCTAAACAAATAACATATGGTAGATTGAAGATTCCTCAAATTATCTAATGTTAGGCTCTGAGTGAAAATTTCCAATCCAAAATTTCCTCATAAAGAGATTTATTTGTAGAAACGGGGTAGCTAATGCAATTAATATTTCACTAAATTTGATTTGGAGTGAATGTAGAATTGATTGGGATTGATCTAGAGTGTTTGGAAGTTGATCAGGTGTGAACTAAAAGAGATACAATCAAAGGTGAAGACTCAAACATATAAAACATGTGAAAATGTGCATCCTAAGTACTAAATTTAGGATTTCATGAAATGGTGGTGAAACCACCACTATATGCAAGTGATGGTTATGCAACCATCATGGTAATTTCAAAAATACCTTGGCATTTACATGAACTATTGTGACAATTTTTTTGTACAAAATTAAAATTAAGGTTTTAACAGATTAAAGCATATTTTTTGTAAGTTTGACACTTGTGAAAGGCTTGGAAAGAAAGTATAATATGATGATAAAAATAGGTCTAAGCATGTTGATATTTTTTTAGGTCCTCACATCATCATTGGATTCATAAAAATGTTGCACCATGAAAAATTTAGTTGCATGCATGTCCATCTCAACCATTCAAATAAATGCAAAACATGGTTAAACCTCTTTCAAGGAATTGATGTAGAAACTTTGTCTAATATTCCATCACAAGATAAAATCCATCCTACATTGATTGAAGTGAATTTCAAATTATTAGGCTCATGTAACTAACTCCAATAAAAATAGGGTATCAAGGTTATCTTGCCCATCAATCCCTTAAGAAATGGATTATCCAAGTACACCCTATTTTGGTTAGTAAAATAGGTTAAAAGGTCTTATTTTGACATATGGGGATAAAGTCTCAAGTCATATTATGGACACTCCAAGTTTGGTTTAAATTGTGACACAAAATAATTACTATAATAATAACAATCCAATAATTTAATTCTGATCAAAGTAGTTTTTTTCATATATTTATCATCTAGGTATAGTAGTTCATGAATTTACTACAATTATAATTATCCTTCAATGTAAAAGAAAATAATAATCCTTCTGATGTTATATATGTATACTAATACCAAAAAGCATTGCTTCCATAGATAAATAATATCTAAAATTACTTCAAATGAGAAAAATAGAGTTAAGGAATAAGCTGTAACAAATTTCCTGAGACACTAATAAATACAACATATAGGGTTAGCAAAATAAATAACCTAAAAAACCTAAAAATTAATGTCTTTACTCTACTAGATTAGGACAATATTTATAAAGTAAATTAGAGATCCAAAAAAATGGACTTAACTTCCATTCCAAGAAGCATTTATTTAACACATTTCATTTCCTAAGTGCAACTATTTCTAACAGCAGATGTCAGTGCTTTCCGAGTTCAAGGTTAGAATAAAAACACTAATTAAAATCATGAAAGTTAAAGTTGAAACCTAAATTGGTTCTAATAAATCCCATTTAATAGGATTAGGCCTTTAATCACCTTATATAAATTAAATCTGACACATTCAACCATGAGGTCACTACAAAGCTAAGCATATTATTTTTATATGAAAAATCTAGTGCAATTGCCTTAATAAACCTTAATAAAGAGTCATCATAAGAATAAAACAAACATTATCAATTAAAGGTCAAGTACTATAGACTCCAATTATGATATCAAATAAGTAAGGTTGAACTATTTATAACAACATAATAATCACAAGTTCCATATATGACTTAGCACTAATAATGTATGAGATTACAACATCAATCCAGAGTTGTAGAGATAGTATACTCAGTACCTTCAAGTCATGTTATTTTCTAAGTTATTGGTCATAAGTGGAAAAAGTTAATCTTGATTGCCTTAATCTTAATATGGTGTAATGCTTGGTTCAATTTAATAATATAATTCTATAAAGATACAGATGATGATTAAGAAACTCAAGAATGACTTGTTCAAACTATAACGATCTCAAGAGTTAACATAAAATTCCCTTCTTCTCTACCATATAAGGTGATTACCATCTATAATTGGTCTTATTAATAGAGACCATTATGCCATTAAAAACAATAATATGACATTCCTTTTTAGCCTTCAATGTACCCAACTAGGGTTTCTCTTAAGAATACCTAGTTTGGATAGAATAACACAAGTTTCAATTACATTTTTCACTCTTCTCTAAGGGAAACTATTACTAGTGTGATGACTATGCAGTCCTACAGAGTATAGTTATACCTAAAATGATAACACATTTCATAACTAAAATAAATAGAGGATACAATCACTACCCCTTTCAAATCACATAGTAACCTTAGCTAGGTACTACATATTGACAAGAAACTCAGTCTCTTAATTATGCTTAAAAGTTCATTTGTGAACTATTACACCTAAGTTTCCATTCAGATCATAATATCAATACAAACACTACACTAGTATAATAATTATATGGTGCTTAATTTTATTGTTTCTCAAATCTTTAGAGTTTTTACACCTTATAATATATAATCAATCATATTACTATTCCTTGTTAAGGCCATAAAACAAGGCATGATCAAGAATGTTGCATGACCACAATCAAGTTCATTTGCTTAAGAACACAAAGTAAATTTATCTCTTAACATAGTAAGCCAATCTCTTAACCATTATTCCATTACAATAAATAGGATGAAGCACAAAGTGTTGTTGAACATAGTTAATATGAAAGCAAAGATCTTAAAGGATAAGAGTAATAAGTATCTCCTTGATACCACACAAAACACACTTACCATGTTATTAATCTTTACCATTATTCTCAAGTTGAATACAAAAATAAATATACTCAGTCTAGTCTTATGTACCTCATAACACAGGTAGGTATATCATCAAAATTGAGTGATATCAAATACATAACAGAGTTGATAGCTTAAGCCAAACATTCATTACAATTATGATATGTGCAATACATCTCTTTGATAAGAGTTAATCAAATGTAAATTCACAATCAAATCTAAGGTCAAACAAAGAACATACTTAATGTCATTATGCAAAGTAAATGATATCCTTCATTACCAATTAAATAATAACCATACACAATCCAGATATGGATCAAGATCAATAAAATATATTCTAGCATTCAATACAATCATATAAATCAAAATTAAATGAGAGCATATGAGAGAACATAGTAGAATAACCATGTCACTTCCTTAAGAATTGTTCATAGTCTATCAATCCATTCAATATTTATGCACAAATAGAGTTAAAATAAGAGTAAGGTTTAAGCAAATATCACAAAGTACATGGAACATGGCACACCCATTTTTCATAAAATTAATATACTTCATTAACAATAGGAAGGTTTTCTTTAATCCAAAATGTCATAACAATCATACATCACAACATCTAAACTATTGATAGACATTACAAATATTACTCCTAGCTTTCAAGTCAAAAATAACATGATTCCAAAGGTATAGTCAAAACATATGCATCAAAAATATCCACCAAATAACTTCACTTGTGTAATTGCAAACTAGAAGGGTGTTAAGTAAGATGAGCCCAACCATTAGTGGCCCATACCACCCCAACCACCATCTTTATCATGAAAGAATCCCTCAAGTAAGATAACATTACAATAAAATGATATAAATGTATATGATAGAGAGAGAGTGCATGTTTTATCATTCCCCCATTTGTTATTAGGGTTTTTATATAAGACATCAAAACAACTATAATTAACATGACAATGGCCTCACACAATTTAAGCTTACATCCATATCAATTTTAGAAAACCATCTAGGGTTCTAATTCATTTTAATTTATATCCATCTAAGGGTAGAAGCAAGTGGATTGTAGCCACATTGATCAAGCTAAAATAATTCAACTAAGGTTTGATACTAAACCAATCAACAATCAAAACACAATCTAAATTCCATCTGAGGCAACAACAAAGTAGAGAAAGAAAAGGGAGATATAAGTTTTTATAAGTCTACTAATAAAGAAACATGATATACATCATGGATTTTAGAAAGAAGAGGAGGAAGCATTAAACAAGAAATGACAAAGCTTATCTTTTCCACAATGTCAAATGGACCGACAAAGCATGGAGCTAGTTTGGATGCCTTGTCAAATTTAATATAACTTTTCTGAGATCTAACCCTCTAAAAAAACATGTCCTAAACTTCAAATTAACTAAGAGATATTTTTATATAAACATAGTTATTATGTCTATTATAAGAAACTTTAAGCCTTTGATGAGTAAGAATCATTTGTGTGTCATATTTATGTTATGTTTCACATCCTACAACAAATCTATTTTACAAACCCTCCTAGACAAGGGGAGTTCAAAGTTTTCATCCATACAAGGCTTCAAAAAGAGTCATCTTAATCATAGAATGATAAGTGTTGTTATAAACAAAATAAACTAAGTGGAGATAGTCTTCACACTTAAATTGTTGATTCATTACTTACATAACATATCTTCAACTTATTGATTCAACATTTCAGTTTGGCCATCTATTTCTAGATTATATGCATAACTAAAATTCAAATATTTCACAAAACCATCAATCAAGTCTACCAAAACCTTGAAGTAAACAACTTATCTTAATTAGAGATAATAACTTTAGGGACTCTATGAAGGTGAACAACTTCCTTCACAAAATTCATAGCAAAATTAGGAGCATCGTCATTAAGATTGTATATAATAAAATGTGCAACCTTAGTGAATTTATCAATCACCATAATAATAATATCATTTTAGCCTCAAGACATATGTAGTGTCGATATGAAATCCATAGAAATTATATCCCATTTTATTTCTAGTACAAAATAAAGATATAACAGACCATTTAGATGATAATGCCTAGCTTTAACACATTGGAATTCTAAAAAAATACCACAAAATCAATCACATATTTATTCTAGGCCAAAAGTAGACCTTTTGAGTTAATGTATCATTTTAGTATACACAGATGAGTAAAATAAGGTGTAGTATGCACTTCTTCTAACACTTACTCTCTTAAATTATCAAAATTAGGAACATAGATTTTACCTTGATACCTTAAAATTTCATGAGTCCAATAAATAATCATAAAAATCCTTAGTCAAAGGTTATTTTTCTAATTCTATACAAATTTTCTTATAAATGTCATTAGGTAGTTGTTGTTCCAACATAAATTTTTGAACTTAGATCTCTGAATAAAAAGTACAGTAAGAAAAGTGCATATGTTAAGTGCATCAACAACATAAATTGTCTTTCCTTTAACATAAGAAAAATTCATCTCAAATATTTTAATAAATTCTAACCGTCTAAGTTGCCTCTCATTCAAATCATGTTTTGAATACAAGTATTCAATGTTATGATGATCAAACTTCACTTGAAATTTTTTCCACTGCTTAAATGCATGTATAAATGTCATTAACTTTAGTTCATGGGTAGGATGATTCCTTTTATGTGCTTTGAGTTTGCTAGACTAATAAGAAACCACTTTTCTATATTGGATCATAATACCCCAAAAACCATTATCAAATGCATCATCCCATATTTTAAAATTATGATTAGGATTAGGAATAATAAGAACAAGATCAAAAATTAATAACTTCTTCAAATTTTATAAAACTTCTTCACACTGAGGAGTCTATACTGATTCATTTCCTTTACGCTACAAGGAAGTGATGGCATTATTTATTATAAAAAAAATCATAAAAAATATAAGTTAGTACCCAGTTAATCCCATGAAACATTGTACTTCATAAAAAAATTTAAGAGTAGGACACTCCTTGATGGCTTTGATTTTAGCAGGGTCAACAAAAAAACTTTTCTTTAAAAATTATATGCCCCAAATAATAAATTTTGTTTTGATAAAAGGAGCACTTATAAATCTTACCTTATAATTTGTGTTGCCTTGGTATTTTCAAGACTAAGCATAAAAATGTTCATGCTTAGATTCATTCCTAAAATAAACAAGGATATCATCCATAAAAACCAACACAATTTAATCCAAGAAATTATGGAACATGTTAATTAATTTTATTAATGTAGTGGGTGCATAAGCCAATTCAAAGGGCATGAAAATGAACTCATAATGACCATACCAAGTAATGATCAATCTTAGAGAAAATAACAACATTCCTCATTTGATCAAAGAGATCATCAACCCTTGGTAAATGATACTTATTTTTAATTGTGATCTTTTTCAACATCCTATAGTCAATGCAAAGCCTCAAAGTTTCATCATTCTTCTTGACAAAGATAGTTGGGGCTCCCCAAAGTGAAAAACTTGACCTTATTAAATATTTGTTTATAAGTTCTTACAGTTGAACCTTAAGATTTTGTAGATATACCACGTTATCCAGTAAGGAGCTTCAAATAGATGTGTAGATCCAGACTTAATATTAATTACAAAATAAAAATCACTTTTAGTGGAAAACTAAGAATTTATTTGGAGAATATATCCTCAAATTATCTCAAGACCAAAAAGTCTCGTAGAGTAGGTTCTTTCTCATTAGAAATTTCTTACAATTTCACAGTGTATATTATGTATAGCCTTTGTGAACTTATTTCATCAACTACAAGACTAAAAGGATTTTATGGACCATGTCTCATAATATGATGCAGAGGCATCAAGCTAGTTGTTATAATTAAGTTCATTTTGGTTTGATTGAGTCTTATAGGTCCTATAGATACCCAATGAGGGTGATTTAGTTATTAGATGGCTTTGTAATGGGTGTTCTTTAGCTTGGGAAATTTTCCTATCAAAACACCAATTTAAATATTTAAATTTGAAATAGAGAGTTGAGAGTCTTGTGAGTAGTTGTTGAGGAGTGTCATGATTAGTGAATGATTAGTAAAAGGTTTAAAGGAGTTTATATAGGTCTAGTAGGGTGTTTTAACATACAAAACATGATAAAGCATAAAACAAGAAGTTTGAATGTAAAGTCCTTTTGGAAGGTAGTTTCCAAGAGGGAGGTAGTTATTAGGAAGGTAGTTTTGAAATTTTATAATGAGTTTTGGGTAGATTAAGTAGTGAGTCTCATAAAAGAGTCAGGGGTAGAATTTAGAGTGAGTTAGAGGAGGTCAGTTAGAGGTTAATGGAAGTAGAGGTACGGAGGAGTTTCAAAAAAGAATGAGAAGAGTATGTAAAAACTTTGTATCCTATCCATAAACATGGATGTAATGTATATAAGAATAGAATAAATGAAGTTTAAAAATTAAAAAGTGTTGTCTATATTTCTCTTAGCTTGATATTATTTTGCAATAGTAGTTTAATGTATAAAATGCTTTAAGATTCCCTAAGAACAAGTACCCTATGATGTAACTAGGAAATACCATGTGATGCAAGACATTCGCAAGATGTATGTGATGTTTTCATGTGACAAGGAGGAAATAAATTGCCTAATGTTTCAAGGTAAGAGAGGTATTATAATTTGTATCAATGCATAGTTGAGTTTTGTTATGTCAAATGTTTCTTTGAATGTTATTTGAGAACCTACAGTTTATATAACCTATATTTTTAACATAGTCAAGGTAAGAGAGGTGAAGTTTTATGTGTCTAAAGGTTTAATTGAGAGTTCAACCTTGCACAGAGTTTTTTTTTGGTGAGACATACCCTTCAAAGGTCTTATCAAGTTAATAAAAGGTGACAAGCTCAATAGAATCCATTTGAATCATTCCTGGTCTATAAGAGATCTATTCTAAGCAAGAAGTTAAGAAACGTATTGTATGATTGGATGACGAGTGATCTAGAGTTATTGTGGATTTAAAATAATGAAGAAATACACATTGAGGAATTAAAATCCTTAAATCAGTCTTATAAGACATCAAGTAAGGAACACATGCTTTTATACCTTGTTTTTGTAGTCAGAGTTTGATTATGTGCATAAAATGCTATAACATAATTGGTTTGAGAGTGTTTTCTAGTTGTTCATGAAGGTAAAGTGGTTGAATAAGTTAAGGATATCTAGGTCAGACCTTATTATAACACTTTGTAGGTTTTAAATTGTTTCAAAACTCTTTAAATCTATTTTATGCCCTCTCGGGCCTATAAAAAGCTCAAAAACCCTAGTCTAGGGGTAGAAAATAAAAAGAGGAATATCTATTGTTATAACCTGATGAAAATTTGTAGTATGAAGGTTTTTGGTGTGTAGAAGGATATTTTGAAGTTTCTAAACTAATATAGAACTGTATATATGTATAAAGTTGATTGTGTTGATAACAAGGGTCAAACATGCCTAAAAGGGCTAATTAGAGTGAGAAAGAGGCTAGAAAAAGGTGGAAGATAGAGATTTAGTGAAATAAACTTTATGGAGATGTGTAGGAGGATAGAGATTATTTGAAGATGCATTTATTTTCTCAATATCTGAAGGTACCAGTCTATACAAGCAAAAAAATAGAGAAAAAAGGCTACTAGGTTTGAAAGGAGATTGAGGGCTTGGTAAGCCACAAAGAGGATTGAGGTTTCAAAGGGGTGTGAGTTAGGTTGAAACAAGTTTGTGAAGCTAAGTGAATCTATCTAGTATGATGATTGTCTGCAAGGGGCCTAGTTCAAGCATGGAGATGATTTGGTCAAAGGAGCTCAAGCACTAATGAAGATGAGTAGGTGTGAGTTAAATCAAGGAGATTGAGAAGGTAATTAGAAAGAGATATATGAATAGAATGAGGTGGTTAGGTGAAGGGAAAGCATTCAAGAAACTAGGTTAAAGATCAAACAAATGAATTATATCAAACAAAGAGAGGAAGTGGGTAGATAAGAATAGAGTGAATGAAGGAATTTGAATGCATGTGTAGAATGTAAGTGTTAGAACTTGATTAGGTAGGGAATGTGTTAGATCTTTATATCATTTGGTATCAGATAAGCATGATTCAGTGGGTAGAAATGAAGGATAGCCAAAGGTACATGTTTTTATTTCAGTTTCATTTGATGTTTTTTTGGATTTGTTCATGCAAAATGTTGAGTTGTAAGTGTGGATGAAGATAGAGATTGGTAGCAGCCCTGAAGCTAGTGAGGCTTATTGAGTGAGAGAGCTAGTGGAAAGCTTAAGAGTGAGCTTAGAGAGAGAATATAGTCCTATTGAAATTATAAGAAGAGAGAGAGACCTAGGTGAGGTCATAGAGATTGAGTGAGACCCAAGTGAGAGGTCATGATGTGGTAAGTTAGAGAAGGCTTATCAAAGAGAATAGGTCCAAAGGACACCAAGAGATTAAAAGTCATTTTAGGTGAGATGAGAAAAGAGGAAACAAGGCATGAGAGAGAAGATCTACCACAAAGAGAAGGTGCATGATGACACCAAGAAGAGAGAGATGGAGAAAGAGATGATAGAGATGAGGTAGCAACTAAATGATTTGTTGGTCAAGATAGAGAAGATAAGAGAGATGGAGAGCCCATATTGTGGATGGGTGATGAGTAAAAATCCACTCAAGTGGCCAATCAAGCTACAAGTAAAGAGAATAAGGATGCAAGCCATGAGAGAGGAAAGGAGGTAGAAAATATTACTTTGTAATCAACTCAAGAAGGAGATGCAAATGTTTTGGCTAAGTGAGCAACCAAGTGAGCAAGAAAATGAAGGTGAATAACACCTTGAGATAGATGAAGAAGGTTTGAGTGAGCAGAAAGAAGATAGTTGTAGCCCACCAGATGAAGGGAAGGATAAAAAAGAAGATGATCAGCTTGAAAGCCTATTTTAAGTCTTGGAAAGTGAGGTATAGTTGATGGATAAAGGTTTAGAATCTAATTCTCAATTTGTTTATGAGAGTGTTGATCAATTAGAGGTAGAATTGGTAGCCTTAGAGAGAGTATTGCATGATGACAAGGTGGAGAATGAAGAGGAAATGCAGATTATATCAACTGATGAGCTTGTGAAGTTAGACAAAGAATGTGGAGAGAGAACAATGATTGTAGCAATACAACAAGTTGAAAATGTGGAACCTCATAGAAGCTTGAATCTCATTGAGCTATTAGGTGGGCAAGACATTATTTTTGTATTGGTTGCAGGTATGAAGTTGAAAATGGAGGAAGCTAAAAGTATAGGTGTTGCAATAGTGATGTGGGGCATATACAACCCTTACAACAAAGGAAAGACTTCAAGTGTGAGTGCACATCAAGTGCAAAATGGTGCAATCAAGAGGTGCAAGCAAAGGCAAAAGACAAGCAAGATTGTTTATGACAGAGACAAGCAAGAAGGTAAAGATGAGGAGTAGTTGAAGCATGTAGGAGTTGTAAATCTGTGTATTTGACTATCCTAGATATGATAGTCAAATACATAGATTTACATAATTCTATGTCTGGCAAATCATTATATTTAGATTCAAGGTGAGTCATCATCTAGTAAGTATTTATTGCTAAGTGTTTAGTGTTATTAATTTAGGGGTTAATTTTGGATGCTAAAAGTTTAATTACCCAATTATAAGCAAATGGGCATCACCACACTTCCTTTTTAAATTGAATATTTTATTAGAAGGTTTATCGATTATTGTAATATGAATGTCCCATGAGTTGGAGTAAGAAAGGAATAATGCTATTAAGGTAACTAATCTATAATTTTAAAAGGGATCCACTTGAGGATTATGGGATTTCAAGTGATAAATGAAATATAACAATAATACTAGCAGGTGTTGTTTTAGTTATATATATGGGACTATATATATTTATACAGCATGGAAATTTAAATGAAAAAATGTAGTTACTTTATATGGGAATGAATTTTGAACCAAGCTAATTTATGACCCTAGAAATAAGATATTTACTTTAAAAAAATAAACCAGGATATAATAATCATGTGGATATGTGTTATATTTGATAGCCTAGAGTGGTTAAGTGATATCTTGGGTAATAGTAAAATGATAAAGGTGTTAGGAATAGAGGTCAATAGATTTGATTCTTTCCCAAATTGGTATTATGTGGTCTTTTGGTTATTTTGTGATAACTATGGTATGCCTATTATATATCTTGGATGAACCCATTATACAAATGTGAAACTATATAAAAAAAAGAACATAGATGTATTATTGTTTACTAGCTTATGCTTGAATAAATCAGTGTGCTCCTTTAACTATAGTTACTCAGATGATTGTAAGCTATAAAACCATGTTATGAACTAACTAACACTTATGAACCATAGATGTGTGTATTTATCTTTACAATCAACATTTCCCCAAGGATTTTATGAGTACTGAGATAATATAACACATAAGAATTGGTCAGGCACTGAGAGTTTTGATCTATGTCAAATAAATTCCTAGGCTCCTAACTTAGAATTTAATGATAAAAGATAATTTACAACTTGGCATGGGTCTTCACTATTGGGGGATAAGTTATGTGATTTGAGCTCCTCAGTTAGAGTTATAAATATTTTAGGTAAATCTTAATTTAAGTATAATGAACCATGGTTTAAATAATTGCATAACATTGGGGTACTTACATGTGCATATTATGATGTACAAATACTCATATATAAGGATTGTACATGTAGTGTAATAGATGATTTGAGTAAGTCATTAGTTCTTAGAAATCAAAAACTATAATCTTTTGGAACAGTCTCCTAAAAATAAAATGAATTGATGGAATGAGAGATCATAATGGTTTTATGAGTTCTTTACAATGATTGAATGACTGTTAGTTATAAGAATTCAGTATTGAATTATTGTATGCAATGCATATTTATGTATAAATTCTTGATTATATCTAATTCATAATGGTGCATCAATATGTGTGCTTTTAGTTATGTTACTTTGAATGCTAGTATGCAATTTAGACTTAAGATATACTGGTGGTATAATCTTAGACTTGATTTATATTATGTATATGGATCATTTGATTCTTGATATCGTAAGTCTGAGTTTTGTGTTTTATGTAGTTGAGAATCTATGATAGTATGGGATATCATAGGGTAATACAATATAAATGTATGACATATTTGGATGGTACATACTATAATTATTATGCCAGAAACATATCTACATTGATTTATTATATGTATGGGTGTTGGTTAATACTATGATTACTGTGCTTTATGAATGTTGGTAGGACTATGTTTATACATGCATACCTCATAGAAGTTTAACGAATGATGTGGTATTACATTAATGTATTATGTGTGAACTATGATTTGTTTCAGTTGTTTGAATATAAGCTTGTATTTCCATGTAGTTATGACTACCTTATTATGAATGTATAAGGAAAACTAGTAGTTATGACTTAGAATACTGGATCATGGTAATATAGGTTATCATAGGGTGTAATATGTTGAAAATTAATTATGATAGTAAAATTTTATAATTAATATGTATTTACCTGGATGGTATAAACTGTAGTCATTATTTCTAGCATGGGATAGAAAATAATGTAAGATTCATTTATACATTTGACAAAATAAATGTATGCTTTAGTTACTCCTATGTTTTAAAATATGTTTGCTAGTAGGATATAAATTAAATAAATCTTGTGGTTGAATTGTATTTAATTAATTTTCACTCTAAAACGGATTGAGGAGTGAGATGGACTTCACTAGCTTGCTAGTGTCACAATGACAAATGAAGGTAATCCAATCAAGTGATGTGTATGAATTTGATTGATCTAGATCATTATTATTTATTATTTATAAAACTTTTGTCTAAATTATGTTTTGTGAGACATTATAATTTCATGAGTGTGATTCACATGTTTGTGTGATATCTTGCAATAGAATGGATTTCTATGATACACTGCATGTTTAGTTTGAAATCATACAGCACATGGGTAATTTCTTGTCTCTCTAGATTCCTACACCATCAATATCTACTATCCATGAAGGAAGGGTCATTTCTTAATGGAATTAGTACAGGAGATTGTTGATTTGTGGTTGGAGTGGAAAAGCACTTAGATTATGCTCCGCCTCCCCACAATAATACTAATTTTTTATATGACACTTGAGATTGCCACATATACTTGAGTTCGATAACTATGCTTTGGGAAGCCATGTATATTATGTGTACATTGTATTGTATTATACTTATTATTAAATAGTGTCATGAGAGTTTTAATCACTTACTATTGTATCTTGACAGTGGTGGCTATAGATTTGAACCCACTGTGGTTGAGTTAATATAGTTACTTTTTATATTATAATTTGATGTACTCTCATGATATTAGAGATCAAAAATATGTGATGTCATATGCATGTTAGCTTTTATCACGTGTTGTATATTTCATATAATCCTTGTAGATCCTCATGGTGTAATCTATAATTGGCATATGTGTTTAATTAAAAAAAACACATATTTCTAGTTGGACTCCAGTGGGGTTGTTACATGTGGTATCAAAGTTGTGGCTTGAACTTTAGGACCTAAAGAGTCCATTAACATTTTCATGTCTTTTTATTCATTAGTGTGAATCTAGTGACATGAAGTATTGCACTAATATTTTGGTTTTATGGTACCTCAGTGCAGATCCATGTTACACCATGATGGAAGTTTTGAGACATGGTAGACCCTCCTGTGTGGTTTGGTGACTCTTGTAAGTATTTGACATTCATGAATATATGTGGAAAACATTGAGTGTGTACCCTTATAATCATCATACTGCTTTTGATTTGTTTAGGGGATTGGTTATCAAGAGTCCCAATGGTGTTGGTAGAATACGAGGTGGGTAGGTAAGTGTGTAGCATAGTTCATGAGTTATGAACAAAAGCTTTCTACCATAGTTTGATCACTTAGATCAAACACCTCGAAGAGTGACTATATCCTTTCTTGATTATTAAGTCACCTTGTCACTATGTTTAATGTCATGATTTTTTAATAAGCATGGGATGCTTGTCACTTAAATTTGTGTACTTTATATTTTATGTCTTTTATTTACTAATCCTAGAAATGGAAATTTTTATGAGACCATTTTTAGTTGATACCACCCGAGTGTAGTGGGAATTTTCCTATAGAAGAGTGTTTATGCCTTGGGTTGAGAACTCCTTCGTGTTAGGAGTTTGTTAAGATTTAGCACCCATGAGTTATGTAGTTTAAGAAGAAGTGTCATCTTTCTTGCTCTTGGAGATAAGCTGATATAATCTCATTCTATTTTGACATCATTTTAAGCTCTTAAGAGGATTCTTCTTTTCTTGATGATGTTTTAACCTTATTTTTCTTGAGATCATAGGATCAGTGTCTTCTACTTCTTGTTGATAGAGAAATTGTAGGATTTGATGGATTGTTACATCTTTGTGGTTAGTATATTTATCTCTAGTTGTGGAAATATATTGTGATACTATACTTACAGATTTGGTAAGTAAATAGTATTTTGGCAACATTGAGTTGTGGTGTTTTAGTTTTACCTTGTGAGGGTATGTAAGAGTATTTGAGACAATAATTCACTACTTTTCACTTATGACTCTTCAGAGTCACTACTTTATCTAAGTTATGATTTTAAGACCATGTGAGGTGGCAAACCATGATATATATATATATATATATATATATATATATATATATATATATATATATATATATATATATATATATATATAAGGTTGAAATGATGGTGTGATCCTTGGCCTTGAATGTTGTGTTAAAATTTTAACATCATTTACTCTTAACCATGAATATATAACACTATAGGTTAAGTTGTGAATGTGATACTAGTTGTGTGTGGCTAGTGATAATTTAATACAATTGCAGATTGATTGTATGATTTCTTTTATATGTACGTTGATACATCTAGAATTATTTAGCATATAGATTTGCTTTCAATGATCTATTAGCATAAAATTATGATTCCTTGAACATTGTGAACATTTTAGAGACCATTAGGTCGTGGAGACCTAAGAGAAGAGTGGTGAATTGGGAACGTGATTTTTAAATGATAGGATGGCATCCTACTTAGCCTCATATTAACTCGATTGTTACTGAGTTGGATTCGATAGATGAACTTTCAAATCTAAGATTTGACAAGAAGAACTTGTCAAATTCAATTGTATGGCCATATGCATGTATATTGTGGATGGGTATTCCTTGATTTTGTGTACATTGAACATGTAATATTTCTAGTTCCTATCCATCATCATACTTATCAGAAGCTCCATGGAGTAGTGAGAGTACTGACATATTATACTTATTAGGAGATACACATAGTGGTGATAGTATTAAACACATTAATCCTGCCAGATTTCCTAATTACTTTCTTCATAATGAGAAAATCACACTCTAGATTAGAGAGATATGCATAGGGGATAGAAAATTTTATGGAACTCTCCCTATTCATTTGTTTTGACTATTGTGATGATCTCATGTATTTTTGGATGTCAGTAAAAATTTTACCGAGTTATTATATATTTGTCTTGACAGTTCTGGACCCTGAGGTGGTCATAACAAGAACATTAAAAGTAAGTAATATTTGTAAACCTTGTTTGCATAATAGTGAGATATTACAGAGCAAGGTCTAGTAGGACCAATATTCTAGGAATAGTACAACTTGAAAGAATTATGGTGAATTCTACAAATAATTTCCCATTTATTGTTCAATTTGATATTGTATACTATGTTCTTACTTTGCTAAGTAATGTTTTAAATTCAAAACTTATGTTTGGATAAGACTCATCAAGGACGATGACTAGCTTTAGGGGGAAAGGATGTTACATCTCAATTTTCTTGTCAGATAAACTTGCTAGATTATCCATGGATATCTATAGTTGACAAGTTTATATTTGGCTATTTTTATCTAAGATGTGATATATATGTTGTTATGGGTTAGTAGGATATTGCTTAGGCTACATGATCACACTATTATGAGTTAGCTATAAGTATATATTTACTTTATGATCATATTGATTTGTCATTTTAGCTATATTTATGATGAATGTATAACATGTTTATTATGGTCTATCTATATGTTTTGTTGTGAGATTCACACAAGACAATTCATCCCTCAAAGTGTGATGGAGGGAAAGTATCATCGAAGAGGGTGACGTAGATGGAGATGTCAAAGGTAGATACAGAAATTGACTGGTACCCTACACACACCACAAAAGTAATTCATATTAGATACATAATCTAAATGGTTAGCGTTAGCATCTTCTTTATGTTATTTGCATTGAGGTGATTATTTATGTGTGTGTGTTAGTCTGTATTTATGCGTAAATGATGCAATCTCGTGTATATGTCCTTAAATGTTGAGGTTTGGACATGTTAATTTAATTAATAATATATATTAATTATTACTAATAAGTAAATAAGAATAAAAGGGAAAAAAGGGAAATAAATAAAAGTATTGGGTAAATAATATAAAAAACAAGAAAAAATAAATAAAACAGAAAAGGGTCAAGTTTAAAAAAGAATAAAAAAGAAATGAATTTAATTAAAAAATAATAAAAACAATAAAATAAAACCAAAAAGAGAAAAAAGAAAGAAAGAAAGTTGCGCATATTTATCACTATGGAAACTTTGAGAGAGGAGCATCATAGTAAATGGAATGGAAAATTTTGGAAAAAGGAAGAAAAAGAACACAGCAGTGGCATGGATGGAGTGGCAAATCAATTGGGAGAGGTGAACCATGGAAACTTTGGATCTGCAGATAAGTACTCTAAATAATTAAAAATATAATTTTGCTTACATAATTAGGTATGAATAAAACATGTCATAATTATGTACGTCATAACTAGTTATACTTAAATGTGAAGTATTGTCTGGGATATATCAATAATGTCCACACTTAGAGGAAATTATTGGATTTAAATATTAAAATAAAATTGTTATATTGTAAAATCACTTTGTTTTATTTAAGTCACTTTTTTAAAAAAATCCTCTAAGCACTTGCATCTCATTGAAGTCGAGAATCTTAGGCGTCGTTATTGGTAGAAGCAGTTCGGTATTTAGAAAAAAACTGTGCATATATTTACTGAAATTGCCCTTGTATTATGAATTAAATGCTATGGTATAGATATAAAGTTAGTTTTCTAAGCTAGTTCTTAATTTATAAACTATGATATATATTTTGCTTATACATAATCACGCAAACTAGTGACTCAATTTAGCTAGCATTGACAAAGTATATATAAACTATGACATATTTGTAGAAGTTTATATAGTGAGATAATTATAAAGCTGATGTATAATATATTGAGTTACTATAAAGCTTTGTGGGAGTCATTTTTAGTTTTCTGAAATTCGTTTATATTATACCTATATCGATCTATATGGAATGTAGTTGTGTTTTGGCGTCACATAGATTGAAGACACTATGTTTGAGGATTATGGGATTTCAAGTGATAAATGAAATATAACAATAATACTAATAGGTATTGTTTTAGTTATATATATGGGTATATATATATATATATATATATATATATATATATGGCATGGAAATTTAAATGAAAAAAATTAGTTACCTTATATGGAAATGAATTTTGAACCAAGATAATTTATGACCCTGGAAATAAGATATTTATTTTAGAAAAATAAACCAGGATATAATAATCCCACGTATATTTGATATCTTTAATAGCTTAACGTGGTTAAGTGATATCTCGAGCAATAGTCAAATGATAAGGGTGTTAGGATTAGTGGTCAATGGATTTTATTCTTGTCTAAATTGGTATTACGTGGTCTTTTGATTATTTTGTGATAACTATGGTATGCCTATTATGTAGCTTGGAGTATGGAACCCGTTATACAAATGTGAAACTATATAAAAAAAGGAACATAGATGTGTTGTTATTTACGAACTTGTGCTTGAATAAATTAGTGTGCTCCTTTAACTATAGTTACTTGGATGATTGTAAACTATAGAACCATATTATGAGTAACTGAGACTTTTGAACCATAGATATGTGTATTTATCTTTACAGTCAACATTGCCTTAAGGAATTTATGAGTACTGAGAGAATATAACATATAAAAATTAGTTGAGAATTGAGTGAGAGGATCCTTCTTGAACAAGTTAGTAAATAATTGCAAATACATGAAATAAACTATGAAAATTCACAATATATTAACTCAAATAAATAGAACTAAATTATAATGGCTGAATTGCAAAATCATTGGCCTTTTTGAGGGGGAAACCTCCTTTGAGCGAGGTCAATACAATAAATTTGTGAATGTCTTCATTGGCCTCAACACTTACTTATATACTAAGTCTAATATAAGCAACTACTACTTCCCATGAATGTGGGATAAAACAAAATGCTCACGGGATGACTTACAAAGCATATGCATCCATAGAAACTATTACACTAACAAAATAAAGTGAAAGGGTAGCATGGGTTCCTAACATCCCCTCCCTCTTAGAAAAAGCTTTGTCCTCAAAGCTTCAGATGTGAGAATTGGTACTAAATCTGAAATAGTGGTTCCCATGTGGCATCCTCTGGTTGCATTTTGTGCCACTGAATTAAAACCTCTATGATGGAATGGGAAAAAATTTAGCATGTGTGACTGCCCAATATTACCTCCAGATCGAGAAGGATGGATCCTTCATTATCAATTTCTAGTAAAATAGTCTGCACTCCAATGTTGGTGCCAAAAACTTTCTTGTCGAAAAGAAGGTGGGAGCTCCAACTTATAGGCAATTGACCCAATCTTTCGAAGAACCTTATAGGGCCCATAGAACTTGGGAGCCAGCTTATGATGCCCTTTGAGCTTTAAGGAGAATTGCTTATATGGATCCAAGCAAATAAAAACCATATCACATGTTTGAAAAGTGTGCTCAAAATAGTATTGATTAGCTTGTTGTTTCATTCAATTTTATGCATATGAAGATTGTCCCATAGGATGTTGAGGATCTGATCCCAAGTTTGGAGAATCGTGTTGAATGCTTGAACTTATGAACTACTGAAGGTGTATGGAAGGAGCACTCGTAGTACTTGACCATAGACTACTTCATATGAAGTCACTTTTGTTGAAGTGTGGTAGGAGGTATTGTACCACCATTCAGTGAGGGGGAGCCACTTGGCCCACTGATGTTGTTCTAAGGTGAAGCGATGAAAGAAAGTTTCCAAGTATTTATTGATCATTTTAGTTTGCCCATCCATTTGGGGATGATAACCAGAACTCATCTTCAGTTGGGTCTCAGTGCGGTGAAATAGTTATGTCCAAAAATGGTTGGTGAAGGTTGCATCATAATCTAAGATAATGGACAAGGAATGCCATGAAGACAAAAAAATCTAGTTCAAGAAAATTTGTGTGACTATGGAAGCGGTATATGGATGGTTGAGGGCACAAAAATGACTATATTTGGAGATGTAATCAACCACAACCAAGATCACTATTTTTCCTCTAGATTTAGGGAGCCCCCTAATGAAATCCATAGAAATATCAGTCCAAATCCTAGTAGGGATGGGCAAGGGTTTGAGCAACCCAGAGATGTGTTAGGTTGTGGAGCTAAAAGCTTCGTTGATGCAAACATGGAAGAGGTTGTTGAGAGGTTGCTGAGGTGCAGAGCAATTGATGTCGGTCAGGCCAATCAACGTCGATCATATTCAGAGCACAGGGCTGTCAATCGATCAGAGATCGGCCAATCGGTCACCTCTAGATAGACAGGGACCGACGTCAGTCGCTTGTGCATTCCAGAACTAGTTGTTGACGAATAGTTAGTTAGTTGAACGGGTTGTTTGCATGTAAAAACTAATTTTAGTCTTGAGCTGGCAGATCTAATTATTATTTACATGAGATCTATTTAAGAGAATCATGGGCTGTATTGTAAAGTGGGCTAGTTGAGTAAGAGCAAGGTTAGCTCCTTCAGAGTGAAGAGAGCAAGGTGTGTTCCTCCTAGTTCCATAGGGGTGCCGAGTGTGTATGATCAGGTAGAGCTGTAGGTTGTGCAAGTTTTATGTAGAAGATCCACAGGGGTGCTGGTTTGGAGAATCAGAAGGGTTCTTCATGTGTGTATGATCTTGGTCAGCAGGTGTGCAAGGCCAGGTTAGGAGATCTACATGTGTCAGTAAGGTCAGTTGATCTGCAGGTGTGTGTGTGTGCGAGATCTAGGTTTGCAGGTGTGTAGAACCAGGGTGATTTATAGGTGTGCAAGATCAGGGAGGTTAGCAACACAACAAGTAGCAAGATCAGGTGAGATCTACTTGAAGTATGATTGTGTACTTGGAGTGCGGTGTGTACTCAGTGTACTGGCAGTTTTGTTACTAACTAGTTGACAGCTCTGTGTGTTGAGTTGTGTTTGTAATTGATATTACAAGAGAGATAACTCTTGAAGAGATTTATTGTTTATGCCCTAGAGGTGTGGGAGCCCTAGAGGTGTGTAAGGAAGAAGACTGTGGCATCTTCTTTGTTGTATTTCCTTCTGGAAGAGTATTAATACAATTGGGTATTATCTCTCATATTCTGTGTTATTTTTGAATTTCTAGTTACTTGTGCATTCTGGTTAAATTTCTACATTTAGTTTCTTGTACATGGTAATCAATTGTGCTTCCTAGATCCTGATAGTGGAATCAGAGCTATTTATTGTTCTAGATTCCTGAACAGTGGTATCAGAGCATGTTTATTATTCTAGATTCCTGACAAAGTGGTATCAGAGCTAAGGTTGCAGGGAGCAGGTTTGTGTTTGATTATAGGTCACTCTTAGAGGTTTTTGATTGAGTGGGAGTATAGCAATGGAAAAAGAAAGTACACTAAGAATGGAGGAATTGAAAAGCACGAATGGTCAATTACAGTGTTATGGAAAGAAAGAGCAGGTAAAGAAATATTGTTGGTTGGTAGAAGATTAGCATGAAGGAATTGAAAGAAATAGATGTTGCAGGTGTTGTTGCAAAGGATGCTCTGGGATGTTTCTTGGATAAAGTAGAATCTTGGTTTATAGATTCTGTTGCCTCTTTCCATGCAGCCCCAAATAGAGGGGTTGGTGAGCCTTGTCAAAGTTTTGGCAAAGGGGAAGTGCGGCTAAAATTGCAAACGGCCAACACATGGGTGTTGAAGAAGGTCATGCAGGTCCCAGTCTTGAAGATGCAGCTAATTGCTTCAGGAAAGTTGGGTGATGAGAGATGCACAGAAACTTTCATAGTGGATGCACTTAAATTAGCATGTGATAAGAAAGTAGGTACTCTTTATCTACCTGCTTGTATTACTAATTCTTCTTATGTTGCAAGGACGTGGCTTTGTAGGCTTGGTCACAAGAGCAAGAAGGAGATGCATGTTCTTAAGAGGAAGTCAGATGTCTTTGATAGACTTAAGAACTGGAAAGCCTTGGTGTTTATGGAGGAGATGATGGACAGAGATCAGTGGAGAAGGCTGAGTAACTCTGAGCAGGGTAGTTTGGACAGGGTTTTGATCCAAAGAGAGCTCGTGGGTAAAAAGTCATCACTCACAAGCGAACACAGGTACTGACATCGGTCAAGAAAAATTGGTGTTGAATAGACAAGCACCGATGTCGGTCATATGTAGACAGGCAAAGTCAATGGTGTCAGGCAGGTGGCGATCGACGTCAGTAGGATAACTGGCGTCAACGACCAGGACAGTCACATGGAACTGACGTCGGTTAGATGTAGACTGTGTGGTGACCGAGATCGGTCACTGAAATGGATTTTGGGCAAACAGCAAGCTATCAAGGAGTCTCAAATGCCCATATGGAGGACTGAAAGGGTAAGTAAGCCTCAAATTCGTTATTCCTCTTCTTTATACTTGTTGCTCACTGCAGAGCAGGAAGGATCCAATAAAAGTGGGAGCATGGCATAAATTCTTTGGAGAAGAACCAAATGGGAGATTTGGTAGAGTTGCCAGCTGGGATAAAAGCACTGAGAGATGAATGGATTCCTTGGTTAAAGAATAGAGAGAATGGACACATGAGACGAAAGGCCAGGTCATATGGTCTTGAGGAAGCTGCAGGACAGTGGTACATGTTTGACAGGTAGATGACAAAGCACGGCTTTAGTCAATGTCATTGTAACCATTGTGTGTTTCTTTACTAGGTTGGATGATGGTCGCGACATTATTCTGTTACTGTATGTGGTTGATGTGCTTGTTGCAGGTGCATACATACAGGGTTTTGCTGAGCTAAAGGTAAAGTTAGTTCTGTGGTATGTCATGAAGAATTTGGGAGCAACAAAATTTTTTGGCATGAGTAATCCTAGAAACAGGGAAGATCACAAGTTGATGTTGTCACAAGATGATTGTGTGAAGGTAGTGCAGGATGCAGAATGGCAAGCGCACCTATAGATGGACAGTTCACAAAATAGGGTCCCCAATCACATGATGAGGTTGAGTACATGTGTACTCCCTGATATTGCACCAGTAGTGGGAGCTGTTAGCAAGTTTGGAGCCAATCCAAAAAAGAAGCATTGGAGGGCAGTTTAGTGGATTTTCAGGTATCTGAGAGGGACCGGCAGTAGGGATTTTTGCTATGCAGGGTCAAGTTCTTTTCTACATGGGTTTGTAGATGTAGATGCGGTAGGTTACTTGGATGACAAGGTGCACCACAGGATTTGTGGTGGTTGGTCTTCAAGATTGAGCTTGAAGATGGATACAAGCCAAGAAACAGATTAGACGATGTATAGGTACAGGTACAGTGTAACTATTTATCTCCAAGTGGGAGATTGTTAGGTTGTGGAGCTAAAAGCTTCACTGATGCAAACATGGAGGAGGTTGTTGAGAGGTTGCTGAGGTGTAGAGCAACTGACGTCGGTCAGGCCAATCGATGTCAGTCATATTCAGAGCACAAGGCTGCCAACATCGGTCAGAGATCGACCGACGTCAGTCACCTCTAGACAGATAGGGACTGACGTCGATCGCCTGTGCATTCTAAAACTGGTTGTTGATGAACAGTTAGTTAGTTGAATGGATTGTTTGCATGTAAAGACTAATTTTAGTCTTGAGCTACGGATCTAATTATTGTAATTGGATGTCTAATTATTGTTTGCATGAGATCTATTTAAGAGACTCATGGGTTGTATTGTAAAGTGGGTTAGTTGAGTAAGAGCAAGGTTAGCTCCTTTAGAGTGAAGAGAGCAAGGTGTGTTCCTCCTAGTTCCACAGGGGTGCCGAGTGTGTATGATCAGGTAGAGCTGCAAGTTGTGCAAGTTCTGGTAGAAGATCCACAAGGGTGTTGGTTTGGAGAATCATAAGGGTTCTTCATGTGTGTATGATCTTGGTCGACAAGTGTGCAAGGCCAGGTTTAGAGATCTACATGTGTAAGTAAGGTTAGTTGATTTACAGGTGTGTGTGTGTGTGTGCAAGATCTAGGTTTGCAGGTGTGCAGAACCAGGGTGATTTGTAGGTGTGCAAGATCAGGGAGGTCAGCAACACAACAGGTAGCAAGATCAGGTGAGATCTACTTGAAGTATGATTGTGTACTTAGAGTGCGGTGTGTACTCAGTGTACTGGCAGTTTTGTTACTGACTAGTTGACAGCTCTGTGTGTTGAGTTGTGTTTGTAATTGATATTACAAGAGAGATAACTCTTTAAGAGATTTACTATTTATGCCCTAGAGGTGTGGGAGCCCTAAAGGTGTGTAAGGAAGAAGACTGTGGCATCTTCTTTGTTGTATTTCCTTCTGGAAGAGTATTAATACAATTGGGTATTGTCTCTCATATTTTGTGTTGTTTCTGAATTCTAGTTACTTGTGATTCTGGTTAAATTCTGCATTTAGTTGCTTGTACATGGTAATCAACTGTGTGCTTCTGAGTACTAACAGTGGAATCAGAGCATGTTTGTTGTTCTAGATTCCTGACAGGATGAGTGTTGTTTTACCCTTGTTACATTGGTAGATATCACATTTAGACACCATCTATTGAATTGTCTATTTCATTCCCTTCCAAAATAAGTTACATCATGTCCACTCATAAGTTTTGAGAAACCTTAAGTGCCCTATAGATGAAAAAGCATGGAGTTCATAGAATACAGCCTGTTGAAGATCTATGCTCTAAATAATCACTATGCAACCCTTGTATCATAGAGAAGTACCATCCCAAGAATAATGTAGTAAAATAGAGGGGTTAGTGGCCAACTATTGAATGATTTGAGATAATGAGGAGTCATTGATATACCCCTACTATACAGTTACCAACCAATTTGGAATAGGCATGGAAATAGCTGAAAGGGAAGCTTGGTCTGCAAATGTGTGAGACAGAGCATTAGCCACAATATTATCCTTACCCTTCTTATAAGTGACCTCATAGTCATAACCCATGAGTTTACTGGCCCATTTCTATTGTAAGGGGGTGGAGACCCATTGTTTCAAGAAATATTTCAAACTTTAGTGATCAGTTTTGATGCAAAAATGAATCCCTAGTAGGTATGGTCACCACTTACGTATTTCATGCAAAATGGCCATCATTTCCTTCTCATAAGTAGAGAGTATTAAATTCTTGCTAGAAAGGGCTTTGCTGGTGAACGTAATGAGATGTCCTTCTTAGAGGAGAATAGCACCAAGGAAATTATCACAACCATTGCTCTCAACAGTGAAGGTCTTAGAAAAATCAAGCATAGTTAGAACAGGTGTAGTACTCATAGGTTGTTTCAATTCTTCAAATGCACACTCAACAGCTTGTGTCCATGTAAAAGCATCTTTTTTCAATGTAGCTATCAATAGAGCTCTAATCTTCTTGTAATCCTTGACAAACTTGCAATAGTATCCAGTCAGCCCCAAAAAACCATGGAGGCTCTTGAGTGTTTAAGGATAAGGCCAATTTGTCATGGCAGTGATTCTTTTAGGATCCACCCAAACCCCTTGGGTTGAAACAATATGCCTGAGATACTCTAATACATTTGGACTTTTTTACACAAATATGATGGTCAAAGAGAAGTTGTAGTGTGAGCTCCAAATGTTGGAGATGCTCAAACCATGTTTTACTATAGATGAGGATATCATTGAAGAAGACCATAATGAATTTTTGCAGGTAGGGTCAGAATATTTTATTCATCAATGCTTGGAATGTTGAAGGAGAATTAGTGAGACCAAAAGGCATGACCAGAAAATCATAGTGACCATCATGCGTGTGAAAATCTATCTTAGGGATATCATCCTCATGAAGTCAGATCTGGTGATATCAAAAGTGAAGATCCAAATTGGAAAAAAAATGAGCGCCATGAAGCTCATCAAGAAGCTCATCAAGAATAGGGATTAGAAACTTATCCTTGATTATGATGTGATTAAGTGTATGGAATTCAATGTAGAGGTGACATGACCCATCTTTTTTTTTAATAAGGGAAACTAGGGAAGAATATGGGCTAGTACTAGGGTGAATAATGCCTTACTTTAGTAAGTCACAAATGAGCATCTCGATCTCAATTTTTTACTGAAATGGTAATGGTAGGACCTGATGTTGGGAGGAATGCTTTCAAAAAAGAGTTGAATACGGTGGTCCTCTAGCCGTGAAGGTGGCAATCCCATTGGTTCAACAAAGATACATACATACCTATGCAAAATGGTTTATAGATCAAGAGGAGTGGAGATCATTGATGGTTGCATTTGAATGGAATAGAGTTGGGAAATGATGCCATGTGAATTATTATTAAGAAGCTTTTCCATGCGATGTGAAGTGATGATGTTGAGAGACCCCAATTGTAAGCCTTTTAATGTGTGTTTTGCCCATTATCTTAAAATTGCATTCAAATTTTAGTAAAATCCCATAAGATGGGTCCAAATGTGCATAACCATTGGGCTCCCAAAACAACATCACATCCACCTAAAGGCAAGGCAAACATGTCAGAGTGCAAGTTATAATCTCCAATAGAGATATGCACAATGTGACACTTCCCTTTGCAAGGTAATGTGCCCCCATTGGCAATCATGACTTCAAAGTTGGAGCAAGGATAGACAAAACAATCAGCCTATTTGATGATCTGAGGGTTAATAAAGATATGAGTACTACCAGAATCAATGAGTTTTGTGAGAGGGAACTTATTGAAATAACCCTTTACTCACATGGTTTGTAGGGTGGTGATTCTTTTTAAGGCATGGAGAGATATCTTTGGTTGGTCTTCTTGAGAAGTAGGTTCCACAATCGATGGAGCTTCTTTCGAATCCTCTATTGTATCCTGAACATCTTCCCAATCTTCAGCTTCAGGAAAAGAGTCCACATCTAATAGGTAGAGATTTTGCTCGACACATCAATGTTCTCAAGTGATTTGTCATCATAATTATAACATGTCCCTTTTTCTCTATGGGTTTACATCTCTACTTCAGTCAAATACTTGATATGAGTGGTTATAGGGGCTAGCATTGTTTGAGATTGTTGTGGAGCTATATTTTTGAATGGAGCAAAATTAGATTTGAATCGTTGTTGAGTTATGATCTTATTCTCTGCCAACTTAGCCAACCCAAAGGCTTCCATCATCATGTTGATCCGGAACATTTTGACCTCAGATCGAATGGTATCCTTTAGTCCACTGACAAAGCAACTCCTAAAAAATTATCGAACAATCCCTTTGTGTGATTGGTCAGTTTTTCAAATTTTGTTTGATATTCTCTCATGGTTCATGTTTGGCAAAGTTTAGTGAGTGCTCCAGTGAAATCATCAAAAACACTAGAGCTAAACCATTGTAAAATGAAGGTGCAAAGATCGGTCCATATGGGCATCATGAGCCTTGGTATACCAACGATACCATTGAAGGGCTTCATGTTCCAAGTGAAAGGATGCAAGTGAGATCTTGTTGGCATCAAAATTATTATGCAAAATAAAATATTATTCTACTTGATAGATCCATCTAGTCAGATCTTCACCATTGAAGCAATAAAAATTAAGCTTCAGCCCACAAAATTTATTGGAAGAAAAAAACTAGATAACTAAAGAGGAATTTGTATGACATCTATTGTTCATGGTGGTATGTTGAAGGTTGAGGTCTAGAATTTTTTCATCAATATCTTTGATGTGGGTCTTGAGGACAACAATTTTATCATCCATGTTTTTTGCTCCTATTTGGGTTACTAACATGACCAGAATAAGAGAATTTTTTTTTTTGTTTCTATTTTTTGTCAAATGTCTAGCAATAAGTCCTCTAAAGGTCAGTTGATACTCTACTGATAGTTTTCTGAGACTGATAGGATGAATATTTTATGGTCTTTGGTTTCTGTCAATTCTTTGAATGCAATTCTTTTGAGAGTCTTATGATACTCTGTTGATGATGTTTTGAGACTCTGTTGGGAATATTCTAAAATTGATAGAATGGGCCCCAAGTTTCAATGGTTGCCTAAAATTTTATAGATATATCTCTGGCCACCAATGTCGTATAAATGAGTACCACTCTCTAAAAAATGTATAGCCATGGGTTTTGCTCTAAGCAATAATTCTTGGTTTTTATCATGAGTGGGAACTACTCAATCAGGAAAGGGTTGTTTGTTTCATTGGCAGGGCCTCTCAATGGGCTAGCTACTTTGAGGTTCTTGTGGTACTCCTCATAATGAGTTTTAAGGCTTTCACCTAAGCACTTCCCACAGTTATGCAGATAAGTTTTTTTATCCTGATTCGAAATAAATTATTGTGATGCAGAATAGAGTTATGCAGTAAAATAAAGTTAAGACTTTCTAAGAAAAATACGTAAAGGAATTATGCAACAAAATAGAGTTTAGAATTTTTGGAAAAAAATAGCCCTGGAAAGCACTATGATACCAGATGAGAGGATCCTTCCTGAACAAGTTAGCAGATAATTACAAATACATGAAATAAACTATGAAAATTAGCAATATATTAACTCAAATAAGCAAAACTAAATTATAATCGCTGAATTGCATAATCGTTTTCCTCTTCGAGGGGACAACCTTATTTGAACAAGCTCAATACAATAAATTTGTGAATGCCTTCATTGGCCTCAACACTTATATACTAAGTCTAATCTAAGCAACTACTACTTCCCATGAATGTAGGATAAAACAAAATGCTCACGAAATGACTTACAAAGCATATGCGTCCATAACAACTATTACACTAATAAAATAAAGTGAAGGGGTAGCATGGGTTCCTAACACTGAGAGTTTTGAACTGTGTCGAATAAATTCTTGGGCTCCTAATGTAACATTTAATAATAAAAGCATATCTATAACTTGGCATGGTTCTTCACTATTTGGGGATAAGTTATGTGATTTGAGCTCCTCAATTAGAGTTATAAGTGTCTTAGAGCACTCTTGATTGAATTAAAATGAATCATGGTTTAAATAATTGCATAACAATAGGGTACTTACATGTGGTTCATATTATGATGTACAAGTACTCATATATAAAGATTGTACCTGTAATGCAATAGATTTGAGTAAGTCATTAGTTCTTAAGAATCAGAAACTATAATCTTTTGGAACAGTCTCTTAGAAACAAAATGAATTGATGGAATGAGAGATCATAATGGTTTTATGAGTTCTTTATAATGATTGAATAATTGTTAGTTATAAGAATTCAGTATTGAATTCTTGTATGTGGTACATATTCATGTATAAATGCTTGATTATATTTAATACATAACGATGCATCAGGTTGCGTGCTTTTAGTTATGTTACTTTGCATGCTAGTATGCAGTTTAGACTCAAGATATATCTGAGTGTATAATCTCATACTTGATTGATGTTCTGTATGTCAATCGTTTGATTCTTGATATCGTAAGTCTGAGTTTTATGTTTTATGTAGTTGAGAACCTATGATAGTATGAGATAACATAGAATATTATAATATAACTGTATCATATATCTGGATGGTATATACCATAATTATTATGTCAAACTCATATCTATATTGATTTATTATATGTATGGGTGTTGGTTATTACTATGATTAGTGTGTTTTGTGATTGTTGGTAGGACTATGTATATACCTGCATATAGCGTTGAAGTTGAATGAATGATGTGGTATTACAGTAATGTATTATGTGTGAACTATGATTTGTATTGGTTGTTTGAATATAATCTTGTGTTTTTATGTAGTTATGACTACCTTATTATGAGTGTATAAGGAAAACTAGTAGTTATGACTTAGAATAATAAATTGTGGTAATATGGGTTATCATAGGGTGTAATATGTTGAAAATTAATTGTGGTAGTGAAAATCTATAGTTAATATGTATTTACCCAGATGATATAAACTGTAGTCATTATTTCTATTATAGGATAGAAAATAATGTAAGATTCATTCATACATTTGACAGAATAAATGTATGCTTTAGTTACTCCTATGTTTTAAAATATGTTTGCTAGTAGGATGTAAATTAAATAAATCTTGTGGTTGAATTGTATTTAACTAATTTGCACTACTGAAACAGATTAAGGAGTGAGATGGACTTCACTAGCTTGCTAGTGTCACAATGACAGATGAAGGCAATCCAATCAAGTGATGTGTATGAATTTGATTGATCTAGATCATTATTATTTATTATTTGTAAAACTTTGGACCAAAGTATGTTTAGTGAGACATCATTTTATGAGTGCGATTCACATGTTTGTGTGATATCTTGCAATAGAATGGATTTCTATGATACACTGCATGTTTAGTTTAGAATCATACAACACACGAGTACTTGCTTGTCTCTCTGGATCCCCATGCCGTAACTATCTACTTATCCATGAAGTGAGGGTCATGTCCCGATGGGATTAATCTAAAGGATCGTTGGTCCATAGTCGATGTAGAAAAGTTCTTGGATGATGCTCTCCCTCCCTACAGTAGTACTAATTTTTGAGACGACACTTGAGATTGTCACATATACTTGAGTTCGAGAACTATGCTTCGGGAAGCCATGTATCTTATATGTACATTATATTGTATTGTACTTATTATTGAATATTATCATGAGAGTTGTAATTACATGCTATTGTATCTTGACAACGATGGTTGAAGATTTGAACCAACTATGATTGATTTAATATAGTTATTTTTTATATTGCATGTTGATGTACTCTCATGATATTAGAGATTAGTAATGTGTGATGTCATATGCATGTTTTTTTTTAATCACGCATTGTGTATTTCATATGATCTTTGTAGATTCTCATGGTGTAATATATAATTGATATATGTGTTTAATTTTTAAAAAATCATGTATTTCTAGTCAAACCCAAGTGGGGTTGTTATAGGAGCAGCAAAAAACAAGGATGATCCAAGGGAGAAGAACTGGAAGACAAGGAAGAAGTATGCAGTAGTTTATTAGAGCTCAAATTCTTTCTTTCCCAAAAGTATGATGTAAGGGCATCATACTTGTGTTTAATTAAAAAAAAATCATGTATTTCTAGTTGGACCCCAACGAGGTTGTTATAAGAGCATCAAAAGATAAGGATGATCCAAGGGAGAAGAACTGGAAGACAAGGAAGAAGCATGCAATAGTTTATTGGAGGTCAAGTTCTTTCTTTCCCAAAAGTATGATGCAGGGGCATCAAGCTAGTTATTGTAATTAAGTGTCTTTTAGTTTGATTGAGTCTTAGAGGTCCTATAAGGACCCAATGAGGGTAATTTAGTCATTAGATGGCTTTGTAGTGGGTGTTCCTTGGCTTGGGAACTTTTTCTGCTAAAACACCAATTTAAATATTTGAATTTGAAATAGAGAGTTAGGAATCTTGTGAGTAGTTTTTAAGGAGGGTCATGATTAGTACAAGGTTCTAAAGGATTTTAGATAGGTATAGTAGGGTGTTTTAGCATACAAGACATGAGAAAGCATAAAGCAAGAAGTTTGAATGTAAAGTCCTTTTGGAAGGTAGTTGTCAAGAGGGAGGTAGTTACTAGGAAGGCAGTTTTAAAAGTTTGTAACGAGTCTTGGGTGGAGTAAGTAGTGAGTCTCATAGAAGAGTCAAAGGTAGAAGTTATATGGAGTTAGAGGAGGTCAGTTAGAGGTTAACAGAGGCAAAAGTACGGAGGAATTTCAAAAAAGAATGAGAAAAGTATGTAAAAACTATGTATCTTATCCATAGATAGGGATGTAATGTATATAAGAACAAAATAAATTAAGTTGAAAAGATTAAAAGGTGTTGTCTCTGTTTCTCTTGTCTTGATATTTTTTTTCAATAGTAGTTTGATGTATAAAATGCTTTATGATTCCCTAAGAACAAGTACCCTGTGATGTAACTAGGAAAGACCATGTGATGCAAGATTGTAGCAAGAAGTTTGTGATGTTTTCATGTGACAAGGAGGAAAGAAACTATCTAATGTTTCAAGGTAAGAGAGGTATTGTAATTTGTATCAATGCATAGTTGAGTTTTGTTATGTCAAATGTTGCCCTAAATGTTAGTTGAGAACCTGCAGTTTATATAACCTGTATTTTTAACATAGTCAAGGTAAGAGAGGTGAAGTTTTGTGTGTCTAAAGGTTTGCTTGAGAGTCCAACATTGCACAGAGTTTTGTTTTGGTGAGATAGACCCTTCAGAGGTCTTAGCAATTTAATAAAAGGTGACAAGATCAATAGAATCCATTTGAAGCATTCTCAGTCTGCAAGAGCTCTGTTTTGAGCAAGACAGTCAGGAGTCCTATTGTATGATTGGATGGAGAGTGATCTGGATTTGTGACTTTAAAATAATGAAGAAAGACACACTGAGGAATTAAAACCCTTGAATCAATGTTATAAGACATTAGGGAAGGAACACATGCATTTATAACCTATTTTTGTAGTCACAGTTTGACTATGTACATAGAACGTTGTAACATCATTGGTTTAAGAGTGTTTTGTAGTTGTTCATGAAGGGAAAGTGGTTGAAGAAGCTAAGGATATCTAGGGCAGACCTTATTATAACACTTTGGAGGTTTGAAATTGTTTCAAAACTCTTTAAATCCATTTTATGCCCTCTTGGCGCTATAGAAAGCTCAAAAACCCTAGTCTAGGGTTAGAAAATGAAAAGAGGAATATCTATTATTCTAACTAATGACACCTGATGAAAGTTTGTATTATGAAGGTTTTTGGTGGGTAGAAGGAGATTTTGAAGTTTATAAACCAGTACAAAACTGTACGGATGTATAACGTTGATTGTGTTGATAACAGGGGTCAAACAGGCCTAAAAGGGCTAATTAGAGTGAGAAAGAGGCTAGAAAAAGGTGGAAGACAGAGAGTTAGTGAAATAAACTTTGTGGAGATGTGTAGGAGGATAGAGGGTGTTTGAAGATGCATTTAGTTTCTCAAGATGTGAAGGTACTAATCCGTACAATCAAAAAAATAGAGAAAAAAGGCTACTAGATTTGAAAGGAGATTGAGGGTTTGGTAAGCCAAGAAGAGGATTGAGGTTTTAAAGGGGTGTGAGTTAGGTTGAAACAAGTTTATGAAGCTGAGTGAAGCCATCTAGGATGATGATTGTCTGTGGGGGACCTGGTTCAAGCATTGGAGATGATTTGGTCAAAGGAGCTCAAGGACTAGTGAAGACTAGTAGGTGTGAGTTGAATCAAGGAGATTGAGAAGGTGATTGGAAAGAGATATACGAATAGAATGAGGTAGATAGGTAAAGTGAAAGCATTCAAGAAACCAAGTCAAAGATCAAACAAATGAATGATATCAAACAAAGAGAGCAAGTGGACAGATAAAAATAGAGTGAATGAAGGAGTTTGAATGCACGAGTGTAGAATGCAAGTGTCAGAGCTTGGTTATGCAGGGAATGTATCAAATCTTTGCATCACAATACCTTAGATTTCCATCAAAGTTTTAAAATCATGAAAACATTGTACCATTTTTCTAAAACAATCAAGTCTAGCTTAATTTTGTTACAATCAATCCATACTAAGGTTCAGGGCATTAGACCCCAAAGGTGCCAAAAATAAGTTTAACTTGGTCTTAAAGGTTTCTAGATAAAATTTAGTTTGATCCATGCATTATAAAATTGAAATTATTTTCTCTATGCCAAACTCTGTCTCCCATCCTCTCTTAATATAGTAGGTTTAGTTTTACATTTAATAGTAATAGAATGTGAAATAAAATTGTTTATTGCAATTAAAATATCCAAGGAGAACAGAAATTATACATCAAGTTTCAATCGTGGTGGACTGCAAGTCCGTATTCCAATTGTCAATTGCAACATAAAATCTATGATTGATAGGTTGATTGTTGCACAGTCGAGGGTGACCCTTTTTGTATTAGTTATCACCACATTCACAACATTGCATAGCTCCTTGTGAAAGTAAAGGTGTCAATTAACACCAGTGGCTAGTCTATGGGAATTAGTTTGAGCTATATTTTAGTTTACATTGCCCTACTTTGAAAATTTTGAGGTTTTGAACCTCTATTCAAATTGTAAAATCTGCTAGAATTAGTATCATTTTTCATAAAATTCTTCCTCTAATTTGGCTTCTTAAAATTCTTTCCAATATGAGAGATAGAAGTCTTAGGCTTGGACTAAAACCTATTGTTTATGAATTATTGTCTTGCCTTAAGATAAGACTTCTCTTTCCTCTCAGTCCTATGTGTAAACTCAATTGCAATGATTAAAGTGCAGGTATTGGCCATGTTTACATCATACATCAAAACTTCACGAAATCCCCAATTGAACTTAGTGACTTTCATCTCCTCATCGTGCATATAATTAGCATAATTTGAGACACTGAGAAACGTGTTCTCATACTCTACTAGACTGATGATGCCCTATTTCAACAGCTAAAACTCTATGACTTTTTGCTCTTTGTAATTGGTATTTAGGTATATTTCACTAAATATCCTCTCAAATTTCTCTCAAGTGGGATTCATAGGTTTGTACCCCTTAAGAGCACACAAATGATTCCACCACAAGGCAACATCACCTACCAACTAATATGCTCAAATATGATCTTGGATTTTAGAGTTCATATTATATAGGATAAAATATTTTTTTAAATTTCCCAGCGATGCTTCAGCAGCATCTCCATGTTCTCCTCTGGGATATGTAGGAGGTGGAAGCCTCTTGAACTCCTTGATGATATGACAAATGGTAGCTCGAGGTTCAAGATACCCAAAATCCACTTCCATGCAATTATCCAACAGTTGATTATTATTGCCTTGACCTTCCACATTTTCCATGCAGTTTTCCTGAGCTTCCAACATTTTTTTGATAATGGTGAGCTAAATCATCTTCATTCCCCACTAGCAAGTTAGTACCAGCATTAGCATTATCAACAACACCATTTTTGTTGGTGTTGCCATCAATAGGAGAAGGTTCATTCCTACTTTTGTTATTGTTGGATCTCTTGCCCAATCTATTACCTCTGGTGAGTTGTTGAAATCTCACCTCTTCGAATTCATGTTCTCACCATCTTGAGATACACAAAACAACATTTAGACAAATAGTTTCCCTAGAGATCTCTAGGTAGGACCTTGTGCTATGATACTATTGTCATATCCTAAAAAGTTCAAATTAATTTTTTTTTTAATAATCAAGGATATATGTGTCTATGTCCAACAATTGGTTAGTAGATAAACATACATTACTCGAATCATTGTACCAGCATGGCACACACAACTCAACGTGATACGAATAACATTGAACAAAGTCATTACGGAAAGTAGTTGGGTCTGTCTCAATTATTCAAGCAAGCACACGACAAGGTTCAACATCTCTCAAGGACTTGATGTAGAAACTCCATCTAAGATTCATCCTATACTAATTGAAGTGAATTGTGGAGTACTGGGCTCATGTAATTAACTCCAATCAAAATAGGGTGTTAGAGCTACCTTGCATATCAATCCCTCTAGAATTTTTTTATCTAAATATACTTTATTTTGGCTAGGAAAACAAGTTAGAAACTTTTATCTCGACAAATGGGAAGGAAAGTCTCAAGTCATACTATCGACCCTCCAGTTTAAACTGTGAAGCAAAAAACTTTGATAATAGTAACAATCCAAAAATTTAATTTTGAGCAAATCAATCATTTCATACACTAATCATCTAACCAAAGTAGTTCATGATTTTACTACATTTATAATTATCTTTAATGTAAAAGACAATAGGAATCCTTATGATGCTTTCTTATGTATACTAATACCAAAAAGCATTGCTTCTATGGATAAATAATATCCCAATTTACTTGAAAGGAGAAAAACAAAGTCAAGGAATAAGCTACAACAACTACCCCAAGTCGTGAATAAATACAACATATAGGGTTAACAAATACATAACCTAAAAACCCCAAAACTGAATGCCTTTACTCTGCCAAAACAGGATGATCTTTATAATGTAGATTAGAGATCCAAAAACATGGACCTAATTGCCACTCCAAGAAGAATTTCTTTAACAGAGTTCCTTTCCTAAGTGAAACTATTTCTAACAGCAGATGGTAGCTCTTTCCAAGTTCAAGGTTAGACTGAAAACACTAGTTACAATAATGAAAATTCAAGTTGGAACCCAAGTTGCTTCTAATCAATCACATTTAACGATATTAGGGCTATACCTCGATCCCCAATTATTCAAAAAAATTAATCACATTTAACGATATTAAAGCTTTAATCACCTTATATGCATTAACTCTGACTCATTGAACCAGCGGGTCACTACAAAGCTAATCATATTCTTTTTGTATGAAAATTCAAGTGCAACTGTCTTAATAAACCTTAATAAAGTATCATCATGAGAACGGAACAAACATTACCAATTGAAGGTCAAGCACCAGGTTAGACTCCAATTATGATATCAACTGAGACTGCATCTTTATAAAAACATAATAATCACAGGTTCCATATATGACTGAGCACTATTCTTGTATGAGATTGCAGCATCAATCCAGACGAATAAAACCCTAGTCTGCAAAGAGAGTATACTCAGTACCATTAGGCAGGTTATGTGCCAAGCTATTGGTCCTAAGTGGAACATGGTAAGCTTGATTCTCTTAACCTTGATACGATGCAATGCCCAATTCAATTCAAGAATGCAGTTCTAGAAAGATATAGGCAATGATCAAGAAACTTAAGAATGACTTGTTTAAACTATAGTAGTGTCAAGAGTTAACATAGCATTCCCTTCTTTGCTACAGAAGGTGATTACCATCTACAACTGGTAGTACTAACAGAGATCATTATGTCATTAAATGCAAGACAAAATTCCTTTTTAACCTTCAATGTACCCAATTCGGGTTTCTCTTATGGATACCCAATCTAAACATAATAACACAAGTTTAAATTACATTTTGCATTTCTTTTCTGAGGGACATCATTACCAGTTAAATGAGTATGCAGTCCTACAAAGTATTATTATGCCTAAAATGTTATCACATTTCATAACTAAAAGAAAAAGAGGATATAGTGACTATCCCTTTCAAAGCACGCAGTGTAACCATCAGCTAGGTACTACAGAGTGACAGAAAACTCAGTCTCTTAATGATGCTTGAAAGTTCCTTTGTGAACTAGTACACCTAAGGTTACCTTCACATCGTAATATTAAGACAAACAAAATATGCTACAACAGTAAAACAATTATATGGTGTTTATTTTTATTGTTTCTCAACTATTTAGAACAACTTCTTACAATATTACTACTCTGAGTTGCGATTATACTAAGCAAGAAAGATAAACATATAATCCAGTCCTTGTTAAGGCCATAACACAAGGCATAGTCAAGAATGGTGCAGGACCACAATAAAGGTCATTTACTTAAGAGCACAAAGTACAGTTGTCTCTTAATAGATTAAGACAATCTCTTAATTTTGTTCTATTACAAGAGAGACGATGAAACCGTGTGTTGTCAAACATAGTAAGTATGCAGTCAAAGCTCTTAGAGGTTACGTGCAGTAAGTATCCCAATGCTACCACACAACACAACTGCCTTTTAGCAGTCTTCACCACTGTTCTCAAGCTGAATACAACAACGAACATATTTAGTCTAGTCTTATGTATATCATAACACAGGTGGGTATATCATTAAAATTAAATGATATTGAATACATAACAGTGTTGATAGCTTAACCCAAACATTCCTTGCAATGATATGTACAGTTTTTCTCCTTGATAAGAGCTAATCAAATGTAAATGCACAATCAGATCTAAGGTCAAATAAAGAACTCTTTAAGGTGACTAAAATAATAACCGTACACAATCCAGAGATAGATCAAGGTCAACGAAATATATTCTAGCATTCAATACAGTTATAGAAGGTAAAAATGAATGAGAGCATCCAAGAGAACATAGTAGAATAACCAGGTCACTTCCTTAAAGAGCTACTCATACTCTAGCACTCCATTCAATATCCATTCACAAATAGAGTTAACCTAGGAGCAAAATTTATGCAGATATCACAAAGTACACAGAACATGACACACCCCTTTTTCATAAATTAATATACTTCATTAACAACAATAAGATTTGCCTTAATCCAAAGGTGACTAAAATAATAACCGTACACAATCCAGAGATAGATCAAGGTCAACGAAATATATTCTAGCATTCAATACAGTTATAGAAGGTAAAAATGAATGAGAGCATCCAAGAGAACATAGTAGAATAACCAGGTCACTTCCTTAAAGGGCTACTCATACTCTAGCAATCCATTCAATATCCATGCACAAATAGAGTTAACCTAGGAGCAAAGTTTATGCAGATATCACAAAGTACACAGAACATGACACACCCCTTTTTCATAAATTAATATACTTCATTAACAACAATAAGATTTGCCTTAATCCAAAATGCTACAACAATCATATATCACATCATCTTAACTATTGAGAGTTATTATAAATACTGCACCCAACAGTCAAGTTTGAAGGAACATGAGTCCAAAGGTACAGTCAAAACATCTGCATTTAGAATGTTCACCAAGCAATTTCACTTGTGTAACTACCGATTGAAGGGGAGCTGAGTAAGATGATCCCAACCATCAATGGACCTCACCACCCCAACCATCAACTCTATCATGCAAGAATCCCTCAAACAAGAGATCCGTGCAATAAAAGAATACAAAGGTAAATGACAGAAAGAATGATTGCTTCATCCTTCCGCCATTTAAAACAGGGTTTAATTAAAAGATAAAAATAATACAATCACAATTAAGTTATTAACACAACAATGAGCTCACACAGTTCAGGGTTACAACGATATCTGTATTGGGCAACTATCCAGGGTTAAAGCTCTTATTCTGATTTACATCCATGTAAGTGGATTTGCAACCACATCGATCAAGTAAACAAGAATGTAGCTAGGCTTTGTTGCCAAACTAAACAACAATAAAAACACAGTCCAACTTCCAGCAGAGACAACATTATAACAGAGAAAGAAAAGGGATAGCCAAGTTTTTACGAGGTTGGTAGAGGGGATCACGTGGAGATGCTAAGGTGAATAAGGAATCGTGCAAGGCATGGAATACCTGGGAAGGTTCCTATTTTGTGTTCCCCTTTTGCTTCCATCTACTACCAGATTTACGATGGCACTCAAATATAGCCACAGCAAACAAAATGAGAAGAATAAAATAAAATAACTGGAACCCACTTCTCAATCCACTGTGCTTTGCAAGATTGTTTTCTCTTGCTTACTTCTTGTTTTGCTCTGTCTCGGAGATTGTTTTGGAAAGTTTCCAAATGCGTTATAAATCTACAGAAAAACACCTCCAATAACTCTATGAATGGAAAAATCTGAAATTGGGCAAAATGGAGGCTCAAAATAGAAATGCCCCATAATGCCATAGTAGAGATTCCCCAAAAACTACACAGCTGGGCTCAGCGCAATACCTTCCCCATTATTTTTCCTTCCCCCCTCATTATTTTCTTTTCTTTCCTATCTTCTCCACTCTGCCCAGCGCAAGGTCAACGCCTTCATGGCTTTTCAATCATCCAATAAAAATATTTTAAAAAAAAATCACATTGCAATATGCAAGTTTGAATCTTTGTTCATATATCTCATTGTTCCCTAGCTGTTAGTGGTTGTTTACAGTGTTCAAAGAAGTGTTGTGAGAGTGCAAAGCAAATAGGTATAAGTTTGGAAAGTATAATAAATGTTAGCTCTATCCATGAAAGATCAGAAGTGACAGTAACTTATACTTTTGAGGATTACATAGTGGAAAGGGGAGTGCAGTTGCCTCACCCACTAGAATTTTTCCCCACACTAGGATTCTCTAGTCAATTCTTGTGTTCATCTTGTGTTGTGGTGTTTCTTTCAAGCTTCTCTTTCTGTTAAAAAATCTATACATTTCAATTCCAGCATTACATCTTTGTTTTAGCAGGGTAACTAGTAACAGTTATTTATCAGTCGCTTGTTGAGTTAAGAGTATAGGATCTATGTTGGTGAATCTTAGTGTGGAATATCCACCTAATTTATGGGTCATTTTTTTTTCAACGTTTTCTGCCCTTTGTGTGTCGGCATACACGCCAATAGGGCCCCCATTGGTAGGTGCATTAGTGCATCTAAGACAAGTAAGATACAAGGAGAAAATTGCTAAGAAGAATTCCAATAAAAAAATGAGAGTGTGATAAGTAGAAGTCTAAGTAGAAATGATATTCTTGGTGCAGAATTTCATTTTGGAGTCTTCATGTTGCATCATTGTTGTCTCATACTAGCGAAATGAAATGTCATATAAGGTTTACAACTTGCATCCTCACATTGCTTGTTGAACTCCGTTGTGTGTTTCCAACTTTTCAAAGAACAGGGCTCTAATCAAGACAGCCTTCAATGGCCACTTATTTTTTAAGGTTTTGCCAGGTATTTTGCATTGATTATGATTTCAAGGAGATCAATTTCTCGGTAATCCGCAACGAATTCTAGAAAAACAAGTGAATATTTTGAAGCCCAAGAGCAGAGGATCAATGTCGTCAAATTTATTTTGAGAAATGACATAGTGACCAAGAGCGCAGCAGCACATCCTTAGTCTGACCAAAGGCATAGAAGTCCACTCCTGGTCAATTTTTGGTAGTTATCAATTTGCTCCCAAACTCTAGGTTATGTTAGCCTTAGTTCCTAGACTGTTTTCAACCGATTTCAGTATCCAACAGTCTATACATTTGTAAAAATTCAGTATTCTTCTCAGAACCCTGGTTTTTGCGCATTTCAATTATTCTAGAATAATCCTTGTTGCAATGAGATCTGATTTTTACTACTACATCACTGTAAAACTGTTTAGATGTGACTTGCAATTTTTTTTATATGATTTTGAATTGCATGTTGATGGAAAACCACTTTCCGTATATTACAGCATCTAACAGACTGGAACCCAGTTTGCCCTGCTTGCAGCACATCCTCACAACTGATTGGGCTACTTCCAGTCGAATTTACTTCGAAACTTCCTGAGTTATAAGAAGAAATTCTACAGTAAAACTAATTCCTAAGCAATCATTAAAAAGTTTACTACAAGGACTCAGCAGGTGCCTTGATGAGAATATTCCACAGCATATGGAAGTTTTTATATGCAAGAACAAACCCTAGTCAGCTCCATCAGTCATTATGTGCCCCTAGTGATATGACACAGGCAATGGATCCACCTAAGAATCCAGCTATAAATCAAAACTTACAAATCCCAAAATGGGATTAACAGCCAATGTTTCTTCAAAGATGCTAGATGGATACGAATCACAATGGTGTGTTCAGTCATTGCATTAGGTAGTTGGCTGACTAGGTTTGCACTGCGAGGCACTTGTAGAAAACCATTTTGTCCATCTGTTGGACCGGCAAAGGAATTGGGCAATATTTTAACCTCAACTGCCAACTGTACAGATATTTTGTTATAAATTCCACACGTTCATTCTACCATGACCACTGTTGCATTGAGTATGCATCAAGTATGGCGTGAAGATGTGGTTTGTGTATTCTATATTTAAACGAAAACTAAACACAATCATTGATTTTGTTTCCTTCTCGGGATCTATTTCCACTTTCAAATTTCAATGGTCCAATCTTTGCAATATTTGTCTCCAGCTACCTTGCCAAAAACATTGCAAATATAGCATAACCTTCTTTAGCTTTGAAACAGGCAATTGACCCTTTTTTGCCACATGCTTCTTATAGATATATATCCACAACACATTGCAGCAACAACCTGCCACTACATTGTCCTGTTTCAAAAAACAAAGGGAAATTCACTCATTCCTCCGAGACAGTAAGAAGTTTTCGTCCTTAATTAAATGGTACATAGCATTTAAGTTTAAGCCTGTCATCATGCTTATGCAATACAACATTTATATCAAACTGTCACTGGATAAAAAGGCGAGTTAAATGCAACCACTTCAACATTTACCAAGACATAAGACACCAAACAATAAATACAAAAAAGTGTGTCTAGCCTAAAATAGCATCGCAGTTGCAAAATAAAGAGACTGCATAACGGAAGGAAAGCAACTTAAGGAAATAAAAAGACTGCATAATGGAAGGAAAGCAGCTTAAGGAAATTAAGAATGATGTCTTGCACAAGTGTATTATAAAACCATAGTTGCTACTCATTTAACTCGGCTGCATATCATGACCAACTTCAGATAACCTATAGCCTGCTTTATTTATCAGAATAACATGCTAAGCTCTGAGAAGTAAGAACTTGAACTTCACCTGTTTAAAACTCTCTCGAAGAGCTCCAGGAAGCAGCTTCATGAAAATATATTCCTAGGAATTCCATCTTCTCTCAGTGAAATAAGTCAATATTAATCACCACCTTTGCATTATTTCCAATTTCTTGGAAAAAACTTATATCACGACGCTGGCCCGGTTCTTTTTAATGTCTTCATCTAAGTCACCAATCCTGGTGCTCGTATGGAAATGGATACGGGATTTGGATACACGGATATGGGAATTTTTGTTTTAGGCCTGGTTACACTTTGGGATACAGCTGTACAAAAATTTATATAAATTATTAAAAATATAGCCAGGTTGAGTTGGTTATAGGCGTGAGAGGAGATGATGTTAATACTAACTCCCCCATCAATCATGACCTGTTTAATATGCAAAGTAAACAAAGTAATTTAAATAAGCACAAAAAATACTGATAATTCAATGTCAAATGTCATGATATTCAGTAGTCAAACTTAGAACAAGTACATGGTGCAAATGTTACAATGTACACCAAATCAAGATAAATCAGCATATTCATTGTATTAATTTTAACTCCTTCGCGCCAAATGGAGTAGTTGTAATGGCATAGGATTAGCAAAAGAAGCAGTTTCGGTACTACGCAATTGAAAAAATGATGGTGAGAGCAAATGTGCAATGAGAGGTAAAAATGCAACGAAAGGTAAACATGGTGGTGGTGTTTTCTTTTGATAAAATGAGTGTAAAAGTTGATTTTAGTGTTTCCACTATAATTTATTTTATTTTTAGTTGTTTTTTGAAGTCTATATTTGACTTTTTGTCAAGTGAAAACAGACAAAAAATAAATAAAAATTAAACATTTCTGGCAGTGGAACCTGCCCGGATACAGCCAGAGAACACCGGGAGCCCTGTACATACTCCCAGATACATCTTGTGCAATGAGAGGTAAAAAATGCAATGAAAGGTAAATGTGGTGGTGGTGGTGTTTTCTTTTGATAAAATTAGTGTGAGAGTTGTTTTAAGGGTTTCCACCATACTTTTTTTTTTTTTTAAATTGTTTTTTGAAGTCCATAATTGACTTTTTGTCAAGTGAAAACCAAAAAAAAACAAAACGTTTCAGGCCATGGAACCTGCCCGGATATGGCCAGGAAACCCCAGGAGCCCTGCGGATACCCCTGATTCACCCTGGGACATATCCAGGAGCATTCACAGGGCTCCTGGCATTTTCTGGATGTATCCAGGTAGGATAGTATCAGGATCTGTTTCCATGCAGAATCATATCAGTATCCAGGACCCTATCCAGTAGCATCCGGTAATGTAGGTCTTAATCAAATTTTAAATAATATATTTGTTTTTTGGCAACCCAATGAACATTGAAATCCTTCCAGATGCAGGAACACCATAAGATATTCAGACTTAATCTGAAGGATTTGTGGATCCAATCAAGCACTCGACAAAATTTTGAAAACAGAAGTTTGTCTCAGTTGGCAAGAATCATGTTCTGATCTTATTTTCTCGTTAACTTTTTTGATAGAAAAAGGAATAGGATCACTCTCCTTTCCAAAGAAAAACGAATTCCAATGTATGCTTTAATGAAAAGGGTGTGCAAAACATGCAATAGCTTTTGGTTGCACACCAAATAGCCAAGAAAAGCTGCACAACCGCAGCATTTAATTGCATAGTGTGTACAACAGGGCAGTGTAGCAAACCTGCACAGACCTAATATTACAATTTACAATCACCGCAAATGGTGGTTGAGATCATTGAATGTAAATTTGTTTTGTGAATTAAATTAATATATATTATACAAGAATGCCTCCCATTACATTCTAGGATCTTGATTTCTTCAAAAGCACAATGGATAACTTTGTCTGCAATATGATTGCTGAATGCATATAGCCGTGCTGTATACAGCCATAACCTTCCTGGAATCAACCTGCATCTGATACAATTATAGAATACAATAGACGCCCTGTTCTTCCTTTCGACATCTCTGAAAATCAGGATGAAATGCTTCCTCAAAAATCAAACTTGTAATCAAGATGAAGAGCAACAGATGCCAATGAAATGTAGCCAATACCAATAAGACCCGTTCATGTTGCTTCACTATACACTGTTCAAAGGTGTAGCATTAAACTCAGGTATGCCAATTGTAAAATTCGTAGGCATTTTTCGTATCTCCTGACATGACTTAATTTTTCCACAGCTAATGTGCTGCATCGTATAAATTGTCACACCATTTTTCAAACAACAGGAATGGATCATGGTCCATAGAAAACAATTACATACTCTCTCAATCAAAATTTGCAGTCACCTGATTACTGAATCACAGATGAAGAGATGAAGCTGACTTGGAATCAAAACTTGAAATCACATGTCTACTGAGATACACTTAGTATGATGAAGCTATACTATCTTCCTTGGCAGACACTGACTGTGCTGAGCCCGCGGTCACTGACTTGTCAGCCCCTCGAACATCATATTTTTCAATTACCCTTGCACGGTTGTCTGACCACCAAACTTCAGCTTGCCGCTCACTAAATCTTTTACGACTGCATAAGAAACATGGGCATTTAAAATACTGAGCATGGAAAAGCAGAAAGAATAAAACAAATGCATAATTTTACATTCAAACCTTACACCACTTACTTTTAATATGATACAATGCTCAGAACTAAAATGGTCCCCCAATACATACCCCAGTTTTATTAGAAATGGTTTCTCAACTAAACAATTTCAATTTTAAAAATAAGGGCATTCATGGTAATGCTGAGAGAAATACCTGAACCTCACTCGTCTGAGGCCTTTAGTACCATTTTTAAGTAACATGAGGGTTAAGTAAACACCAGGTTCATCTTGCACAACCCACTCTTCTTCAACTTCAGGCCCATTCTCTCCTGCAGAAAGCCTATTCATTGAATTATCCATGCTTTGGTGGGCTGCAATCTCCCTCTCATCGTCATTAAAAGACCTTGTACCTTGCAATTCCATCCGGTCTTGAGCTGCAGTTAAAGGACCACTGTGCAAAGAATGTTGAGCAATGACACCAGCCACATTGCCATTTTCAATTGTAGAAGCAGCAGCAACACTTTCATATTCTGTAGCATTTGGATGTTGAATTTCTGTGTCAACTGTCTGCTTTGAGTTCACAATGGTAGTATGGTGTATACCATTTAAGGGTGGGACTTGTGAATAAGCTGACCTTAGCTTCTCATTCTCATATACCCCAGCTGGCATTCTCTCTGCCAGATAGTTCAGCTGTATAAATAAAGAAGTGCAAAAGCACAATTAATAAGTATTCCAATGAACAAGTCCCTTTTCAAATCACATAACATAGAAAATTACATCTTTCCTATAAACATAAACCAAAATGAGCGCATAAAACATCAGAGGGTATAAAATGGTAGTACTACGACAGATTAAAATACTAGATCCCCTCACTTCACAATATGCAAATTTTCTGTAACAGATACGAAACTTAGAACATTCACTCAGGATCAAGAACAACAGATTTAGATAACTGCCCGTATCTGGAAACAACAAGACCAAATTAGGAGCATGGAAGGATTATAAAAATAAAATAACATGGTACAATTGAACTAGTTCAAATTTCCAAACCAAAACATAAAACAATTGTGTATAAAATAAGAAAGAAAGACGAGTAGACTCCAGAAAAGAGCAGTATAATCATTTGGCTGATGACACATGCTGGCCAAACTTCAAAACCAAAACATGAAACAATGGTATGTAAAACGAGCAAGGAAATATAAGTAGACACAGGAAAGAGCAGTATAATCATTTGGCTGATGACACATGATAGTCAAACCAAGTTCTAATTTGATCAATAAAGACTCAAAGATCAATGTCCACAGTCCATAACTGTTTGCAGAAAAGACTTCTGGATAATTCAACTTTTGAATCTCTCTACACAGTTTTCTCCAAAGTCTTTTCTTTAAACTCAAACGATCATTTAACTCTTGCCAAGCTAGACCTCATCTGAATGGCCTCCATAAAGGTTGTACTAAGATGGATTTCGTTCTATCTAAACCAATGAAAATATGACATATCCTACAGAAACCTAGTTCCCTCAATTTATAATATAGATGTCTAACGACTAAACATTTAACACTTAGCAAGGGGGGGAAAACCCTGAACTACAAAACTAAATAAATTATTCACACAGGAATTACAATAGTCAGATAATCCCAGAAAAGTAACTAAAACTAATATTTACCGGGCGTGCATAAATCTGCACAAGAACTTGCCTGTTTGCATAGTACAACTAGCACACAAAAGTGGATCACTCATATTATGTGTGTGTGTGTGTTAAAGTCACAATCCAAAGTTTACGGGTTTGATTAAAATATTAAATAAATAAAATGGAGCATGTCACCTAGGCAAATCTTAAGTCACCTCCATTTACGTATGATAGATAGCAAGAAAGTTCTAGATTGAGATTTTATTTAGGCAATCAGATACGAAAGCTATCTTAAAATCTAGTTTAGTGTGTTGGTCAAATCCTTAACTTAGCATATGTGTGTATTTGAAAGTGGTTCTTGAAAGCAATTGTAAGTATTTCAATGTAACATGCGTTCTATCTTTTGGTTGCAATCTGGCTTGATGCTAACAGTTGTATCAAGGCTACCTCAGTTGAATGTCAAAGTCTTTCCTGTGGCAAGAGGCTGGCATGAGAAATAATTTTGTCTGATATTGCAGATTAAAATTTGTTCAACCAATGCATACAAGCATGAATTAGAGCACCACAAACTTGATATGTCTCTTTAACCTTGAGCTTATGTTGCCATGTAGCAGCTTCCTTTTAATGGAATAAAACCCGGTGTTAATAACAGTCTAATACTCCCATTCCAACTTGGTTGCAAAAATTCAAGTGGTACTGGATTCAGCTTGGTGAACAATACAAATTCCTAGGCATCCCTTTTGCCTTTCAAGCAACCCCCTCAAATCTTTCGAACTATGTAGTGTAGAGGGTGGAAAAGAAAATGGTCATGGTTAAAAATACCCTGGTTAAAGGTTCCAGGAGTGCTCTAAGATTCTAGCAGCAACCCATGTCGATTATTCTTGTTGGGCACCATCCAAGGCTGCATATTCTAAACTTGAAAATCTTTTCAAAGACTTTCTTTGGGTCAACTCTGGAGGCTCTAAAAGGTTTCACAGAGTTGTAGGGGATAACTGCTGCAAACCTAAAGAGATGGGTGGCCTTGGCCTTCTGGATGTCAAACTCCAAGGCACCGCCCTATGTGTCAATTGTATGATTCATTCTCTTGATAGAGAAGATGCTTGGAAACTTTTGCTTCACCATTGTATAAATGAAGGCAGCCCTTTTGGCACACCAACTTGGAGAGGTTTTCATATGCAGTCCCTTCTACTTACTCAGGATCCTGTTAAAATATTAAGGGGTCTTTTGTGGCCCAAAGTATCTGGAAAGCTTGGGAGTTGATCAAACCTCACTTAGTCTGGGTTGCTGATGGATTCAGAGCTAGGCTTTATATGAATTCTCACTCCCTCTACTTGTCTCCAATTCTCACTTAATATGGTGTTTCCCTTGCCATGGTTCCCTGGATTAAGAGTCTCCGACTTTTCAAGAAAGGGATAAAGGTGATTTCAAATTTGTTTTGCAAAAGGTCCTAAGATTGGATACCTTGGCCTATCCTATGTGATAAGTTTCAGCTTTCTCCCGATGATCTTGCTTCAATTTTGAGGTGCAAAAAGCCTTCCTAGATGAACATCTCCAAAAAAATGGAGTTCAAACACCTGCTAGATGGTGGATTGATTGGAAGTGGCTTGTTGAGACCCCCTTCCACTAGTACAAGCCCCGACTTGATTATTCTCCCCTCATTACATTCAATTGGATTCTTTGAATGCTTGTTGGAAAGTTAATTCTTCTTCAGTGACATGGAGGCGAAGGTTTGACAAAATTTGGAAACCAGTTATTGAGCTAAACAAGCCCATTTCCTTTGGTGCATTATGCATAAAGGTTTGCCTGTTGGAAACAGACTTATCCATCTAGGTGTGGATAATCCTTTATGCCCTTCATGTCAACACCCTGAGTCACTTAAGCATCTTTTGTGGTTTTGCAAGAATGCTCAGTCAGCCTAGAGGTGGATTTATACCCTTTTTCATCCATTTCGTCCAAAATTCTTCTTTTGAAAAATGGTGCTCTTAGGGGATTTGGCCATGTTACCTGCATAGTACAATCAAATTTGGCATATATTTCGTTCTAAGATTATTTTTCAATTATCGAAAGAGAGGAACAATGCAATTTTTATCCATTTAGTACTATATGCTTGTTTATTTGTTACTAACAAAGTGTAAGTGATCTCAAATGTCATGCTACAGATACAAGTGCAAGCGGAGAAGGTCAGGCTGGAGATTGAATACCTCCAAACTTTGTTGGACCATTGAGGAAGTGCCCCGTGTATATTGTTTTTAGATGTGGAGACCTTTTGTGGTAGGTGAAAGAAAATTATGTGCAGGATAAGCACATCTAGCATGTGTCTTGTCTAAAGTCGTGCAACATTAGATTGATTTCCAGGCACAAGCAAGGTGGAGATGAACATGAACACATCTCAAGACTTAAAAAACTTTGATTACAGATTGAAAAGATTGATAATACTATCCTTGATGTAGATTCAATGATTACAGTAGCTCTAAACAGTCTTCCTGGTTCTTCTAGTAAATTTTACAAATGTGATAACTTTCTGATAAATTATAGAATACAAAGTTTGACAAGGTTGTAGGGTTAGTTATCCAGCATTATACCTCCATTCCACGACAGAAGTGAAAGTCACTTGAAGAAGATGCTTTCATTGCCAGTTCAAGCCAACTAGGCAGGAGGAGAATTGGTATTGTTTGAGGAAGAGGCTTCCAAAGTGGTGGTCGTGGTGGAAGACGGGACAAGAAAACAAGTGTTACAAGTGTGGAAAATTCAGCCATTAAGCAAATGAATGACTCTATCCAAGTTGTTAAAGATGAATATGATGTTTGTGTTGAAGAAGCTCTAACAACATTTGATGATGATGATGTAGGTGTTGATTTTTCAGAGAACCACACCAATAACATTTTGTTTTTGACTTAAGAATTTGTTTTTAAGGTGGTTCAGGGTGAACCACAAGGAAAACCCTCATTTGATGTCTTGTTTGAGTACAGGATTTGGTATGCCCATGTAAATGAGCAACCTTGTTGATTTAGTGATGATCTTCGCTACTCGAAGATGATCTGTAACGTGTTTTGGATAGAGTGACTTAATGGTCCAATGTTGGTACTGGACTCGTCACATTGTTGAATATTAATTGGTGCTAGGTTGAGGGTAAGACAATGCAAAACCCGTGATTGAGAGATCCAGTGTGCTCATGAGGATTGGACCATGAGCAACTATTTGTGGTTTTTGGCATTATGATGTTTTTGGTGCAGTAGTTGGGTGTTCTAGAAACATACCAATAGCATAATTTGTTTGTTCTTTTGAGAGCATTGTTTGATGTACTGATAGAGGATTTGAATGATGTCTTCCACATTGCATGTGGGACATCATTTGTTAACTCTGACTGGACAAGAGAAACTTGATCCAAATTCAGGAGATAGAAGATTTGGATGGGTGATGAATTCAGTTGCATTTCTTCAACAGCAAGAAAGCAGATGCCACAAACCTTAGTAATTATGTTTTCAGGATAGTGCAGACTTTGAAGATAATTTACCAGTAGCAATTTCTTGAATTCATCCACCAGGATACATGGTTACATCTATAAACACTGCACTGCAAGGTTGTTTCTTTTATTTTATGAATTATTTTGGATGTATTAACTTTCAATTATAGGGGGAATGTTAATCATAATCTAAAGTTTTGGTTTGATTAAAATATTAAATAAATAAAATGGTGCATGCCACCTAAGCAAATCTTAGGCCACCTCCATTTATGTAGAATAGTTAGGCAATCAGATTACAAAGGCTATCTTAAAATCCAAGTTTAACGTAATGGTTATATAATTAACTTGGCATAGGGGTGTATTTAAAAGAGATCCTTGAGACCAATTGTGAGTATTGCAATGTAATAAGAGTTTTATCTTTTGGTTGCAATCTGGCTTCATGCTCCACACACGAGCACGCGTACATTTTAGAAAAGCATTTCCTTGACACTTTGAAATAACCCAGAAAAATATACTTTTCCTAGAAGTGAAAGCACTAAGGTTTCATAATCGAATACTAAAGTGTTTAAAGATTAAACAATGTACTGCGATCTATTTCATATTTATGAAATTCAGCTTAATTTAGTCTTTAATTGTATCAAAACCCAATTTCCAATGTGAATTATCTTTCTTCCAAAAGAATTCAAAATATTATGCAAGACTTTAATCCATTTTGGCACATTTTTACTGCACATCTTATATCATCTTCTGCATGCACATTCTTGTATCTTTTTTTAGTTGTACCCCATAACCATAACTATGATCAATAAAACTAGATAAGTTGAGTATTAGTTTTCATATCCAATTTCAAAACCTTCACGTCAGTCAAGTCATCTAGATAAATGATTTCAGAAAGAACTCTGTTTGTCCTCTTCAAAATGGGTCCAACCCTCCATAACAGCAAAGAATCTCTCTTTTAGAAATTGCTATGCAATAAAAGGTTTGTAGCTCTTCAAATGCATTGATTTCAAACAAAACCAGTACCAAGTAGAAATGTCAAAGAATTTTTTTTGCCAACTTGCATACACAAAGAAGCCATTTTTCCGTATCAATATAGTTAGGAATTTCATTAGTGTCAGTAAAATAGTTGGCAAATTCAGTGAGGACAGGTAAAATTTTTGCCAAATTCTAAAATTTTCCCCCCACCAAATAAATAGCAACCAATACCATTGACCACATTAGCCCAACCAATGAAGGCAAAAAGAAAACAAAAGGAAAAAACAAAAACAAAATAACACTGTGAACCTAAACAAAAAGCTGGGGTCCACTTTGAGTCAACAGAAGGTCAATCATCTTTGAACAAGTTCCATGACAGATCCCGGACTTCGATTCATACTTTGCAGGCCTCATATCAACTTTGAACAGGTTCTATGACAAGTTTGGACTTCCAATGATGGTTTATAAAATAATGTGCGTACATATTTTTCATATACTCTCTCTTTTAAGATGCAAATTATTATTTATAAAGTTATAGATTAATTAAGATATTAAACCATATTCTCCTTTGATGTGGGTTCAGATTTAACATGGCGCTTGTTTAGGGCTCTCCCCTTGTGGCTAATTTTGTTTACTTACAAGAAAGCATTAGGCAATGGTCCCTAATGGATATGTGAAAGATAAAGGGAACAGGAAGTGAAAAAGGGCGCAATAGCAGGCATCCAGGAAAGAAAATGAGGGCAGGATACATCAATCAGGAAATCAGGCATCGGATTAAACCAGATCTAAAATTAATCTTGATATTTGCATTTTTTGAAGTACACATACAACAAAGGCCAAAGAAAATAAGGCATTACATATACTACCTCATTAGAAAAAGAGGTGAGCACAAAAATACAGTTCCATAAATCATTAAATTTCATATCAGGCTCAAGGTTTTGTAAATCTTTTAACGGTCCGTCTGATCTTACTTTGGATAGCCTGAACATCTACAAAATAGTAATACTAACAAATTGTATCCATGTATTTGAATGCCGAGCGTGTCTGTTTTTTTGGTGCTCTCTGAAGTATGATCCTTGGTTACATCGTAACATAAGCCTCCATTTCCAGGCAACATTTCAAGCATCTATTTGAGTTTTGCATGACCATCTAACCTCTCTTTTACCAATTTTGTAGCTGTCCCTACTTTGTTATCTTTATTTGGCATAGAAACATACTATCATGATGCACATGATAGTGTTAACCCATATGCCACAAGGGACAATGACATACTTTACCATTCTCTTTGTTCCCTCCTAGACTTCATTTTCAGATGCCCCATTTATTATGAGATCCGAGGGAGATACCATTGTCTTTATACAGACTCGGGTGAATCTCTATCCACTTTCTTTGGGTACCCAGACCAAAGTGCCTGGCTCTTTTTCTTCGGAAAGCTGTCACCCTTCAACTCCCTTGCAAAGAGTCCCTAGAGCCCCCAGGCTGATCACCTCTTTCTTTCAGCCCATCACGGAGTTTGGTGGCATTAAGCACCCTTTGGATACTGCTGCTTCACACAGTGAGGGGGGTAAGTTAGTAAGGCAGCGCTCATCTTTGCACAACATTAATACTAAAATTCCTCTACACACTATTGCTGACATGGATCTGCTCCTTCTCAGCATCATGGATCTGCTCCTCATCGGCATCATGAATTTGCTCCTCCTCAATAGCTTCTCGGGCCGCGGAGATAAGCAGACATTACACATTTCTTCACTGCCACGAGAGTTTCTTCGGCCTTGGATGTTAGGAAAGATTCTATGGGAAGTGCTTTGCCTCCTAGAATTACCCAACCTGGCCCCCTCAGCCCTGGACACTCGCCGATGACAATTATCAGAACCTATATTGGCCCTTTCGCAATGGTAGACAATGACAAAGATGATTCATCTACCCTGGGCATGTTCAAAGATGTTTGATGGGACTAGCATGTAATCTTCCCGACTTTCATCAGCCCATGCTCTTTGGGGGTTCTTCTCCCCCCACAGGGCTATTTGAATTGATACCTTAACCGCATTGGTTGGTGCTTTACTGCTTTGGGTTTACCCTCGTAGTTTATTTTCAGTGCTTTCATTCTTTTTTATTTAGTTAGTCTTTAGCCCTAGGGTCCTGTTACCCTAGCACTTTCTATTGTAATTGATGTACTCTCGGGTCCCATTGACGTACTTTTGGTCATTTGTGGACATTAATATAAGTTCTTTCTTTCTTTCTTTCTTTCTTTGAAGAAAAGGGTCCTCAAAAAGTCTTCTTCATCAATTCTTGAAACTTTGTAAAAGGTTTTGCCTGATAAATAAATGCAGCCTCTCAACTTCAATATTTTGCGAATGGCACCATCCAATCTACATCTTCATTATGAAACCTAATTGTGACGATGTTGGAGGCGTGGATAGACATTTGAAGGAAGCTGAAGATGTAAGGGAATAAGATCATACTTTCTTTCATCCCCTTAGGCTTTGTATGTGCACTTCTCAGTCCCGAAGATGCAAAAAATTGCCTCCTTTACCAATGCTCTATGCTTGTCTCAGCATGTATACACAATTTAGCAATTATCTTCTCTTTGTCAGTTAACCTCCTTCAGTCACTCTCAACCCGAACTTTGCCTGAGTGCAAAGTTGAATCCTTCTCCAAAGTTACTACTACATCCAGCAAAAAAATATCCAAATGGTTTCAAACTTCAAAACTGTCAAGGTTAAACATACTTGGAAGAACTTGCTTTTATTATTGACATGGACACCCACTTTGATTGTACACAACACTTGGAAGAACTCAAATGTTGTCTAGCACCACTGCACTTCTTTTTTTCACATCCAGTGTTTCCCAATGCACTTGTTTTTCAGCTGTCAGTAGACTTCCTCGTATTCTTTGTATTTTACAATTCATTAATAATTACAATACAATAGTCTGAAGAATATGTCATTGGTATGTACTGACACTTTTCATACGTAAAAGAAGAGCTAACAATCCTATAATTATATGCCATAGGTGCTAACGCATTTCATATGCAAAAGAAGGGCTAGCAGTCCTATATTTATTTTCAACTACAATCTAAGCATCAGGCGAAGCAGATGAAAGAATAATCTTAAATTTGGGTCCTCCTGCTGTCCCTAGAATGTATCATAATCTCCTATAGTCAAATCCATATAGGTCCACTTCACTTATAGGTCCTCGATATGACGGTCAATAATCATATTATCATACTACTAAAATTGTCACCACACCGTACACTTCATTCAAAGATAAAAGCAGTTTCCAGTGATCAAATTCAAAGTTCTACAAATATACATATTCCAAAAGTATAGGCATAGCTCCAAGGTTCTGCCGCAGCAGTCTGCACAAAAACCATTTTCCAGTCCTTATTTTATTATATATATATATATCAAACAAAGAAAAGGGCAGTAAAGCTACAACCTTTACAGCACAGTAAAAAAGCATAAAACAAATAAAAATTTAAAAAACAGAGCTTTGGGATAAATAGATTAAGATATTCCCACTTAAATAATTTTCTTTATTTATCTTTCTGCATATAATTTAATGCTTTGATTATTCTTCATTATATGTATTATGAACATTTTTTCGAAGCTTTTTCAAAAATGTGGAACTTCTGAACTTCTGCCTCCCCCTTCAAATCTACCAAAATTTCATATCTTGTAATTATAACACAAATAGCGACAGAGAGTAATGTCTGCATCAGATGATTTTAAACAGAATGGCTGGCCTGCACAGAGGCTACAATGCCATAAAAATTATAATTTTAAAGAAATTGCATATCACAAGAAGATGAACTCAACATCCCAGTTTCTCAAAAAAAGGTAATCAGAAACACGGCATCAGATATATCTTCTTCTGTGGTATGGATTCTACTAATAAAAGGTAAGATATTGTAAGTTCAAGGGGCAATGTGGAACTAAATATATTAGATATGAATCATGGACCCAAAAAAATAGTGTCCAACAACCCCAACCATTTTTCTTAAAACACATTAGTGCAAAAACCAAGATTCCAGAATATGCGCAACCTTGCATTTGAGATAAAGCTACCTGTGCACTAAGGGATTTGATTGCTTCCTTTGCAGCTTTGCATTTACGAGATTCTGCCCCAGCCAAAGATATGGCTTCTTGCACCTTCTTTGCTGCCTGCTCCAGATCTGATTCTTGTTGTCTGCACCTCCGTCTCAAGATCTCAACCTAAACAAGCAAGATACAAAAATAATATTTCAATTGCCATTAGCACAGAATGGTGGACCACATTTTAAGAATGTAGAAGCTGCACATCAATTCCCTGGCACTAATTCCAACAAGAATCCTACGTTACAGACTCTATTTTGAATTATATAGCATTATGGGACGGCAAGTTGCTTTTAATATGCTAAAAATGCTATTGAACTATTGGAGTACCTGCTCTCGCAACTTCAGAACCTCCTCACTCAGAACACCATTGGTCTTCTTAAGGTCTTCAAGCAGACCTTTGGAAGAAGCAAGGCCTCCCATAGTTGGAGTTGGTGTTGCAGAACGAGGTGGACTGGATCTCCTTGCAAATGGTGATACTGGTCGTGAATTGTTTTTTGACTGTGGAATTGAAATAAGTGTTTTCGATAGGATTTGTTGTGAATCAAGCAAGTTTAAGAGGGTGATATCCTTTAGCTGTCGTAAAGGAGGAGCTTGGGATGATGACTCCGACTTCTTACCGCGCTTATTACCTTGGGACTTCACTTCCAGAGGAAGCAGTTGCGTCTTTGAAACTTTTTTTTCTGACTTTTCTGGTCTATCTCTGGCATCATTCAAATGCCTTGGAGGCATGTTTCTTTTGGTATTATAGGATACCATTGCAAGTTCTGAAGCTTTCTTCAATTTGACATAACAAGAATCACATACACGGTGCGGTTTATTTGGATTTGGCGCTAGTGCAGCTTTCATGGCCTTTCTTGAACTACATGAATGGCAATGTACTAAACCACAATTATAGCAATTGTGACGCTTTCTTGTAAATCCAAAAGACTGTCTGCATCCCGAACACACTGATTGATCTGCCCCTGATACCCACTTGTGAAGACATATTGCTGCAGTGAAATTGGAGCCACAAGCAATGTTCTTGACATGTTTGTCTTTTAAAGCCTCAACTAGTGTAGGTGTCTTACGATCTTCTACATCCCCGTGGCCCAACCTTCCATTTGCTCCTTTCCCCCAAGTATAAACTTCATTTTTTGATGTCAGAGCAGCAACATGATATGCTCCACAAGATATCTCCTCAACTGTTTCATCTGCCAACTTCCCTTCTACCAAACAAGGCACCTTGCCATCAGATTGGGGGTTCCCAAGCTGGCCATAAACAACACTTCCCATTGTAAAAACCTGGCCTGAAGTAGTCAGGCCAACAGTCAGACTATGACCACATGCAAGTTGTTTGAAATTATAATCTATGAGTGCTGGCACACACGTTGGTACAAGCTTTGTCTCTCTATCCCCATGCCCAAGCCGACCTTTATCTCCATCACCCCATGTGAACAATTTTCCCGAGGAGCTTGCACTAGAATGTCCAACAATGACTTCTACCACTGCAGCTGTGTGCCACACACCACAAGCAACTCCAACAGTTCTTAATCCCTTTAAAGACTCCACTTCTCTTGGGTACGACACACTTCTGCAATCCCCATGACCCAAGATTCCAAATGTTCCATCGCCGAATGTAAACAGCTGCCCAATAGAAGTTACCAATGCTGTATGCCAAGGACCACAAGTAACAGAGGAAACATGGATTCCATCTAAAGGACCAGAAACCCTCTTTGGTGTCCAATGACTCACATCGTTACCATGTCCTAGAAGACCAACATTGTGGTTACCATCACCCCACGTAAACAACTCGCCTGCCATTGTAACTGCACACGTGTGATATTCACCACAAGCAACAAAATCAACACTATTGTTAGCCAAAGCTTCAACAAGCTTTGGTTGCCAAACATCTGAAGCAACTCCATGACCCAGACGGCCTCCAGATTCCTCGCCCCAAGTAAAAACCTCTCCCTGTCTTGTAACAAGAGCTGCATGTCTAATGCCACAAGCAATATGATGAACATCTAGAAAGAAAGCTGATTCTAATGGCTTTGGTAGAAGTGCATCTGTGTTTGCAGCTGGAGCACTTGAACCTTTTTCAGTTCCACCGCCCAGAAACCCATCCCAAATACCTTCTCCCCAAACATAAAGATCCCCTAAGGCATCAGACTCATCTTGACCAGAACCTTGACTTGAAGAACTAGGAGCACTTGAAACACTCACTCTAAAAGCTTCTGAAGAAACTCCTTTTGCTTGCATGTTTCTACGGTCTGAACCTGCATCTGAGCTTGTCAGATTAAAATAGATGAGAGATAAGATCCTTGCATGCAGACTTCCTGCTGTATTTGTATTTGAATCCTTCTCTGGTAAGTAACAAAGAGAACTCCCACTCGATTTACAGTTCCTACAATTTCATCTTTCCTGAATATTTGACATGATGGGTGTCAGTATCAGTTGCAAATGAAAATAACAATGCAATATAATGTCATAATATAGTATCATTTGAGAAAAAACATCGATGTCAAAATTTGGAAAGGAATCTTTGTAAAGCATCCATAAAGAAAAGTTAGCCTGTAGTTTTGTTCTTAAACTGGAGACCCAAGTGAACAAGAAATTAAGGAAAAAAATAAATAAATAAATAAAATAGATTTGAAAAAGCGCAAAAAGGATAAGTTGCATAAGAAATACTGTAAGAGTCAAGACAACCCAAAAATAAGCCTTAAATTAGCTACATAAAATGTTTACTCAAGGGCTTTCTCCAAAATCATCAAAGGATCAATAATGCAACCCAAAACTTATGTGACAACTATTTGGTAAAATTGACCGTAGCTCAACAACAGTTCGAGCTTGACATCTAATTGTGATTCCTGGCTTCAGAGTTACAGGATAAGCCCGATACATTAGATATGCTAAGTAAGAAAATATGAGGAAATCAAGAGATTCACAAACAGGGAAGGATACACAGCTACATAAATTAAATACGCAGAAATTTGCTGAATAAAATTATAAGCATTCAAGTTGATGTTAAAACATTCCACTTGTGATTAAAAAGAGAAATAACAATTGACTTTCCCCAAAAAAATATAAAAAAAGGCAAGAGAGAATGCAGAAGAGTTGCACTAGAATCATATCTAACATGTCTGCTCAATGTAAATTCATTAAAAATATCATAATGCCAAAGCATCCAATGATACTGCTAAGTGAAACTCAGCGCCAAAATCATATATATAGTTACCTCAACTGATGTTATCCTCACGGATGACTTAACTGCCTATTGAGGCAATGCATATTGCTCAATTTATGACATCTAGTCTCGATGCATTATGCTTTTAAAGATGATGCCTTCTTCATACACAGGTTTTGTAAGTTCCAGCCTTCAGAAAACTTTGCAGTCAAACTCATAATCTTCCTCACCATAGCCAATCGATTAAAAGGTGGACCACAGAGGGGTTTCAGAGTATCTCAATAAATATCATTGCCATATTTATCTGAGACTTGAACAGAGTATTTATTGCTCTCTGCCCTATCCTAGTCATCACTCCCAGTCTTCTCTTCTGCATGGTCTGCAATTTCATTTTAGGGGTTCTGTTGGGCTCTCAGATCTCCTTATTTTTTGCCCTTATCAATCGCTTATTATATCACTAAAAAAAAAAATCTTGTTTAATTGTTTCTATTGTATTAAAATTGTACAAAGCAGTCACCTGCTCTTGCTAATGAACCCATAAACTATCTAGCTAACAAATTCGTCAATAAACCCATAAACCATCTATTGAATTCTAAAAAATATCATTAGTGTTTTTAATTGCAATTATGCATTTCACCTCTACAAGAGATGCTCAAAAACTTCATAATGGCAGGAAGTACATAAAGTTTGACACACTGATATGACAAAAACATGATTTGTAATTACCCAATCTTTTATCAAAAAGGAGCAGAACTGCTAATTATACTTGGTAATTTTTGGGACATGCATAGAAATCACTACAAATTGAAAAATAGTACTTTTCATATTTCTCTGAATGATTTGGTCAGCCAAAATAACTATATAATGAATTATATTTGCTTCATCGACTATGGTATTCATATGAAGCTCCGCATGTTGGAAGGCCTCAAAAGCAAGAATGTTCGGTTATAAATCAGTCAATATGTAAAGCATCGTACACAGTTGTGCATTACCCAGGATATATAAAATCTACAAGACATGCAAGTAGTGGGGAAAAAGCAATAATACTATTACTGGGAACCAAATACAAAAGATGGCCAATTAGAGATAAAAGTCTCCAACAGCGTAATCAGAAATGCAGACAAGAGATAACAGAGTATAATCCAAACAGAAGATATATTCCAAAGTATATTCAGAAAAAATCATATTCTTCATCAGGGTTTCTATGGTCTTGTACTAACTTACTAAATTTTATTTTATCAGTTGTAAAAATAATTTCAAATATAATAAACAGAAACAATAACTATTACTACCTTACCATCACAGAGCTATATTAGAACTATTTATGTTCTGGTTTATGTAAAGCAAAAGAATCATATTAAGGAACAAAAAGATACCTGGAGAAGTGCTAAAGAAGATGAGTGACTTTAATGAGCTCCCAAAATTAAGAAACCTTAAGAATTGCACTAAAATATAAATTCATGCAGACAACATATCAAAGTGGTGTATTGATGTGATAAAGGCAATTACAAACAGCCTGTGCAAAAGTAGTATCTTAAATAAAAGAAGCTCAGAACATGTACTTTTCCCTCAGCCTTAAGGCTCCAAGAAGTAGGTAAAACAATAAAGGAACAGTCCAGATAGAATAATAATCCAAATTAAGGCAAATACATAAGTTTGAAAAAAAAATCAAAGAGATGAAAAACAGGTATGTTGCTAGTGCAAGAGCAAGAAATCTGGTCAAGAAAAAGAAATGAAAAAAACAATTGCAGCCAAAAGCTTAAAAAATGAACTCCAAACATTTTGCTTATGCACCATAATTTCTTCAAATATTAGAGGTTAATTCAGCTTTACTGTATCATTCAGTTTCATAAATTATTTATTTGCTTTTGATAAAGTTTAAAGTTTTAAACCACTAAACTACACTGAATGAAGTTGAAAGATTTAAATACTAATTTTTATATATATTATTTTAATAGTCTTCCCCCCGCCGCCCCCAAAATCCGGGAATTTTTTGCCGTCCCCAAAACCCCATCCCCGAGAGGATGATAACTATGTTAATTACCCTTTGGGTTCGTACTAGAAAGGAAGCAAGGGGTTCAACCCTTCCTAGATAAAATCTCAATGCACTCAAAACACAATAGAAGAAGAAGGGGGTAAACAGTACAACCCTTATCACTTCACCACAAAGAGCATCTAATGTGCAAAAATACTTGGGGTAACGCATATGGCCTTCCCCTGTTAAACCCCTTGGGACTTCCAAAGACAGCACAAGAAAACAAACCATGACAAAGAAAGAGGAATGTTCACACTTGCTAAAATTTTACACGTTTGACAAAATAAAACAAGTTTAAATGCTCAACTGTGATAGAAAATAAGCCCAATATGGCAAGACTGACATAGAAAAGGAAACAATGCACCACAACGGTTCTCATAATGGTTGCTTAGCAGAAGACTGCCCGTGCAGAGGGCAGAGATGAGGCAAGCAGCCACAAACCCTACACAAATTTTGCAGCATCATTACAAAGCCACTATGGCAAAAATACAAGCTGAAATGAAACCAAAGTTCACAACTGACAATTTGCAACAAAAACTCACTAAAGGCTTCATAAACACCGCCCAGGATAATATCTTATGCGTCCTAATAACTGGAAACAACCATACAACTCCACCAACTACTATGGCTCTTGCAAACAACCATACAAGAGAAAGGAATTTTCGATTAAAAGAGAAATCAATCCTCAGTGAGGAATAGAGTAAATCCATAAAATGTAGCACTTGCCTCGGAAGAAATGGAAAAGAACTCACTTTTTAAGCTCAAATAAAGCAAATACGCAGTCACTGTGAGGAAACCTCAAGCAGTGTTGAAGCAAATGGCAGGTTAAACCAACACTACAAAACACCTAAACCAGGCCATAACAGCCACAATCCTACAAGACAAGACATCCAACAGCTGAGAAAGACTTATAAATAACCGTGTTATTTCGAAATGGGAACGGGAATGTTTCCAAAATGCAGAAATGCGGATTTTTAAAACCCTTGATTTGGAAACATTTGTACAATATATTATTAAAAAAAGTAAAAATAAAAATAAAAAATAATTTTACACACACACAATGCATTATACTCATTTTTAGCCTATAAAAGATCAAACACTTTAAAATATATAGTATTCATTCATTCACTACTTCAAAGACAAAATGTACATTCAAATATAGAATAAATCATCTAGATTGTCCTCAAAATCATGAATGCCACTCCCACTATTTTTCGACTTTATCATTTACTGACTATAATCATCTAGTTTGCAAGGATCGCTAGTGCATCGAATCTTCCTAAGTGCACACCTCAAAGGGTGCACCAGGAATGTGGTGGGATCGGCTTGTAGCACTTTGCGAGAGATGTTTTCATACTATTCTATCATACCTACGTCCCTTCATGTAGCTTTCATACCTCCTATGATGTCTCCTTGAAATCTTGAAACCCTAAAAAATGGCTAAAGTTTGAAACCCTAAAACCCTAAAATCTGACTAAGTCTAAAATATGATAGGATCCTCCAAAACCTAGAATGTGCATTATAGCTCCTAGAGGTCCGAAACCACTCTCAAACATCATGAAAGTGTATATATAAAATATAACTTAAAGTATAAACTTAATATATATACTATCTGATTCGGGCTCCTCTAGTCCTTAGCGAGTATGTATATTGTGGTTTTACCTTTGTCTTTAATTTTTTTTGCTTGGTTTTTTTTTTAACCCACGGAAATGCCCAGAAATGCTTGTACACATGAAGGAAATGTCCAGGACATTTCTGGCATGTGGCTGAACATTTCCAGAGCGTTTCCATATCGGAAACGTTTCCAGCCATGGTACAAGTGGGTGAGGGGCGTTTTAGTGCAATAGAGGTATATAAAAGAAAAAAGCCACCTACTACAACAATAAGGTAAAAGTCCACAGACAGGGCAAAACAAAGCTAATGTAGGCCTTCAAATTCAAATGAAAAGATGGGCAAAAGAGAAGGGCTCCTCCTTGCCCATTTTGTTATTTTTATTCAAATGCCTAATCTCATGTCATAGAATTGCAAAGCCCAGCTAATAGAAATTTTGCAACCACTCCTCCCATGCTTGCACGTGTAAAGCATTGCAGCTAATATCCAAGTCTCACAAACTGCTACCTGAGCTTTAGGATTTAGGTTGACATAATTGGTCAACATCTTAGAAATTCATATTGGACAAGAGATTTAACTCCTTTTCTTTGTTTTTCTTTAACATTCAAACTATTGGTGTACGTTTTTTAGACATATATGAGTATTTGTCACATCCCAATTTTACAGTTAAACTAGCTATTGTTTTCTGTTCTAATAGCGCCACATGGATTTGACTTGGATTGAACATTGACTGCTGTGGATTTGCTTATATAGCTATTGTTTACTTTCTTTGAACAATTATAGACTAATGATGATTAGTTAGATGGAACTTCATTGCTTATTATTATGTAATTTGAATTATGATCAATGTCAGATAGATTGGACATATGTATACTGCTCATGTTTGGCAAACTGATTTGTTGTTTATACTGCTTATGATTATCATGCCGTTTTGATATCTTTACCCACTCTAACCACTCATTTGGTTGTGGTGAGTGTGTAATTGCGGCACAGGTTTATCTCTAGTAGAGGGAGAGTATCGTCGGGGAAAGTGAGATAGATGAGCTATTGTGGCACAAGAGAGAAAGATGTGAATACAGTTTAAGAAACTTCATGGACAGAAAACCCAGAATTAGCACCCATATGCCTTGGAAAGTGTAGATTGCTTGTTGTGGAAACCTATATTGCTCAACGTTTAGTGCATATCTTGGTTAAAATATGTTGTGTGTTTTGATTGTTTTCAGTTCGGAGACATGATTGATCAGTTGAGAGTGCTTATATTTCTGATGTGATTGATTTCATCATATTTATTATACTTTTGTCGAGACTAGTCTATATATGTAGACTTGTCGCATTGACGATAGAAGTATTGGCATGGATAGCCAAAGACACCAATACCTTTATCACCATTATTAACTAGACTCGATTTATAAGATGTCTAGCGACTAGTCAACACCCATAGACGTGTCAATCAATTGTTAGCAACTTTATGGAGTCTTACTTGTCATTGTTTATGACTCACTTTTGAGATGTGATTTTTGTATCGATGTGACTATCTTTGCTTGACATTGACTTCCCGTTACAGACTTATTTTGAAATCTAAACTTTATATTGTTAGTCGCAGTCTTGATATGCCTTGACATTGACCTTAACATGTACACCTGGTATTGAAGGTCACGTTATAACCTAGACATTACCTAAAGACCTAGGATTGGGACCTTACATCTATTATCCTAGACAGTACTATATTAAAGTTTGATTAAAGGACCCGTTGGGTCAAAACATTAGTCAACCTTATATACATAAACTTGTCCTAAGCTTGAAAGACTATGCTAAGACATTTGAATCATAAAGCAGCTTCAATAATTTTATTTAAACGATTATGGCATAAGCTTTGGAAGAACTCAAGTCATGGACCTGACCATTTGTAAATTGGAATGAAATTGTTTTGAAGTCCGTCTTGGAAATTGAGAAGCTTCTTCGAGAAGCTAAGATGACCTAACTCGACTTGGATTTCAACCAAAGGTTACAAGGAAAGTTAAAGTTTAGGTTATCCTATATTTGACTTATTCTATGTTATCATTATCCAACATGACTGCCACCTTGGCGAAGCACTAGCAAATTCGTTTCTTGTTTCTTGCATGGAGATTATGGATTTTTGCATGGAAAATCTCGGAGTATGCATGGAGGTTTCAGGCAGTGCACATGGCCTTATCAATGTGTGATTTGCTAATGATTATTTGGGAAAAGAATATTTATATACGGCCATGCATACAGTCTATTAACTAAGTATTCACCGTGTTCTAACAAAATATTGGCAGCCATGCAGGCCTAAAGTTGTTTTTCTCCATTTTTAGCCAAAAGAAAGGCGGCTATTTCAGGCCAGAGGAAAGTTATAAATATGGAAGGGTTTTTGGGTAGATGTACACAGGTGGAGAATAAGTGGAAGAGAGAGGGTATGGATACAAGGAAAATATAGTTATGAAGAAAGAACCAGTAGCTTCGTCGATTGCATCATACAAGCAAGGCCAAAAATATCTCTCTTTAGAGACCCTTGTTGTGAATGTCAATATACATTGTGTTTTGCATATTATTGTGAGCTTTGATGGACGTGCATATTGGTGTGCAATAGCAAAACAATATGCATGCCTATCTGGTTCGGATGGAAGCTTTCGTTCACTTATCCTTTAAGAAGATACTCATTGATTATAATAGAAAATGGTAGCTAGTGAGCTCAGCCATAACTTAAATAGATCTTCATTCGACTGTGAAAACCAATATGCATCCTATTTCAAATAGGGTTCAACCATTTGATGCTTATACATGTTTTGTAAGACCTCTACTTGACTCGATAAACTTAAGGAATAATAATAAAGTACATTACCGGATTAGTTGATTTTAATCCATTATTACTCTATCAGTCATTATATACTTGTTTGATAGCATGATAGAATCCTTACAAGGCAATGTGTGGTTATGCGGAGTTAGAGGTTTGAGGATTATATTGGGTTCTTGTTTGATAGCATGATAGAATCCTTACAGGGCAATGTGTGGTTATGCGGAGTTAGAGGTTTGAGGATTATATTGGGTTGTCCTTGTATATGCTTAAGTATATTATTTGATTTTTGATCCATCTACTCGATGGATTCTGTAAATGATGTACTTTGTATTTCATTCTTTTAGATCTGCGGAAATGTTTGTTGTAATAATAACATTGATTGTAGTTTATCAAGGTTGATCTTGACCCTTTGATTACTAATATGAATTGAAACTTGCAATGGAAGTTGTGACTGAAATCCTGTTTTTATTGGTCTTCTTTAACTTCAAATGGTTGTCCTAATAAATAATCATTGTATCATTCATCTACATGGCAGTTTTGAAATTCCGAGTTAATTTGTTGGTGTTTATCTCCCAACCAATAGGGCTGTGACTGAATCTGATTAAAGTCCTCTTATGACTGTTGTGACCATGGGCATTTGTCTTGTGAAAGCTTGACCTTCATAATTTGGTTGACTTGTTAAGTCTTTACAGTTCAGTTGTTGACTGTGTTGATCCTTGCACGTGAATAAGTGTTGGTATGTGAAGTCAGTTTTATTCTTCCACCATTAAGAGAGCAGTTGACGACTAGTTCCATATGCAATTAGCATGCACCGGACGTGGCCGAAAGCCTAAATGCCAGGGGGTTGCAGGGGGGCTGGTTGTAGCCCCCATGCCATAGCCATAGGCTGTTGGCCTTGCTGGAGAAAAATTGGCATTCGTACAACATGTTTTCGGGCCGCCCATACAGTATGGCACACACGGTTGTACTACATGTGTTTGTACTGCACGCAGGTATACTACACACAGTTTTGTACCACAATTTCTAATTCGAGTTCCTTCTATAAAAGGAACTCATGAGTTAGGAGAAAGTACAGTATTACAGTTGCTAGTTATCGGAGCTAGAGAGTGGTTATGCTATTGATGTAATAGCAGATTGATTCCTGATATTAATCAAAATACTGAGAGACCCTTGACCCATGATTTTTCCTGGAACACTTCCAAGTTTCCACGTAAATCTGTGTGTACTTCTGATCTGTCCTTTTTATTGCTTTTCACTATGATTATATTTCTTTCTGCACTGTTTACTTTATTAACAATAAGCAATAAGGTGCTCAGACTTGTGTAATTATCTGGAACTTGATAAAGATCTAGTATGTAGTCTCATTGATCCCGAAGACTTGGAATTTTGTGAAAGTCGTTCATTGCTTTTGAATATGAATGGGAATGTCCATTTTGTTGTTTTGCATTGAATTTGAAAATAATACAGATTAGGACTGTGGAAGCCCTTAAATAATCTGATTTTTCATTTTGCTAAATTTGAGTGACTTGAATGATTTCCATGGTACTCATTCTGATTATTTAAGAAGAACCGAATATAGCTGAGACACCTATGATATGTATACAGAGTTTACTTTCTGGCTTAATGATATTCTTTGGTTATTTGCTAATTGTTATAGTGACTTGAGTGTCATGTTTGGGACTATGGTAGGTTTAAGAAGTTATGGAAATAATGTAAAGCTTGACAGTCTTCATTTGTACTTGACTGTAAATTAAATGTGTTTTCTTCATTCTGAAATTATTAAACTCTTCCTTGTATGTTTGTTAAAAATTTCTTGTGATTGTACTGATTAGGATTCTCTTATGAAACCAATGTATGAATTGTAATGAACTTAGAAACCTAATCCAGCTTTAGGATTATTTATAACTTACAGTCGATTCTCAATACGATGAATGGATGATGAAGCTTAGCGCAGGTGGTCTGGGAAACTTGTGCAATGTGTTATCATTTGAGTACTTTCTCAGCAATTGATTATGTGCTTGTTTTCTTGTGTGGATTGCTGACAATCCTTGGGAAGCGGAAGGATGATGATGCTTCGCGTGGGCGGTATGGAACACCTGTGCAATGCATGACCATTCTTGTACTTCTCAGACATTGCCTTCATGCTGAGTCATGATTGTTTGTATAGAGATCACTGCATTGTAGAGTACTGTTAGGAAAGGTGGGCTTGGGCAATTGTGGACTTAGGAATGTGAACACCATGCAGGGTGTGGAAATCCCTAGTTTCACCTTGACTCTGTAATTGGGAATGGATTACTAAGTCTAGATGCAAACGGGTGGACTCGTTAACTCCTAAGTCTTATGGCATATGCATGTATACTTAGTATGTATTAAGAATGTTTTATTTCTTGTTTCGATTCACTGTTGAGATTTGCATTATGTTGTGTGGAGCTAGCAGCAGTACAACTTGTATTCAAATTGTTTTCTTCCTTGCTGACGATTCTGCATCTACCTTTCTCGTGAAGGGTAGGGCCACTATCAGAGAAGAAAAGTGTGCAGGGGATCTGAAAGGCTCTGTGGTACCAATGATGCTCTCCCTCTTCTTACATAGTTCTCGGCAGCAGTGGTGATCTTTTGTGTTCACGTAGATTGCACTTTGAAGACTTAAACCTTTGATATGACTGTCATGGATAAAATATCTATTGTGTTATTATTTGGAAAAGATGTAATCCTATATAATGAAATTAGCGATGTAACCTGGGATGTACTAGAATGAAAGAGAAACTGATGTACGTAAATCTTGTGGACTGAACTACGCTTGGCACAGATTAGAATATCTTTTTGCAGTTGTACTTTTTAATGAAAGAGAAATATTCAATTGTTTCTACTTAGTTACATTATATGTATATTCTGATTTTGTAAATCAAAATATATTCTGATTTTGTACATGGATGTATCATAAAAGAGGTATTTGGATGAAATGAATCTCTTAACATAAATGATTTGAGATGACAAAATGTTTTATAGTTTTGTACTAAACACACTAGTTGTGTTAATTTGTTTCAGAACAAGTATTTTAGATTTAGTTAAGAAACCTTTCGGAAGCATGATTTGGAGTCACACAGAATACTTTTTTGGGGCATATTTTTGGTATCCAACTAGAGGGGTTCTTACAGGATTCTTATTTTGTCATTGGGTTAAAGATAAGTAAAATTTGGCAGCTAAGAGATTATATGTTTTAATACATTCCTCATTAGATAAAAGTAATTGTGTGTGTATGAGTTATTGTTCATGAGAACCAAAAGTCTGAATGCGTTCTTAGGAATATTAACAAAACTATCATTGAGGCACACAAACATCTTGATGCATCCAAGGACAGCATGGCCAGGCATGCCCAGCTAACTTCAGGCTCATATTCCTCGCACATAGCCTTTTTCATAAAGGGCTCTCCATCCGCATCAACATTAGCAATCTTTACACAAGGATGAAAATAGATGCATTGCAAGCCAACTCTTGTTACAATTTTGTATGCTAGACAAAACAAATACACGTCACCAATTATAGTTGAAGAAACAACAACACTACTCATGTACCAAGCTAATAATGTCTGGTTGGCTCCCAATTGGCACAAAAGCCATATTACCAAACAATAAGCTAAAGAGAAACTTCTACAAAATACTACAAAAAAGTTTGATTCAAGGAATAATCCATAGGTATAGAAGTGTTTAAAGAGAAACCCTTATATCAGAAGGTTCATATATTATATGCTGTACTACTTATACTGCCGTTACTGGTGGGGAACCAACATACCATAAGTACCTGTCCCCCTTAAGTACCCATCCCCAGGGGTTGGACCCGAGCTCCAGACACAAGGAAATGCATAGGAGATTTTCCAAGGCACTCGAGTCTTACTCACCTGTTCTTGTTTGCAAACAATCGAAGCTCTAACTCTAATCATCCCTCAAAATGAATTTAAAAAATTAAAAGGAAAGAACATAACCTCATTCCTCATTTCAACTTTTCTGTTTCACGGCAGAATTATAACTTTTATGATTGATAACTCATTTGAAATCTAAATCAGTGTGTAGTGTGTACCATTGTATTACATTTTTATTTAGTTATGAGAACTGACCCTACTAATACAGTAGTTAGCAATTGCAAGTTTTATTGTGATTCCATTATTAAACATAATTTATAAAAAAAACAGTTTTTAGAATTTCATATTTTTGAGCCCCATGCTCCTTGTGCAGTCCTAGAAATTGGGGGGGCTTCTCCAATAATTCCCAAAATGTCCCTCCATCGGCGCATCCCCATCCTCAAACATTTGTGTACCATAGAGGGGAGCAAAAGATTATATTACTCTATAATTCCGCACAAATACTCTATCTTCCAATTGAAGGTTATTAAAAGTATTTGGCGAGAATAAGGTAATTGAACCACAAACGCATATCGAGCTTGAACAACTACTAACAGTTTTTTCCAAAGATGTGAAGCATTAAAACCAGAGGATTCAAGAACGAAACTATTAGAACCAGACATATGAAACAATGACCAGGGATGAATCTAAATCTCGATTTGTGTATAATCCATTTCATTATTTGTGAACTTTTAAAGGCGGAGAAGATGTTTTCCAATGAATGCAAAGCAATTCCATAATAATTCCATTCCACAGACTCTAGTTCTATTGATGCCTGACAAAGCAAAGTTTGAATCTACTAGGTTGATATTATAGGAGCCAGCAATCCATTCTTCATTGCGTGTGTGTGTGTGAGTAGAGAGAGAGAGAAAGAGAGATGTATATGAATATATGTGTGTCTCACCCAGGATTGAGAATCAGTGAGTGCTGGTGAATACTTGCTGGTCTGATTTGAAGGCACAGCTCGCAAGGCTTCTGATTAAGCTTGCTGACTCGCTGAGTCCAACCACAGGACTCATGATTTCCACTGCTGAACCCAACCCTAATCTTGTATATATTTTTTATATAAACACTGAACAGTAAAGAAAAAGCTCATTGAAGTAAAAACAGAACACTCAAAACTAAACCCAAATATCACTCAAACACTCAAATAAACTGACTTTTCACTGGCCCATTCCATTTTCTACTCTCCTCACTCTCACACGCACTCATTTTGATTTCCTGATTTTGCAAGAGTTGATTGTTTGTGTGCAAGGGCTGGATACAAGATGATCAATGCTGATTGTGTGTATAGGTGGAGTTGATAAAAGGGGTTGGCTTTCTTTTTAACAAATTTTCAAGAATCTGCAAAAGGACAAATTTTCAAGAATCTGCAAGAGGCAAATGGATCAAAACCTAAACCCTTCCCTCTTTTCTTTCTCTCACTCTTCAAAATTTAATATTTATTCCACTTATCCTTCATTCTTCCTCATTGTTTCTATTTAAGTTTTTTAAATTCTAAATTTAAAATCTAAAATGGAAAAAAGATTAAAAACAAACTAGGTTTTTATTTTTTTCCCATTCTTTTTTTTCTTGCAATTTATTTACATTTTCCCCCCTGTTGCTGGTTTTTTACTCTCTTTAATTTTTCCTATCCTATATCTTAGATGTGTAAGTTAACCCTACCGCTATTTTTTTCTTCTATCTACAATGTAGGTATTTCAGTTTTAATGTTTCAGATCTGCAAAGGAAAGACTACCTAGAAGCATGGCAAGGTCCAAAGAAAGGGCAGGTGTATTTTTTATATTGTGGTGTCAACTTTTTAGGAATCATTAATCGTCTGAAATACCACCTCGCCTGCATAACTAGACGTGAAGTGACATTACGCAAACAAGTTACCTCAAAGGTTGTACAGGAGGTGACTGCTCAATTAAAGACCTTTCATGAAAGGAAGGAACAAAGGATGAGGTAAAACCAACAAATAGCTACCTCTTCTTCTTCTCCAATGTCTAGATCGAGTTCTAGAACCATTGGTCTTGGAGCTCATAATTTGGGAAGTAAGTTCATGCCACACATTCGTCCTAGTTCCCAACCATCACTAGAAAGAACTGGTTGGAACAAAGACAAATACATAGTGGAAATAAGTGTGGTGGGCAACTTCTGATTCTTCTACGAGATTCCCTTTCATGCAACTAGGTGGCATTCTTTTTTAGTATATTTTTTGTTTTAAAATATGGTATTTTATGAATTTATGAATTTTTTAATCCTAAAATTCTAAAATTTTTAATGCTAAGATATTTTTTTTTTGTTTTGTGCCCACTTATTGGCAAGTATTAGTGAATAAGATTAGATAGTTAGAGGTTCAAAGCCCCTTTTGTTGATGATTTAAGCGGGAACAATTTTGTCAATGGTGGCCAATGTGCAAACAATCATTGATGAACATCGGGCAATATGGAATAAGATGGGTTGCACTATTATGTCCAACAGATGGACTGATAAAAAACAAGCATATTTCTGAATTTATTAGTTTCTTCTTCTCGTGAGATCATGTTTTTTAAGTTGGTTGATGCCTCAAAGAGAGTAAAAATGCCAATTATTTATGTGGAATTTTGGAAGTAGTTGTGGCTGAGATGGGTGAAGAGAATATGGTGCACATAGTCACCAAAATGCAGCAAAATAAGTTGTTTCAAGTAAACTACCAATAGAGCAGCTCCCCACTATCTTTGGACTACTTACTCCAGGACTGGGTCAAGCCAATTGTGGAGCATGGTCATAATATTTTCAAATACATCTCCAACCATGCTTGGGTTGTCTCTTTAATGAGAAATTTCACATATAATGAGGAGTTGGTTCAACCTGCGTAACCCATTTTGTTAACTCTTTCATCATCTTGCAGTCCTTGCTAGAGTCAAAAGCTTGTTTTGAAGCAAATATTTGTTAGCAAGTGCCAAGAAGTGAAATGAGTCTTCCTACTCAAGGACCAATGATGGGGTTGAAATTGTTGAGTGGGTATTCGATGAGTCCCACTTTTGGGTGCCAGCAAAGGAGAATGTAGATGTAAGTTTTTTGAATTTTATGTAATGTCCCCTTTCTCGAGTTAACGCAAACGGATAAGACCCGTAGCCTATTTTCATTCTTGTAGGCTAAAGGGGAGTGTTCTAAGAGAGAATGGAGCCATAAAGCATGTATTAATTAAAGGGCCAAGTGAAAAATAAAATAAAAAGTAATTATTAATTACTTTTTGAGGGTCAATTGGAAAATAAAAATTAAAAAGTAACTTTAAATTACTTTTAAGGTTTTCAAGTGGTAAAAGCTTTTTATAAAAGGGGAAAATAGAAGAGAGAAAATTATTGTTATCAATCAGGATTCTGAAATTCATCGGAGAGCTTGAAGCTACCCATATTTTCCACAAAGGACAGAAACCCTCATTTGGAACCAGTGGAGGACGAAAACCCTCACACCCAAGTAGTAATTCCACCCTGGAATTACAATTGTGCGACCAGATTTGAAATTCAACAGGGATTACTACCCAATCAGCAAAGGCGCCCATCTCCAAGAGGTCGTTGGGGTTGGGGAATTGACAGAATTAGGAAAAATCAATAAAAAGGGTAGATCACAAGTCTAGGGAGGACTGTTTGGGGGTGATTGAGCAAATTTTGGGTCTGAAAATATTTTTAATAATATTTCCCAAGCTGGGCGACCAGGATTGGAGAATTTTGGGAGCGTTGGGAGTGGTTTCAGACACAAGAAAAATCTGTATAATTTTATTTGGCCATTTCTCGACTTGGGTGTCCCTAATTGAGGGTTTGGAGCTCAATTTTGTGGAGGATCTGAAGACTGAAATTTTATGGCAGATTATTGGAGGTTATTTGCTGATTATATTTGTCATCTCACTAGGGTTTGAAGGTGTTATCAAATCTGCAACCAAAGTTCATCATTTCAGCCTTTGGAGGCCTTATTTCATCTTGCAAATCCAAGACATTGAAGCCTGATCCATCTTCAGCATTCGGGTATGCTTATGTAATGAAATAGAATGATAAATTGAATGTTTATGATCATTATTGGTACTGTAATAAATCAGATCAGATCTCTGTTCAATTCTGATTTTCATTATATTTGATCGTCATATGAAGAAATGAAGTCATAGTTTGCCTACCTTTATTGTATTTTCTTTGTATGCAATTGGGTCATCATTAATTGTTCCAAAACATTCAAACAAGAACCAAAAATCATAACCAGCAACTCAGGAGAATCAGATCAGTTTTAGAAAGGGTTATTTCATTTTATTTTTATGTTTTTAGTGCTATAAATAATTTTATTTTTTTCTTTATTTAAGACTTAAGTGTAGGGTTAATTTTTTAAATATTTAACGTTTTACAGGTCACTAACAATCGTGCAGTTGATGGAGATAATAATGCAATGGGCTATATATATGAGAGCATTGACCAATCTATCATATAAAACTTTGCTATGGCAAGGTCAAGGCCAAATATCAGCCCATTTGGGATACCATTGACCATCGAAGGAAAAAACAGCTCCATAGACCAAACTCATGCTTGTGCCTACTTTCTAAAACCAGCCTTCCCGTTCCTTGATGACTTCAAGGCTGACAAGGAGGTTACAAGCGACCCCTACACATTTATTGAAGCCATGGAGCCAATTCAGAAAATCTGGTTGAAGATTGTGTCCAAGATTGAGATATATAAACAAGCACTGGTAGATCTATTTTCTCAAAATATTTGCATGGGAGCTAAGACAGTCTTTATTGTTAAAAATTTTAATTCGCATAATTTAAAACTTTGAGTTTAATCTATCACATTTTTTATTGAATATTGATTTTTTTGTGTTTCTTAAATTTGACTTTAAGTCTAAAACATTTTGATATTTATCGTTACAAATGCATGGTTGGAAAACTTTGGCATCAAGGAGCCAAATCTTCAGCAGATTACTATTTTAGTGTTGATCCAACTATGCAATGCTTCAGGATGTGAGCGCAAATAGAATATGATTTAGCACATACACTCCAAAAAGTGCAATAGGTTGACAATGCCAAAGTTAAATGACCTTGTATACAAAGTGTCACAATATCCGATGTGGTGCATCTGATTTTGGGACGAGCAATGCAAGCTCCTCTCAACCTTATGTTGGCCTTTCATGTTATGTGTTTTTGTTGATGCCATGACCATGGATATCAAAATCCATTTTATATGTACAACAAAACAATTTTATACAATATAAAAGCAACTGTTCTTTCATATCAGCTTTTAAGTTTCAAGTTCAACTTGCAATATCATATTATTTATTTCTTTATGTATACATGTGTATGGTAAGATGTAATTGATTAGTTTTTAGAGTATTTGAAGTTGATTTGATAATGAATGTATTTTAATAGCTTTAGTCCCTAAAATTCACTAAGTTTTATGTTTTTTAATTTGCTTAGCTTTGGCCGAGTTTTTCGCTGAATCCGGATCCAAGTTTCCAAGCCTGAGTCTCAACACTTTGGTGTGTCAAAGAGTGCATGTGTGAGTGCGTATCACACAGTGTATGTGTGTGCACGCGTATCAGAGTGTGTGTGTGTGTGTGTGTACACATACATGCTAGAGCAACATGCACAGCATGAAAAAATTAATTGACATTCTGGGAAATACTTAGTAAACTTTATGCCAGGTATCAAAAATTCAACATGATTTGCGATAAGGGTGACAAGGCTTTACAAAGGATGGATGGCTTGTGTTAAAGCCCATTGTAATCAGTATACAGCAAAATGCAGTTGTGGTCATAAAAATATTTTATTAAACCATAATATCACACTATTGAACCACCAAGCATCTCCTTTGATGGTTTAATAGTTTTCAGGATAATTCCAGTGGTTAGACAACCAATGGTTAGTCAGAATTTGGAGATCGAAACAATTGACAGCCAAAACATTTCCAGCTGAGACATTGCAGGCTACCCTTCAGACCTGTCAGAACAATTGGTGCTTATAATTTGACGGATGTCTAAAGCAGTTGAAATTTAATATGACTATGGTAGGCAGTTCCATGCAAAATGTGTTCCTCTGTATATCGTCAGTGATTTTCGATGCTGAACCAAACTCACAGGATTGCATCTGTTTAGTAATTGTGCACAATTACTCAAACTTGTGTTACTCAAAAGACAGTACTTAGAAAATGTATTTATACTTTTTCATACAGATTGAAAACCATGGAGATGTTGCAAATAAGAATAGAAGGTCGCCTAGTAGTTAATTATGTCAAATGTACTTCTACATTAAAGACGAAACGGAATAGATGAAGGCAATATATTAAAAAATTCCTTACTTGTAACTTATCCTATTTGCCATTCAACATCAGCAAGATTTCTCAATCAATTGAAGAAGCATCCCTGCTTTTGCCTGAATGAGGCTGTATCAGGCATCTGCAGAAAATAATTGAATTCTCTTAGACTATAGATAGATATCCACTATAATAAAAATATTATCAACTCCATTCATTTTCTCTACTAACCAAAACAATTATATAAAGAAATGAAAATTCTTAAAGCCACAATTTCCTGAAGCTTAAAATCTCATAAAATTATGATAGCAAATCCTCGTCTTGCAAAAACTAGAACATGCCCAGATAGATCAACCGACCCTGCCATTCAGATTCCATCAATACAAAGTTATAGATAGCCAGCAAAACCCGTGTAAATTGAGATAAACCTTGGTGATGATGCAATAAGTCAGGACCCACAAAATAGCGGGATCTCCACAGGAAAAAGCAGGTAAAGATTCCCAGATAACTCATACATCCACATGTAAAACTCATGCAAAACAGTTTCCAGAAAATAATTCATAATTCTGACATCAGTTTCCATACAATAACACCAACCATTTTCACACAACATTTATCAATAATTGCCAAAAGACACAATTTTGAAAATCTAAAAAAATGACTGCAAACCCTATACGTTCCAACAAAAACATATTGATCGATTCTCCCAAACCCTGAAAATTGTTCCACTGTATCAAAATATCCTTAACATATAAATAAACAAAGAAATAAAATCTATTTGATTTCAGTGTTCGCTTTGCCAATGCCCTTGTTTAAAACATGGTAATACGATAATTCTTTATATCCCCGACGAGATCACAATTGCTTTGAAATAAATTGCAAACGCTGTTAAGCAACGGATATAGGTGAACAACAATTTTGTGTTGTTATATTTAAATCATAAAACCCCTCTTATTTCTGCGATTTTTGTATCCTAATTTGTTCTTTTAAAAGAAAAGAAAAACTGAAGGATTTAAGCGCTTAAATCGAAAAATCTCTCGTGTTGTAGCATGACGAATTTACTGCCTGTGATCTTTTTTAAAGATTGAATACAATTCGACATGAGAAATGGAAAATGGGCGCACCGTTTTCAATTTTGCACCTAATTGGGCTGTGTTTGGATGCGTTCGAAAGCTCGCGATCTGGTCCGGACGACTGTTGAGCTGGGAATGGCATTCATCGACTAAAAAACGCGAGTATTTCGGCATGGATTGGACCTGATTACCATAACTTCGGGGAAATGGGAAGGGATGTGTTATTTTCTCCAACAAGGGCATGCAACGCCATTTCTTCTTGACAATGCAAAAGAAATGTTAAAAATAAAACTTAACGCGGTTTCATTAGTTTTTCACGTCCGAACAATAAAAGTCAAATAAACAGAAAAACGAGACATTTTCTAGAGGAGGGGGGTCAAACATTTTTAGTTGATGAAACTCCGTTCAAATATCTTAAATATATTTAATTAAAAAAAAAAGTGTAGATATATTAATTTCGAGGTTTTTATTTTAGTTTTGTTATAAATTATTATATTGATTAATAATTTGATAATGAATACTGTAAATCTAGTTGTATTATTATGTCAGTGCAAAAAAATTGTAAAAAATTGAGATTCATATTTAAGAGTATGATATCATCGTCTTCGTATAAGAGGAAAACAATCTAGTATGATGATGAAATAGACATCAAATATAAAGTCAACCATTTTTTTGACATCTCGTACTATTACAATCACTTATCCTAACCCACCTTATCTATCAATATAACTAGTACAAATATATTTATCTAAAAAACATTAAGAGAGTCAATTTCAAGTTGTATATTTTAGATTTCTCACATACCACATTAATTAATGACTATATACTTTTTATGTGAATTTCTCGTTGATCGTAGATAGATAACCTTAATTTAGCTACACCACTGCATTAGGATCAGAAAAATGTTAAAAAAGGACCTCCAAGCTCTATTGGATACCTAAGATATCACAATTTTTAAAACAAATACAAAATAAATTCATTTGACAGTCAAATGGATGTCAAAACTACCTTATGACAATGAAATAAATGTCGAATTTAAGGTCAATTATTTTTATTGACGTCTCACAATATTACACTCCAACTCTACTACAAGCACTAGTAGTCATTGTAAGTTACATCTTTCAACATGACTAGTACATTCATATATATATATATGCTAAGAGATATCAATTTTAAGGTGCTTGTCTTAAATTTGTCACATAGTGCACTAATTAAGAACTCAATTACCTTATCTACAAATTTTCCATTGATTGAGGATAGATGACCTCCATCTCATTGCACTACTCAATCGATCTCAAAAACTTTTTTTTGGGAAAAAATGGGTTGCAAACTCTCTTGTATGCTCAAAATATCATGATTTTTTTATCGCCTTTCCCAAACAAGAAGAAAAACTCTTCTACGACAATCAAATAGACGCCAAATTTAAGGTGGGAACTATTATCTGATAGTTAAATGAATCTCAGATTTAATTTCATTTATTTTTATTAATACCTCACACTATTACACTCCACAACATTGGTTACCATTGTTGGCTTCGCCCATTAGCATAGCTAGTAAACAAATCTTAAATATATTTATCTGAAAAATGTCGTCAATTTTGAGATGCCTATCTTGAATTTGACACATACCAAACGAATCAATGACTCTACTACCGTCTCTAAAAATTTTCTACTGATAGTGACAAAACGAGCTCTAACCTCTAAGGTATGATAATTTTTCAATCATCTTTTACAACTAAAGAAACAAAAAAATCTCGTATGACAATCAAATAGATGACAAATTTAAAATTGAAACTAAATAAATATCAAATTTACAATCAATTATTTTTATCTATCATTATAAATTACGCCTATCGATATGATTACGCCTCTCAACGTGACCCTCGGCGTAATTATTTTGGGCCCAAGGTTTTATGAGGATTGTTATCCCAAGAGCTAAGGAAGTCATGTCAACCTTTAGGGCTTTGGACAAATTTGTTTGACATGGAAATAAGGACAAAGGAGGTCTATTTGTGGAATATTACGATTTTCTCTGGATTTGCATAGTCCGGGGTTGTTTTTGGCCCTTTGCGAGAGTGGGACTGGTCTGACATCATTTTATTAATTAATTTATTTATTTTTATGGGGGATCGTGCCCATGACCATTCGAGGGACACGGACAAGAAAGACGGCTTCTGAGGAGATTTGGGTGGTGGGTATTATGTTGGCCTATCCTAGGGCACTACGTGTTGATGAATGGTGACATGTTGGCATATCTGTGCTTTTCATCCTCCAATACAGAGGATAAAACCTTTTTCATCCTGTTAATTCATATTTTCTTTTCAAAGTAATTATGTTAGTTCATATTTTCATTTTCAACATTGGAGATTATATTAAGTTTTATATACATGTTTTATAGGTTTTGAATCGAACATGTCTTAACGTGTTAGGAATTATAGTATTTTTATGTCGAGATGGGTTTGTAAAAAGTCAATCAAAATGTTTGATTATAAAAAAATTATATGTTTTGATGTAATGGAAACTTAGTGATCCATATGTCAATATGAGTCATTACTAAATTAACTAATTCATTTGACACAAGATTTCGACGTGTCTTGATATGTTGTAAACCATGCAATCCATCCACATACTCATTATTAATGAACTTGAAATCCAACTATTTTGATGTTTAGTTAAATTTTCACAACAAGAAGCACCACTTCATCAAAATCACTCATGACTTGCACTCGACCTAAATTGTGCCTCTAAAAAACTCACTACTTAATCAGATGCTTGGCTCGCCACCATCCTCATCCATTGGATTCCAACATGTCCAACATTCATATTTTCAATTTTCAATTTTTATGTAAAATTGAAATCCACTTGCAATAGAATTGTGTTTGAGTTAATATGTTACACAACAATATTTATGGAGGTTTGAGCTTATATTTTATTAGAAACAATGAACCTACTTTATCGATAATGAGTATACAAGTTATTAATAATGTAGAGTTTTTTTAATTAATAAGAAAAAGGGCCTAATATATGTGCACCCTATATTTAAGGTCAAATAAGTATTTCATATGAGGTTTGAATGTTATATGGAAAAGGTCAACCCGTAAAAACACACTCTTATTAATTTACCATTTTTATTTCGTGTTTTTAATTGGCAGGGGACATGACTTTTGAATCAATTTACTAGAAAATCGGTACTAAAACATGTAAATAATATTTCAATATTTATGTGACATGTGGTAACTTGTAATTGGCTCTTACACAATAACATTGAATACAAATTGAATACTTATATGTCCCACTTTATTTTAAAATAAGTACTTTTACAAACATGTCTCATCACACATATTAGGGCTTATTAGGTACAATGGGTCATCTCTCTTTATTTATAGATTTATTATCATTTATTGACAAAAGGAGAGATAAAGGGTACATGTGGTCAATTATATTTCTTTGCATTATAATAAGATAGTATTTAAACATGTGAATAGTGTTTCAATATTTATGTGGTTTATATGATAAGTTGCAATTGACTTTAACATATTATTATTGAATACAAGTTGAACAATTTTTTTAATTAATGGTGAATCAGGGTTTTTTAAAAGGGACCCAACCCTTTTACAAGATACAGACAAGATCCACACACCCCGATGATAAATTGATGTATGTATGCCCACACAATCCAAAACAATCAATAAATAACAACTATAAGACCACGACACAAAAGGAAAAAAACAACAAACTAACAACAAAGAATAAAATACAGAATAATCACTACTTCGCACTAACAAAAACAACGCTACATAGAAAAAATCAGGAAACCTAGTTTAAAAGAGAAACAAAATGAAAGTCAAACACATCAGAGACACCAAGGTTTTGACAAAAAGAGAAGTATTATCTGCAAGTTGTTGCCATTCTTCTTCCTCGACGAGAAAGAAGGTCTCCCATCGTTCATTGGATTCCATCATATATTGAAGTCTATGTTTTTGCTCTCATCAATTCAACTTCTGATCTACAAGCTTTCTTCTTGGAGGCAGTACCCATGTCAGCAACACACTTTGCAATAGAAGGTCGGGGAGAGGCCGTTGTCTTCCCCAACTAAGAAGGAATTAGCGATGTAACAAAAATAGGTACGTCCTTGGGCAAATCCTCTAAAAGTGAAGGAAAACCATAACCCTGAGGGTCGAGAAAGACGCAAGAGGATGATAAAATTGATCGTGATTACTCCAAATAAAAACCTGATTAAGCTTCCCTTCTTTTTCCAAACCCGCTGAGAGGCATGCAAAGAGAACCCCCAAGACCTAGAAGGGCTCTCAACAATACACTGCCCAAAGAGATTACAATAAAAGGGGAGTCCCTCAAAATTGAGGAATCGAGTCCAAGAACTTCGAGTTGAGCACACCTTAACCGAGTGAAGGATAGGTTTAGAGAGATCCATAGTCGCACAAACTCTCACAAATCTATAATCCAGTAAACTAACATCTAGTTTCACGAAAGAGCCCACCCGACTAACCCATGTTTGATGTGTTTTTCATTCCTCAAAAATGAAGGAAGATTATAAACTCTGATTCACAAGGAAGCAGTGATAATCTTTATAGTGAAAGGGTCGAAGAACGAAGGCCATGGGCAAAAGAAAATCCCATGATTACCAAGAAACTCTTCCCTGGATTACTCCATGGTACACTCATTTCTTCCATTGGAAAGGCAAACTCTTTCCAACTCACAGAAATTTTTCATTCAGTGTAAAATATTTATCAATACACTAATGTGAGGAGGATAACTCCGGATGCATGGTCCAAAAGACGTTATGTTAAAAATTCCAATGACAACATGGATGTTTACTTTATTGAAATTAAAAAACTATTGTTCACTATCAACTTTATTAACGGATTATGTCGTTATACAAGGGGCTGAAATATATGCACAACACCTTTATGTTTGTCATTTCGAGCTTGTAATGATGTATGATTACACGCTTTGCCCTCCTTCAGAAGCTTTAGGCGTACTTTAAAATATTTCATCCTTAATAATTATTAATGTACTAATGTACATTGGATTATGAGTGGTTCGTTATCCTTCACATCTCGACTTCCTAAAACAAAAGTTGTGAGTTGACGAGATCCAAAGTTTTATATTATAAATTAATTTTAATTTTTCACTGATGATTTTTTGTGGTGCAGGGAAAATAAATAAAAAAATTTAAAATAAAATTTTATTCAAAAAATGTTTGTGTCAGAATTAGATTTGAGTGATGGGTTTTTTAGCATATTGTATAACAATCTTGTATTCAATCAAATCTCAGTAATGAGTTGTTAGTTTAGGGATTAAAGAACGAGCCATGTTATTTTTAAATGGTAGTGGTTGGAGTGTATATTGAGACTTTACAGTTGGCAACGCTGCAAAAGCTCTTCTGTCAACCACATAAATGTTAAAGTCGTTTGTTTTTTTATTTATGAAAGTTTTCAAGTGCAGAGTCACACGACCAATAAATGCCCTTTTGTTTTCCTTATTTTCTTATCTATGTTGTGAGGAAAGGCAAGGCCATTGTTTATGATAGCGAGTGGAGAGGGTTTGTTTGATTCAATTTTGAGTTAGGTTGGTCTAAGGTGGTACAACTATTGGGTGAATAGGAAGCCCCTGACGTGGAGTGTTGTTGTATTCATAACCCCTCTCTCCATAAGTTAGCGTCATCCCCTCTCTCTCTCTCTTGGTCTTCTCCTTGACTTTTTTGTGATAGTGTTGATTTTCCATCTCTATTTTCTCTGCAAGGGTATGGATGTGATGAATTTATGGTGTAAATTTTTTGTTTTACTTTCAATGATTATTGTGGCCCTGCCACACTTTCTTCTGTGTATGGTTTCTCTCAAACTTGGACCCATTGTTATACATATTTTCAACTCTTCAGATGTTGAAAGAAGCAATAGGAGGTTTATTCATAAGCTCAAACAAAAAAGATAAGTTGGGAAAGAATAAAAAACCAAGAGCCTAACTCTTAAGGGAATGTGAAGGATTGTGAGAAATGTTCTTGTCACAAGGAACCGTGGAGGGGTAAACAAAATGTGGCCTCTTTGTGATGCCAAAGCAATTGTGAGGTCTTATGCTCATGCTACCAAAACTGATGGAATCTATAATTTTTTTAGGAGGGCAAAGGGCTCGAATGTTGGAAATGTGTTGTAACTTTTACATGATCTATAATGGGGGATACTAAAAGGAGGTGTAAACACATAAATCTAGTATTAGACACTTAACAATGCCAGACTTGACATATCTTTATCAAATATGACTTGTGCGTACGTAGATGACTCTTGTTCATGCTTCTTCCAAGCCATTTCTTCCTGATTTGATATCAGTCACCTACATGAATTTCCTAATATGTGCTTAATCTGCTTATTATCATAATCAAATTGTCTTATGATCATCAGATCATTATTTCATGTACCTTAGACACCTCTAGATACACTCAAATGAATTCAGCTACTAGATTTGTCCACATGTACCAAATGAATTTGCACGCCTTGTAATAGTCATTTTCCAAAATTTAAATCTTCTATATGAGTCCACCCATACATTTCTCATGTTGATGGAAAAATAAATTACCCAAAGAGTCACCTATTTAAACACATCACACCTAATCCTATTTCTATCCAGTAAGCATCTATCTAACACCTACGAAGAGGACAGCTATCACTCTACACATTGAGAGGAATATCCCTAAAGATTTCAAATAAAAAACCCCTAAAAGGAGTAGGCCATAGCTAAGTTTAAAGCACCTAAAGCCAAGTCAAGTTTTCATATTGTCAAGTGTTGAAAGCTAGATTACATGGTGTGTCCATACTAGTGCATCACTATTACACACATACACCTAACTTGGAGAATTATGTGTAGTTTTATCCCTCTTCGGTGCATTGGAAACATAGGCAGTGCTCAAAGACTGAGGAGGGGGTGGTTGGGGTTATCTTATGTTAGATTAAAATAAATGGTGATTAATTCACCATAGCATGTTATTATTAATTTGTTATATTTTTATTTCACCCGAAGACTGTTTCAAGTTTATTTGTTATTCCTACTTATTATATTATAGGAGGTTGTTTAACTATCTTCTTATCTAAATAATAGCCTATGTAATAATTCATTCTTTATCTAAATATATGATTATTCGTGCTCTGCATTTGGTTTCAAAGTAGGATTTATTGTTGAGGAAAATAGTAGGAGGTAGAGCCCCAAGGCACCCTCATACTATAGTCGAAGGAAAAAATTGAGAAGCCCATGCTCTCATTCTCTGAGATCTCATTTATCAGATTTTCTCCCTTGTCCATTACACATTATTCACATTTTTTTATGTATTCCAATTTTCAATCATTCACTCACAATCTCTCTCTTGTTTGAATGATTTTTATGTAAAATTTTGTATGTATCTAACAGTTTTTAACCATACAGTTTACAAAACCTAAATTTTATGGTATAGGGTTGTATCCATCAAAGTTAGATATCATATCCATTTTTTAAAATCTAATTTGGAGTAGGTCGTAATGTCATTCGAAGGTCAAACTTGCTGACTATTTTTTTGATAGCCCCCCACAGTTGTATGATTTTTGATTGATACAGGTTGTAAAGAACATATTTCTAAAATATGACAACATATTTGGTTAGGTAACTATTCTAAATTTCACCTAATATAAGTTTTTAGCTTTTTTTACCATGTCATACCATCTTTTGGAGCACTGAAACAAATAGTTTTTAAAATGTCTTAAGATTTTACATACATGTATGGTTTTGATCTGCTTGGAGGCCGTACATTCTGAAAATTGGAAATTTGATGCTTGGGGGACTTAGCAGACTATCCAATATTTCATGTGCATGTGTGATGTACAAATTTACAATAAGTTATATGGTCATTTGGAAGCTTCTTCTTAGCCCCTTCTTAAGGTATGGTTTGTTGTTTTTTAAGGGATTAAATACAAGTTTTGTCCTTTGTGAACTTGAAAGAATGCTTCGCTGGGTTGGTGAGAAATCTTTTTGATAAATAATAGGTGGGAGGTTCAAATCCCCCGAAAAAACTTTTAGAATAAATTTTTTTATTTTAGCCATCCCATTGTATTTAGCAATTCCACTAAAATTGGTTATAACTTGCTAAATTTAGCTACAAAATCATTAAAAAAAATTGAAAGAAGCCAAAGATCCCAAAATTGTTTTTAAAAGGGGGATATTATTTTATACAATGGATTTAGTGTTTTTAAATTCATTGTAATCATTTCTTTACAAAGCATTGTAATATTTTTTTTTTACAAGCAAATCAATCAAAAACACAAAATAATGCATTTATGCACAATTGCAGTGTTCAGTCATAGTTATGCCTCTAAATCATGTTTACAAGTAAAGTCATTGCACTTGAGTTACTACATGCATAGCCTAACATAGCTGCAATAATTATGTTTGTCCATCATCCCTCTAAACCGTCAGAGAGAAATAAGGTTAAACATTCACTAAGCCATCCCTCCATTTTACCTGTTTGATACAATCAAAAGGCATAAATACTGACAGGTGTAAATTCCAAGTATATGGAGAAGTTATGCCCACATATACATAATTTCATCTAAGCAGGTGCTAATGATTGGTCAAACCTATTTCAATATTATCTAAGTACCACATATCATTCTATTTCACATACATTTACATTTTTTCATGTACTATTAGGTATATATAAAGGGAGAGCTTCTTCCATGTACTAATAGGTATAAAGGAAGGGCATGTATAGAGAAAGTTTTGGTACATGAGACTGATGTTGTATAAAAAGAAAGACCTTGATACCTACAGTGATAAAGAACCAATCCATCACCTTTGGTCAGATTCTACATAACGGCTAAAAATGGCCTAAAATTCTTTCTGCCAGACTCACAACTTCTACGCAGTGACAACTATGTCACTTGGAAAACAAAAATCAAGACACATATGGAATTGAGGACCTTTAGCATATTGTCAATGGCACATTCACATGACATGACACTAATGTTGATCAACAACGTAAGTTTGCTAAAGCAAATTAGAAGGCAAAGTTGATAATAATGTTTGGGGTATCGAATGAGGCACAACCTCATATCTGTGAGGCCACAATAGCGAAAGACACTTGGGATAAGCTTGAACTAGTCTACAAGTCTAAAAATGAAGGTAGCATTCTCCATTTGTAAAGTCAACTTCATTCACTCAAATTGAAGTCTTGTGAGAAAATAGAAGCTTTTATACGACGTGTTATAAACCTGAGGGCTTCACTTCAAGCATTGGGGAAGACAATGTCAGATGCATCTCTTTTGCCTATCATCCTAACAACTGCCACCCTCCTACAAGATATTTATGACTACTTTGATGATCACATAATAGAAACCATCTTTTGCCAATTTGGTAAACATGTTACAATAGGAAGAATCTATGCATACAAAAGAAACAGAATGAAAAGAACATGTTCTTGCCTCTAATCAACAGAAAGGTAAGAAGCATATCAAGACTTCTAAGCCAAAGCAAGGTCATCAACACAATACACAAGGGAATACATAATATAAAGTCTATCTTATATGTGGACAAAAAGGCCATGACCTTAATGATTGTTAGTATAACTCATTTACATAGGGCTCTTCAAGCAATAAGAGGCCCTATAACCAATAATCATCTCATCCACATAAAGGACAAGAACAGAAGAAAAAACATTGGAAGAATAAATCCAATTAGCGTGGCAACATTACTAAATAGGAATAAACCCTTTTAGCTATGGATGTCCTATATACTACACAATATCATAAAGAATCAACATCACATAGTTCTATTTGGTATGTCGACTTGGGTGCCACTTGACACATGATTGAAAGACAGGATTAGTTCTATAGTATGAACGAGACTTCTCCTAAAAATCACATCTCTTTGGGTGATGATTCATCCTACTATGTTCAAGGTATCGGGAACATCTCTTTACCACTTGGATGCAATGCCTACAAAATCTCATGTCCTTTATGTTCCATGACTCATAAATAATATTCTATCAATCAGTTAGTTACTTGACCATAACCTCAAGGTTGACTTTGACTGCAACAGTGGAAAAAATATCTGTTTGATTAGGTATAATTCAAAATGCTCACAAATTATTGCACAAACCTCAAGTGTTGGGAAAATGTTCTAATTTAACTTTGTGTAGCAAACAATCAAACACTTATGGCAAAAGATAACCTTAGCACAATTATGGTACAAAAGATTTGGTCACATCAATTTTATATATCTCAACACACTCCACCATTATAACATGGTAATAGGATTGCCATCTCTCAAAAAGGGTACAAACAAATGTCAACATTACTTAGCAGGCAAACAACATAGAGCTCCATTTTAGAAAAATTCATATCAAGCCCACGAAAAACTTGATCTAGTGCATACCAATCTATGTGGACTAATGTCACCTAATCATGTTAGATTTAAGTACTTCATGCTCTTTATTGATGATTCTTCCAAAAAAAATTGGGTTTCCTATATGAATAGAAAGAGCCAAGCCTTTGAAACTTTGAAATGGTTCAAAGTTGTTGAAAATGAGACTGGTCAAAATACTAAAACCCTCCACTCAGATCATGGGGGGAAATCCACCAGTAATGAATTCAATTTTTTTTTCAATAAAATGACATTCATCATTAAATGACACCTCTGCATACACCACAACAAAATGTTATTCTTGAACAGAGGAATTGTACTATGATAGAAACGGTGTGATGTATGCTACATGATTCTAGTTTTACCAAGGCATTTTGGGCAAAAGCAGTCAAAATTGTAGTCTATCTGCTCAACAGAGTTCTCGTTATAGCTCTTGATGAAATAACACCACAAGAAGCATGGTTAGGACACAAGCCATCTATATCACATCTTCAACTTTTGGATGCCAAGCAAGTATGCACATTCCCAAAGTCAAGAGGACTAAACTTGACATGAAAGTAGAAAAGTATGTCTTCTCAAGGTATAGTAAAGAAGCACTTACCTATATATTAATGGATCCAAAGACCAAGAAAATCCACACAAGTAGGGATGTTGAGTTTTTTGAAAAGACATAAGTAAAAGCTCCTTCTACAAGCTCACTTGGTACACCAATCAGTCCCATAGAAAATTCAAAATATGACAATCGACCAAATGAAGATAATGATGATGATGGGAATAATGGTGTAACTCTTCCACCCACAAGAACTACTCAATGTATGCCTAATTGGTATACAAGTACATTAAGGGATGTTAAATTAGACAGAGTTTCAAACACATCAAGTAGTGGACCAAGGACTCGTAGCATGATTTGAAATGATGTTAGTTTGGCCTCAATGAAGACAATTCTAGAATTAGACGGGCCCTCTATAGTTTAGGAAGCCCTAGAGTCTAAACCTTGAAAGGAAGACATGGATGCAAAATTTAAATCATTTATGAAACATAAAACATGGTAGCTTGAAGATCTTCCACCAAGGAAGAAGTCAATCGATAGTTAATGGGTTTTCAAAACTAAATACAAAGTAGATGACAGTATTGATAAGCACAAGGCTTGAATCATAGCAAAGGGATATGCACAAAAGGAAGGCATAGATTATGAGGAGATATTTGCTCATACGACCAAGATCAAGACTATTAAAATGGTATTTACTCTAGTTGCTAAATTTTGATGGATGGTCCACCAAATGGATGTAAAAAGTGCCTTTCTCAATGGAGATCTACAAGAAGAAGTTTACATGACACAACCAAAAGGTTTTGTCACTCTTGGTAATGAAGTAAAAGTATGTAAGTTAATCAAATCTTTGTCATCTCAAATAGGCTCCCTGAGCCTGGTATATAAAAATTCATAAGCATCTAATTCAGCATGGATTTCACAGGAGTCCCTATGATCCAAATATCTACCTCAAATATCAAGGGGGAGAGACTGTATATGTCAATGATATAGTCATCACTGGTAGTGTTGACGTAGTGGATTGCACTCGGGGCAAGGAGGTTGAGCTCCTGCCTTGCACACACAATAATGGAAACTCCCCTCTCGCCTGTGGGACCAGAGAAGCTGGAGAGGAGAGTCTCTAGGTAAGGGCTAGCTCCCTTTGATGCATCATGTTCGTTCCATGAAGTGTTAATACATATATAGATAATGGGGGGGATGAAAAGGGAGAAAGATTGCAAGAAAACAAACTACTCTAAAGAGGTGATGCACCAATATAAATCGACCTTCTCACGTTCACACTTAAAATCAGACAAACACATACATACACTTCAAACTTGGCAGAAGAACCAGGCTGAAAGAAACTTGGCAGGGAGGCTTTAATGGAAAATATAGAAAACAGAGATTCACCAAAGGTGCTGTGAAACACACACTATATAGTAATTTCTTCTATTTTTGCACTTCCAAATACAACTCTCTTTGTCAGCTGCAGAAATGGCACCTTGTAGACAACATATATGTTGGTGTTGGACCTGTGAAAGCATCAAGAAACAATGACTAAACACAAACTAACACTCAAGACATACACAAAGATATCTATCCAAAATAGAGGTAAAAAATGCGTTTATTGATTTAGGTGAAATTTTGCCAGGGCTACGCCTTACAAATGTGGAAGATAATTTCTCAAAAGACAAGTCCTCAATATATAGGAGAAGAAAGGAGGCCTTTTGGCACCCTTTTTACAAGTGACCCATGTGCCTTACGAGCATTGGGAAGAGCAGGTTGCTTAAACATAAATGTTGTGTCGGCCCTGGCTTTGACTTCAGGCATTTTTTGACATGGCCACATTGTTTCCTCATTAACCGTGACCGCTCCTTGAAGGCACCTACGCAGTTTGTCTATTCATAAATATGAAATGAGGAAAAAGGGTCGCACGATTGGCCGTTCGCACCTTCTTATGGTCAATTTGCAGGGACTGTGTTATTTGCTAGAGTAATTTCTTGAGTTGACGCCTCCCTTCGCCACTTAGACTACCTGTCTGCTCCTACACTTGGCACTTTGTCTTTTCCCTATCTTGTCTCTTTTGGCTCCTTCGGCCCTCGGGGCTATCTCTGGGCGGGTTGCTACATTGCTTGGGCTCCTTTCATGGTTGGCACTTGGGCATTTAAAAACCAACGGCCCTTTTGATGGTTTAAAATTGACGCCCGCACACCCGTCATTGTTTGAAAAATAATAGCTAGTTCACCTTCTTAAAGTTGAAGGCATTCGAGACGTCACCGTCCTTGGTAATTTCCTTCAGGCCTTTCTACTTTTGATCCTGCACGTTGAACTAGAAGCGTTGAACCAAGTGATTAAACCGGTTCAACGGTTCAATGTTGCGTGCCAATGAACTCACCGAAGTGTCAAGGTGTTGAACCAAGTCGTTGAACCGAACCATTGAACCAATCTATTGAACTTTGCTAAAGCGCTGAAACTAGGCCTTTAAACTGAAGCCTTTGAACCAAAACGTTGAACTGGGTCAGCGGTTTAATGCCATGCACTGATGAACTTGTCAATTGAACCAGGGCTCAAAAATTGAAGCGATGAACTTGATGATTGAACCAAAGCTTGAAATTGAAGCGATGGTTCAATGGTTCAGTGCCACCAACCTTCTTTGTGAATCTTCTTTAGGCAAATGTCCCAAAAGCCTTGTAAACCCCAGCACTCTTTGAACTGATTCTTCATCTACCAAGGATTTTACCTGTTGAGTTCGTAGAAACTCCTGGACTTGTGCAAAATCAAAAATGAATTGGCCTTAAATAACAGGGGAAGAAGGGGACCGATTTTTTGCCCTGTTGGGCAAAAATGGTTAACAGATTGACACCTCCTAGGGGAAGCATGCCTGTTATGCTTAGAAGCCAGTTGCCTTAAAAATATATTGGGCACGGAGTCAGATTGTAACTTTAAAAATAGTAACAACTCCGATAAATTCCAGAATCAATTAGGTAGATTCACTCCAAGAGGAAAAGAAAAACACACACACAAAGCTAAGAAAACTACTTGTGCAACATCACTTAGGGAAAATAGGGAAAGAAAACAAGGGAAAATATATACAAATGAAAAGAGATTCAGTGGCAGTGCTTCAGATGTATCCCATTAACTGGGATATGCAGTTCTTCACCATCCAACTTGGAGAGTTGGAATGCATTACGTTGCTTGCACTAAGTGATTATGTACGGGCCACTCCATAGGGCATCGAACTTCACACGTTTTCCAGGCTTAGCTCGATCTTCATCCCATTTCAAGACAATATCTCCTTCAGAGAAACCTTTTGGCGAAGATTTCTTGTCAAAGTGTCTCTTTACTTGCTGTTGACGGCTAGTCAAGGAAGCCATAGCTTGGTCCCTTGCCTCTTGGAGTTCCATCAACTCGCATAATCTAACCTCCATGCTGGTTCCTTCCTCTAACTATAGCTGGTGAGCGAGATCCAAGGCTGGCAACTCGAGTGAAATGGGGAGCCCAGCTTCCCTTCCATAGACGAGTGTGTATGGCGAGTTGCCAATTGCTCTCTTTAGAGTGATTCGATCAGCCCACAAAGCTATTTTCCGATTGGCGTGCCAAGTCCTTTGATTTTCTTCCATGGTCCTCTTGATAATCCTGATCAAGTTTTTGTTGGTGGACTCAGCCATCCCATTCCCCTATGGGTAATAATTAGATGAAGTGTTGAGGTATATACCATACCTCAGCGCCCATTCACTTGTTTTGGTTTCCAGAAAAGCCAATGCATTATCTGAGATTATGGTTGTTGGAACCCCAAACCTCGTCACCAGGTCCTCATAAAACTCTAGGACTCTGCTTTCATTTGCCTCCTTCAGAGCAACAGCCTCCACCCACCTTGTGAAATAGTCTGTGGTGGTCAGGACCCACTTGTGTCCAGCACTGGAGGGAGGATTAATCATCCCTATGAAGTCCAAGCCCCACTGCATGAATGGTTGCTCTGCCTGAATAGGCTGTAGAGGCATGGCAGCCAACCGTTGCTTCCCCTCAAAAAGTGTGCACTTCTGGCACTTTCTTACCCAGGCATGGGTGTCCCTAAAAAGAGTGGGCCAAAAATAGCCAGCTCTCATTATCTTTGCTGCAGTAGCCCTAGGAGCGAAATGACCACCCATTGACCCATCATGGAACTCACACAACACCTTGTCAGCCTGATTTGAGTCTATACATCTTAGAAGGACCCCAGAGAGATCCTTCCTAAACAACACTCCATCAACCAGAACATAAGGGAGAGACTGGAGCTTGAAGTACCTTCTTCTAGTCCTATCAAGACCCTATGAGCACTCACCAATGAGAAAGAAATGCCTCAGGTCTGATGTCCGGTCCTTTATGATAGTTGGTTCCTCTGTCGTAGTTGCATCGTGAATTAGTAAGTTGTCCTCCCTTTTTTGCTTGAAGTCTGCAGCAAGCTGTTCACACAGGCCTCTTCTCATCACCAGCTTGGTGATCTTGATGTCTACGTCATACTCCATTACCCTGGTGATCCACCCCACTCTTTTTTCATTTAGGTCTCAGTTGGTCAGGAAATCCCTGACGCCAGGATGTGGAACCATGAGGTGAATCCTGTTGTTGGATAGCATATGCCTGAATTTCTTCAGGCTCCTTACTATTGCCAAGACTTGCTTCTCTACATATGTATATTTGACTTCAAAATCCTCTAACCCCTGGCTAAAAAATGTAAGTGGTTGCTCAAGGTCATCACCATTTACTTGAGTAAGCACGGTGAAGATTACCTCTTCATTGTCGAAAGTGTAGAGGTTAAAGTCTTTATTGAAGTCAGGGCTGATCAAAGTAGGAACCCAGGCTATGGCCTACTTGATGGCTTCAAAGTTATCCTACCTTTGTGTTGTCCACTTGAACTCCTCACCCTTCCTTAGCATGCAAGTCAATGGCTTGACTATCTCTGCGAAACTCGAAATGAATCTCCGAATGAAATTTATCCTGCCAAAGAAACTCTGTAGGCCTTTCTTGTGACTAGGTAGGAACATCTCCATGATGGAACGAACTCTCTTGGGGTCAATAGATAAGCCCTCATTGGACACGATGTGGCCAAGGAGTTTTCCCTCGTGAACAACAAACACGCATTTCTTCGGGTTAAGGGAGATGTCAAACTCCCTACACCTTTCAAAAATCTACTTAAGGTGTTTCATATGTTGGCTCGCTTCCTTGGAGAATACCATCACATCATCAAGGTATACCAACACATTGTTGTTTATCAAGCCTCCAAAAGCCATGTCCATGGCTCGCTAAAAGGTAGCACCAGCATTAGCTAGCCCGAATGACATCTTCTTGTAGGTGAACGTTCCCCATTTAGTGGTGAAGGTTATTTTGTGCTGGTCACAGCCTTACACTAGAATCTAATTGTACCTTGAATATCCATCTAAGAGGGAGAAATGCTCATTTTTGGTTACCTTGTGCAGAATTCACTCCATGCTCGAGAGGGGATAATGGTCTTTTAAAGAGACTTTATTAAGGTCTCTAAAATTGACACATAGCCTGATCTCCCCATTCATCTTTCTAACAGGAACAAGATTGGCCAGCTAGGAGGAATGTTTGATTGGAAATATAATCCCAAACTCAATCAATTTGGCCAGTTCCTTCTGCATGAGAGGCTCCATCGTCAGGTTGACAGGTCTCATCTTTTACATGACTGACTTGGCACATTCTTCTAATTCAATGGTGTGCTGGGTGAGTCTTGGGTTAAAACCCTTCAAATCACTATAATCCCATGTGAAAACATCAGTAAACCCCTGACACAACAAAATGAAAGCCTGCCTTTCTTGAATCGTGCAGAATTTTTCAAGCGCAAGCAACTTGTCCTTGAAGATCTCAACCCTTTCGTAATTCTCCTCCTTAGTTGTGATGTATGCCTTATCACTTCTTAATTGGTCATCTCCATTGAAGATGCTCTCAAGAGTGACCAAACCTTTAGGGAGCTTATTGTTCTTCAATTGAACAATCTGGTTGCCATATTGCTGTTGCAGCTTTGCCTAGTTCTTTGTTGCGGACTTAGCTTCTTCCTACAGGAAGAAAGCTATTTACTGGTCATTTTCAAAAACTTACCAGTTTGTAATGTTGTCGGGGACAGAGGGCCGGACTACCACCTTCAAGTAGCATGAACCACAATCTCAACTTATCTCCCTAGAAACATCAAACTGAGCACCAATTGTTGCTAGCCTATCTGCTTGTTTGTTTTGCTCTCTGGGAATGGAGGTGATATTGAAAGCGAAGAAATCTTTGACCAAGTCCCATACCCTATGATTGTAGGACTTCAACAAGGAATGTTTGGTTAGATTATGGCCTTTCACCTGATTTACAATCAACTCACTGTCTCCCAAAACTTGCAACTCCTTGATGCCTCTTTTTCTTGCCCATTCCAGACCATGGATTAGGGACTCGTATTCTGCAACATTGCTTGTGCAAGAAAATTGAAAATAAAAAGCTGAAAAGTATCTCTCCTTTGAAGGGGAGACTAACATCGCTCCACCACCAGCTCCCAGCCTACTTCTGGAACTGTCAAAATATAGCTACCACAGACCTAGGTCTTCTTGGCTTACCTTCATTATATTTGGTATGAAGGTACCCTCTTCGTGCATGCAGTAGACTCCAAGTCCTGGCTCCTCTATGAACTTGTAAGGGTCATGCTCGAAGTTATCACTTCCCCACTCATCCAAGAGTAGGTCTGCAACTCCTCCAAGAGCAGAGGATGGAGATTGGTCTGTTTAGGACTCTTCTGGGTCGATAATAGTGTAGCTGACGTTCCCTACTTTGAGCGAATATGGTTCTAGATGGTCTTTGTAGAATGGCTCAGATTCAATCTTTACCTTGGTCCCATACTTGGTTCTAAAAACTAGATAGGACCAATTTGCTGTGAGATAGCCACCTATCTTTGAAGTGAAGTCCCTGGATAAGTAAATTGCTTAATAAGAAGGAACATTTGCTACTACTATATCATGGGGAATTAAGAAGGTTGGACAAGCATGTAATGCCAAGCTTAAACCCTTCAATATCCCAACTATTTTTTTAGGTGTCCCATCCAGCTACAGGACTCCTTTATTCATCTCTTCATATTTCAGTCCCATCTTGTCAGCTATGCACTTGGGCATCACTGAGGTACTAGCCCCACTGTCAATGGTGCAATTGTGCACCAAGAAATCTCCTATAATCAGGGACACATAGAAAGGGGGAATTTTCTCTTCTTTCTTGACCTGGCGTGAGGTGGAAGGTTGTCCATTCGTCATCAAGACATTATCGGTCCTTGTCGGGACAGCTTATCGGTTAAGCTCATGCAATTCCCTTTATAGCATGTCTTTCTATCCTGGTAGAGACAATGAATCCCATAAAGAGATTTTCATATGCAACTTCTTCATCTGGTCCACTATATTGACTTGAGGACTGCCTCCCTTCAAGCTTTCTTTGGGGCTAATTCCAACCTAAGGTGCAAGCTGAGGGGCTAAAGGTATAAATGGCAGTCTAAAGTTTGGGGCTTTCTGATTTGAGTGTGATGGAGAAGGTGCAGCTGTCGATTGGGTAGTTGCCTAGGCTTCTTCCATTGCTCTCCTCTTGAATCTTATGTTGGCTACAACAGAGTCAGCCTGATTGTCTGCAGTGCCCACATAGTTTACTGAATAAAATTCCCCTTCCAGATGATTCATGAGGGTAGAATCAGGTTGGGCATGATTGCTACTCGTGCTGGGTTGCATTGGAGCCTCAAAGACTTGGGAATAAGTGGCTGCTTGATTGTCTGCATTTGGGTAATAACCTGTCATCTCATTTATGTAAACAACCTGTTCATGACAATATCCCATGGTCGAACAACCTGGCTATTCCTGTACCAAGTTGATCTGAATGGGCACCATGGCCTTAGATGATGAAGGGGGCCTGGCTTATAGCCTTGAAATGGTTTGGTCTGAGTAAGCTGACCCTATCCTTGATTGTAGGTTTGGAAAGGGGGTCTAGGGGCTTGACCATAATGCTGGTATCCCTGATTTAGTTTGTTGCTTTGATCTTGTTGCCTTTTAATAGCTACAAGTTTATTTGACATACTTTCCAATAGACTCTTAACTTCATGAAGCTCATTGGATGGAGCAGCAGCTGGTTTCTCTATGCTAGGCAGAGAAGCTAATGTGGGAGCAGCGGACTGAATTGGAGGTGGCATTTTTGGGAAAAGTGGCATGTGGGGTCTAGGGGCTATTTTCCTAGCCTGTATTAAGCAATTTTCAGCTGCTATGGCTATGTCATAGGTAGCAGGTAGCACATGCCCTCCCATGGATTGTATCATCACTGCAATATCACTATTCAATGCCTTCAAATAATACAGAAAAGCATAGCTGGGAGTCGGTCTTACTAGAATGGGGATTTTATCTCAAGTCTTCTGAAACTGCATGTTGAAATCTTGCATATATTCATGTGGGGCTCTCTTTATGGTCTTCAGCTGCTCAGCATGTGAGAGGTCATTGCTCTTTTCCCCAAAATAGTCTATCAACTGAATACCCAATTCATTCCAAGAATGGATTGAATTTACAGGCAAAGTCTTGTACCAGTCAAGAGCTTTGCCCTTGAGAGATAATGCCAACAATCTGATTGCGACATTTTCCTCTATGACATTATGAATATTGCAGAGGTTAGAAATGTTCCTAATGTGCTTGACGACTGTAATGGGCCCCTCTCCATCGAAATAAGGCACATTTTTTAGGGCTACTCCTGGGATTGGGTCATATTGTGAGAGATTCAAGGGGCTTCCACCACGAAAAGCCGCAAAGGGTAATGCCATATTTGGGATGGGATGTAATTGCAGCTCTGATGCGTATGCATCTCTTACAATAGGTTTGGGAGGGTGGTTTTTTAAATAAGGATGGGTCTTCTCAAACCTTAGTCTTTTTGTTGAGTTCAAAGGCAACTCAACGAAATTGAAAGGAACACCCTTAGAAGCAGATCATGTGGTGACTTTAGGCATAATAAGTTAAATTTGGTTTTCGATTGGAAGACTAAAGCTCTTATCAGTGGAGTTGCCAGATGCTAGAAATCTTTGATTTGCTATAACAGGACTAGCATCAATCCTGAAACCTTACTGGTTGTAGAACTATGTCCCACTGGGCGTGCCAGAAACTGTTGACGCAGTGGATTGCGCTCGGGGCAAGGAGGTTGAGCTCCTGCCTTCCACACGCAATAATGGAAACTCCCCTCTCGCCTATGGGACCGATGAAGCTAAAAGGGAGAGTCTCTAGGTAAGGGCTAGCTCCCTTTGATGCATCATGTTCGTTCCAAGAAGTGTTAATACACACACACACACACACACACACACACACACACATATATAATGGGGGGATGAAAAGGGAGAAAGATTGCAGGAAAACAAATTACTCTAAAGAGGTGATCACCAAAATAAATCAACCTTCTCACATTCACACTTAAAATTAGACAAACACATACACTTCAAACTTGGCAGAAGAACCAAGCTGCAAGAAACTTGGCAGGGAGGCTTTAATGGAAAATACAAAAAATAGAGATTCACCAAAGGTGCTGTGAAATGCACACTATATAGTAATTTCTTCTATTTTTGCACTTCCAAATACAACTCTCCTTGTCAGCTACAGAAATGGCACCTTTTAGACAACAGATATGTTGGTGTTGGACCTGTGAAAGCATCAAGAAATAATGACTAAACACAAACTAACACTCAAGACATACACAGAGATATCTATCCAAGATAGAGGTAAAAAATGCATTTATTGATTCAGGTAAAATTTTGCTAGGGCTACGCCTTACAAATGTGGAAGATGATTTCTCAAATGACAAGTCCTCAATATATAGGAGAAGAAAGGAGGCCTTTCGGCACCCTTTTTACAAGTGACCCATGTGCCTTACGAGCATTAGGAAGAGCAGGCTGCTTAAACATAAATGTTGTGTCGGCCCTGGCTTTGACTTTAGGCATTTTTTGACATGGCCGCGTTGTTTCCTCATTAACCGAGACCGCTCCTTAAAGGCACCTATGCAGTTTGTTTGTTCATAAATATGAAATGAGGAAAAAGGGTCGCACGGTTGGCCATTCACGCCATCTTATGGTCTATTCGCAGGCACTGTGTCATCTTTTGGAGTAATTTCTTGAGTCGACACCTCCCTTCACCACTTAGAATACATGTCTGCTCCTACACTTGGCACTTTGTCTTTTCCCTATCTTGTCTCTTCTGGCTCCTTCGACCCTCGGTGCTATCTCTGGGTGGGTCGCTGCATTGCTTGGGCTCCTTTCATGGTTGGCGCTTGGGCATTTAAAAACCAACGGCCCTTTTTCTGGTTTAAAATTGACACCTATGCACCCGTCATTGTTTGAAAAATAATGGCTAGTTCACCTTCTTAAAGTTGACGGCATCTGAGACATCATCGTCCTTGGCAATTTCCTTCGAGCCTTTCTATTTTTGATCCTACACGTTGAACTGGAAGCGTTAAACCAAGTGATTGAACTGGTTCAACGGTTCAATGCTAAGTGTTGATGAACTCGAAGAAGTGTCAAGGCGTTGAACCAACTCGTTGAACCAACTCGTTGAATCAGACCATTAAACTAGTCTGTTAAACTTTGCCGAAGTGCTGAAACTAGGCCTTTAAACTGAAGCCTTTGAACCAAAATGTTGAACTGGTTCAACAATTCAACACCGTGCATCGATGAACTTGTTGATTGAACCAGGGCTCAAAAATTGAAGTGACGAACTTGATGATTGAACCAGAGCTTAAAATTGAAGCGATGGTTCAATGGTTCAGTGCCACCAACCTTCCTTGTGAATCTTCTTTAGGCAAATGTCCCAAAAGCCTTGTAAACCCTAGCAATCTCTGAACTGATTCTTCATCTGCGAAGGATTTCACCTGTTGAGTCCATAGAAACACCTGGACTTGTGCAAAATCAAAAATGAATTGGCCTTAAACAGTAGGGGAAGAAGGGGACCGATTTTTTGCCCTATTGGGCTAAAATGGTCAACAGGTAGTTCAGTGGATATGTTAGATGCAACCAAGAAAGATCTTAATCGATCATTCAACATGATAGATCTTGGGATTCTACACTATTATCTTGGGCTAGAAGTATGGCAAAAGGAACACCACATTTTTATGTCCTAGATGAAATATACCAAGACAACACTCAAAAAATTTAGGATGATGGACAATAATCCAATCGTTGCACCTATGTAGACAAGTCTTCAGTTGTCTCATACATCACCACAAGTAAATACAAATCTCTATCAACAATTGATTAGGAGTCTTATTTACTTAACATATACTAGGCCATACATGAACTATGTAGTTAGTTATTTTTCACAGTTCATGTAGGAGCTAAAGATGTCTCACTAGAAAGCAACAAAGTGAATACTGAGATATATCAAGGGTACAAAGGACTTCGACCCAGAATATAAGAATGATAATTTATTTTTGACATGATATTTAGACTTAGATCATGCATGAAATCTTGAAGACAGAAAATGCACTTCTAGATATTTGTTTTTTTGGGATCTAGTCCTATATCATGGGGGAACAAGAAACAAAACTTTTTTTTTAATCTTCTATTGAAGAAGAATATCATGTTACAAGAGGAGTTATCTACAAAGCAATATGGTGATGTTGCATAATGGAAGTATTGGGAGTACCACATAAGACATCTACCATCATGTACTGTGACAATGAGGGTGTTCTAAAACTTGTTCATGATCCAGTATTTCATAAATGCACAAATTATATTGATGTGCAAGTCCATTTCATATGCAAACATGTACAATAACACAACATCTAATTCCAAAATTTCTTAACAGAAGAACAACGTGCAGATATCTTCACCAAGTCACTTGCATGTGACAAATTTGAGGCATTTAGAGAATATCTCTCTTCTTTACTTCAAGCTATGTTGAATTAAGGGGGACAATGTTAGATTAAAATAAATGGTGATTAATTCACCATAGCACATTATTGTTAATTTATTATAATATTGTTTCACCCAAAGACTATTATGGGTTTATTTGTTATTCCTCTTTTCTATATTATAGGAGGTTGTTTGGCTATCTTCTTGGCTATATAATAGCCTATGTCATAATTCATTCCTTAGCTGAATATATGATTATTCATGCTCTATATTTTAACCCATATTTTCCTTTAAATATTATAGTTAAAATCTAATTTTGAAAGTGGAGCTAGGGTTCTAGGGTGAAGGAGACATAATTATGGACCTACACACAATAATGAACTTTTGATATTGCATAGAATAATGGTTTACAAGTAAACACATTGATTTATGTCAGAGTAGTTTAACACATCTCTCATAGATGTTTTTGGTAGACATCAGATGCCAACTATTTTATTTAGGCATCCAACTATTACCAAATTCATCGAGGTAGGTCAAGATAGTTGCTCTACAAATCTGAGTGACTTCAAATTTAGTTTTAGTCATTTTTGCTACCAACACACAGTCTCGGACCTGAACATAATGGTGACAAGCTAAGTACCCTAGTCATTTTGATCATTTTAATATATAATAAAGTGTAATTAAATATTTTATCTTATATTTAGATCTGCATAATTTATACAATCTTAATATTTATAGTTATATACTTGTTTAGGTTATTAATCCAAAATAATCTAAAACATATTGGTGAACTAAATCCTTATCTTGAACACAAAAAAACCATAACTTTCCTTTAAAGTTTCATTCTAGCTTCTTAGGGTTTTAGATTTATATGTTAGGGTTTCAAACGTGATTTCTAAATTCACCTCATCATACACACAAATCTGAAATTTATCTCTTTTGCCCTAGGGTTTCATGTTTATTCTCTGATTATAACTTCATTTATTAGGGTTGTAACTTATTTGGCTCATATCTAATTCAAATCAACTCTATTTTTGAAACTCTCAAAGTTTTTCATTAGTCATATTGATTGGATCAAAACCCTATTTTTGTTACCCAAAATTATGTATGTATTTTTAGGAATTAAGGTTTAACTATTTTTAATAAACTCAACCTAAAATATGAAGGACATGTCTATTTTCAAAATGATTTTTGGGTTTTGTTTATCTAATGATAATAAATGAAAACCTATTTCTATTTTTCAAAATTCTTCATAATTTTGTTGGGGTGATTATTTATTTATTTGGGGTATTGTATCATGGCTATAACAGATATACATAGTTTATATTTTCTAATTCAAGCTATGATTGTCATAATTACATGTTGTTTTCCTAAAACATGTAATATTTTTGAAAATTATATAATGAAATGGATCAAATATATGTATAATAAAACTAACGCTGAAATTAATAATGAAGAATTCTTAAATCTTCTTAGTAATACTTGTATGAATGTGGAATCACAAGTGTCTCCATTTGTGACTTCTTTCACCCCTCCTCAAGGGCATGATAACTATTATTCCTCCCAATAGGTCCATGTTATCACTATACCAAGAAGTAGGTTATGTCTTCCTATAGACTATTGTATACATATAGAATCAAAAGTGTCTAGGATTTGTGATGTTCAAGCTAAATTTGCACAATTTAAGAAAATGATGGTTTCTAAATCAACCCTTGTAGATCAAATGATATTATGATGAGGTCTTTAAAGGAGTCACAAGATCAAAACCGAGATTTAATTTTAAAGGTTACCTCACTTAAGAATGAGATTTAATGTGTAAATTTTGAGCATGCTAATGTAAATTGCACCTTTGCATCTCCATTAAAGAACTGTGTGCCTCAAAAGATTTCATCTAAAGTATGGGTTCATAAATAAAATGCATCTACAAATAATGGTTCAAAAAATTTACATAAAATTAATAAGATTCCAAGTGAAACTCTAAGGGATATGTTTCAAAATACGTTGATCATATTACATCATATGTGTCCTCCAAGGAAATATATATGTTATAATGATTATCATAGAATTAATGGACTTCACACAAATAGGTGTTAGAATTTGAAGGACATGATACAAACTCTTACTAATAATGGTAACTTTACATTGGATACATCCATTAAATCCTTGTTAGATTCAAGTACACCTTATATAATTGAGTAAGCTACTCAAATAATGGTTACATATTATAAGGACAAATTACAAAAGGAAAAATTACATAGGGAATAATTAAAAAAATAATAGTTACATTAAAAAAATAACAGTAAAAAAAATAATTACATAGGGAATAGTTACAAAATGAGTAGTTACATGAAGAACAGTTACAAAAGTAAAAATTACAAAAAGGAGATGAGTTTAAACAAGAGTGTGCGCCTAAGAAAGAGATTCCTAAATTATAATCTCAAAAATAATGTGCATTTAAGCTGACTAATAATACAAGTGTGGTTTCAAAGGGGCAACTACAAAATATTCCTCGTATTTAGAGCCTTTGATTCTTAGCCCTCATGTAGATGTCAAACAATGCAACAATTTTGATATTACTAACACTTATGAAATTAATGAATGTAGCATGACACTTTCAAATCTCTCAGATATGACGTAAAATACTTAAATAAGGCTACTTCAGCTTAGTTATGCTTCAGATCCATTACATTACCCACAACTCTTATTCCTAAATCATGTAATGTTTTATTCAATACTAATCCTAAGTTGCATTAATACAATTCTATACTAGGAAGGTCATGGATAAGGGAAATGGGGGCAACACTTGGTAAGAATCATGATTGTGTTAAATTTGATCATGATTGTGCGACTATTTCCATTTCAAGAGAGGAAACATCTTTAGAGCAAGCAAAGAAAGAAATAAACATTTTTTTAATCAACGCAAAAGCAACAATATCTAACCATTTTATGAAGGTAGATAAGGTGCATGTTATTAATGATGAGGGGCATCTTAAAGAGGAAATAAAACCCAACATATTTGGTGCGATAATAAATTATGACTATACCAATGTGCAAAAAAAATGGATATATATATATATATATATATATATATATATATATATATATATATATATATATATATATATATATATATATATATATATATATATATATATATATATATATATACTCTTGTTTATGTGGCTAATGATGGTGTTTATGTGACTAATGTTGATACATTTATGAATAAAACAAATGGTTATTATTATGAAAATGACAAAGAAGAGGATCAACTTATGGCTCTAAATCAAATGGTTCCCATTCTAATTAATAATACATTAAATAACTCAATAGATAATGGACATGAATGGTGGTTGATGGATTCAAGACCTATATATGAACATCCCATTGATGGGGTCATGGTTAGTAGGAACATAATCAAAATATGCAAAAATATAAAAATAAATAAAAAATTCAGAAAAAATTAAAATCAAGACCTATGTATAACATCTATTGTTAGTTTACAATTTTCATTCATATTATTTATCATGAATTGGTAGTTTACATATCCTTTTTCATACACATGCATTTCACAGATACATGAGTGAGTTGTTGGACATATAGGTTCAATATGACATGGACATTCAGATGTGGGACATTCCTGCACCTAATGGGCTACCCTTCCTATAATGGGGCATGCTTTCAATGGGGGCATCGCTTTGGCACATCTACTCATGTTGTGTCTTTCTATGACCATTCCATTGATCATATTAAGCTACTTAGATTGATTATAGATGTATTGCCCTTGTTTATATTACTTAGAGTGTTGTATGTTTATTATATTTTACCATGTGTGATGATTACATATATTTATAATATAAACTAGCTTTGCTTGTTTTATGCATGCTTATTTTTATTTCTTGTTACACTATGTAGTACATTGCATGCCTTCATGCTCAACCATTCTTATGTTTTTCATGGTGTTATCCTTGAGTGTGTATTACATTGTATGTAGTTCTTACCTTGTGTGACATTTATTTCTCATTTAATGTGGGTCTTACCTCGTGTGACATTGATTGTTCATTTTGTGTGTGTCTTGCCTTGTGTGACATTGGGTGTTTGTTGAGTGTACTATGGGTGACTCTTCTTAAGCACAACATTGAGTGATATTATGTGTGCTTATTTTTTGTGTGTCATGGCCATGACATTGTGTGCATTTGATTGGATACATTTAGGTTTGTCTACTAAAACTGTGATGCTATGACCCATATCATCCATCTTTCTACTTGTTTGCAGTGTCATGATCTATATCACGCGTCTCCGTATGTGGATTTTTATTTAGTGCTTATATTTGTTATGACTACTATTATGTGCCTAATTACTATACATATATCAACATGACACTTACATGCCTTGTGATATATGTTTCATTTATGCTTTGGTGACTTAATCATGCTACGATGACATATTCTCCTTGTGTCAATGCATGTTTTAAAATACTCACATATTTCTAGATAAAATCATGTGTCATATTACTTGTCCCCTTTTCTTTTGAGACAAGTAATTCCTAGGCTACATACCTCACCTCAAAAGGGTGCATACTAGTAGGCTTGTCATAGAGATTCAAGCCTCCATACACATATATTTAGATTTTAGGATATGTTATATGATTCAGATGGTTCAGATTATTAGATTGGTAGATTGTAAGATGTGTGTGTGTGTCCAAATGGTATATATATATATATACATATATATATATATATATATATATATCTATATATAATATATATATATATATATATATTTGTGGGCATATGCAATGCATATGCAGATAATTTATAGGTAAATGAGTGACAAGTTATCAAATTTATTATATTGAGGGTAGAGTGACATATATATTTATGGCATTCTATGTCAAATCAATATAATTGGATTAGATTATGGGGCATGGGTTTTTTTCAATCAACTACTTTTTTTTTTATCTTTATGATGGCAATGAAAGTACTGAAGATAGCATTCTAAATCTAAAATTGGTCTATAATGACTAATTTAGTCTATTCATATTTACATACGAACCTAATATGGGGTTCTACCTTTACATACAAGCCTAAGTACAAGGATACAACTGTTTCATCTTGAAACCTATTATAGGTTCAAGATCATTTAAATGGGTAACGTCGTTGAGGTTCTATGTCACTCAACTGCTAATCACTTATCTTTATTCACAAGGGTTGGGGAATTTATATTCCCAACCAATGGTTTTAAACAATGGTACTCACCTTGGGGCATAATTACCCCAATCTCCAATACTTCAGAGGGCATCACGATTCACTTGCTTATGGGTGTACTCCTTCCTTGCTCTTGAAATTTCAAATGTTTCATTGATCTAGTTTCCTTAATACTTCATATCACATATAAACATTGATTTTTGCATGATTCACTGTAGTTTTTTATGGAGTTATATAGACACTTGGAGCCTTATCCTAAAGATAAAGTGTGGTTACACAATAAAGTACACAATTTATTTATTCATTTACTCTAGCATTATCTATACTATAATAAAAGGGGAGCATTTGTAGACACATAAATCTAGTATTAGACACTTGAAGATGTCAATATTAACTTGTCTTTACCATACACAACTTGTGCATACATTTATGACTCTTATCCACAATATTTCTTAACCATTCATCTATCTATGGACTTGGTCTTCTCGATTTGTTATCAATCACCTACAAGAATTCCCTAGTTTATGCTTAATATGTTACTTATTATCCTAATCAGGCTATCTCCTAATCATCATATCATTATTTCCAGTACCTTAGATGCCTCTTGTTATAACTAGATGATTATAGCTATTGGATTTGTCCACCTGTACTGAATTCATATGTGCAACTTGTAATGGTCATTTTCCCTAAATTCAAATATTTCCAATGGGTTGGCCCATATGTTTCACATGTTAGTGGTGGAATAAGTTACCAAAAAAGTCACTTATTCAAATACACTATGCCTAAGCTTATTCTTATCTAACAAGCATCTATCTAATACCTACCAAGAGAACACATATCATTTTGCATGATGAGAAGAACAACCCTAAAGCCTTCAAATTAGAAACCCCTTAAGGGAGTAGGCTTTAGCCATATCTAAATCACTTGAATCCAAGCCAAGTTTGCATATTGTCAAGTTCCAAAAGTTATATTATAGGTTGTATTCATACTAATAGATCCCTATTACACACATACACCTAAGTAGGAGAACTACGTGCACTTTGAGCCCTCTTCGGAGAATTGGAAATGTAGATAGCTTTCAACCACTAAATAGGGGGTGATTGGGGTCAACTCAACCCAAATTTATCATTCCCTTTACAAATAATCCTAGTGTCAAAAGTGGAGCTAGGTTTCTAAGGTAAAGGAGATATAATTTTGGACCTACACATAATAACAAGCTTCTGATATTGTACAAAATAATGGTTTAAAAATAGGTGTAGCAATATGTGTCATAACAGTCCAACACATCTCTCAGGGATGTTTTCCATAGATATCATACACCTTTAGTTTTACACAAGCAACAAACTACTATCAGATTTGTCTAAGCATATTTAGATAGTCAGTTTCTAAAATTTGAGTAACACTATATCTAGTTTTAGTCCTTTATACCACATGCACGTAATTTCAAATCTAAACAAAATAATAACGAGTTAAGTACCTTGGTCATTTATATAAATAATAATGTACAATTAAGCATGTGATTTTACATTCAAATATGCTTAATTTATATATAATTTGAATATTCATATCTTTATACTTGTTTAGATCATTAATCTAAAATAAGGTAAAACATGAGGATATATCACATTGCACGAGGTATCTCCTAAGTGACATCTGGGTGAGGTATATCCTATATGATAACTGGTTGAGGTATCTCCTAGGTGATACTTGGATGAGGCATCTCATAGGTGACAATTGGATGAGGTATCTCTTTGGTAACACCTGGGCAAGGTATCTCCTAGGTGACACTTGGGTGAGGTATATCTTAATGACACTTGGGTTGAGGTATACCTTGGGCAACTATTAGGTGAAGCAGATAGTATCACGATAATGACACCTTCCTAAGACCATAACCTCTTCATAAGGACTCCATTTTGAGTGTATTTTTTTAAAAGTGTGTATTTTTAGGAGAGAAACATAATGGGTGATTCAAATACATTATATGAGGTATCTCCTAGATAATACTTAGGTTGAAGTATCACTTGGGTGACACCTAGGTGAAGCATATAATATTTCAACATCAATACCTTTTAATGGCCATAACTTCATACTAATTATGTTTTTAGTGTTATTTTTTTTAAAGTGTGTAATTTTATAAGAGGAATTTAATGGTGGATTCAAATACATTGTCTGGGGTATGTCCCAGGAGAAACCTTCTGGAAGATTTTTTGGGTGGAAACTAAAGCCTCACAGGTGGAAGCTGAAGCATCACTGATGGAAGTTTAAGCATCACAAGTGGAAGATGAAGCATCTTTGGTGGAAGTTGAAGCATTTGGGTGGATGGTTGGTTGATAAGGAAGAAAAATCATTATAAATTTGAGAATGTTGAATGATTTCCTATTGATATGCTTATATATACTCACACATTTGTTAGGGAGATATGAAACTTTAAAGATAAAACTTTGTAGAACTATGAAGTAGAAATTTGAAGCATGTTATAAATGTTCAAGTTAATATAATAAGAAAAGGTTCATGTGTTGGGTTTTTCTTGTAAGGGTTTCCTAGGTGAAATTTTGTGTACTATATAATCTTATGTGTATGCCATTTCTCCTATTTTAACTTTAGCTTAAAGATTATGTTAGTATTGTTTCTCTTTATTAGTTTATCAATCAAATTTCTCTTCGCCAAACACTTGGGAAAGGAGAGAAACCCTCTCTAATGGGTATTGAAATATTTCGAGCTTGTAATTTTTTCCAATGACTTGGATGAATTATGGGAAACAACCTCTCACCTCCCTCACCTTGAGCTATATTATCTTTGAGAAGTGGAGAAAGAGGCTAAATCCAGAAAAATATTAAAAAAAAAAAAAAAAAAAAAAAAAAAGAACGAATTAAGTAAGGAATTGACTATGGAGAATGATATAACAACCCATTCTAGTAAAAATAATAAGTATGAGAAGGAAATGAGAGCAAGTCAGAAGGAGTGAGATAGAAGCAACAATGTCATAGATATTTCCAAGCACTTGGAGGAAACATCCATATGCTAATGACAAATATTATAAGACAAAGGGATATTGGTACCTCCCTTATGGAGGAAGAAGAGGTACAAGTGGTGGAGTCGACCAAAGGTTTATTTCAAAAACCCAAAGATTCATTTGGAATAAGTGTCCTAGTGTTCAAGGATACTAACTAGATTTTGAACGAGAAAATTTAACATCACCAATTATGGAAGGGAGGAAGACAAGGGATATCCTAAGACTAGTTAGACAAGAAATAAAATTTCTAATTTGGTTATTTCACTATTTATTTTGATCCCTTGATTTGTTTACTTTTGGTGTTGTAATGAATGGCCTTTTAATGCTTGTGATATGCTTAGTTTTCATCCAACAACAAAGATTATACTTTTTAAGGTTAGGGTTCTATTTTATTCTCATGTTTTAGGGTTTTTGTCCCTTTTCATCCAATAAATTTATCCTTAGTAATAAAACAAAATTAGAAGCTTTATTTCAAGAGACCTTATAATCTAAAATCCCTTTCCCTAAACATTAAATCTTTGGAGTAAAGAGACATATTCTTTCGAAGTTGAATCTTCTGAGAAAAAAGGCGTCCTTATAAGAATGAATAAAGGAACATGAATGAATTAATTTGGATGGCCCTGACCCTTAATACTTAAAACATTATTTTTTATGGGGCATATAAAGGAAACTTGAGAATCTCATTAATTGATGGTATTATAAAAAATTATCATGGTGACGTAATAAAATTATTCCTGCAAATATTCCTTGGGATACTAACAATATTGCAAAGCCTTGGCTTATGGATAAGGCTCTAAAAATGGCTTGTGAATATAACATTTGGAACTTCATTGTTGAAGTCCATTCAATGATTACATTGGAGGTGTTTTTACTTGGAGGAATCAGGCTAAGATTCATCCATGGATCTTCCCAGATGCCAATCCCATCACATCGATCTTGTTGGCATTAACCTCTATTGTAATCCACAAGTGGTAAATGATCAACTGTCAACCAAATATAAAGTGATGACTAGCGTCTAATCCTAATGTATTATCTGGTGAAGCCTCTAATAAATGAAAACAACTAGAAAGTAGACAAGTCGATCCAACATAAAGAGTTGGCCAAAAGTGTTAGTCCATGGATCATTTTCCATCTTCAGTAGCCAAATTACATTCTCTTGGGCTTTATCTGTGCAAACTACCATATCAAGAAACCCAATATAATGTAAATTTAACTAAAAAACATAGATATCTCATATCTCGTACTCATTTGTCATCAATTAAGCACAACCTTGATTGATATAATAAAAAAAAAAAACAATTAATTTATCTAGCTGATAGACCATGTGTTTGAGGTTTTGTTTGCAGATTTTGATCCCTCTAAAAACCCTGGTTGCATATTTCACAGACATATCTATGGGATTATATTAGTGTCTTAGATAATAATGCCACCACCTCTACATCAGGATCTATTCATTCTAATAGGATTATCCATAATCAATATATGCAAGCATGTGTGGACTAACAAAAGATTATTTTCAAAGCTAACAAAATATTACCAGGGGTGCCCATAGGGCAACATTTTCTTTTATTAACGATCTTGGTAGATTAAATTGGAGGACCAGATGAAGACTACATGCTCATGGGTATAACTCGTATATACATACAAGAGGTAGAAGTATTAGATGTGGTTATTCCTGGTGAGGACAACACCATCATATTGTAAAAAGCAGAAGCCACCCCGAGAGTGGGCCTTACAAGCCAATATACAGACTATCTAGTAATGAATATCTATAATTTTTCTAGCCTATTCAAGCTGCACATTCCAAAACATCATCATACCCCAACAAAACCCTAGAAAATCTAACCTAAGAAATATCGTACCTAGAATAAACTTACTAAGAATCTATAATGACAAAGAATCAAAATAATCAAGCTGAAAAAGAAATGCAGACACTTGAACAAGAATTAAATTTTATAGATCCAAATGAAATGAAATCTCAGGGGGTTTAATGTTTATAAACCCTACCACAATGCCATCGTAATGCCTACTTGTCACCAATCTCATTACTTGATGTGGAAGAGGGATAAATCATAAGGGTTGATACTGAGTATAAGGTGGCCATATGGACCTACGACTAAGCAACCTCAACCTATGATTGATATGTGGAAGACTAAAATGTTCCAAATCTGAAATTACACAATTCAAATGTAAATTATTATATATATATATATATATATATATATATATATATATATATATAATAATAATAATAATAATAATAATAATAATAATAATATTGCATCCATTCATGAGATAACTCCACATCTAATGTGTTATTCGAATTACATCCATGAGAAGAATAAAAATAGTGTGAAATGATGCATGTTGAGACGAGCAATGATGGCAAGGGATAATGACAAGTTATTTCTAATGATATTGTGTATCAAGTGGCTCATATCGAACATCAAACCTAGATTTAGGTCAACTATTGAATTTACATGACTTACACTCATTGCAAAGGGGTACACATCTTGCAGGGTGGTAGGGTCTTTGATTGTATGCTTTCTATTATGAAGGAAAGACGAGGATGACATGATGCTAATTTGATCATGCAAAGTCTCCACATCTGATGTACAACTCAAATTTGTGTTGTAATACCATTGATGTGGAGAGAAGACATAAAGGCTCCAACATCTATATTGTAACTTATCTTCATCTATGCTGGCAATTTATTGACACCCAAATAAATGATAGTATGGTTAAGAACATATAAAAACACTATACTCATACCCATGGAATAAAGCACAAGGCCATGCAGAACTTGCAAGTGGTGAAAGATTTCAAAGTGAGCGTAAATATATGTGAGATAATTCATCTACAGATCTGGGAGATGCCTTCATGCAACAAATTCATGATCGACACATGTTCACCCACAAACTTTATGTGTTGAATCATTTGGTAGGAGCCTTGTCCAGCTATTTCAAAATTGCACTTGCTTCGACCCCACACCCTCCTAGACCAATTTGATGAAAGGACATACTATAATAAATTATATGTAGTATTACATATATCATCCACCATAATATTATAATATTATATACATTATTATATGTATATCTATATATATCATATAATTAATATTATATATATATATATATATATATATATAATATTAATTATATATGCAAATACATTTTGTTCACAAAAATAATCACTTACAATTTTAATATAATATAATATAACTTATTAAAATATATATCAAAATATGTTCAGATACAGTATTAAAATACATATTACAATAAATATCATATATATATATATATATATTACATAATTTAATATTAAAGTATATATTATATAAAAATAATTTAATAATTATTTAAAAATAAATTGTATAATATAATACTTATATATTAAATATAATATTATGATATATTAAAATATGCCAAAATCCACTTTTGATTATGCTTTGATGGATGGCCATAACATGTTCTTATAGTTGAATTTGATACCAGAAAGAATGATAACACATATGATCCTTGATTATATCCCTATTTTATGTGTGGGCTATTTTATGTTAGTTGCATCTCTCCTTTCAATCAAACATTTAACCTATTTTCAAGAACTATGATGTCTCAACAACTACATCACAAAGAGAAATAAGATAGTCTCCCCTTTATGGGTTAGGCATCCTAGTAATTGGTGGTCGTAGAGTTGGTGCACTCATCATCATCATCAATGTGTCTCTTGGGAGATTTTTCCAAATAAGGAGGCGGTAATAGGTTGGGCATTCTCCATTTCAACGTTGTGTATCTGTTGCTCATCTCATTTGTTTGTTGTTTGCCTTTTCCTTAGACTGTAATATGTGTCAAGCTAATAAACTCAATAGATGTTGTTCAAGCAACTCAAAGGTGTTTATGGTATGGCATTCAAGCATTATCCTGTTTCTATAGAGCCATTATGATTCTCAGTATAAAAATGTATGGTTCACCTTCCTTTTTCAATTGTAAATAAAATTAATATACTATAAAATAATAATAAATAATAAATTTTATAGAATAAGAAAAAATATAATATTAATATAATATAATCAAATATTAAAAATTAATGTTATATTATAATAATATAATACATAATATATCAATAATATTACTACGTTTTATTATATTATTAATATTAATATATATATATATATATATATATATATATATATATTAAAAAAATATATATATTGTAATAATATACATTAATATTAGAATATTTTATTATACTATTATTGTTATAGTTATATGTGTGTGTGTGTGTGTGTGTGTGTGTGTGTGTGTGTGTGTGTGTGTGTGTGTGTGTGTGTGTGTGTGTGCACGCGTGCGTGCGTGCGTGCGATTTGTAGGTTAAGAGTGACGACATCTTTGATTGGTAATTTTTTTATTGTCAACGGTTGACAAGGATCTTGTGAGAAAGGTTATTTGATATGGGGATAAGTGCAAGTGGTGAAAGATTTCAAAGTGAGATGGACAAGAATGATGAGGGACAATGATTGGGTATTTCATGTGATATCATATGCCAATGGGTCCATATCATACACAGGACCCGAGTTTAGGGTAATTGTTGAATTTACATACCCTACACCCATTACAAAGGAGTTGGAGGCAATACATAAAGGTTATGGAATTTATCTTGTTATTTTAATTACGATTGAAGTGATTACCGAAGCTTTTGTAAAGTGCATGCCACATAGATGCAGAACGGGCATCGCTCATTATACAATATAAATGCTATGATAGAGGAGTCACTGATTAAGACAAAAGACAATCAATTTTTAATTATTATTAAGTGGTAGGGATTAGAGTTGACAAGTTTAATTCTCATATAATAAGAGGTGGTCACATCGTACACTTAAAAAAATAAATATAATCCACAAATAAAAAGAAAACATTTATCAAATAAAATCACAAAAATTAAATATATAATTCTTCTATCAAATAAAATCACAAAAATTAAATATATAATTATTGTACCAAATAAAATCACAAAAATTAAATATATAATTCTTCCAACATTCCTTCCACCCTTAAAACAATTGCAATTATAAATATAAAAAAAAACCATAAATTAGAGACTCCACAATTTCATTGATGAAATGTTTGGTTTGTCTACAACATTCATATCATATCTATTTCTTCCAGTCATTGTTAGAGGGAAACTAACAGACCCATTGACGTTTTGGCTAGTGATGGTGTGGAAGTCCTTAATAATGACAATGTGTCAATGTCCCTCTAGTATAAATGCCTTAGAGTATTTTCCTAATCTAAATTTTAATGATAAAACCGACCTAGGAAAGGTTGACATGGTCGATTGTGAAGGGTTATATGTTTGATCTTATTTAACATTGAATAGACTTGTCCCTTTTATTTTTATTTTTATTATCTTTTATAGCGATTGAAATGTGCATCACCTCCTTCCATAATGAAATGACCTAAAATTTCACACAAGGATGATTGATTCGTAATTCTACATTGTTTTTTAATAAATTTCATGGTAAAGTAGATTATGTGCTAAGGTTTTTTTTTTTTTTGAAACTTTGAATGATTAGTAGATGTTTTGGAGGCAACACCTTTTACACCATCATCCTCACCATTAGGAAAATGGATTGAAAATTTATTTTCAGATGGCAGAAAAATATGAGTTTGAATCCATTTTATTTTATTTTATTTAAATTTGGATGGTGTATATTGAGTATATGGCTCAACTGGATTCAATAGATTGGTTAAGAATTTGTTGGAAGAAGGGGTCGAATGATTAACAAGTTTGTTAAGTAGTTGTTGAATGCGTTGGATGTCTTAAATGAGTTGATTGTCTTAAATGGAGTGGTTTTGAACATGTTTGAATGTCTTAAATAAGTTTATTGGAGTGTGGAATGTCTTAAATAGGTTTTGAAAATAGATTAAATACGGTTAGTTAAGGGGCATGATGAGATGGCTTGGTTAATTTTGTTATTATTTTTATTTGTTTATTTGGAATTTTTCGTCCATGACTTAATTCGCTGATTGACTAACTCAAGTAATATGAATTGATTAGTTAATAAATCAAAGAGGGAATGTTATGTGAAATAGGATAAACTCCATATTTTTTTATGACAAATTGCTTAGTAAGGAGAATTAGTGAGAGATGAATAATAATAATTACTAAATAAATTATAACACTATAGTGGCAAAATTTAGGTGTTTGTAGTAGGTAATCCTGTGGAAATTTTGCATATCCCTCTTAATGCTCCCTTTGGCCTTGCATTTAATTTTGTGGAGAAGGATGACAAGTATCTAAAGCTTACTGGAAAAAACAATTTTCAATGCACGGAGGTTCTTTTATGTCTAAACTATACAAAGGTAAATGCGTGCTTTCCTTTTTGAAGTTGTCACTCCCACAAATATTTAAAATTCTAGTAAATTTAATGTTACTCTTTTGAAGTGGGATGTTCTTTAGAAGTTGGTTATGGAGGGGGTCAAACTTTATTATCTACACTCTCTCATATATCCTCCAATTTATCTAACTCTGATCAAAGCAATAAATACTTCATTTTTTAAAGTGGTGGATTCAATTGGGTTGTTGGATATAAAATAACAATAAAGGACTTTTATCTTTTTATTTTCTAGTTGTAGGGTTAGGTAGTTACATCAAGTGAGTAGTGGAGTTATGGTTGTGTTGGAGATTAAACTTATTTGGGTTCACTTTAGGTTAGTTAAGCTTATCCTAAGTCTCTTTTAGGGGTGCATTTATTATTATAATAAATGTAATTTATCCTGAATTTATGAGATGTCTCTCACCTCTTTTATCCACTTGTAAGATTTGGGAGTTACTTGCACAATTAACTCCTCACTCCACATGTCACACACTTCTCTCCACTTTCTCAAAAATATGACATTTGACACACACTAAGGAGGCCTTGTAAAGTAATGATGGGATTCTTGAAACTACCTCCTCCTTCTTCTTGCTCTATTTAAAGATCTATCTCCTATTCTCTTATACAATAATCTTACTCTAGCAATTTTGTGATGTTTCTTTTGGCTTACGGCCACTATTATCCCTTTCTCTTGGCTTCTACTTGCTATTGTACATGGAGATTAATTATTTATAAGCCTTTTAATAGATTATGAGTTTTTCTCTATTTGATGGTTTCTCCACTGGTCAAATCTCATCTCTTATTTTGTGGCTTAATTCACTCTCAAAGTAATATTACTTTATTTTGTACTCATTTGCTTTGTTGAATTAAACCTTAGAGATTTTTTTTAATTTAACCCACACTTATTTTTTGATCTCATTTGATTTGCAATGGCTTTTAAAATAGCCCTTTTAAATATTTAATATTTTTTTACATCAAATTTCTTTAAAAATTGATGAAAGTAATGCTCTTAAATGTCAACTTCAATGTTAAACTATGACTCTAAAGGCCCTTCAAAACTCTTTTCAGGAGCAAATGATGATTATGCAAACTTTCATTGATACACTCCATGCAAAATTTACATATTTAGAAATTAAAAATGCTTCTCATATTGATGTTACATGTGCTCCTCGTGACAATTGCACTTCTTTGCAAACTCATTCTTCTAACCCTGCCTTGAAAATCATGCAATATATGGGTTAATCAAGTGGTGGTCTTGATAAACACAAAAATAATATTCTTGAACCTATTTTGCTTAAAACTAACGTGAATTGTTCAAGGATTGGTTCTAATACTTCTAGAGATAATTTTAAGTCTTATTGTTCTCCTCACCGAAGGAATTTGGATGATAATAATCCTAATTATCATGACTTCTTTTGATTATAATTCTTATCATGCTCATTATTTGGTTTAAAATAGTAAAGCTTGTGAGCAGTATGGTAAACATGGACATCCTATCTCTAAATGTTGGAAATGGCATCCATGAAATCTTGTGGTAGATCCACTCATGACACTTTGCATTTTTGAAAAACCACTAAAATGCTTACTTTTAAAGTAAAAACAAATTGGATTCCTAAATATAATGTGTTTTGTAGAGACTTTGATCTGTCTTTGTGTAATAATTCTTTAAATGCTTCACATAAAATATCTTTTACAAGCGACGCATCTTATTTTTTTCCTTTTTGATAAACTCAACTTTTTATGCATTCCTTGCTTTCATGTTGAAAAAGAAACATGCTTTCATTAGAGCTCATTACTCTTATGACTAACTTCTTTTTCGTGCAGGTTCTCACACTTTGCAATGAAAGTTCTATTTTTCTCTTTTTGCCTTGTTGTACATATGATCTTATTACATTATGTATCTAGATCGTATTTCTTTATGGCATATTATCTACTTAACTTGAAATATTGGTGTTAGATTATTTATTTTATAAGTTCACTAGATCATTTCTCCTTTTTGTTGGTCCTTGTTCCATTATAGATTGACCATCTTGTTGGAAGAGGTTTCTTAGATATTATTGATGATCAAATCTTCATTCTTGTGAGATTTGGTGACACGTTATCTTCTTCTTTATTTCTCAAACTATTACAATTTCTCTTGAAAGAAGTTTCTATTAAGGGGGAGTTTTATGTAATTTTAACTCCTTTCTTTATTTATAAAAATGCTTTCTCGACTTTTGTAACCTTGAATTAAGCTTAAAGAGGAGTGTTGAAAATTAATCTTAGTTGGATTTGCTTTAGGTCAATTTAATTTATCATAAGTCTCTTTTAGGTGTGCATTTATCATTATAATTGTTGGCTAATAGATTTGTCCTTATCTAAAAAATGTTTTATTTTGACTCCATACCCTTCTTCTTTCAAGAACAAATAATTTAAACAACAAATGGGTAAACTATTAAAACTAGTTCCCCTCTGAATTAAGGTACAACTCCCTTTAATATGTTCAATGAATTCAAATATTCATCTACACTTTTAACCAGAAAGTGTTTTAAAGATAAACTAACATCCACACATCATCATGTTATGAATACGAGATTTTATAACAACAATGGATAATAGAATACACAGATTCTATTTTCGATAATGATTAAATAGATAAACATATATATAACTGAACCGATAAAGAATAAAACACATACAATGAATTGTCTAATGGAAGAGTAATTACTATATAAAAGAAGATTTCACACAGAAAACTTAATTTCAAATAATCAAACACACAGATCTAAGTATTAAGCAATTAATTCTCTTTTTCATTCACAGATGAAAAATGTTTCAAACAAACATCACATATATTGTCAACAACAGTGGTCCAGTTATGAAATTTCCTAACTCCTTTATGTCCTCATCTTTTACAATTAAAAATATATATATATAGTTGCCATAACTAATTCACCTGTCAAACTAAACCAGAGTTAAAATAACTCTAACTCATACGGGATTTAGTTTTTTACAAATTCAATAAAGATCAAGTTTTGAATAGAAAAGCAACTGAATAACTGAATAAAATAAAGTATGTAAGTAAAATCATTGTTGAAGTGACGGACTAGGATCTCCAGATTTATCGTATTCGGTTGGGTAGACACATTGAGCTTTCCACTCCTAAAATACTGTAACAAACTCTTAAATTTTTGAAAGATTGGGAATACTGATGTGTTTTATCCTTGCTTTCTAGATGCTTTCTTCCCTCTGAATTTTCCCCATCTTTTCTATGTGCTCTGAGAGAGTGTCGATGCAGCGATAAAGAAGTGAATCTACCTTTGAAATCTGAGAAAAATCTTCAGTTGATAAGTTGTCACTTTCTTTAATGATGTTGATCCCTTCTCTAAAGGATTGAATCACAATATTGATGTCTTTTTCTAGTTTTTCATCATCTTTTATGTATTTGATATCAATACTTTGTAGATCATGCTGTAGCAACTGAATGAATTTAGTTATTTTCTTGATCATTTTTGTGATTTCCATTTGTCCTTGTCAAGATATTGAATTTTCCATTCAATATTTTTCCTACTTGCATATAATACATCTTCATCTAGACCTGTCAAGTTCTTTTCTAACAAAAACTTTGTTATTCCATACTTTTATACTTTATCAATATGGTTCATCATGCTCATCCATTTTCCTTCATCTTTTATCCACAAGGCATTTTGTGTCTTCAAATCTTCAATAATAATTGTGGTTAGATCATACACATTCTTCAATTTATGGATGTATTCCATACCTTTTTGGATGATGCTATCCAACCAATTATCAAATACCCTGGTAACCATTTTGCCTCTGTGTATCTGGTATAGCATCCTTTGATTGACAGGTGATTTTGGATTAAAAAATAAGGGTAGTTGGGTGATCGATTGTGGATCTGGACTATGAATGGCATCGATGTACTCTACCATTGATCACATAGTCTATTTTAACTTTTTTGTCCTTCCAAGTTCTGCTGACTATCCTTTTGGTGGATGCTTCAAGGTGATGCACATCTGCGGCACGTGATGCAGTCCCAAGATCTACCTTTTCAATTGTAAAATCCTGAACTGTAGAATCTTGAACTTCTTCATTGGTTCTTGGCCTAGCTATTTCTATATTTTAGTTCTTTGTATTAGGATCGATGTCTACCCTAGTTATTGTTTTTAACTTTTTAGTTTAGGAGTTTTTCCTAAACATTTACTCACCATATCCTCTAAGGGTAAAGAAAATGGAACTATTTTCATTTTATTGTTGATTGAACTTTTTAGCCATTTAGGTGCAGAAGCTGAGGCTTCTTTATCAAGATTTGGTTGATCAGAAGACACATTTGAAATAATCATCAATTCGACAGAATCAAAAACAATCACTATTTGTTGATCTGTACTAACCTTTTCTGCCATTGGTGAATCAGATTATTTATCACCTTTGGCTTTTCATGAATCCTCTTTAGAATTTAAATCCATAATTACTTTTTAAAAAATTTGACTCTTTTTCTTGCTTTGAGTCCTTTGATCTGGTGGCACGAGGAGGCAAATTAGTTATAAGGGCCTTCTCAGATCCTTTGATGACAAGATCCCTCCCAATTTTTGACTTTGAAGTACCTACAACACAGATAACAATAAGCTAGTTAGATGAGCTTATTGGGGATGGTGATTCAATTATTGATGTACACAGTTGGGAAGCTTTGTTTTGTGTTTCCCCTAGTTTTTGCTCTCTTAACCATTTATCAGTTCTCCTTATCACTGGGAGGGTCTTAACCTCAATTCTATCTTCTTTATTTTTCTCCTAGTCAATTTATTGAATACGTGATTGTTTTATTTGTTCAAATTGTGGATCAGTTCCCTGTTCTTCATTGTCAAAACTTTTAGAAATGTCCATATTTAAATTGAGAGTAATAATTTATCTTAGGGAGAACCTGGACCATAGTCTTCTTTTAACTTTAAATTCATCTAAACAATCTTCTCAATAATCCTCCAATTGAGGGATATGTGAAAACCCTATTCCAAGATCTAAGTTATCCTTGGCAAAACCCTTGCTGTCAAATTGGGATCTGGATGTGAAGTTATAAAAATTAATTTTTTTAAGATCCAATTCTAAATTCAAAGCATCAGAAGTTGACTGGCATGAATAGCGTCCAAGTTAAATAGGAAAAGATATATCAAATTTCTTCATTTGAATTTTTTTATCCACATGTGCTAATTGTCTACAGACTTCTATTAACATAAATCGATCAAAAACATATCTAGGTAACCTTAAAGGTTCACTTTCAAAACCTCCAACTCTGATATAAGTGAACTTGGAAAATTGAGTGAAGAAACTACCATAAATGTTGATTAGTTGCATATCTTCATCAAACAACCTTTTATTGATGTTATTTGATAATTCAAAAGTCATTATCCCAATAAAAACATCATTGACACCCCTATAATTCTCATAGCAATTATGTATTTGTAACTATGAGTAATAATCATAAATTTTGTTGTCTTCAGCCAAGGGCGCATGTGGTAACCCTACCCGTTGTCTTGTAGAATACGGGCAATAGAAGAGGTATGAAGACATATAAAACTCTCTATTTCCCAAATAATTACTTAAACCCAGATGCAAATATTCAGCTACAATTTCTGCCTAATCTAAATATTGTTCTCCTTGGAGGATCACCTGTATGAAGAAGTACATCCAGTCTTCCCAATAATATGCATGAACATTGCCCTTTAGCTTATGTAGTAATACTATAATATCTTACACTTCTGGAATCATGTGATTTCTTGTTAATGGTCTGGGTAGTCTTGAACCCCCTTTTTAGAATTTCAAAAGCCAATTCTTAGCAATCATGCTCTTGTAAATTACTTTATTTAATGAAAAATAACCATAAGAAAAAGGAATACTGAGGTCAGAGTATGGTTCCTTGGGAGGAATTCTTATCATAGACATTAGGTTTTGTCTGTTGATATGTAGTAAAATATTTCCATCTATAGTCTTGATGCACCTGTTCTAAGGTTCATATCTATTCATGCATTCAAAGACTAATTCAGGGCATTGGATAGTCATGGGAAAGGCCGCAGCTTCAATCAGGCCACTTTCTACTATCTTCTGCATCATAGGATTTGACATAGGATTTTTAGCCCTTTCCTTAAAATATTCCAAGTCATATTGGACCAAAGGATTGTCCCCAATTTTAGGAGGAGAACATATGAGACCAGGACCATGTTCGTAATCAATACATGCAGATTTCATGGCTATAGATTAGAGGATATAATGAAAATAAAATGTTTTAAACTTCTTAAATAATGTCGTAACCTTAAAAAAAAGGTTCTTCGTTCCAACCAGGTAATGGAAATGGCTTATAGTAAGAGTAAAATTCACCTTTAAATTTATCTAAAATCACTACGAATTTAAGCAATCAAATATCTTATACCACCTATGATGTTCCCCTTTGTATCAACTAGTATGCTTGTTTGCTAAATTTGAATCGTTCTCTTTTGATACAGATATTAACCAGATCAAATAATTAAATCAAAACAATACGTGCTAATCATGCTTGATAAGACACACACTCTGACATATGCATTAATGGCGAGTATTTTTTTACGCATGATTTTGATGAGTAATGATTATCTGTAACCTCATGAAAATTCAAAATTTTCTACTTTAGAATGAGTTTTGGATATATTCTCCTCTAAATCTCTCACTAATTTTAACTTAGAGAAAGCCTCAGGGCAAGATGAAAATATAGTCATTGAACCATTGAACCATTGAAAATGTGGTTCAATTTTGAGGATCAATGATATGAGATAAACTACATAAACTGACCAATAGTCACATGATCTTTTCAAAAACTTTGAACTTTGAAATATTGAACCTTTGAATTTTTGAACTTTGCTATGTAGGTTCAATCAATAAGTTCAATCTATAGGTTCAATTGGTAGGTTAAATCAGTAGGTTCAATGATACATTAAATTTATATAAGAGAACTGAGTGAACACAACTCTTTAAAAAATATTGAGTATTGAATTCTTGAACCGTTGAACTTTTGAACTCCGAAAAAGGGTTCAAGTTCAACTGAAAGGTTCAAAGTCAAAAATTGAAATACACAAAGGGATAAACAGTTCACTTTGAAAAAATTGAACCATTGAACCTATTGAACTCTTGAACTCTGAGAAAGGTTCAAGTTCAAAGGTTCAATTCTTTTAAGAATTTACACATAAAAGGTGATAAGCGGGTGAACTTCTTTTATGGCAAAATTCATGAAAAATTGAATAAGGGTGACTCAAAAGGTAACATTGGCTCTGACTAGGGACTGTATTTTATGACAAAATACAAATAACTCAAAATACAGAAGAAAAAGAGAAAGACAAACCAAGAATGGGAAAGGAAAACACAAAACATGACAATAAAGGAAAGGCTATGTACAAAACACGGGACACCTGTTTCACAGTCGATACAACTTAAGATCCTATCTATTACAGGACAAGGGTAAAACAACTCCATCCATATATTTTAATTTAAAATAATTAGGACCAAGTACCTGATGAATTTTGAAAGGCCCTTTCCAAAGTGAATCAAATTTGCCATGTGCTCCTTTAGGTTCTCTTCTTTTATCCCATAGCAATACTTCATCTCCTTCCATGATCTTTCTAGGTCTAGTTTTTTGATAAAAAATCTTTTTAACTCTATTTTGATAAGCAATAATCTAGTCAACTAGTTCATTTCTCTCTTCCTCAATCGTAGTTGAGTACATAACTCTTTTCTCTAAAGAATCTTGAAAGTACTAATCTTCAATAAAATTTTGTAATTTAGCTACAGATAATTTTAGAGGTAATGATAACTGTGCTCTTATCCCATAAACCAACTCAAATGGTGCCATCCCTATTGCTCTTTTTGGGGCTACCCTGTCAACCCAAAGTGCTTCGTATAGTTTCTTATGCCAATCTCTAGGGTTATCACTCACCAATTTCTTCATGATGGATATCAAATTTTTATTATTGGACTCTGATTGTCCATTCCCTTGAGTATAATAATTTGATGAGTGAGAAAGAGAGATACTATGTTCATAACAGAATGAAGTGAGTTTCATTTAAGAAAAATTGGTAGCATTATCTATAACAATATTATGAGGAACACTGAAATGTACCTATATATTTTCTTTGAGAAAATTATATACCACTTTAGAAGTGGTTCTCTTCACAGGGGCTGCTTCAACCTATTTCGTAAAATAATTAATTGATGTTAAAATGTGTGTATGACCAGCACTTGATGGAGGTGAAAGAGGCCCAATGAAGTCTAATCCCCATTGTTTGAAAGGTTCTTCAATAATGATAGGTCTCAGAGGTAATGCTGCAAGTTGTGGTCTTCTTGAAAATAATTTGCATTTTTCATAGTTAGCTACCCATTTATATGCATCTTTGAATATATTTGGCCAATAATAATAAATTTTAAAGATTTTGAATGCTGTGACTGAAGAAGAGAAATGTCTACCACAGGCTTCATTATGAAAAACTTTCAACAATTTGTATTGTTGTTCCTTATCTACACATTTCACAAAGGTTCCATCTAGTCCCTTTTTATATAGAACATCACCCCAAATCACATATTTTGTTGACTTTAACTTCATATTCCTTTTCTCTTTCGGGGATAAATGACTATAACAATCTCCATAAGTAAGATAGTGTGCTACGTTTAAGAACCATGGATCTTGTAAGCTGACCAATAGGACAATAAGAAGTTCTTCTTCTTATTTACTTTTGACTATCAATTTACACAAACCTTGACCTCTAACAAATTTGGTTGGCTTGATCTTTAGGTCGTATTCTTGAATTTTAGCAACCCATGTTGCTCTATTGTTCATCCCAACATCTTGCTGAGTCAGATTGCTTTTCATAACCGAATTAGGAATAAATATAATTGAATGAGAATGAAGTATATAATATCTGAATTGTTTAATAGCCTTCACTACAACAAAAGCTTATTTCTCAGCCAAAGTATATTTAAATTCATGCTTCTTGAGAGGAACACTCATAAAGGCTATTGGGGTTTCTATATTTAACTCATTTTTATATAACAAGATACCAGAAATGGTATGTTTCAAAGCATAACAGTAAATAACCATTTTTTTGGAAATCAGGATTTACCAAAGTAGGTGTTTATGCAATTGCCTCTTTAATATCTTCAAATGTTTTTTTAGCAGTGTCATTTCCTCTAAATGCTTGTTTTTCACTCATCATCCCCAAAGTATATTTTGTAATCTCAGTAAAATTAAGAATAAACCTTCTTAAAAAATTAATCTGACCAAAGAAAGACTTAACTCTTGTCCTATTAGAAGGAAGACTTAACTGTTGTATTGCTTTAACTCTTTCTGGGTCAATTTTGATTCCACCCTTTGAAACTAGGTGTCTTAATAACTTCCCTTCTATAATATAAAAAATTGACTTCTTAGGGTTAAGAGATATCTCATGACTCAGGTATCTTTGTAAAATTATCTCCAGATCCTTCAGATGATCTTCTCTTTTTCTAGAGAAAATAGTCAAATCATCAAGATAAATGATAATAATTCTATCTTTCAGGTTTTTAAAGGATGAATCCATCACCCGTTGAAAGATTGCACCAACATTAAACAAACCAAAGGGCATACGGTTATAAGCAAAAGTTCTTCGAGGTGTAGTGAAAGCAATTTTATGTTGATCGACTGCAACCACACTTATCTAATTATAACCTGAGAACCTATCTAACATAGACATCATTTCTAACCCAGCAATAGTTTACAAGATGTGATCCATCATAAGTAAGGGATAATTATCTTTTAAACTGGGTTAATTCAAATTACTGAAATCAACACAAAATCTTATTTCCCCATTATTTTTGCGTACTGAAACAATGTTTGCCACCCAGGTGGAGTGATGAATTGGATAAATAATCCTAGCCTTCAACATCTTGTCAATCTCTTTAAAGATAGCTTCAACAAATTTTGGTTTATAATTTTTTAGCTTCTACCTGAAAAGAGTTGCATTTGCTTTCAAAAGAATATGATGTTGAAACTGCCCACATCTAAAATCTTTAAGATCATCATAGCACTAAGCAAAGACATACTTATCCTTAATCTATAAATTGATTAATTCATTTCTCTTTTGGTGAACAACACTTACCAATAGAGATCTATTTGAGGTCAGTCTCACTTCCAATGTTGATTTTCTCATAATCCTCTATTTTGTTAGGATTCTAGGCAAGCTTGCCTTTAGTATATTCATCTTGTCCAGTAAACAAATATTATAGAGAGACCAATCCTTTAGATATCTTGTTTCTTTTTAATTGAATTACATCATCTTTTAGATTGATCCCTAGATTAGGACTGAATTCTTTACATTTTATTTTAGAACTTGTTGACCCAATTTTGCCCCTCTGGCAAAATTTTGGTCACCCTCTTCGAAAACTATGAAAGGCCAGTCAATTTCAGGTTGCAGTCCATCTTCAGGTTCATGCTCAGTTCAACCGAAAGGTTCAACGGCCTTGGTTCAAAGGAAAAAGTTCAAGTCAATGGATCAATGCACAAAGGTCAAAATCCCCTTTCGAAGTGGCATGGACTTCACATTTTGTGAGGGAATCGGGTTCGATTTGAAGCATTTCAAAGTCCATTTTATTTTGAAATTGGCTAAGTCCCGCAAAAAAATTCAAAGTTTTAAGCAATGGGCAGCAAAATTGCCGCACACGATGGCCGGTGGGGAAAAAGATACCGCCAACACAAGCAGTAAGCGGCAAAATTGCCGCAAGAAGCAGCAAGTGGAGAAAAGGAGACAGTGAACTCTGTCCACGTCTGCAAAATTGCCGCGCACGGCAGTAAATCGACTGACAGTGGCAAAATTGTCGTGCATGGTAGCGAACTCTGCCAACGTCGGCAAAATTGTCGCGCACGACAGTAAGTCAGCCGATGGCAGCAAAATTGCCGCATGTAGTCCACGACATTGAGCAGTGAAATTACCGCTCACAACATCAAGCGGCAAAAAAGGCCCGCAGAACACAGAAAAAGGCCTGACCAACTGACAGAGGAGCAGGCCACATGTAAAATGAGGCATCAAGCATGGTCCCGACATATTTTTGACGTTAGCTATAGTGTTTTCCCTCTTCCCAATGAGACTCCTCTTGGCTTTTCCCATACAAATGGGCAGACTTGGTCATTTTGAAGGATCTTCTCCAATTTTGTAAAGAGCACAGCTCTGCAAATTTGCCACCAGAATCAATAAAATATAGTTTTACCTCTTTCTTGGATGGATACCTTGTGTATGTTTTGTGTTTAATTTGTGTTCAGTCATTTTCTTTTAAATGCTCTCGCAGGTTTAAATACCAACGCACCAGCTATCTACAAAGTATCAGTTTGTAGCTTACAGGTGAAGAGTTCCACTTGGGGTGCAGAAACAAAGGAGGTCACTTACAGTATGCATTCCACAGCATCTCGGTGAGTCCCTGTTTCTTGTATTTTTCATTGAAACCTCCCTGTCATTCCAACAACCTGGTCTTTTCTGCCAAGTCTCAGTGTATGTATGTTGTTTTTATCTGATCCTGAGAGTGGAGGTGGGAAGGTCATTTTATTTCTGGTGTATCACCTCTTTAGAGTAGGCTATTTATTTTCTTGTATTTTCTTCCCCCTTTTCATCCCCCCAGTATATCGATATATCTATATTTTGCACTATCTGGAACAAACAAGATACATCAGAGGGAACTAGCCCATACCTAGAGACTCTCCTCTCCTGCTTCGCCGTCCCAAAGGTGAGAGAGGAGTTTCCATGTTGCGGGGAGAGGGCAGGAACCTGTTTTCCTGCCAATTAGGTGTAATCTCCAGTCGTCAATAGTTTTGGCACGCCCGGTGGGACTGTAATTTTATCAATTTGATAACGCAGTAGAGTTTCAGGATTGATGCTGGTCCTGTTATAGCAAATCGAGTTTCTTCAGCATCTGGCGACTCCAAGTAAATCCGCTGGTTAAGCAGCCTGGTGCCATAAAAAATCATCCATTTCTTGTATGTATATTTCTTTTGCAAAAAATCATGGGTTTTGTTTTCCTTCATATAATTTGGATTAGACTCAAAATATTCAAATAATCCCCTCAAGCAGCTCTCCTAGTTGCACTACAATAAAAAGGGAGGTGGCCTTGGAATTGGAAATTAATAGGCTGGAAGAGTAGTATAGATGTTAGCATGAGCTGATATATGAAGAGGAGCGCTTGTTTAAGCAAGTGCAAGCCATACAATCCATGAAGGAAGAGGCGCCAAAATGGAGAAATCCATCTTTTCAAGGCAGCCAGCCTTGCACACCCCTTTCTATTCTGAAGAAAACCCCCTCTTTTGCACCAAATCCATTTTATCAGATTGCACTTGCTCATTCCAACGCATTAAATACATCTACTCCCAATCCAGTGCATCTAGCTTTCCAACACAGAGTGGCATCAGAACAGCTTCCCATGGAAACGAACCTCCTAAATTCCTTAGATTGTGAATTTTCCATTGGGGAAAATGTCACGAACCAACACATCTCGCTCAACGCTGATCCTACTCAACAAGATGATGCTAGTCACCTCCAAGAAAGACTCTTGAAGGGCAACCTAGCCAAACAAATTGAAGATTTAGAGGCTAGGATGAAGTTGCTCCTTGAAAGAGAGATGAAATTGTTAGACCTTGCAGAGGAGCCTCAGGACCTTGTGGAAAACAAAGTTGTTGCCTGTTCGCAGGGGCATAATTTTAATTCAGAGATCCTGAACTAGGGAAGAATAGTGGAATCATGGGGTAGAATAGAAGAAGAAAAGCAAGTTTTTTCTCAAAACTTTGAAGAAGCTGAAGCTGCGTCTGATTATGATGATGCTAACAGCCTCCAAAAAAAGCTTTTCCAAGAAGATCTGGCCAGAAGAATAGCAGAATTGGAGTCCAGAGAGAAATTCCTCAACCAATGTGTGGTGGACGGTTCAGGCCAAACAACACATTCCATTCCTGAACACACCCCACCTACACATTTCCAAGAGAGTTATCAGGCTGCCCCTGATATTGATGAAGTGTTGACCAAGTGGAAGGAGGAGAATCATTCGATTCTAGCTCAAGGGCTGCCCCCTCTCCCGCATGTTTTCTCCACTTCGTCCCTTCTCAAAGAAGAACCTGTTTTGCAAGAGGCAGGTGAGGGGAAAAAAATCTAATCTGCAAGTCTTTAGGAGGCTGTTATGAGCGATAACGAAGAAGAGATCGTCATTGATGCTCCTTGTGAAGACCTTATCAGTAGTGAAGAAGATGCACATCTTGCATATATGTAGATGTTCTAGCAATTCGAAGAGGAACAAATGCATGGTAAGCTCTCTTCCCCTCAGTTTGATGAACTTCCTTGTTGTTTTGATGAGGATGACTACATTGAAGAACCCGAGAAAGAGGAAGATCAGGAGAATATTTTTGAAAATCTAGAAGCCCTGATCAACAAAGAGAAAAAGGAGAGGTCTATTTTCCAGGAGGAATGCTTTGAAGAAGAGAGTTTTAAACCGAGAGGTGATGTTCTGTGGGATGAGCAATCATTTTGTGAGTCCATTTCAGACATCACAACAGTCACACTCCTTCAAGAAGGCCAAAAGGAAGCAGAGGACGAGTCTGACAGAGTTTTCAAAGAGGTAGAAGGAAACGAATCAGACCATGATACATTGCAGAAGGAATGTGCAAATCAGAAGGCTTACGGTGATGAGCCGGTAGCAATTGATTTCTTGGCGAGGAGCACCAATATCAGGGACCAGCATTTAACAGGCATCCAGGGACAATCAGAATACGTATATATTGGAGGCATGTTTGATTTTGATCCCCTCGGTTTCCAGCCAACTAAGGTGACAAGCAAGAAGAGTAAGTCACCAAATCTCATTTTCTTTCAGCTACTTGCCTACCACCTTAAGTCTCCTCGCCAGGAAGGGGACTTAAGAAATTTTCCTTTCAATCCAGGAGGGAGGCGAACATTCCTAGTTAGCTGTATATAATAGTTTGCTTTCAGTTGTTTTCCCTATTTTTCCTAAGTGCAGTCACACAATTAGTTGTTTTTAGTCTTGTGTGTTTCCCTTTGCGTATGGGGGTAAATTCTGTATTTTTGATCTTGGGATCTTTTGGGCTGTTATTAATTATTTCAAGCTTCATCTGACTCCGCGCCCAATTGATATTCAAAGGCAACTGGGTCCTAAGCATAGCAGGCATGCTTCCCCTGGGATTCGCTAATTTGTTGACCCAATTTTGCCCCTCTGGCAAAATTTTGATCACCCTTTTAAAAAACTATAAAAGGCCAGTCAATTTTGGGTTGCAGTCCATCTTCAGGTTCATGCTCAGTTCAACCAAAAGGTTCAACGGCCTTGGTTCAAAGGAAAAAGTTCAAGTCAACGGTTCAATGCACAAAGGTCAAAATCCCCTTTCGAAGTGGCATGGACTTCACATTTTACGAGGGAATCAGGTTCGGTTTGAAGCATTTCAAAGTCCATTTTACTTTGAAATTGGCTAAGTCCTGCAAAAAAATTCAAAGTTTTAAGCAATGGGCGGCAAAATTGCCACGCACGGCGGCTGGCGGGGAAAAAGAGACTGCCAACACAAGCAGTAAGCGGCAAAATTGCTGCAGGAAGTAACAAGAGGAGAAAAGGAGACAACGAACTCTGCCGATGTCGACAAAATTGCTGCGCACGGCAGTAAATCGATCGACGGTGGCAAAATTGCCACGCACGACAACTAACTCTGTCGATGTTGGCAAAATTGATGCGCACGGCAGTAAGTCGACCGACGGCGGCAAAATTGCCGTGTGCAGTCCACGACATTGAGCGGTAAAATTACCGCTCACAACATCAAGCGGCAAAAAAGGCCCGCATAACACAGAAAAAGGCTCGACCAGCTGACAAAGGAGTAGGCCACACGCAAAATGAGGCAACAAGCATGGTCCCGGCATATTTCTAACGTCAGCTACAGTGTTTTACCTCTTTCCAATGAGACTCCTCTTGGCTTTTCCCATACAAATGGGCAGACTTGGTCATTTTGAAGGATCTTCTTCAATTTTTTAAAGAGCACAGCTCTGCAAATTTTCCACCTGAATCAATAAAATACAGTTTTACCTTTCTTGGATGGATACCCTGTGTATGTTTTGTGTGTTTAATTTGTGTTCAGTCATTTTATTTTAAATGCTCTCGTAGGTTTAAATACCAACGCACCAGCTATCTACAAAGTATCAGTTTGCAGCTTACAGGGGAAGAGTTCCACTTGGGGTGCAGAAACAAAGGAGGTCACTTACAGTATGCATTCCATAGCATCTCGGTGAGTCCCTGTTTCTTGTATTTTTCATTGAAACCTCCCTGTCATTCCAGCAACTTGGTCTTTTCTACCAAGTCTCAGTGTATGTATGTTGTTTTTATCTTATCCTGAGAGTGGAGGTGGGAAGGTCATTTCATTTCTGGTGTATCACCTCTTTCGAGTAGGCTGTTTGTTTTCCTGTATTTTCTTCCCCTTTTTCATCCCCCCAGTATATCTATATATCTATATTTTGCACTGTCTAGAACAAACAAGATACATCAGAGGGAACTAGCCCATACCAAGAGACTCTCCTCTCCTGCTTCGCCGTCCCACAGGCGAGAGAGGAGTTTCCATGTTGTGGGGAGAGGGCAGGAACCTGTTTTCCTGCCAACCGAGTGCAATCTCCAGTCGTCAACAGAACCTTCGAAATAAGTCCCCAAAAACATATCAACATTTTGTAAAAAAATTCTAATCTATTTATTATTCTAAAAAACTTACCAATTTTCAATATTATCCGAGACATTAGGATGATAGACTAGTTCTATTCTACATGAATCCCTTTCAAAATCGAGGTGTGGAAGAAGAAGAGAAGCTGATACTGCTAGAGAATCTATTTGAATATCCTAATCTCTGGAAATTACTACAATAGAATAGGTATCAAAACATTTTATCTCATTCCAAACTCTATTTTTGTAATATCTTAATTTGTCATTTTTAACTAAGAAAATACCTTTCACTTGTTTGACAATTAATTCAGCATCTCCTCTTACCTTGAATATTTTTATACCTTTTCCTTTAGCTTCATTTAAGCCAAGCAATAAAGCTTCATATTTAGTAGTATTATTAGTGTTTTTAAATTCTAGCTTGAAAGAGTAAGAAAAAGTTTCACCTTCAGGTGAGATCAACACAACTCCTACTCCTGAACCAATGGTAGCACAACTGTCATCAAATTCTAGGGTCCATAAATCATCTGAATGAATAGACTTTAGAATAGATTCTTCCTTTAAATTGTTAGAGAAAAAATAGTTACTAAATTTACATTCTTCAAATAGAATCTGAGACTTAGGATCATCAGAAAGATATATCGTAAACTTGCATTTAGGTTCAGGTTCTAGCTTAAATTTCTATTTTCCTACTAGAATTTGTTGGGAAATACGGAAGCACAATTGATTACCAAATACAAGCAACTTAATATGCAGAATTAACCAGAATCACAAGTAACTAGAATTCAGAAACAACACAAAATATGAGAGACAATACACAACTTGTATTAATACTCATCCAAAAAAGAATACAATAAAGAAGATGCCACTTCTTCTCCACACCTCTCAGAGGCTTCCCACACCTCAAGTGTCCAATACTTCTTTTCTCAAAGCTCTCTCTCTTACGGTCCCAACACACAACTCAAACACAGAGTTGGTGTTCACCTCCAACCAGTCAGTATCCACTACTGCTAGTACACCAGTGCTCCACGCACTCCACAAGTGCTCCACGCACTCCAACTGAGTACACACTGTACTCCAAGTAGATCTCCCCTGAACCTGCAACAACTTACAACTCAAATGATCTTACTTATGGAAGGAACTGCCTTGCCTTCCTCTCTTGCTCTAGACTGAGTACACACTGTACTCCAAGTAGATCCCACCTGATCCTGCTCCCTGTTGTGTTGATGTCCTCCCTAATCTTGCACACCTGCAAACCAATCTGGTTCTGCACACCTGCAAACTTGGATCCTGCACCCACATACACCTGCAGATCAATGATCTTACTTACCATGTAGATCTCCTAACATAGCCATGCACACTTGCTGACCAAGATCATACATACACGAAGAACCCTTCTGATTCTCCAAACCAACACTCACACTTGGCACTGTTGCTGGAACTAGGAGGAACACCCTTGCTCACTTCACACATAGAAGGAGCTAACTTTGCTCAACTCAAACTAGAACAAATTACAATACAGCCCATGATTCTCTTAAATAGATCTCATGTAAACAATAATTAGACACCTAATTACAATAATTAGATCCACAGCTCAAGACTAAAATTAGCCTTCTTCATGCAAACACCCGATTCATTAACAAACTGTTTGTGCAACCGACAGTTCCAAAACTGCACAGGCGACTGACGTCGGTCCTTGTCTGCCTGGAGGTGACCGACGCTGACCGATCTCTGACCAACATCGGTTGCTCTTCCTGTCTAATCCTGCCGACGTCGATTGGCCTGACTGATGTCGGTAACTGTGACACTCAACACCCTCCTTCCCTGTTTACATCAGTGAAGCTTTTAGCTCCATAACCTAACAATCTCCCACTTAGAGATAAACAGCTGCACTGTACCTATACCTGTACCCCATCTAATTTATTTTTTGGCTTGTATCCCTCTTCAAGCTCAACCTTGAAGACCAACCACCACACAACCTATGGTGCACCACCTATCATTCGAGTAACCTGCCACATCCGAACCTACAAACCCATGTAGTGAAGTCCTGACCTTGCATAACATGAATCCCTACTGCTGGTCCCTCTCAGATCCCTAAGAACCCACTTCCCTGAATTGGCTCCTAACTCTCTGACTGTACCCACTGCTTGGGTAAACTCAGGTCTATACCAGACCTCATGTGATTTCGGATTTTGCATAATGAACCTCGCCAACACTTGATTCACATCAGCTCCCACTGGAGACAAAATCAACATGTGATCTTCCATGTCTCTCATGCCAAAGAATTTTGCTGCTCCAAATTCCTCATGACATGCCACTGAACTAACCTTACCCTTAGCTCAGCAAAATCCTGTATGTTTGAACCTGCACCAAGCTCATCCTCCACATATAGTAGCAGGATAATGTTGCGACCATCATCCACCTAATAAGACAAACACAATGGTTATACTGACATTGACTAAAGCCCTGCTTTGTCATCCACCTGGTACCACCTGTCAGCCTTATGCCATTGTCCTGCAACTCCTCAAGACCATATGACCTGGCCTTCCATCTCATGTGTCTATTCACTCTATTCTTCAACTAAGGAATCCATTCATCTCTGTGTTTTCTTCCGACTGACAACCCTACCAAATCTCCCGTTTGGTTTTACATCATATTCCTGCCATGCTCCCACTATTTCCTGGATCCTTCTTGCTCTGCAGTGAGAAATGAGTATAAAGAAGAGGAACAATGAATTTGAGGCTTACTTACCACTTCAGTCCTCCATATGGGTGTTTAAGACTCTTTGACAGCTTGCTGTCTGCCCAAATTCTGTTACAGTGACCGACCTCGATCACCACACAGTCTGCATTCGACCGACGTCGTTCCATGCGCCTGTCCTGACTATCGACCCCACCGACGTCGGTGTCTACCTTCTGCTGACGTTGGTCCTCCTAACTAACATCGGTCTTACTGTCGTCGACATCGGTCCTCCTGATCGACGTTAGTCTTACCCTACCTGACATCACTGGCTCCAGTCTGCACATGACCGACATCGGCACCTATCTGTTCAACGTCGATTTCTCCTGATCGATGCTGATACTTGTGTGTCCCTGTGAGTGATGACTTTTTATCTGTGAGCTTTCTTTGAATCAAATCCCTGTCTAAACTGCTCTACTCATAGTTACTCAGCCTTCTCCACTAATCTCTGTCTGCCATCTCCTCCATAAACACCAAGGCTTTCCAGTTCTTAAGTCTGTCAAAGACATCTGACTTCCTCTTAAGAACATGCATCTCCTTCTTGCTCTTGTGACCAAGCCTATAAAGCCACGTCTTTGCAACATAAGAAGAATTAGTAATATAAATAAGTAGATAAAGAGTACCTATTTTCTTACCACCAACTAATTCAAGTGCATCCACTGTAAGAGTTTTTGTGCATCTCTCTTCACCCAACTTTTTTGAAGAAATTAGCCATATCTTCAACACTGGGACCTGCATGACCTCCTTCAACACCCATGTGTTGGCCGCTTGCAATTTCAGCTTCACTTCCCCTTTGCCAATTCTTTGGTAAGGCACACCAGCCCCTAAATAAATCTTTTCAAAGTCTCCAAAGACCTTAACATGGAAAAATACTCTATTTCGGACTGCATGGAAAGAGGCAACAAAATCTATAAAACAAGATTCTACTTTATCCAAGAAACCTCTTAGAGCATCCTGTGCAACAACACCTGCAACATCTGCTTCTTCAGTTCCTTCATGTTGATCTTCTACAAACCAACAATTTTCCTTTTCCTGCTCTTTCTTTTCATAGGACTGTAATTGACCATTCGTGCTTTTCAATTCCTCCATTCTTAGCTTACTTTCTTCTGCCGTTGTTATACTCCCACTCAAACAAAAACCCCTATGAGTAACCTGTAATCAACAAATACTAACCATATCTGAACCACCTGTTAGTAAACCTCACTCTGAGAACCTCCATCCTCGCTCTAATACCATTTGATGGGATCAGACTTTTGAACCTAAAACTAGGCTCTGATACCACTTGTTAGAATCCTACTCCTCAATAAGAGTATATATGATTACCTCTTGTATTAGCAACTAAACACAAAATTTAACCAAAATGATAAGTAACTAGAAATATGAAATAACACAGAATATGAGAGACAATACACAACTTGTATTAATACTCATCCAAAAAAAAATACAATAAAAAAGATGCCACTTCTTCTCCAAACCTCTCAGAGGCTTCCCACACCTCAAGTGTACAATACTTCTTTCCTCAAAGCTCTCTCTCTTACGGTCCCAACACACAACTCAAACACAGAGTTGGTGTTCACCTCCAACCAGTCAGTATCCACTACTGCGAGTACACTAGTGCTCCACGCACTCCACAAGTGCTCCACGCACTCCAATTGAGTACACACCGTACTCTAAGTAGATCTCCCCTGAACCTGCAACAACCTACAACTCAAATGATCTTACTTATGGAAGGAACTGCCTTGCCTTCCTCTCTTGCTCTAGACTGAGTACACACCGTACTCCAAGTAGATCCCACCTGATCCTGCTCCCTGTTGTGTTGCTGTCCTCCCTGATCTTGCACACTTGCAAATCAATCTAGTTTTGCACACCTGCAAACCTGGATCCTGCACCCACATACACCTGCAGATCAATGATCTTACTTACCATACAGATCTCCTAACATAGCCATGCACACCTGCTGACCAAGATCATACATACATGAAGAACCCTTCTGATTCTCCAAACCAGCACCCACACTTGGCACTGCTGCTGGAACTAGGAGGAACACCCTTGCTCACTTCACACACAGAAGGAGCTAACTTTGCTCAACTCAAACTAGAACAAATTACAATACAACCCATGAGTCTCTTAAATAGATCTCATGCAAACAATAATTAGACACCTAATTACAATAATTAGATCCGCAACTCAAGACTAAAATTAGCCTTCTTCATGCAAACCCCCGGTTCGTTAACAAACTGTTCGTGCAGCTGACAATTTTGGAACCGCACAGGTGACTGATGTCGGTCCCTGTCTCCTTGGAGGTGACCGATGCCAGCTGATCCCTAATCGACGTCGGTTGGCCTGACCGATGCTGCTGACTGTGACACTCAGCACCCTCCTTCCTTGTTTGCATCAGTGAAGCTTTTAGCTCCACAACCTAACAGAATTATGGCTTCTGACCAATCTAATTTAATTTTCCCTCTCAAATTTTTAGAAAAAATCCTACTCAACAACATCCCATAACTAGCAGGAATATCCGCTACCAAGATAGTCAACTTCACCTTTTTATCAAGATAGGTTGCAAGAGCAACTCATGCATCTTTAATTTGTCTGAGCAAAGAAATTTATTTGCCATCCATGGAGTAACATCTACCAAATATTTTTGTAAGGGATAAACCTAAGGCTTTGACTATAGAAGAAGACATTATATTATCAGAAGCACCTAAGTCTATGATACAATTGCTGAGTTTATGACCATTTATGAATAAACAAATATAAAATAGGTTGAGTTTCGTATCAACGATATAAGGAGTATCATCAGATGAATTGATGGTCATTTTAGAAGTATTAGTGGGTGATTCAGGTGGAGAAGTAAATAATTGGGCAATGGGAGATTCAGTATAATATTTAATTGACTTTCAGGTTCAACTTGTGTAGGGCTATTTTTAACATATTTAATCAATTTATCAAGTTCTTTGGGTTTCAACATGAGCTATTCAACAGGAAATATTTGAATTTTTATAGACTTAAAAAATTATAGAATATTTAAAAAAGTCTCATATCATTTCTATGTAATAATTTACTTTCTTGTGTCTTCAGATTAGCATTAGAGGTTTTAGTAAAAGGTTCCTTACCTTTAACAAGCACTTCTTGAGTATTAGAGAATCTAAGATTCTTTTGATTTCTAGTAAGTACAACACATGAAAGATCTTCAAGAGTAGCCAATATTTCACCTTCTATTTCTAAATCTGAATCATATTCTAGGAAGTATATTTTAGAGTCACCAGGTCTCTCAAAGCTCCTTTCTTCTTCAATAATCTCCCCTAAGACATCTTGAGTAGCAGTCTTTTGAGTATATCTAAGCATCTCTAGACAAGAATTTCCGTCATGATCAGTAGTTTAATGAAAAAAAAACATGTTATTTCTTCCAAGAGGGGCTTCAATAGTTAATCTTAGTTGTGTTAGTGCATGTGGTAATGTCTTACAAACATTTGTTTGTTAATTTATCTTATCGATATCTTGATATAGTTGTTGGAATGAAGTACTAGTCTTCGGTAATTATCTTTTAAGGGAAATCATATCATTGACTAGACTTTGAACTGTAGGATTCGTAGAGGATGAGGGATGAGCATTAAGTACTTGGACTTCTTTCTTCTATTTTTTGGCCATAATAAGATCATCTTCTAACTCAACTGCCAAAGATTGTGCATCTGTTAAATCGACAATTGCACCTCTTTTGAGATGAAAATTTATATCAAGAGACATAGAATTAATAAAGAAACATTTCTAATTCGTAGCAGTTAATCTTTTAACAGTAAAAATTTTGTGCACAATTCTATTGATTTTGACTATAAATTCCCTCATGGGTTCGTGTATCTCCTTCTTGAGCTGAGTCAATTGAGCAAGAAGAGAATGTTCATCTTCTGCACTTTTGAACTTATTTTCAAACATAATTTTCATATCATTGTAGTTTGTGATTGAGGAATCAGTTAGATGACAAAACCATTATGTTGCAATATCAGTTAGAGTTTGCATAAAAAGCCTTATGGCTACATCTTGATGTTACACGCCTAACACACCACATGCTGCTGCAAAGGCACTCAAATGTTCGTTTGGTGATTGTCTTCCATCTTCATTAAATTTGGGTAAATTTTTGCTTATATTTTTAGGCAAAGAATTCAGGTTGGCCCCTAAATTTAGTGGACCTATGGCTGCGCCCCAAGGTTGGGCCATTGGAAGAAAACTTATAACAGAAGGAAAGATAGTACCAGAAAGAGTTAAGGATTGATAGACAAAGGATATAGAGGGTTTATGAGGGCTAGGAGGTCTACTTCTAACTTTTCTAACGTGGGTAGGAATATAAGAAAAATTTAAGCTTTGCAATGCTTGAAAAGTAGAATCCTCAATTCCTTTTCTTCTCAAAGACCTTGTGTATCTTCTGAAATCCAACATATGGTATTATAATTATTAACTTCATACTTCAGGGGGTTTATTTCCTTGCTGCATTTTCTGCTTACCTCCTTTGCCTGAGTAACAACAATCTCATATTATCAACCAATTGTTCTTCTCTTTCTAATATTCTGTTTGCTATCTTATAATCATCAATATTTCGAGGAGAACGTCAAGCAAAAGTATTTAACTGACTAATTATATCTTCCTATTCATCTTGAAAACCAAGATTAATTTGAAAAATATGAATTATATTTTTATGTGGATGTACCATTGTTGCCTCATATTAAGGCAACTAATCTTTCAGTAAAGATTTCAATTTCGATTCCCCAATGGAGTCGCCAAATATTGTTCGCTAATAGATTTGTCCTTATCTAAAAAATGTTTTATTTTGATTCCATACCCTTCTTCTTTCAAGAACAAATAAGTTAAACAATAAATGGGTAAACTATTAAGATTAGTTCCCCTCTGAATTAAGGTACAATTTCCTTTAAGATTTTCAATGAATTCAAATATTCAGCTACACTTTTAACCAAAAAGTGTTTTAAAGGTAAACTAACATCCAGACATCATGTTATGAATGCAAGATTTTATAATAGTAATGGATAATATAATACATAGATTCTATTTTTGATAACGATTAAATAGATAAACATATATATAGCTGAACTAGTAAAGGATAAAACACATACAATGACTTGTCTAATAGAAGAGTAATTACTGTATAAAAAAAAATTTCACACAGAAAACTTAATTTCAAATACTCAAATGTACAGATCTAAGTATTCAACAATTAATTCTCCTTATCATTCACAGATAAAAAATATTTCAAACAAACATCACATATATTGTCAATAACAGTGGTCCAGTTCTGAAATTTTCTAACTCCTTTCTCTCCTCATCTTTTACAATTATATATATATATATATATATATATAGTTGCCATAACTAATCCACCTGTCAAACTAAACCAGAGTTAAAATAATTCTGACTCATACGGGATTTAATTTTTTACAAATTCAATAAAGATCAAGTTTTGAATAGAAAAACAACTGAATAACTGAATAAAAGAAAGCATGCAAGTAAAATCATTACTAAAGTGATGGACTAGGATCTCTAGATTTGCCGTGTTCGGTTGGGTAGACACGTTGAGCTTTTCACTCTTGCAATGTTGTAACAAACTCCTAATTTTTTAAAAGATTGGGATTGCTGACGTGTTTTATCCTTGCTTTTCAGATGTTTTCTTTCCTCCAAATTTTCTGCATCTTTTGTGTGCTCTGGGAGAGTGTCGATGCAGCGACAAAGAAGTGAATCTACCTTTGAAATCTGATAAAAATCGTCAGTTGATAAGTTGTCACTTTCTTTAATGATGTTGATCCTTTCCCTAAAGGATTGAATCACAATATTGATATCTTTTTCTAGTTTTTAATCATCTTTTATGTATTTGATATCAATACTTTGTAGATCATGCTCTAATGATTGAACGAATTCAGTTATTTTCTTGATCATTTTTGTGATTTTCATTCGTCCTTGTTGGGATACTGAATTTCTCTATTCAATATTTTTCCTACTTACATATAATACATCTTCATCCAAACCTGTCAAGTTTTTTTCTGACAAAAACTTTGTTATTCCATACTTTTATACTTCATAAATCTGGTTCATCATGCTCATCCATTTTTCTTCATGTTTTATCCACAAGGCATTTTGTGTCTTCAAATCTTCAACATTAATTATGGTTAGATCATACACATTCTTTAATTTATGGATGTATTCCATACCTTTCTAGATGATGCTATCCAACTAATTATCAAATACCTTGGTAACCATTTTACCTATGTGTATCTGGTCTATCATCTTTTGATTGACAGGAGATTTTGGATCAAAAGATAGGGGTAGTTAGGTGATCGATTGTGGATCTAGACTATGAATGGCATCGATGTGCTCTACCATTGATCGCATAGTCTGTTTTAATTCTCTTTTATATTTTTCATCTTTCCAAGTTCTACTATCTTTTTAGTGGACGCTTCAAGGTGATGCACATCTACGACATGTGATGCAGCCCCAAGATCTATCTTTTTAATTATAAAATCTTGAATTGTAGGATCTTGAACTTCTTCATTGATTATTGGCATGGCTATTTCTGCATTCTAGTTTCCTATATTAAGATCGACGCCTACTCTGGATGTTGTTTTTAACTTTTTGGATTTAGGAGTTTTCTCTAAATGTTTACTCACCATATCCTCTAAGGGTAAATAAAATGAAACTATTTTATTTTCATTGCTGATTGAACTTTTCAGCCATTTAGGTGCAGAGGTTGAGGTTTCTTTATCAGGATTTGGTTGATCAGAAGGCATGTTTAAAATAATCATTAGTTTGGTAGAATTAGAAGCAATCACTGTTTGTTGATCTGTACTAACATTTTCTACCATTGATGAATCAAATTATTTATCACCTTTGGCTTCCCCTGAATCCTCTTCAGAATTTAAATCAACAATCATTTTTTCAAAAAATTGACTCTTTTTCTTGCTTTGAGTCTTTAATCTGGTGGCACAAAGAGGCAGAGTAGTTATAAGGGCCTTCTCAGATCTTTTGATGACAGGATCCCTTCCAATTTTTGACTTGGAAGTACCTGTATCACAAATAGCAATAAGATGGTTGATGAGCTTATTGGGGATGGTGATTCAATTATTGATAGACACAACTAGGAAGCTTTGTTTTGAGTTCCCCCTCAGTTTTTGCTCTCTTAATCATTTCTCAGTTCTCCTTATCACTGGGAGGGTCTTAACCTTAATTATTTATTCTTCATTTTTTTTCCAATCAATTTTTGGAATAGGTGATTGTTTTATTTGTTTAAATTGCGGATCAATAACCCATTTTTCATTATCAAAATTTTTAGAAATATCCATATTTAAATTGTGGTTAATAATTTGCCCTAAAGAGAACCTGGACCATAGTCTTCTTCTGACTTTAAATTCATCTAAAAAATCTTCCCAATAATCCTCCAATTGAGGGATATGTGAAATCACTATCCCAAGATCCAAGTTATCCTTGGCAAAACCCTTGCTATAAAATTGGGATCTAGCTATGAAGTTCTGAAAATTAATTTTTTTAAGATCCAATTCTAAATTCAAATCATCAGAAGTTGACTTGCATGAATAACATCTAAGTTCAATAGGAAAAGATATACTAGATTTCTTTTTTATTGAATTTTTTTATCTACATGTGCTAATTGTCTACAGACTTCTATTAACACAAATTGGTCAAAAACCTACGTAGATAACCCTAAAGGTTCACCGTCAAAACCACCAACTTTGATATAAGTGAACTTGGAAAATTGAGTGAAGAAACTACCATAAATGTTGATTAGTTGCATAGCTTCATCATACAACCTTTTATTGATGTTGTTTGATAATTCAAAAGTCATTCTCCCAATAAAAACATCATTGACACTCATGTAATTCTCATAGCAATTATGCATTTGTAACTATGAGTAATAATGATAAATTTTGTTGTCTTCAGCCAATGGTGCATGTGGTAACCCTACCCATTGTCTTGTAGAAGCTAGGCAATAGAAGAGGTATGAAGACATATAAAACTCTTTATTTCCCAAACAATTATTTAAACCCAGATGCAAACATTTAGCTGCAATTTTTACCTAATCTAAATATTGCTCTCCTTGGAGGATCCCCTGTATGAAGAAGTACATCCAGTCTTCTCAATAATATGCATGAGCATTGCCCTTTAGCCTATGTAGTAATACTATAATAGCTTGCACTTATAGAATCATGTGATTTCTCGTTAATGGTCTGGGCAGTCTTGATCCCTCATTTTGGAATTTCAAAAGCCAATTCCTAGCAATCACGCTCTTGTAAATTGCTTTCTCTAATAAAAAATAACCATAGGAAGAAGTAATATTAAGGTCAGAGTATGGTTCCTTGGGAAGAATTCTCATCATAGACATTAGGGTTTATCTGTTGATATGCAGTAAAACATTGCCATCTGTAGTCCTGGTGCATCTGTTATGAGGTTCATATCTATTTATGCATTCAAGGACTAATTCAGGGCATTGGATAGCCATGGGAAAGGTTGCAGCTTCAACTAGGCCACTTTTTACTATCTTCTACATCATAAGATTTGACACAAGATTTCTAGCCCTTTCCTTAAAATCTTCCAAGTCATATTGGACCAAATAAGTGTCCCTAATTTCAAGAAGAGAACATATGAGACTAGGACCATGTTTGTAATCAAGACATGTAGATTTCATGGCTATAGGTTGGAGGATATAATGAAAAAAAAAAGTTTTGAACTTCTTAAATAATGTCATAAATTTATGGAAACGACTTATAGTAAGAGTAAAACTCACCTTTAAATTTATCTAAAATCATTGCGAATTCGAGCAATCAAATATCTTATACCACCTGTGTTGTTTTCCTTTATATCGCCCAGTATGCTTGTTTGCTAAATTTAAATTATTCTCTTTTGATACATACATTAACCATATCAAATAATTAAATCGAAACAATACGTGCTAATCATGCTTGATAAAACACGCATTATGACATATGCATTAATGGCGAGCATTTTTTTACACGTGCTTTTGATGAGTAATGATTATCCATAACCTCATGAAAATCTTTTTTTTTTTGCTTTATAATGAGTTCTAGATATATTCTCCTCTAAATCTTCCACTAATTTTAACCTAGAGAAAGCCTTAGAGCAAGATGAGAATATAGTCATTGAACCATTGAACCATTGAAAGTGTGGTTCAATTTCGAGGTTCAATGATATGAGATAAACTACATAGATTAACCAATAGTCACATGATCTTTCTAGAGACTTTGAACTTTGAAACATTGAGCCATTGAACTTTTGAACTCCGCTATGTAGGTTCAATCGATAAGTTCAATCTATAGGTTAAATCGATAGATTCAACTATACATTAAGTTTATACAAGGGAACTGAGTGAACATGATTCTTTACAAAACATCAAGTATTGAATTCTTGAACCATTGAGCTCTTGAACCGTTGAACTTTTGAACTTCGAAAAAGGGTTCAGGTTCAACCGAAAGGTTCAAAGTCAAAAATTGAAATACACAAAGGGACAAACAGTTCACTTTGAGAAACATTGAACTAGTTGAACTCTTGAACTCCGAGAAAGGTTCAAGTTCAAAGGTTCAATTTTTTTAAGAATTTACACACAAAAGGTGATAAGTGGGTGAACTTCTTTTATGGAAAAATTCATGAAAAATTGAATAAGGGCGACTCAAAAGGTAACAATAATAAATGTAATTTATCTAGAATTTATGAAGTGTCTCTCACCTCTTTTCTCCACTTATAAGATTTGGGAGTTACTTGCACAATTAACTCCTCTCCCCAAATGTCACACACTTACCTCTACTTTATTTGGAAAAAGACATTTGGCACACACTAAGGAGGCCTTGTAAGGCCACAATGGAATTCTTATAACTCCCTCGTCATTCTTTTTGCTATATTTAAAGAGCCCTCTCCTACTCTCTTCTATAAAAATATTGCTCTTACAATTTTGTGATGTTTATTTTGGCTTGAGGCCACTCCTCTCTCTTTCTCTTGGCTTATAATTGCTATTGTACTTGGATATTAATTATTTACAAGTATTCTAATAGATTACGGGATTTTTATTTGTTTGACAGTTTCCTTATCAACTCTTGTCTCTCATTTTGTGGCTTGATTCACTCTCAAGGTAAAATTACTTCATTTTACATTCATTTTCTCTATGGTTTTCAACATTATTAATGTGTTCTTGGTTAATTTTATAATAGTTCATGACTTGAAGTTGTTCAAATTTTCTTGATTTGTTATTGTTTAAGTATTTTTTGCCTTGTTTTTTTATTTTTATGTTAGTGTAATGCAATTTTTTTGGTTATTTAATGGATTTTAGCACTTTGATGATTTTTTTAGAATATTATCTAAATGTTACTATCTATTCAAGGGATAATATCATAATGTAGATACTAAAATCTGATTATATATAATATCTCAATTGTGTATGCTTGACAAATACCAATAAGGGATCTATCTATTAGTTTTAAACATTCTTGCTGCTGAAAGGCTCACATTCACCATATCTTTATGCATAACTGCTTATCTTATAGATTGAGCCTATCATTTTGATGATGTAGATAACCTATACACTACAAAAGTGTGACATGAAACCCTAATAGGTCTAGGCCATCACTTCTTGATACCTTGAATATTTTATACATGACAAAAGCATCGAGCCATCAATAAAAGAATCAATTCAAGTGTCCATAGGTTGATGGATGTGTCCAAGCCTCTAGAAATAATACTAACAAAATTTGGCAACATGATCTTGAGCATTGGTCTACCTGCTTTCATACTTGCATATCTCAAATCTACTTACACATCTGAAAACATGTTAAATATTATCTCTTATTTGTGTTGCAAATATTAGAATATCAATTATCATTGTACTTTCCATATTTGATAATTTTCTAGATTAAGTATATTATGTTATCTAAATTAATTTAATTGACATGCTTTATAATAGTTTTATCCATCCATTTGATTAGGCTATTATACCCCTTTAACCCTCATACCAAACTCTAGTCTAAAAAAATGTCTAAACATTTGGTAAACCCAACTCTGAGTATTCTCATGCAACTCCTAGCTTGCTCTAGGGTTTTTGATTTCAACAATTTGTATATTTTATTTTTTCATTACTTTTGACATCTTTATTTTCATTTAGAATATATGAACAATGTTAAGAAAGACCATTTTGAAATGGAAGATAAACAAGCCTTAATTAATCATTTAAATACAAATAATTAATTAATTAATGCATTCTTACATGTTACACAAGAAGAAATTAGTATACATGTTAAGGCTAATACATCCACATCCAATAATGGTGGACCTTTAGATCGTACAATTATTACATCTTCCATATGAACAATTTATACTTCAACTCAATTACCAATTCCAATGCTTTCTTCAACACAAGTGGTGTTTTCATCCCCTTTGATGACTTCTCAAATCTCATATCTAAATCCCAATGGGTCTACTTGCAAACTCTTCTCTAGGTTATTCAAACTTTGGAGGATAAGGTTACCAACATTTAAAAAAAAAATTAAAATTAAATCATGTTATTGATTCACATAATGTATTACATAATTCTCTAGCACCTGTGATATCTTTGCACCCTTTGCCAACCATTTTTGTTGCACCCAAGTTCGTGATGGCAAGGGTGATCTTGAACAACATATTTGGTCTTTCTATGCATCATTCCTTGATCATGCTTCAAATGATAAAATTTTGATCAAATTATTTTCAATGATCCTAAAATACAATGATTTAAGATAGTTATATACTTACCAAACCAATCAGTGAAAACATTCAAACATCTAGCAAATCAATTTCTAGTTCATTTCTCTATCAACATCATTGAAAATATGTCATGTGTAGAAATTCATAAGATTAAACAAGTAAACAATGAACCATTAATGAATATGATTTAAGGCATAAAATAATGTTGGCCAAATGACAAATATAATGGCAAATAAAGAGCTTCAAGACATATTCAAGCAAAGTTTGCTTGTACCATGACATGAGTCTATTGTCTTCAAAAAGTTTAAATCTTTTGATGACTTATGCCATATTTTCTAAGATCTTGAAATAAAAATTATCTCATTGAAATTTTTTAATTATGTATCAAACATACCAACTACATCTACTACCAAGTTTCATATCAAACCAAGCTACAAAGTTAAACCTACAAAACTTTAAAAGGAAACAACCACAATAGTTAATGTAGTGTCACAACAACTTATTCAACTTATCTTATCCAATACACCTAAGAGATAATTTAAATGATTACCTAAGTTTCCAAGTTTGTTACTTAATAAGCTTGTGGAGTGTCATCTCATATCTATCCATCCTCCTATAGAGGTTGATACGAGTTAACCTCTAACAAAAGGATATGATGCCAATACATATTGTGACTATCACCAAGGCATCATACATTCTATAAACAAATGTTATATATTGAAACACAAGATCCAAGACCTTATTAGTAATAATCATATTACCTTTGATGATCCTATAAATAATTTAGGGTCATAACCTAGTGACTATCAAAACCAAAAGATGTTTAATGATTCATTACATGATCATTCTAAGAAAAATCTAGAAGTGCAAATGGCATATAATGCACATCTTCATCCACCATGTTAGGGGAACCCATTAGATGGGATTAGTGGCACACTTACACACATTATACCTCATATGGTTCATAGACCTTATACTACATTCAATGATAGTGAAATTATGGCTGATGATTCAACTCTTCACTTGTTTATTAGAGCATACCTTGATCATCAACCTATACATAGTGTTATGGTCGATAATGGTTCTAGTGATATCGTATATACCATGTTGTTACTCATACATGATATATACATGATGATTTATAACCTATGAACAAAATGGTTGGAACATTCAATGGGACATCACAATAGGTTATTGGTGAGATTGATTTACCTTTACAAGTTGGTTTGACACATGTGATCACTACCTTTTATGTCATACCATACACGAGCGCATTTGATATGTTATTGAGTCAACCTTGGATACATAAACTCTATGCTTTGCATTTCATAGTGCATGGGTGGATTAAATACATTCATACCAATAGGGTAATTATAGCTTCTGAAATTCCATATAAACATACACTTGAATAAAAAAAGTTTTATTCTAAAATAACTAATTTTAAAACATATTAAGATTAATCATGCACGAAAAGGTAAGAAATAGGGAATACCATTTTATATGTGGGTGATACTTGAGAGACCATTGCACCATAGATATATAATGGACTCCATAGAGTCTTCATCTACATCTACATGGTCCACCCAGTTGCTAAAACCAAATAAACATGTTTCAATTACATTTACAATGAAGAAACCACGACACTAAAAAATGGGTTCCAAGAACCATCACTCCTTATATTTCCTCTTCATGACCACATATTCCTATGAGACATGAGCAAAGTACCATATATTCTATAGTTATAGATATGACACCTATATGGGCCTCTTGACAATATCACGAGTTTGATGTACCATATTATGAGTTTAGAGCTTCCTATGAGCATCCACTAGATGGGATCATAGGCTATACTTTTTCCTATTAAATATTCTTAAAAAATTAAAAAAAATCAATTATTAGAATAAAATAAAAAAATATTCTAATAAATAAAAAATACAAAAAAAATTCAACATACACATGTTTACTACTTCTTTGACATTTAATTTGTTTACTTTATGTTAGTAGATAACACATCATTTTTTTACTATAGACATATGCTTCACCTGTAATTGAGAGTTATACATGCATATATTAGATCCAATATAGATGCACATGTAGATGTTGAACCTTTCCTCTTGCCACATCACATACTATATTGGGAGCATCTTGCTTCTATTTGATCATGATCGATATAAGTTATATTATTTTATGATCACTTTTCCATTATCATGATGAGCTTATCTACTAATGCTTAGACATGTCTCTACTCATGCTTACATCTTATTCTGTGTACTTAATATGCTACGTTACATGACATTTTTTGCCAATACATATGTAAGGACTAGTATGATATGCTTATGTTTTTTGTTTATACTTCGTTTATTCACATTGTCACTTCCTTGAGTGTATTTCATGTTTTCTATTGTCTTATTGGTGGAACATTTGAATATGTTACATACTTGTGAGCCCTTGTACAATTGTGCATCATTCCTTTGTGAGTGGACATTTGAATATGTTCTCCCTTTAAGTGTGTGACATTTGAACATGTCCTTATTTGTAGTTTCCTTAGACCCCCTTTTCATATGACATTGAGTGATCTTGTGTGTGTGCTTTTGCTAAGCTTGTATTGTAAATTTATAGACATTTTCATGATCCATATCATGCATCTTAGGGCTTGTTATGATCACATACTGTGAGCTTCATTGATATGTCTACTTAAACATGTTAATCCTATATGTTACATGATTCATACACATATAATATAACAATCTTATCATTTTAAGGTAAGGTGACTACCATATTTAACTCCCATCACTTCAAAAGTGGGGGGCATATTAATTATGTTATGACATAGATATATGATTCCACACATACATAGTTGGCAGAATTTGATATAATTTACATGATTTAGATATACACTTGGGTCATAATCCTATATATTTGGCACTAATTTTTATAGATTTAGGAGATAATTTTTAATATTTGTGACATATATTATACACAATAATAGAGAAAATGTTACATTTTGATAGATATTTTAGCTTGAATGTCATGAAAATGCACCCAAAATTATAAATACATATTTAAAACATTTTACAAAGAAACACCATTTTTACCAAGAAGCACCATTTTGAGGTTTTCTTGTCTATAGCAATTGAATCTTTGAGTAGTGTGATTGAGATTAGATGCCCTCGATAGCATTAGAAATAATTACCTTTTTTAGGTTGAGTTGGTTATACTTCTTATCTTGGATTTATTATACATTCACTTGAGTTGTGCGATTGAGATTTAGTGATCTCAATGGTCGTATCACAACTCACCCTTGCACTAGATTGGGGGCATAATTACCATCCAAATTTTCTCTTAAAAATTTCAAGGTTCAGGTTTGAACCTCTCTTAACTCTAAATGCTTCATAAAGAAGCATATTTACCAAATCAAAGCACCAAGAGGAAACATATTTGCATTGACATACAAGTGTACTCCTTCTTTGCTCTCTTAACTTTTCATACATTTCAATTATTCAATTTCAAATTACATGCATTGATTTATATTGTAACATGCTCTTGGTTATAGGTTATACACTAGCAATAAATTCACCAAGGTTCAAGTAAAGGTAAGGTGTGTTGTACACAACCATGTATGCATTTATTTATTTACCTAGTAATTTCATCCTTCTACATTACATATTACAGGGGGTAAATGTAGATACTAAAATATGAATATATATAGCATCTTAGTCTTTTACACTTGAAAAATACTAATTATGGCTCAATCCTTCAATTTTAGACCTTCCTACTGTCAAAGGCTCTCATTTGCCATCTCATTGTGCCTAATTACTTATCTTATGGACCGAAATTATCATTTTGATGACCCAAATCACCTATACACTACATAAAGTCAAAAAAACCATAATAAGTATAATGGTTGCTTTTCAATACATCGAATATTCCATAAAATTGGAATAATTAGCTATCCACATTGCAATACTAGTAGTTGAGGTGGTCATGCATGAAAACAAAGTGTTTCAATTTCCATTATCTCTCTAAAATGACCCCAACTCTCAAGCTCTCTTGAGACACATATAACATACACAAACTCCAAATCCTAATCAAATTCACAATTCCAAAAAAAGAGACGACATAAAATCATAATAGACTTGATGTTAAAGCAAATCCGAGCTGATGCTCACATGCAACAACAATCATACCCAATAGTTACCCTTGCACATTAATGATGATGTCATGATGATGCTTTTCAACATTTTTTATAACAAATTGATCATTCAAACCCAATTGTAGCTAAATAAATGTGCTACTTGTATTTAAGTATCACAATACATGTATAATATGGTCATAATGCTTACTTAATAAATGAAACAATGACGAGGATAAAAAATATGAGGAAATAGGGAAATATTAGGCTCTTTATCTCATTTGTATGTTGTCATAAATTTTCCTTTGCTTCCTTATCATGAATTTATGCACTAAAACACCTATATGTATAAAAATGGATTAGGAAAGTTTTGGGAGTATGTACCAGGGTTAGTGACTAGTGAGAAATAACTAATCATCTTATTGTCAGACCTTATAAATATAACAAAAAAATTGAAAAACAAAAATTATATAATGTGGATAACTTTAGCAAAGGCTCTGATAGTGCTCCACAATAAAATGATAGCTCAAACATTGATAAATTCACTAATGATTTCCTTTTAATAAAATTGAGTATTAACACTTTTATTTTTATAGGTAAAATTTTATTTCAAATTTAAAAATATTAACACTCGCACTGACTTCCAATAGCTAAGAGCTAAAAAAGGTGAAAGAGGAGGACACCAAGACAACTAACTTAAACCGTATCTAAAGAAATGGATAAAACGAGGATTAGTGTTGGGAGAATGACTATACACAATAAACTAATGCAAAAGAGAGCTATGCTATGAAAACCTTAAATACAAAAATATAATGACAAACACATATATATGTATGATTTCACCTAGGAAAACCTTTCAGGTAAAAAACCTAGCACAATAACCTTCTTGATTATAACATAAACAAAATCAATTTTACAATGCTACAACAAGTCACATGTTTTTATAACCTGCAAATAAGGATTTAATGTATATTATAATTCACACACTCAATTATGTGTATTCATAATTCATGCATGTAAGCATGCATTCATCCACACATCTTCCTAATAAGAATAATTTTTATATCCAACACTCACTTTATAATTCCTATGCAACATGGTAACCATGAATTAATGAGCCAAGTGATCATTTCATAGCATTCCTCAATAAATCCATGTCAGTGTGCCAGTGAGATATTTTTCACACTTCTTTAGTCTAATAGATAAAATTAGACAAGTCTATTATAATGTCTTAAGTCAACTTCCATTACTTGACATATAACATAACTCCTCGCAACACCTTACTTTTTCTCAACCATTACGTTCCACTTCACAACCTTCTATAGTGTAGTGAAACCGATAGAGAACCCTTCATAACTCTACTATCATTATTGCATTTTGAAAACCTTGAACAATTATCCTAAGTAGTTTACATGTAATCCTTCACAAATATTCATGTTTGAGCAATATGCCTGCATAACATCCTATGCAGTCAGTGCTTGCATAATATCAACCTTGCATATAATTACCATTGCCCAAATCCATGCAAAGTAGAGAGATTTTGTGATAATCATGCACTTTTTGAATGCTTTGTATAAGGGAGCATGCATTCATCCTCTTGCAACTTTAGGAAATCAAGGCGATTTCCTTCATGCACTAAGAGAACATCTAAGTACTTACTATCTTATTCAATAAATCTGCAACACTTTCCTTTATGTCCACCTTCTCTATATTTATCTTTCTCTCTTCTTTAATTTCCATTGAAAAAGGATATCACACATCAATGTGCTTCATATGAGAATGATACTCAAGGTTATCTTCCAAATGGATTGTGCTTTGACTTTTGCAATTTATCCTTCTGATACTTTGTGTGAGCTAAACCATAAAAGATAACCTTTGAAGCCACATTGCTTCCTTTCTCACATGAGTAGCTATGATATATTCAAATTCTGTAGTGGATATCACAACATAACATAACGCTTATTGATTTAATTTATTACTCCACTAAATAAGTTGAATGCATATGCACTAATAGATCTATGAAATTTAAGATTTCCAACCCAATTAGAATCCACAAATCCCTATAGATTCAAATTCTTGATTTTACTAGATTTTCCTTGATAAAAAATTGCATAGTTAGACATCCTATGTAAACACCTAAATATTTTATTCACTTTTTCCCAAATGATCCTTTCTTGGACCGGACATGAATCTTATTACTACTCCCACTGCTTGCATAATGTCAGGTCTTGTATAAATCATTATGTACATCAATCTTCCCACTAAACTTACATATGAACTTGAACCCTATCCTTCAAATTCTGTTGTGTCTTTGGACATTGCACATTTGATAGTTTTTGACCAACTATAAAAGGAATGTGCATAGGATTGTTCTAGTACATCTTGAACATTTCCAATATTATTTCAATGTACTTACTTTGGTCTAGCTATATCTTCTTGATCACACGATCTCAGTTGATTTATGTGCATGAGATGAATATTATAACACCAAGATCTTTCATGTCAAACTATGCAAATAGTTGAGACTTCACCTGCTTGATCATACCCTTATCATTTATGATCAACAACATGTAATCCACATAGAGAACTATGATGATGAAGTTATCACCCACTTCCTTGTAGTAAACACAAGGATCAAATTTATTGCATGAATGCCCAAATCAAACCACATAATATTCAAACTTATGATTTTGTATTATAGTTGATTACTTCATGCCATACAAGGACTTATTCAATCTACAGACCTAGTCCTCTTTTCCTTTCACCTTTACTATTTTTAGTTTCGATATGTAGATTTATTCTTTAAGCTCTCCATGTAAAAAAGTTCTCTCAACACCCATTTGATCTATATTAAGATAAAAAATAGTAGTAATTACTAAAAGAAACCTAAGTAATGTCAATTTCACAACAAGAGAAATGGTACACCAAATTAAATTCCATATACTAAACACTTGGCTCTCCATGAAGGTATTGAATATCATATACTCCATTAACACACTATTGGAAACCCATCAAGTGACTTATTCAATATGCAAACCAAAAATCTTTGCCTCATATAATTATTTATCTCTCCCTAAGAGAGATCACCATGTAGGAATAATGCTACTTCAACTCCTTGAACAACAACTAGTGCACGTAGCACTCTTGATAGTCGTGAGAAGATAAGATCTCACAGAAGTCAAAACTAGACTTCTCCATATAGCCTTCGAGATATCAATATGACACAAGTTCATTGGACCAATCACAACTCCTGAGAAGTCATCGTTCTACTCAGTGCATCACTGTACATACCAAGTTTGTTTTCAAGCCTCAAGAATGCATCCAAAATACATCATGCTCTACCGAAGGTTGCCAAAACACCAACTCATGTGAATCTAATGTTATTCCATGCATTGGTCTACCTATCAAATGCCACAACCATATACACAACACTCCAACACCCTAAGTTATATGGTCAACACCGACCTTCTCCTTTTGAGAACACAAGGTCTCAGTTTTTCTTCTGCATGTAACCTTCAACTACCAATCATGCCAAACATGACACAAACAAACTAATTATAGTTCCAGAGAGGTCATCACACTACTCAGTAGACCAATGCACCTACCAAGTTTTTTAGCCTAAAAAATGCATCCAAATGCATCACGCTCTACCACATGTCCAAACACACAACCTTATCCTTCTGAGAATAGTAGGTCTCACTTGTTCATCTGCATCTTCATCTTCTTCATCCTTAACTACTTTAAAACAAGTGCAACTTCAATTTTCTTTGTACCTCATTCTTTTGTATGGATTTTTTGTCTTCTACATCTCAACTAACAACATGTGGTCAGTAGGATACCACATCATACACCCCTTTTATTTATTTCTAAGAACCACAATAAGGTCATGCCTTGTATTCAATATCCTCTAAAGGAGACCATCTTAATCCTCAAGATATAGAGTTACTTATCCATTATGAACACTATGTAAGTTGTTGACTTATTTGGCAAAGCTTGTTAAGCTTTCTCCTCCATTCTCCTGTAGGTTTCTCCTCAACAACATGAAGATAATAGGATATTCACCGAGAGATACTCCACCTTGCTCCATAGAAAGATACATGCCATACCATTTTCTTATTTAATCTCCAACTTGATTTCTCCTCTTGTCACAGTAGCTTCAACTTGCACAACCAACCAAAAAAAGAAAACACTCACACAATAATTTTTCACCATCGCTTTGATACCACATGTTAAAAATCAAAGTTTCATAACCAAAGATTTGATATCACATGTTAGGAATAAAACTCTGATACTACATGTTAGATCAATGAGCAATATCCTAAGAATCTAATTAGTGTTATTAATAATGTTTGTTTTATGGAGGAAACCTAGAGAGTAACATTTGCTTTTGAAATGTGCACTATGGGCTGATAAAACCATGTATAAACAAGAATCAAAATATTTTCCATTTTTATTAGATTTTAGACAAGATACAATGTTTCCTACTAATTTAAATTTACCACATATTAGTTCATGTAAGAATACATGGGGGAAAATAATATGGTGCAATCAAGGTTATTTGATGTCATTCAGAAGGAATATGGTCGAGACCAAGCTTTATTGAGTTTTAGAAAACATCATGATATATTCAAGAGATGGTTTGAAAAAATGGAAAAATTTAAAGATTCTATAATCTCATATCTAGTCTTACTATGGGACAAGGCCCACAAAAGGAAAGGAAAATATGCCAATCTAGATCTACTATGGATTGGCCCTTACTATATTTATGAAATCTTGGGATGAAATGATTTCATATTGAGGGATTTACAAGGAAACAAAATGATGATATCAGTGAATGGAAAATACTTGATGCACTACTTCTTGGCTATTCCATCCACAAATACTGCTAGGGTGACTAAATTGTAGTTTAAGTTAATGTAGGATTATACTAGTTTGTTTTATAATCTTGCTTTCATATATTAGTTTGATTTTTATTCTCGCTTTCGTAGATTATTTTGCTTATTATTTTTGCTTTCATAGTCTTAAAATATTGTTTGGTATTTTCCTATTTTTGTAGACTAGTTTTTTTGATATTATTACTTTCATAGTCTTAATTTCTTATTTAGTATTTTGTTATTTTCATTGATTAGTTTTCTTGATATTATTGTTTTAATATGTTAATTTACTTTTCATACTTGGTAGCTTAATATATATATTTTTAAGACATAATTAAACAAAACCTAGAACTTCATTCTCCACATCCACCAAATAGAGCTTGATCATTTCTAATTTTCATTGTGTCTCCACTACATAACCGCATCCAGATATGTTTTAGTCATATTTAATTGGAAATGAGTTGGGATCATTATGGGAATGTTTTGAAATTCAAAAAAATTGTAGACTTTGGGTGAAATTTTGCTATTATGTTTTGTTTTATTATTTTCATTATCACAATAAAGATAGTTTGTTTAATTTTATTATATTTTCATCAAAAAAATAAAAATAGAAAAATAAAGATAATTTTTAGATTTTTCACATAAATTTAAAACAAGTATTCTCATGGAGAGAGTCATAATTGAAGCTCATCACAGTAAAAATTTCTTTAAAAAATATGAGAAAGTAACATAAAGATCACTTATGACTTTTGTTGGATGGGGTCAAGTTGACTTGAAGACGTCGGGGATTTCTTATTTGATTTTCCCTTTACTATGAAAATATTAGTTCCCAACCCTTAAGTGTGTGTGTGTGTGTGTATACTCTTATCTTATGTATAAGACAATATTAAATATTCAATGATAAGATAATATTAAAAAAAAAAAAATCTTACAGGGTGATTTGAGAAATCTCCATTGGGACTGTCAATACCTTGTTGGTAGGGGAACAAGACCTAGAGTGGAACCAAATGTAACTCTATTAGAGCTTTAGATGCTAAGATGGAAACATAACAATACCTAGCCTTCTCCCCAAGCTATTCCCTATAAAATAGAAAAAAAATATCTATTAGAAGTTCCAATCAAGTGGTTGCTCTTATGCTCTATCAAAAATCCTCATGATAAGGTAAATTAATCATTCACACATTGTTTAATTGTTTCAAAATGTGGAGACCCAATATGTTACATGATTAACCTAGAACTGACGTTTACTTTTTTATTCAAAAACATTTGAATTTCATTATATTGATTGCTTAATTTCCACCCAAGATAAAACCAAAAAGTATTGATTTCTAAACACTTAATAATATTTTCCCCATAAATGTTGTCATTTTTTGTGGCCAACACACCCCATTTCTTCTAAATAAATGGGGTTCTTTTATTGTTAAATTGAGACATCTTGTTATTTATAGAATCATTTTTATCTCAATTAGTAAATTAGGTATACCAAATTTTCACAAGCTATTCACAATTTAATTCATATGGTGATCCTTCTAGTCAAGGTTTTGTGACCCTTTTTAATATTGGCCTAAGTCTTAAGGAACGCCTATTTTTTATTACTCATGGCCTCCCTTCAAAATTTTCTAAGTCTAATTGGTGGCCCTTAGTATTTTCTTAAGGTTCATATCTATTATATCACTATTGTGTGTCACATTTGGATCACATTGAGACATTTTTATAAAGGTGGACCCTTAGAACTATACATCAAATTTGAAAAATTCAAGGGTTTACACACTTTGTAAATCCATTTTTGAATCCCATGAAATCCATAACTCTGTGACCTATGGTTTCCTCCCACGTGTCCATTTATGAGTCGTAATATTTCAAAGTACATGAACCCTATTGTCATCAGAGCCATGCCACATGTCCTGTGAACTTTGAATTTTAACCCTATAGATAGTGTTATGGTCTCATGATCATTATATGGAAGCCACAAGTCATATTTGTGATCACAATTATTTAAATTGATTGCACATATATTTTAATAAATTTTAAAATTAATTTAGGTCACTTTAGTTTATGTAGGGATATGGACCCAGTGAGAGTATAAACCCAATTGGAGAATCTACATGAAACATAAGGTCATGTCACACCAAAGGACTCTATGAATGATGCCACTTCATGATTTTGAGTGGATGATCTCCATTTGTCACTTAAAAATATATCATCTTGTAAATTATACGTCATGTGATCATTTCAAGTGGTTGATGGAGATTCTTCATTCACTAGAGACTAAATTTGATGTCCATCAAACCATCACAAATCTTCTCTCATGAGCTCAAGGCTCCATGATGCTACCACATGGATGGTATACTCCATGGATGCTAAATTAAATTTGATTCAAATCACTGCCCATCACTAGTTCACAACAAAATTCCTCAGCATTGATGAATTAACAAGGATATTCACACAATGATCTTTTTAATTTGAATTTCATTTAATTCATAGAGGATATTTCACAGGTGATGGCCTCTCCAGATCAAGTTTAATGAGTAAAAATCATTGAATTTTAATGAATATCACAAAGAAACTCAATTTTGGGTGCATGTCACAACAAATAATGAAATGTAGTGAGCAGTCAAAGTAAAACACACAAAGCCATATTTTACATAGTGACATAATCCCAAGGGACCGTTTAATCTATGGGGATAGACCCATTCACCATTTAAATTGGAGTGATCTAATTTTTATTTTGGATTAAATATTTTTCACAATAATTCCACCTATCATTGATTCATAGCGGTTCATACTAAAATATGAACTAATTTTGTTTCATAGAGGAAAAATCATTAAAGGGTGTTAATTGATTGTAATGTATTAGTGAACAGGCATGGGAAATGTGTAATCATAGTTATGCACTAGTATCAACTATTAGAAATGTGGTATTAATTATGATCTGGTAGTAGACAACTAATAAATTATTATGTATTAGTTGTGATGCATTGTGACTTTGGTCCTTTCATCATATCTATAAATACTTTGTATTGAAACATTTTGCAGGAGAGAAAAATAAGGTAATTGGAGTGAGAATGAAATTTTATTACAATTTTTGGGCAAATCATGGGATCCATTATGAATGGTAATTTTTTAGTTTGCATCTTTTCTCACAATTACAATGTTTTAAGTTGTTCTTCAAACTGTGAAATGCTAAGATTTGATTTATGTGATTTCTTTTTGAATAAGTTATATTTGGACTAATTCTATTCTAACTATATTTCATATAAATGGTGATTACCAAGTAAAATATTTATATTTGGATGAGCATAATCAATTTTCCATAGTTGGATTATTTTGTCAAATTACATGTGAAATATTGATTGATATTATTTATCCTTCAGCTTTGGCATTGTGTTTTTACAAATTTAAATGCTCATTAGATTTGGTAAACACTATATTTATCAATAGAAGATTTAATCTTGTATGAGCTTAGTGAAATGAATGATTAATTTCACATCTAAATTTATTTTTTGCCTTACCTTACTTCCTATTTTCAGATTATTTATTAAATTTGGTTACATATGTATAGATTAGATTAGATTCACTATATATGTTCATCACTATATGTTTAATCCATTTTTATTGGGTTAATTAAATTAAATTCGGTGTGCAAATTCCCCATCCAATATCAAGGTCACAAACTTCCAAGCTATTCCACCAATAGAGGCCATTAGAGACTTGCAACCTGTAATTTGTGCCCTAGGCTAAATCACCAGTAGTCCTAAACTAAGAGGATGAAAACCCCAACCTATAGTGTGCATAAATTATGTATCAATAATTAGGTAATGAGGTTATTAATACTATTTATTCTACTCTTGTGCCTACTATGTTTATTCCTTCACATCTTGGTTTTATGCTTCTTTTGTGCCTCTTAATTCTAGACACGTTTATCAATCTACATATTTTGGTCATGGTCTTTCTCAAAATAATAGAATGTTTCTCGTTACATCTTTTACTTCTTCTCCTTCTCAAGATGTACTCCAACAAACTATTCAAAACATGCTTGCATAAATTCAATAACTTTCTCAAGGATCTCTAAAATTGATTCACATGGTTACTTCTCATGATATATTACTCAATATGTTGGTTTTATAAATCATTTTTTATACTTAACTTACCAATTTAATTGCACATAAATTTTAATTATTCAATGAAAAGGATTATACTTCACAACATATCAAACCATTTTATGTTTCATGTATTGGCTTTGCACAAAATGAAAGATTTTTTACTATGCTCTTTCCTCAAATTTATAAGAATTGTACCTTGGATTGGATTTACTCCATACCATTGGGCTCTATGCGTTATTTCAATTCTTTGGTTGATAGTTTATTAACTCATTTTTCAATCAACAATAGCCAAAATATCACATTTTCACAACTTGCATAGCTTAAATTAAAAATAATGCTTATGAAGATGCCTCATCGATCACCTAATAGTGAATTAAAAATTATTTTATCTCAAAGTTTGCCTTAACTTGTTAAGGAAAAAGTGATGTTTAACAAATCAATATTTTGATGAACTTTGTCATAGAGTTAAGAAGTATGAGATCAAGCTTATAGAGGCCAATATGATTAAATATGGGATTACATCCCTTATCTCAAATGGAGATAATTATCAAGGTAAAACAACATTCAAGGCTAAGGCTAATGATATTATTAATTTTCAATTACAGTTCATTTTAAGAGCCCATATCAGAAACCCCCTTAGGTTTGTTTAAGTGAATCCGAATTGCAATCTTAGATAATATGAAGATTTTTGAAAAAAAATCACTTTTTTAATTTTTTTATACAACCACCCATCTACACAATTAAAACATATGGGTTATGGTATAAATTTAAAAATAGTATCAAAAAATTTCCTAAACCTTAATATTATTGAGTATTTGTATTCCTATCAAAGAGCTATGCAATTTTAAAAAAAAATTCATCTCAATTTGAGTCTGTATGCAAAAATTATGGCCTCGTTAAATTGACATGCAATTACATCACATCATTTTTTCACCCGACAACATGCTGTTAGGTGAAAGCATCATGCTAATGTTGGGTGATAGCATCATGATGCAACTAGGTGGCACCATGTGTCACTTGATAGTATGATACAGTGAAACCAAATCCTAACTTCCCAAGGCCGTAACTTTTGCATACGGATTCAAATTGAGATGATTTCTTTTTGAAATTGCATAACTCTTTGAGAAGATACAAATATGCAATAATATTAAGGATTAAGAAAGTTTTTGATACCCTTTTTCCATTTATCCCATAACCTATCTATCAGGTAGCCTCAATATTTAACTTGGCAATGAGGTAAAGAATGAGACCTAAATGGTAACCCATATGAACATATGTACTATATATATAAGGTGAATTATATGGATGCCCTCATAATTATTGTAAATGATTGGTGAGTCGAACCCTAAAAAAATTTACATCCTAAATTTTTAGGAGAATGGGTCTTATGTACTACTCCCAAGAAATATCCAAACATAATTTCCCAAAAATTGAATATTCGTGAATTAAAGAATATTTGCCACTAAAATTTACCTTGTTTTCAAGTTAAGAGTGAGACAATAATGTAGTACCTTAACTAGAAAAACTTGTCATTCCTTATAAAATAGTGAAGATAATTTATACAGTTAGTTATGTCCTCATCAAATGCTTAAATGATTGTTTGAGTGCAACATGATATATTTACCTATAGATCATGAGTTTGACTCATCTTGAATTTTACTTAAGAATTGTGATGTCAATGTCTATTATGATTATCATAGAGATTTCGGTTATACTACCAATATATATTTCTAGTTAGTGCATAAGATTCAAGACTTATTGACAACAATGTAATTCAAGCAGAAGGTGTTGGGTTTATGATTCAAAAGGATTTTATTTTAATGCTTTAGATTTTGATTTGTTAAATAAATTGGTTACTCAGGAAAGTTGGTTTGCTTCCATAACCACCTGTGAAGATTTTTACGCTTTCACATTTCTTTGTAAAAATCATTCTCAATTTAATACAGTTTAACATTTTGTGTGAAATGCTCTCTCAATAATGTAATCTGTTCATTATTCCTATTGTAATATGGGCCAACAGTGGTATTAGAGCCATGACACACAGAAGAGGATAGAATAAATTTGAAAGCCATCCTAAAGCGCTGCACCCAGACCAGTAAGTATGGTGATTTGGCACTTGAAAATGCTCCAAGCAATTTTTTTGTTTGTCATTTCTATCAAAGTCCTCATAAAGACCTATTACGATATTGAAACTTTGGTTAGATGCTATTATTTTTCTTTGACAAATCTACATACATTGAAGGAGGATTATATGGTGGTTGAGTGTTTGCAAGGTACTTTTGTTTTATTTTCAAGCAAAATAAATTGACTTGTATGGCACTATGTTTTTTTATCTGGTAAATTTAAATCTATAGGCAGTCAATTATAGACTTGTATATTATACGACAGGTGATTTAAAATAGTTTTTTAATGTGTTAAAAAAAAAGAAAAAGAATGATCAATAGCATGTATGACTAGTTTTTTGTTGTTTTGTTGTGCTAGGATTTTTTTAAAAAAAAAGGAGGGATATCAAAATTCTAAATAGCATTGTACGATGATCTGATCTAAGGCAAAAAAATATTTAAAAATTAAACTCTCCTCCAGGTAATGGCGCAACATGGAATACGATATGCAAAGAATATTTTGGTTTGATTTTTCAGTTCAACATTGCTTCTTCCTATGGGATTCACAAAATAAAAAAAGGCCAGTGCCCCAAATTTATAAAAGGATTACTGTGAAAAGACTAAATTGTTTTTATTTGCTATGAAATAGTTTATAAAATATTATGCAGCATGTAATTTTTTTTTACTTTTTCATCCATAAAACCAAGGATATGTGTAATATTTTGCCCACATTAAATTGTTTGATGGGAAGGTGTATAGGGTGATTTTGTTAGCTCCTTGGACACGAAGAGTCAAGGGTTCAAATCACTTCTAATTATTTTTTTTGGGGTCAAATTGGCGATATAAGGGTGTATTTTTGACTTTTTGAGACATTTTTTGCCCAGTCACTCTTTTTGTGCAAAGGTGGTCATGTGACCAAGTGATTCATAGGTTTTCAAACATTCTAAACATAACATAATAGTTTATTTAAAATATGGAGCAGAGGAGCGAAGCGTGTGGACAATATTTGAAATGGGTTTTTTCCCACCTGGTTGGGCCCCTTGAGTGCGATAGGCGGGACCACGGATCCAATGGAGGTCACTACGGGTAGCAGTACCTCTGGGGATCTGTCCAAGAATCTATTAGGGGATAGTCCATCCAATGGATGGAAGAAGGCACTCGTAGGTGAAAAGATGTGTCCATCGAAAGGCATGTCGAGCCTCCCTATTCTCTCGAAGGGCAAGGCATTGAGTATCCCAGACGATCTGGTGGAGGAAATAGTGGCATCCATGGACCTTACCCTGGTTGGTAAGTTTTTTCTTTTTGTCCTAATATCGAAATGCTTAGGAGATGGATTCTGTCTAGGTGGAAAGTCAAAGGTAGTGTTTCAATCACAGCCATGGCTAGAGGTCTATTCCTTTTTAGATTTACGAATAGGGAGGACATGATTGCTACCCTTGCTGGAGGTCCCTGGCTATTTGGACCACATTCTCTAGCCTTATGCCTTTCGAAACCAGGATTTGATCCTAACTCGAACCTCAATAAGACAACACCTGCTTGGGTAAGATTACTAGGATTCCCTTTGGAATTCTGGGATGAAAAAATATTCACAGCCATTGGCAATTCTGTTGGTCAATATGTCACCTCAGATCATATAACCAGAACTAAGTCCAGATGTGTGTTTGCTAGACTTTCTGTTAATGTTAAAATAAATAAGACTCTCCCTTCGTCCATTGAGCTTAACTCTAAATATGGAACCTAAACTCAGCTAATTACTTATGAGAATGCTACCACTTTCTGTCAAATATGTAAGAGGAAGGGACATCTAATGACACAATGCAAAGTGAAGCAAAGGGGGATGAAAGAGGATTCCCAGAATATAGAGGAGGAACAAGCGAAAAACAAGCAGGAAATAGAGAATAATGTGGAAATTCCTGACAATACAAGAAAAGGATAGGATGGGAAGGGAAAGGAGGCTACCCTTAACAGTGAAGGTGAAGTTGTCCCAAAGAAAAATATAGGATTAGATGATAGTTAGAAGGTTACAGAAGGAGAGGAGGAGAAGAGAAAGGAGGATAGCATCAGTAGTGAGGGAAAAGAGGTCCCAAAGGAGAATATATTAGAAAAACAGACTAATATGTTTAAGGGGCAGGAGGGGACCTTTTGCTAAAGAAAGTCAATGAAGATGACATAGTTTCAAGGATTGGACAGGAAGAAGTAACACCTGAAAGTCACACTCAACGAGTACCAGATCCACAATCAAATACAAACTTTTTTCGTGATCTGAAAGATGGAGGCTAGGTAGGAAACTACTTGGCAACAAGGGTAGCAAGACAAGATGGCAGTAATGAACAGGAAGAATGGGTTACCCCAAAGAAAAATATCCAGAAAGGTAAAAAATATGCAGATGTTGGTACTGAGCCCAAACAAGGGAGGCCAACCTTAAGGGAAACAAGACAAAGAGAGATTGCTAGGGAGATTGCCAGTGGAAAATAGAAAACACTGGAGTCCCAACCCTCCAAACTCTCTAAATGAGAATACTATCATGGAATTTTAGGGGATTTAATAGTCCCTCAAAGCAATTTGAGGTTAAAAATTGCATTTTAGATAATAAACTTGATATTCTATTACTCCAAGAAGTCAAGATGAAAGAGGAGAATTTTGCAAAAATTGCTGACTATATATGGCCTAAGGTGGCTTTTTGTATTAGTCCTACTGAAGGGGCTTCAGGAGGGATTGTCATTATGTGGAATAGTGCTAAAATACAAGGATCTCTTATAGCCCATCATAAGCACTTTTTGATTACCAATTTTTCCATGAATTCCTTGAACTGGACGTTGGTAAATGTTTATGCACCGAATAACAAAGCTTTGAGACATAAATTGTGGATAGATTTGAGTAGCTACAGGAATAACCCTCAAAATTCTAAATGGATGTTAGCCGGAGATTTTAACACACCTTTATACCCTTTTGAAAAATAGGGTGGAATTATTGATTACTTGGACAACATGTTCGACTTTGCTGAATTCATCAATGATTGGGGATTATTGGACATAGAGCTGTAGAACGAAAATTTTACTTGGACCAATAGAATAAGAGGAGATCAAATGATTCAGGTTAAATTAGATAGATTTATAATATCAAGCATCTGGAATGTTTATCAAAATATGCAGGCGTAGGCTCTACCCAAAACCATGTCCGACCACTGCCCGATTATCCTCAATTAGAGAGATCAGGGACATCACAAACCTCCTCCATTCTGTTTTGAAGCTATGTAGATTAAACACAAAGGTTTTAGACAAATGGTGGTGCAATGATGGAATATTCCCATTCAAGGTACTCCCATGTTTAGAATAGTCAATAAACTCCAGCATATAAAACAAGAAGTTTATGGCTGGAATAGATACAGTTTTGGGCAAGTTTTCCAGCAAAAGAAAAATTTAATGGGAAAACTCAAGGCTATTCAGCAACTGATTGATCAAGGGGATGACTCTGAGGGCATCTTAGAAGAAGAGAACAGTCTGTCTTTAGAATGGAATAATCTAATGGAAAGGGAAGAGGTTTTTTGGAAACAAAAATCCTGTGTTCAATGGCTCAAAGAGGGTGATAGGAACACTGCTTTTTTTCATCTCTCAGCTATGAAACATAGAAAAGCCAACTCTATAACTAAGCTTGTCCTAGATAATGGAGACATTATTACTGAGGATAACAAAATAGGGGAGCAAGCTAGGGTGTTCTTTCAGAATCTGCTTACGGAAGAAAATAATAATGATAGAATTGATAGATCTATGAGTTAATTCATTGATAAAATCCCCTGTTTGATAACATAAGAAGATAATCTGGAAATGTTAAAGCCTATATCTGATGAAGAAGTACATGCTGTTTTATTCTCTATGGGTGCTTTTAAAGCCCCGGGTCCTGATGGCTTTCCTCCTATATTCTTTCAGGAATATTGGGAGATTGTTAGAGCGGACTTCACAGCTGTAGTTCGTGATTTTTTTAGATCTAAAAAACTTTTAAAACAAGTCAATAATACCTTCATTTTACTTTTTCCTAAAAAATCTCAACCTTTACACCTTGTTGATTTCAGACCCATTAGCTTATGCAACACTGTGTATAAGATATGTACTAAACTACTGGTTTTGAGAATTCAACGCTTGCTTGACAAAATTATTTCTCCTGCTCAAAAAGGTTTCATCTCGGGCAAACAGATTCTTGATGCTGTGATCACCACACATGAGACTATCCACTCCATGGATAAGAGCAAAATCTGTGGGATGGCCCTCAAGCTTGATATATCCAAAGCTTATGATAGAGTCTCATGGACTTTTCTATTCCAAGTGATTAGAAAATTTGGGTTTAATGATAAATTGTCTTGCTTATTATGGAATGCAGTCTCTTCTCCTATTTTCTCAGTGCTGGTTAATGGTGTTCCTAGAGGGTTTTTCTCTTCCTCAAGAGGAACTCGTCAAGGAGACCCTCTCTCCCCGTACCTATTCATCATTATGGCTGAGGCACTGGGAAGATACATACAAGTTGATATAGTTTCAAAAAAGCTAGTAGGCATCAAACCTGCCTCTTCCCTTCATCCTATGGTTATACAAAAGTTTGTGGATGATACCATCTTATTTGGTATCTCATCGGTGATCGAAGCTAGAAGATGGAAGAATATACTTAATGATTATGCCAGAGACTCGGGACAAAGAATAAATTTCCAGAAAAGCAATGTGTACTTGTTCAACACTCCCAATGAACTTAGGCATATAATCATTGATATCTTAGATTGTGCTGAGGCTGGCCTACCAGCTACCTACCTAAGTCTCCCACTCTCGGTCAAAGAGGTATCTTCAGGTTTTTGGAATGGTATTGTGGAACGTACACAGAGGAAACTTCTTGGGTGGAAGGGGAAACTACTCAGTAGTGCAGGTAAGCTGCAACTTCTTCGGACATCCTTGCAAGGTATTCCTACTTACTTCATGTCTCTTTTTAAAATTCCTACATATTTTGCTGAAAAGCTGAAACAGATCCAAAGAATTTTTATATGGACGGGAGTGGAAGACAAACAGAGAATGTCTTTAGTCAGATGGGAAAAAGTGTGTCTCCCAAAATCTCATGGTGGACTTAATATAAGATCCATCAGGAATATGAATAAAGCCCTCCTCTCAAAAGTTTGTTGGAATCTGATTCACAACAACAGTGAGTGGGGGGAAATAATGTATGCCAAATACATGCATAGCATTGATGATTCCAACTTTCTTCAATAGGTGCGATTACCCCAGGGGTCTGTGATATAGAATAAAATGCTAAAAAGTAGAAGTTTTCTCAAATAGGGAATTAGGTGGAAGCTTGGAAATGGCTGACAGATTAAATTCTAGGAGGATAATTGGTTAAGTGACAAGCCTCTCATCTCCCAAGGAAACTATGGAGAAATTATGGGCCTGACTACTCAGTTCTTTGGTGATAGGGTTAGTGATTATATGGAAAATAACAATAGGATAAGGAGCTAGAAAAACTTTTTGGATTGCTGTGTGCATAGGTCTGAGCTTATCCCAAAAATTTGAGAGATCCAACAATGTGTTCAGGAGATCAGAATCCCGCTCTTCCCTCGAGAGGATGAACAATATTGGTGGCTGGATAAGAATGGATCGTTCTCTGTCAAGTCTGCCTATCATCTGCTTACCCCTGAAGCTCAGAATAAGGAGGTATGGAAAAAGGTTTGGAATCATAAACTCATTCCAAATATTAACTTGTTTTGGTGGGCTACTTCCGATAACAAAATCCTTACTCAGGATAACCTTCAAAAGAGGGGGTTTACTTTGGTCAACAGATGTTTTCAATGTGGTTCAAGAGAGGAATCAGTTTCACACCTATTCATACACTGTGAGTTTACCTGAGATTTATGGGGAAAAATACTTAACAACTTTGGCATTGAATGGGTTTGCAATTCTGACCTTAAAGAAGTAATTCTTAGCTGGAACTCAACCTTCACACATCCTTGGATTAAGGAACTATGGAAACAAGCTCTACCATGCTTGAGCTGGACTTTATGGAAAGAGCGAAATCACAGAATTTTCAAGGACACTGCTAGAAATGCTGCTCAGGTGTTTAACTCCTTTGCTAGGACCATCTTGGAAAGTGTTACAACAGCTCGTATTAGTGTTGTGAAAAAACCCCTATCTGAATTTGAAAGTCAAATTGCTGTCAAATGAAAGGTTTTAAACCTTATCCCTGGGCATGATAATTCCAAAATTCTTCAGAGACTTCATACTAAATGGATACCACCTAAACCCAATTGGATGAAACTCAATTTTGATAGGACATCCAAGTTGAGTGGTAAAGCAAGTGGAGGAGGAAAATAAGAAATGAAAAAGGAGGGATGTATGCTGTCTATGCTGGTGGCATGGGTTGCCAGAGCAATAACTATGCTGAAGCTATGGCCTTACTTTGGGGATTAAAGTTAGCTATATCCCTAGGAATTAGAAATTTGAATATTCAGGGAGATTCTAAGTTGATCATAGATGCTGTTAATAAAGCATCTAACGTTGGTATCCATCTAAAAGACATCATTACGGACATCTAGTTTTTTTACAAAAGTTTTTCGAAGTTGAGATTACCCACACCTACACAGAAGGTAACAGGATCGCTGATGCTTGTGCCAACCTTGGTCAACAATTCTCAGGATGGACGGTATGGCGATAAAGGGCTAATATACCCCCAAACATTAGAGAGATCATTCAAAAGGAGATGACGGAGCATGAATGATGCACATTGATGATGAAGATAGCTTTCGAAGGCGGTCCACGTGGAGAAGGCCATTGCGGATCATGGAAGCGGTGGGTAATCCAGGGAATGCTGACAATGAGAATCTTAAGGATATTGTTAATTCTATAGTTATGTAGTTTCATCCTCTCTGACTCTGGTCTTTCCAATGTTTTATTTTGCTTCTGACATTATTTCTCAGCTGTGTCGTTGGTTCGGTGCTGGCATCTTTTGTTTGCCAGCCTTCCTGTCTATATTGACTGTATAGGGTTCGGCCCCTGGTTTGCCACCTTAATTAATCAAAAACATAATAGTTTATTTTGTGATTTGATGTTTATATATATGATTTTATGATAATCTATTAAATTGATGTATAAAGGTGCATTTTTGGTCAAAATCAACACCTTAAAAATGAATTTTTTTATAATGTCATATCATGCTTATGCTCTCAGAGATAATACAAACATGTCCTAGGATCCTTTTGATTGACACCATATAAAATATAATTGGAGGTTGGAGGATCCGTTGGACATTGGAGGAATTTACCCTCTCCAGTTAGCTATTCGCTTCGAGTTTAGGTTCATGCTTGAATAACAATTTTGGCCTGTGTTCTTACTTTCAGTCTCATTTTTGGATTTTTATATTTGATATTCATGACATGGAGTGGACAGAGTTAGTTGTTTTTGTTTCTCTCAATGCATGGATTCTCACCTCTTGCCTAATAGGGGGACAATATTTAGGCATTGGTTAGACTTCATTCATTCATCAGTGATAATACGAGTTGATAGGGGTTCTAGTACTAACATTATTAAGTAAAGGTCACCAATATTTGTTGAGCATCAGGAGATGTGCCATATAGAGTACAATGATGTCACGTGGATGGGTTCCTATGTGAGACCTTATAACGGTTGATGTAGTTGGACAGGGTTTGATCGGGTTCTACTATAGTATGGTATGATGATCATAGGGGATGAGTAGGCCTTGATCGTATTCATCAATATTTTATGCCATAACTCTTAGGATGGGCTTCTGATATGGAGTGACATCAATTTTGATCAGTACTAAGAGGTATAGTGCACCAGTTGTAGTTGCAACAAAGTTTCTTTGATGACTTCAGATTCATTTCTCTAGTACTTTCTTCTTTTATACCCCTTTGGATCAAGGGGGAGTTTGTTGGTTTTAAGATCCAAAAGTAATTTATTTTAATATTTTAGATTTTACTTTGTTAAATAAATTGGTTACTTAGGAAAGTTGGTTTGATCTTGTAACCACCCGTGAAGTTTTTTAAGCTTTCCCGTTTATTTGTAAAAATCATTCTCAAATTAATAAAATATAACATTTTGTGTGAAATTCTCTCTCAATAGTGTAATTTCTTCATTGTTCTTGCTGTAATCCAAGCCAACAGAAGGGCACAATAATACATTGAATGAATTGGTTGCTCAACCAACTAAATATTTTAAAGGCTTTATTGATCCTTTTTAGCATCATATTTACTCAAAATAATAACAAAAAAGATGATGTTCATATGGTAGCTCCTAGAAAACCTCCATCAATTTATAATGATAATATCATATATGGTTTCATAGGTGTGGTAATGGATGCATGTAAAGAGGCTTATTATATTGCTTTATATGCCCATGAGATTCCAACAAATGATTCTAACAATGGACCATTATTCATACGGGATTTTATAGATTCAAATTCAAAGTTAACAAAAGACATTATGGTTGATAATGGTTTAAGTATACGCATGTGTATAATGTGATTTATTTTCTAGCATGGATGCACTCAAAAGGATTTAGATACTACAACCACTTTTATTAAGGGTCATGATAGTTTTAATCAAACACCTATTGGGGGTATCTTATTACCTATCATTGTAGGTCCTAAGCCTATTCTAGTGTGTTTTCATGTATTATCAGATAATAGTACATATGATATATTACTTGGAAACCCTTGGATTTATTAAATGCGAGAAATTCATTCCACATTACATCAATTTTTAAAGTTTGTACATGATAACAAAGTGATTACTATTCAAGATAGTCCTTATGAGTCACCAAACCAAACTCAACATGAGGTATTACCCAAAGCAATAACAAAACAAGCAATCATACAACCTCAAGTGAAAGAACCTAGAGTTAAAATACCTAATCATCCATGCACTAAAGTAATATTATTACAAACTCTTGTATTTGTTCAATCTAAAACATATATTAATGTTTCAACTATGTGATCCAAGAAAAGTTCTTATTTACAAGAAGATAAAACAAATCTCATAACTAATTGCAACGACAATGAATACACTACTACTGATGATGATTATAGTTACTACATGACTTGTGATTACATTACTCATGACATTGGTGACCCAATTGAATCCTTATATTCATGGTTCATGAAATTTTTGGATCTTAATCATGAAGATAATTTGGAAGATTATTATGCATAGTATGTTCATTTACATATAAGTATTGGTTAACAGTGCTTACTAAACTCATGCACTTCAATGGAACGATCTATTGTACATATCTTATTTTTCTACTTTAGTCCATTTTTTGTGTCTTAATGTTGCTTTCTCCCTTATGTTGTGTATGGATTTTGGGTTCATCATGGTTACTTATAGCCTTTCATTTTTATTCTCTCTAGTATTGTTTGTTGTTTTTCAATTATTCTATCTTGAATTTTGTAGTTACCTTCTTCTTTCATATCTTTAGTTTGATAATTCAATCTTATAGTTGCTTGGTTTATGTTGATTGCATGTTTTATTTTGACCTTGCCTTTTATTTTTATCTCTCATTCCAAAATCATGCACGAACTTTTGATTGATGACAACACATACATATCAAGGCCTTCTGGCCCAGTGCACACATAGTTATGAGAGAAGTTATAGGTTAGTATGGGGTTCTCCTTTTATTGTTTATTCTTAGATTTTGCGCTTGGATTTTGTCTTAATTTATCTTTGTCTTATTATTTTTTATTTCTCTCTCCCCTTGGATTATTTTGTATTTGGATTCTTTATTCTACAAATAATAAAACAAAAACAAAAAAATATTTTCCTTTATGTTTGTTGGTTGCACATTGTTACATATCATGTCTATTTACATAAAGTTAGAGGTTACATATACATTGTTACACATGTTCTACTAATGGTATCATTGATATAGATGCAAGATATATAATTCATATATGATTTTGGACTTACAATTGCTTGGTGGCTTCATCACACCTACATTGAGGGCATCCTTACATTGGGAGCATGCCTCTATTGGGGGAATTTACAATGTGATTCAATTTTTATATTTTCCATTTTACATTATCATATTGAGATTTACAGTTGCATATACATATCTGAATCTAGAATCTCTTGTGTGCTTGGTTACATAAGTAGCTTGAATTGCTTCACATGATTAAGTTACATTGTGTGTTATCTGGTTTTCTCTATGATTTCTCGGATTGATTATACTTGTGCTCATGCATGTACATATTGTTTGGCATGTCTTCCTTATATTATCTATAGATGATCATATTATTTTTATATTTTTTGTCATTTATGTGTGAATTATTACTTTGATCACCTTATTTTTCATGATTATTTCACTTATTATATGTGGTACAACATTGTGTGTTTACATTGTTTGATTATACTATGTGATACTATATATTTGGAACCATGATTTGTCATAAAATTACTTATATGTTTCACTATATATATATATATATATATATATAAAAAATTAAGAATAGAATAATTAGATCCACAACAACAATTGACAAAGAGCAAAATACTTGATAAATATGAGTGAGCCATTTCGAGGGAACAACCTCCATAACAATGCAATAAGATTATAATTTACAATATGATATTCAAATACTAACCACTACCTCCTATATATACTCTAATTAGCCATGGTTATTTCATACACTGACCTTAGTAAGAACATATAGTTATGTGCATGGAGTTGGGGGACAATTCTTGGAAATACCCCATAACACATGCTTTATTCACATTATGGCTCAGTAATTGCTGAGTCATAACACATACATATTATGTGATAATGTGTACACATTATAGGGTAATGTGTATTGTTATGGTAACACATATGCATTATAATAATGCATATGTATTACCTATATTTTTTTCAAAAAACCCAGCCTGGACAATGCCATTTTGCATTTTTCCAACTAGTAAGTATTATTTTGTGATTGCATTTCTCCTCCAAAGATTCAAATCTCATCATAATTCCATTATAAATTTTAACATGTCCTGAACTTCATAATTTCACCACATAGATGAGGTAAGTGATAAAAAACTACACCTATTAACCTTGTATTCTATTATTTATTATTTTTTACATTGTTTAATTTATAAATTGTTTGTTTGAAATAGAATAATTGATGCAAAGGACTTTTATTCTTAACTGAGTTTATGTAAAAACACTAATAACCTTAATCCTTGCCTCTGCCTTTATAAGACCTATCTTTGACTTGTTTGTTTGACTACCTTCAAGTATGATACTTGTCTTCTTCAATTAATGGTTCCAAACCTCGTCTACTTCTTGTATTACCCTTATGTAGTCAAAATCTACCCTTTTATCATCTCTTTTACACTGACATGTTTCCCTTGCACCAACACCATTCAACTTATCATTTCCTTAAGCAATTTTCACAAGAGTTTTTTTTACAACATTTCCATCCCTTGATGAATGTTCCTTAACAACTGGTTCATATATGTATTTAAAAACCTCATTGGATTAATTAACACTTATATCACCATATCCTAACTCTTTTTAGATTAAATTTAAGGCTTTATCCCATCCTCACCTTTCTCATACAATCTTGACAAATGTTCTCTACTCCTTGAACTATGTCATAGGTTATTTAGTAGCCTTTTTTTGACTAAATTGCTCTATACAAACTTGTACCTTCACCTATTGAAAATATGATACCACATCTTGGTACCCTCTATCCTCTCCTAGATATGCACAAAGTTTCATATTATATATTGACTTCTATACCACATTTTAAGGTCCTTGTTACTCTCTAATTAGGCCATTGTAGGTCTTACAACCTTGTTTCAATACACAACCGATAATATATGTACAAACACATACATTTAATGTACAATATTTCAAAATGTCTTCAAAAACATGATTTCCTAGCTATCCTCCAAGTTTTACCAATTTTCTATGGTGGGATCTCTGGTTATAGAAATTTTAGTGTAAAAACCCTAAACAGGTTCAAATCTACCTATTAACAACCCGAAAAGGGATACAACTATTTTTCCAGTGTTTTAAAAGCTTTATAAGTATTATGATCATTATGAAATATTTTCTTACCTTCCCCAGACCTTCCCCAATCATTATATTTCCCTTTGAGGCTACTATAGCTCGATTCCTTCAAGTTTTGTATAGACAATATTCACAGACATAGGTTTATGCTAACTTGAGTGGAATTATTTTGTTCTCCTTCATTAAAAAAGGGTTTAAAAACCAAAATGAGGGTTGAATATGCTTTTCATAATGTCTACAGACTTTTTAAAATCAATTCCTTCCATATATGACACTCTTTCATGCAATTTTTATGAGATATTGCCTTGACCCTATATATAGGCACATGTTTCTGTAGGGTTTGCATACCTACCTTAATGAAATAAGAATGCAAAAACATTGGAAAATCCCAAACATATTAATATTGATGAATGAAACTCTTACCAATCACTTTCAAGTCTTGGCTAAGCTTTCATACCATTTTATCACTCGAAGTACACACACAATCCTTTTTTACCACATTAATCAAATAATACAGGGTCTGTATTTGGGGTCTTTAAAAGTTCATCACTAAAGCATATAGGACAAATATCTCAAGGAAATTTAAAACTAATTATATCCACATACTAAACATCATTCAATTTCAAAATCCTACTAGTATAAACTTACCAAGAAACACTTACCTTAACTCAGTCTTTCAAACATGAAATGTAGGGTATGGGTTGTTTATCACACAACCAATTATCTAATCATTTGCATTTGCAATTAACATTAAATTTCATTAAAAACATTAATTTATATGAGACTATTAATACCAAATACTCTCTCAAAAATACCTCTCCTTTATAATCCAACACACACACGAATTTCAACATAGAGTTTGTGTTATACAGGGTCTTCAAACTTGACACTCATCAAGAATGTTATAAAAAAAAAAAATACTTTAACAAGATTTAAAGAAAATTATCACTCATTCCAATTTTCACAAAATCTTCAAAGGCTAATTATCACTCATGCCAATATCTCAAATAACTACCTAACTAACTCCTAACTCCTTTGTACATTTGAAGAGACGTAACAACACCAACCTCTAACCAAGACTAAAAAAGATGAATCTCATGAGTCTGGTGTGTGTTGGAATACCTTGAATCCTTTCAGAGCTTAACCAATCAAATTACAACATGGAAATTCCTTTAGACAAGATTTCCAACTCCATAGTAAGACAAAGGGGTTTGAAATTTCAAACAAGGAAATTGGCGGGAAAACACTATATAGACTCTAATTTTAATTTTAAGACCACTTAAGGATTATAACCTATAAAAACGCACTCTAAATGAATCTTCCTAGCTACAATGACTCAAAATTGGAGACCATAAAAATTCCCCTGCATCATACTACCAAGGGGCAAAGAAAACTTTCCCTGAAAGTTATAAACAATCTTTCTTCTGTGCTTCACTTGCTAACATTTGATCTCCATTGCTTGGCCTTTTGGCTCCCAAGGCCGAATTTAGGATTGTATACCTTCTTGCCTTTTATCTTCTATTGCAACCAACTCCTCTTGTATGTGTGCATGATCTATTGATCCACACTTGTACCTTATCTTTCCTCTTGCCATCTTCTTCCATGCTATACCTACAAGATACAACTCATTAAATAAAACATGTTATTTCTCATACCCTTGAGGCATTATATAAATCTACTCTTTCCTCATGTGTTTTTCTTGCTCCCAAGAACCTTCAAGTGCCTTGTATCATGCATCCTTTTTCTTTGAATCAGACATCAACTCTCATTGTGCCTCTACTTGTATGGTTTCTCCTTCATTTGCAACCTGTACTTCAACCTAAATAGCTTCAACTTCATTTTGTGGAGTGTCTTCATGTGATTGACTCATACTTATCTTCATTAATGCCGTTATCTTGGACACCACTATTGCATTCCAAAATTCTATGTTCTCCTTGGTCACCTCCTTAACCATTTCTTTATACATGTGATGAGGATCAAAACCATATTCTCTCTTCAAAGATTCATACAAACTTGAATAATCCTCATACCTTTCCTTATGCTTCTTCCCAAATGCTTATTTGTCATATTTTGCATTCTCTTGAGTGAAGAACACTTCTTTATTCATATCACCTTGCTTTATGGATGGTTGACCTACCTGTTCTTCCTCCATCATCATGACTCTACCTTGAGTCTCTTATTCATCTTGGTGCATTTTGAATACCACTTGATCATTTGCTTCTTCTTATGCCTTGAAACTTAACAATGAATCAAATTTATCATTCTCTTTCATACTTTCATATACACATATCAAAGCATCATTATATTATAAAACATGAGGCTTGATTGGCCCCTTTCTTGTCTTCTTAGGCTACTTGTTCAACACCTTCAATTATTTCTTGACTTTGCCAACCTCTTCTTGTCTTTTCCTATTATTCACTATGTCTTTGAGAAGAAATTTCACTCCTGTGATAATTCTAACTAAAAACTTGGGTCTAAGTTCTACCAAATCATGTTCCAACTCTACCAAGACTGATCTTAACTTAGTAATCTCCCTCATATCCACTTCCTCTTTCTTTACCTCTTTGTGGCATCCTTCTTGTCTCAAGCCCTTCATTTTATTTGCACTCTCTTCTCTTCACATTCTCTCTCTCTAAGGTCTCTCCTTGACTTATCTTTTTTATTGACAAGCCTTCTTACTTGCCCTCTTGACCTTCACTTGGTCTCTTCTTTCTTCAAGCTCTTTATTCTTAAGCTTCTCTATCTTGTGAGCTCTCACTAACTCACCTCTTTATCTCTCTTCAAGCCTTATTAGATTAAGGGGTTTTCCACCTCTCCTCTTTTTATTTTAATTATACTTATGCCTCTCACTCAAACACCTGCAACCTTTTTTAGCAACCTTCATAATAATCTTGCAATGAACTAATCAAATACATAAACTGAAATAAAAAACAAATATGTACATTTGCTTTATGCATACCTTCTTCACCTAATTCCCAATGAACTCCTCACTCTGATACCAAATGATGCAGAGGACATTTTTCTTGACTGAGTTATGTAAAAACATAAATAACCTTAATCCTTGTCTCTGCCTTTATAAGACCTATCTTTGACTTGTTTGTTTGACTATATTCAAGTATGTCTACTTGTCTTCTTCAATTTGTAGTTACAAACCTCCTCTACTTCTTGTATTACCCTTTTGTAGTCAAAATATGTCCTTTTATCATCTCTTTTACACTGACATGTTTCCCTTTCACCAACGCCATTCAACTTATCATTTCCCTAAGCAATTTTCACAAGAGTTTCTTTACAACATTTCCATCCCTTGATGAATGTTCCTTAGCAACTAGTTCATATATGTATTTCAAAACCTCCTTGGATTCATTAGCACTTATATCACCATATCTCAACTCTTTTTAGATTAACTTGAAGGCTTTATCCCATCCTCGCCTTTCTCAGACAATCTTGACAATGTTTTCTGCTTCTTGAACTCTGTCATAGGCTATTTAGTAGCTTTTTTTTTAACTAAATTACTTTGTATAGACTTGTACCTTCACCTATTAAAAAAATTGATACCACATCCTGGCACCCTCTATCCTCTACTATATATTCACAAAGTTTCATACTCTATCTTAACTTCTAGACCACCCTTCAAGGTCCTTGTTACTCTTTGATTAGGCCTTTTAGGTCTTACAACTTTGTTTCAATACACAGTCGGTAATATATGTATGGACACATATATTTAGGGTAAAAATATTTAAAAATGTCTTCACAAAAATTATTTCCCATCTATCCTCTAAGTTTCACCAAGTTTATACAGTGGCATCTCTGGTTATATACATTTTAGTGTTAAAACCCTAAACAGGGTCAAATCTGCCTGTTATCAACCCGAGAAGGGATATAGCTATTTTGTTAGAATTTAAAAATATTTCCAAGTACTATTATCATTATTAAATGTTTGAATACCTTCCCCATACCTTTACCAATCATTTTATTTCCCTTTGATGCTACTATAGCTCGATTCCTTCAAGTTTTGTATGGATAGTGTTCACAAACACATGTTTCTGCTAACGCAAGAGGAATTATTTTGTTCTCCTTCATTAAAAAAGGGTTTACAAAACAATATGAGGGTTTAATATCCTCTGCATAATTTCTACACACCTTATACAATCAATGCCTTCTATTTATGACATTCTTTCCTATAATTTTTACAAGATGTTGCCTTGACCCAGTATATAGACACATGTTTCTACAAGGTTTGCATACCTACCTTAATGAAATAAGAATGAAAACAAATTGGAAACTCTAAAACATCTTAGTATTGATGAATAAATCTCTTATCGATCACTTTCAAATATTTTCTAAGCTTCCATACCATTTTATCACTCAAAGTACACACACAATCCTTTTTTGCCACATCATTTAAATAATACATGGTTTATATTTGGGGTCTGTAAAAGTTCATCACCAAAGCATATAGGAAAAATATATCAAGGATAATTAAAACTCATTATATCCACATACTAAACATCATTCCATTTCAAAATCCTACCATAGAAAGTTACCAAGAAACACTTATGTTAACTCAATCTCTCAAACATGAAATGTGGGGTATGGTTGTTGTTTATCACACAACCAATTCTCTAATATTTTGTATTTATAATTAGCCTTCAATTGCATTGAAACACATTCATTTATCTGATACTATTAATACCAAATCCTCTCTCAACAATACCTCTCCTTTATCATCCAACACACACAGGTCTTTCAATATAGAGTGTGTTATACAGGGTCTGCAAACTGCACACTCATCAAGAATATTATAAAGAATAAAAATGAATACTTTAACAAGCTTTAAAGACAATTATCACTCATTCCAATTTTCACAAAATCTTCAAAGGCCTTTCTTCACTAGGCCATTCTCCATCTAATGTTCATAGTCATTTCATGGCTTATGTACATGACAGTGACTACAACCTTATTTCAAGAACACAATAAAAACTTCTTTATTTATTTTTAGGGTTTACATATACAATCTCCTTCAAACCCAACCCATCCAATATAACTTCTAAAAAGCATTTACAAGATTTATATATATTAAATAACTACCTAATTAACTCCTAACTCCTTTTCTACATTTGGAGAGACCTAACAACACCAACCTCTAACCAAGACTAACAAAATGACTAATCTCATGAGTCTGATGTGTGTTGAAACACCTTGACTCTTTTCTAAAGCTTAACTAAACAAATTACAACATGGACATACCTTTAGACAAGATTGCCAACTCTATAGTAAGACAAATAAGTTTGAAATTTCAAACAAGGAAATTTGCTGGAAAACATTATATAGACTCTAATTTGAATTTTAAGACCATCTAAGGATTCTAAACTCTAAAAACACACTCTAAATGACTCCTCATAGCTACAATGACTCAAAATTATAGACCATGAATATGCCCCTGCATCACCAATCCATTGCAAGAGACCATAAACATGCTTCTAACCCTCCATCTAACCCTACTAATCTCATTGCTAACCCTCCACCTGACCCTCCTAATCTTCTGGATAACCCTCTACCTAACCCTCCTAATCCTCTGGCTAACCCTCCTCCTAACCCTCCTAATCCTCATATTCTTCCACCTAACCCTCCTATAATTCCACAAGATTCCCCAAGTAGCTAGGAGTATCTAACTTCACACATTGTGGAAAATAAAATTGAAATTGAGAAAGTAATCAAGAGAACAAGGGATCCCACATCCAGTAACACCCACCGTGCCTATCTAGCTAATAACTTAAAGTTAATATTAGGTCAAGTTGACTCAATAATGAGTCAAATTGATATATGGGCATCATATTGGGATAGTTGTAAGGATTATTATGCTAACAAATTGTCAGCATATGAGGTCCAAATTAAATAAATATAAAAAATGACCATTTATATGTTATTAATTGACCCAACCACCAATGCACAATTTTTAGTAACTGTTAAACATTTTCCAATACATAAGTGCTAACATAATTTGATCAAAGCTAGTTTCTAGGACTGATGGTGGATGGTGTTTGATTATCCACCATGTAACACCATTGTATTTTTTAGGAAACTCTATTGTGATTTTATCCTCAATGAGATTCCAAATTATTTTTATTATGGTGAGTTTCAAAATCTAGTGAAAGGCTCTACATAGGATCAGCCAAGTGCACATCGTGTACCTAATCAACCTAAAAGGATCCCTACACAAATATCACTTCATTCTGAGATTCCCTCTATGGTGAAGGAGGTCATGGAGATCAACACTCTACATGCACTTAGTGTACGTAATGATACACTCATTCAACATATGAATAGGCTTTCAACAACTAATGTTAGAGATAAGCCACTTAGTGTGCATACCTAAACTCATTCTTGAAAATCTTATGGAGTTATATGTACTGTACCTTCTAATGATGATGACACTTATGGTTCAGAGGGGTTGGATGATATAGTCTTGCGCGAAGAGTTTTTTGCCATGCACCTTTGGTGTGTAGTCATTGGCCACTACATGGATGCAAGTATCTTTTATATAAATGTCATGTCAAATTTAAGATATGTTTACAAATTTAAAATCTAATAATTAATTTAAACTTAAAATGAATAATATATATATGTAATTTTTTATGTTCTAGGAGGAAGCGATGCCTTCATTGTCACAATGTCATGTCCCCTTTTTAATTAAATTGGATTTACAAGAAAAATGCCCATTCAAGATCTCTTCAGACTTAGGAAAATCAATTTAATTTATTATGTGGGCCCTAATATTCCTTAGTTCATATTTTGGATAAAAGAGGGCCAATAATTACTAAAATATTATTGATATTGAATAAATATCCTGAGAGGGGTGTGGAAGTCCTTGTTGGGAGTATATTTGACAAGAGCATTAATAAAAATGAGTTACAAATGAAGCATGACACATGGAGGAACATACATAAGGGGAAAATATTTTATTTAATATTTTAATTATTATCTCGTAAATTAAAGATTTATTATTTTTGAGAACAAGTAAATATTAAATATTTTGTTGCACAAGTGGGTCATGATTTTATAGGGAGGATAATGATGAGTTATAAGGAAACTTACCAATTGGGGCATGCATTTCTAGGAGATGATAATGATGGGGTTTTAAATAAACTTGCTATTTTATTCTTGAATTCTTATCCTCAAGATAAGCGGATCAAATTTGAAAAATTCAGGAGTAGAAACAAAAGAGAAAAAATGTAGGATCTAAGTGAATTATGGTAAGTGGATAAAGATGGCAACTAGTTCTTTTTCTAACTCATGTCACCTCCCCTAAAGCAATGAGTTTGGATTTTGGCTCCCATATTGGGCCCTCTTGTGTCTGAATATGCTATGCTTTCATTTTGGGAGGATTTTTTTCCATTGCAACCAATTTCTATAGATTATTGCACTTGTGCTTCAACAACAGGATTCAAGGATGAAACCCTTTGGGTTCTTGGTGATCAGTGGATGAAAACCCATTAGTTTTTGAATCAGAAGATGAAAACCCTTTGGTTAAATGAGGGTGATCTCATTTAGAGGTTACATTAGAGATTCATGAATTTTTAGATTCAATGTGTTCAATACATGTGTGTGTTTATAGGATTTTTGAGTTTGCATTTGCATGTCAGAGACATGTTTAGCTTTTGGCATCTAGGGTGTTCTATAATTTTTTAGTTAAAATAAAAGTGTATGCATATCAATGCATGTGTGGGATTTGTGAAAGTATATCAGATTTGATTACATTTACATAAGTGTTGAGTTTGGGTTATTACCTTGTGAGTGTATTTTCATGAATTTTAATATTAGGGACATGACACACAGTTCACATTTGTAGGATTTGATCTTATGCAGCCATTGTTTAAATATATAGCGCCACATGCTAACCCATACACTACTACATTTTTATATGTTATCATGACACCTTTTACTTATATAAAGATATAATTTTGAGTTAATCTTACACTCTTGGTTTAATAAAGGAGAAAAAATTACCATATATCTTTGAAACTTTATATAAAACTAAGTTATACCTTATTTATTTAGTTGATGTATTGAGTAGACACTCCTCCTTCATGGTGAGTAGAGACAACTGCTAGCCCATCCACTATTACATCTCCCTGTGTTAACACAACACCTTTTATTTATACTGAGGTAAATTTTTGAGTTAATATTACATTCTTAGTTTAATAAAGGATAAAAAATTGCCATATATCTTTGATACTTTATAGAAAACTAAGTGAGATGTTGTTTATTCAGTTGATGTCTTGAGTAGACACTCTTCCATCATCGTGAGTGGAGACAAACATAGGCATTGTTGCATTAATGTCATCCACATAGGTCCTCACAGAGGTACATATTATCCTATAATTTTAAATTTTAAAATAGATTTTTTAATAATTTTACTACATACTTGCTCAGTAAATATAACTTATGTGAATGTATTGTGTATGAAAGGTTGTCCCATGACATCTAATAGTCCCATTTAGATGATTATAATGGAAACTTCTCATGTTTTTTCCTCATTTTAGATGTTTTTTTGTGTAGCTCAACCTGTCATTGACCCAATCGAGCGTCAAAATTAGATTGAGTGAGATCAGGAGATTGCAGTAAGGGGATGTGTAAATGTTTTTTTATTCTATTTTAAAATCATTTTCTTTGTTTAGTTGCATGTATTTATGTTAATTTTATAATAATACTTGTATTTGAATAGGTTCAGCTACAAGAGAGCTACGAGCATAGGATCCAAATTCAAACCTTAGAGCAATCCAATGCATTCAAGGGATCTCCATCTACTAGCAAGGCATCCCAAGGAGGGTCTTGTTCAATGAAGGAAAAGAGAGGGAGGTTATTTGATGATTAGCTCATGTCTTACACATAATTTTTTGTATGCCTATATGGAAATATATGCATTTTTTGTATGCTTGTATGGCAATTTATGTATTATTGACAGTGTACATATGTTTATATGGCATTCACCTAACATTTTATTATGTTTTTATTTGACAAAACTTTATGGATTTGATTATTATATTGTAAAACTAATTTATGATAAATGATTTTTTTTTACTTCCATTATCAACAATGAAGTGTAATGTTTGACCATTAATTCACATTTGATAATTTTAGGTGTCTAGAGTATCTACAATGCTCTTGAGTCTATCTAAAGTGCCCTTGAGAATATAGGGCCCTTATTTTATTATTCACCAAGTCAATATGAACCCATTCTCATGTTCTTTCTTTTTCACTTTAACTCATTTGACATTGATTTTGGCACACCAATATGGTCTTAATTAAAATCAATTGTTTATAATTATACAAGCATTGTAGTTCATTTATTACAAAGAATCACTAAAAAATACACTGAGCATTTTTAGATAATTATTAATAACTCACAAACATTCTAGAGAGATAAAAAAGCATGAGTGAATTCATTGTTTTGCAAAGATAGCATTTCCCATGGTATTTTTTTAACATAAACCTAAGGTTTGTATATCTCGTAACTTACTTTCATTTATACAATTTAATGCTTAGATGGTGTTGTAGAGGCCTAATAACCCTCAACACATGCCTCTAAAGTTCACTTTATTTTCTGTAAGATTCAGATATTGTGACCAATCTAGGGCAAGGAGAAGAATTTATGTTTTCTTAGATAAAAGTCTCTCAATGCACAAATAAAAGCCATTAAGACCATCCTCAATTGGATGAAAGGGATATCTAAAATGGCAAACATGTATTTTCAACCTATATTCTCCTCCAATTGACATATTTTTCTCTCCTTTGAAGCCATTTCCTATTCGCATATCTACCGAGAGCTAAATTCTAAAGCCGATTTCCTCTCCAAGGAAGGATTGCACCTAGTTCCTAACCTATGGGTTATCAATGAATTTCATGATGATGTTACTCTAATTATTTAACACATTTTAGTCTTGGAGGCCTAGTTTCTACATGGTTTTGGACTCTACATTTCTATTTTTTGGGTCTTACTCATTACTATTTTTTTTGGCTTGGTCTTGACCCAACGATCATGTTTTGGTGGTTCTTTGGCACGTCTAGGCACTTGCTCTACCTAAAATGGATTTGTATTAGCCTTTTCCATCACCTTCCCCTATATTTTCCCCTTTCTTACTTTTGGTCTTAGTTCCAGGCATCAAAGCTCCTTTGTTCATTGGGTGTCGAGTTGTAGATCGCCACTCGATACTTTATCTGTCGGCTATGTGCTTTCTTGTGTGTTTGGGTGATGAGTTATTTATTGATTATTATTTAGCATTGTTTTATCCTATACTCACCTTTGGACTGGACAATTTCTATGGGGTGCTTCTTCACCCTTTTGTTCTATGGTGACTTGCTTATTTCCCTTTCTTTGCTCTCATTTTCATTATGGCATGTTATAACATCTGTGCATTGTAATTTTTATTTTAATTAATTGAAGTTATAGTTTTTTGTTAGGAAAAAAAAGCCATTAAAACCACATAAACACAATCTTAAATTTATTTCAAAGAATAATTGTCACATGTTTAAAGTACCCCCAATGTTATGTAGATGTCTGAAGCATCCATGCCACATTAAACATTTGGCTTTGTCAATTAATTTCATAATATTGGGTGAGGTCATTGCCACAATTGAACAAACATTTCCAAATTGAAATTCAAATAATCATCATTGGATTTTGATTTTTTCAAGATAAGTATTAACACCCTATGGAAACAATATAATTTACTAACACCTTATGTGAAAGTCATGTGATAGTGGAAACAATATAGTTGATCATATTATATGCAAAATCTTACTAGTGAGATTTTTCAGTATGAATTTGTTTGCAAAAACTCTATCACCAATTTATGAAACTAGGCCCATGTACCCTTAAAATAATTTGTTTGTAAAATTGACTTTGAGTTCTTTGATTTCTTAACCATTCAAGTCACTAACAGTACTCATTTATGGCCTCTACTAGATATTCATATCCTCTCTTATAGATCCACTTATAATGGTCTCTTAGAGACCATTGAGACTTATACTCATATCAGGTTCCTTTTAATTACCAATACTATTACTCTTTCTTAAATCATCTATCACACTCCTTTATACTCTTACACAGAGTTTCAATGCACTCATAAGGCTCAAATGTTTATATATGACCCTTTTTATTTATACCAAACCCTGCTTATATTAACCCCTATAGGTTTTTTAGTCTTCAGACTGTTAGATCAGACATACATAGGTTCTTTGAAACATGGAGTCCATTTGATCATAAGAATGGGGTCTTAAAACAAGTACATATCAAATTTTAGACCTTCTCTCTCAATTGTTTTCCTTCTAAGGTCAAGTTATCTTCATTATGTCTATCTTAGGGTTTATACAGTTCCATGAGACCTGAGATATTCTTAGAATTTGTTCATAGTGTCTAAGGGATATTTAACCTTCCTAACACCTTTAGATGAAGGTAAACAACATTATCTCACTTCACCATAATCGAGCTCATGCAAACCTTAAAACATAGTTAAAATGGACTGTGTATGATCATATAATATCATGTAAATGTGTATAATAAGAGAATGACATGTGTTTCCATAACCTTGATGACCAAGTCCACCTGAAAATACATTTTTACTATTGTTCAAATAGGCAGAAACATTGTCAATAGATGTTGTCAAAGTTTAAGCTATTATTTGATAACTCCATTTCTAATACTTCTTCACTGTAAACTAGCATTGCCAACATGTCTGAAAGGGTAGATAACATCTAGGAGCATGTTATTGGCCTCCCATCATGCCCAGATAAACACAACCACCACCCATTTTGGCCTCAATAACACCCTTCCCAATACAAAAAATGCAAAATTTTAGTCTAACTTTAGACATGCATAGAACAAAAATTATAAGTTATTTATACAAACCATAAGATCCCTCCTCTGGGTGTCTAAAAAATATTCTTTCAGCACAAAACACTTTTTCCTAACCTTCAAGAGTAATTTGTGGCATAAGTTGCAGTAACAGGGCCTAAAATACAACTTTTTGACATGTAAGAAACAACTTTTCGAGCTCCAATAGGAATTTTTACCTCTGAGACACCAGGTGAAAATATATCACTTATAACATGTCTATATAGAAAAATTACATGTGTTTCCATGACCCTGACATCTAAGTCCACTCGAAAATATATTTTCACTATTGTTTAGGAGGCAGAAACACTAACAACAAATATTGTCAAAGTTCAAGTTGTTATTCAAGAACTCCATTTATAGTGCTTCTTCACTATAAACTAGCACTTACAATACATCCATATGGGTGGATAACATATAGACCATGTTCTTGGCTTCTCATCATGCTTGGTTGATAAACCCACCACCCGTTTTAGGCTCAAAATCACCCTTCCCAATACAATACAAATGCAAAATTTTAGCCTAACTTCAGAAATACATAGAATGAAAACTATAAATCATTTTGATGGACCATAAGATCCCTCTTATGGATGTTTACTTTTTTTTTTCACCCTATAACACTTTGGTCTAACCTTTGATATAAATTCATGGCATAAGTTGCAGTAACGGGACCTAAAATATAACTTTTTGGCATTCAAGAGACAACTTCTCGAGTTCCAACATGTATTTTTATCTCTGGGACCCCCAAGTGAAAATATATCACTTATACCACATATATATAGGTGAATTAAATGTGTTTCCATGAACCTGATGTCCAAGTCCACTCAAAAATACATTTTCACTATTGTTTAGGAGGGTAGAAACACCAACAACAAATATTGTCAAAGTTTGAGTTGTTATTCTAGAACTCCCTTTATGATGCTTCTTCACTACAAACTGGCATTGCTAACATGGTTATATGGGTGGATAACATGTAATGCCATTTTTTTGGCCTCTCATCATGCCTAATTGACAAACCCACCATCCATTTTGGCTTTAAGAATGCCCTTCCCAATACAAGAAAAATACAAAATTTTAGCCTAACTTTAGACATACATAGAATGTAAACTATAAGTCATTTCTACAGATCATAAGATCCTTCCTCTAGGTGTCTGAAAAATATTATTTCACCCCAGAGAACTTTGGACTAACCTTCAAGAGTAATTCATGGCATAAGTTACAGTAACGGGTCCTAAAATATAACTTTTTGGTAGTGAAGAGATAATTTCTCAAGTTCCAACAGGTATTTTTACCTTCAGGACTCCCAGGTTAAAATTTATAACTTAAATCATGTCTAGATAGGTAAATGACACATGTTTCCATGACCCTGACATCTATGTCCACCCAAAAATATATTTTCACTACTGTTCAAAAGGGCTGAAACACTAACAACAAATGTTGTCAAAGTTTGAGTTATTATTTGAGAACTCCATGTTTGGTGCTTCTTCGCTACAAACTGGCGCTGCCAACATTTTTTATGGGAAAATAATGTCTAGTACCATGTTCTTGTCCTCCCAGCATGCCCAATTGATAAACCCAACACCCATTTCAGCCTTAAGAACGCCCTTGCCAATACAAGAAAAATGTAAAATTTTAATCTAACTTCAAACATGCATAGAATGGAAACTATAAGTCATTTCAATAAACCATAAGATCCTTCCTCTGCATGTCTGAAAATTCTTCTTGCACCTTGGACACTTTGGCCGAACTTTTGAGAGCAATTTGTGGCATAAGTTACTAACAGGTCCTAAAATGCAATGTTTTGGAATGTAAGAGACAACTTCTTGAGCTCCAACAAGCATTTTTATCTTTGGGACCCTCAGGTGAAAATATATTACTTGGAGCACATCTATATAGGTGAATGGCATGTGTTTCCATGACTCTGACATCCAAGTCCACCCATAAATACTTTTTTACTACTGTTGATGAGGGTAGAAACACTAACAATAAATGTTATCAAAATTTAAACTGTTGTTCAAGAACTCTATTTTCAGTACTTATTTGCTACAAACTAGCACTGCCAACATGTATGGATGGGAGGATAACATATAGGACAATATTTTTGTCCTCTCATCATGTCTGATCGATAAATCCACCACCCATTTCGGCCTCAAGAATGCCCTTCCCAATACAAAAAAAATGTATAATTTTAGCCTAACTTCATATATGCATAGAACAACTATAAGTCATTTATATAAAACATAAAATCATTCCTTTATGTGTTTGAAAACTCTTCTTTTACCCTAAATCACTTTAGCTAAGCCTTAAAGAGCAATTTGTGGCATAAGTTGTAGTAACGGGTCTCAAAATATAACTTTTTGGTATGTAAGAGACAACTCAAATTGTAACAGTCATTTTTATCTCTAGGGCTCCCAAGTAAAATTATTTCACTTGTATCATGTCTATATAGGCGAATGATATGTATTTCCATGACCCTAACATCCAAATCCATTCGAAAATATATTTTCACTACTATTTAGGAGGGTAAAAACACTAACAATAAATGCTGTCAAAGTTTGAGTTGTTATTTAAGAACTCCATTTTCAGTGCTTCTTCATTAAAAACTAATATTGCCAACACATCTGGATGGATAGATAATGTCTAGGAATACATTCTTGGCCTACTTTCATGCCTAGTCAAGAAACCCACCACCCATTCCAGCCTTAAGAATGTCCTTCCTAATACAAGAAAAATGTATATTTTTAACCTAACTTCAGATATGCATAGAACATAGACTATAATTCATTTCAACAAACCATAAGATCCCTCCTATATGTATCTAAAAACTCTTCTTGCACCCTAGATCACTTTGATTGAATCTTTGAGAGCAATCGATGGCATAGGTTGTAGTAATGGGTCCTAAAATACAACTTTTTAACATGAAAGAGACAACTTCTCAAGCTTCAACAAGTATTTTTACCTCTAGGAGCCCCAGGTGAATATATATCACTTATAACACATCTATATAGGTGAATGACACATGTTTTTATGACCCTAACATCCAAGTCCACCCATAAATACATTTTCACTACTATTCAAGATGGCAAAAAAAACTGATAACAAATGTTGTCAATGTTTGAGTTGTTGTTTAAGAACTCCATTTACAGTGATTCTTTACTAAAAAATGACACTTCTAACATGTCTATATGGGTGGATAATATCTAGGACAATGTTTTTGGCTTCCTATCATGCCCAATAGACAAACCCACCACCCATTTTGATGTGGATTACAAAATACTCATACCAAAGCATACCAAGCTTGGAAGAGCTTAAAGATGATCAAGACACAATGGAGATCCTATATTGATCTTATTACTAAGCTCTAAGACATGTCAAATTATCAACACCTACAAAGATGGCCTACAAGATGGTTTGTCATGCATACGAGCTCACACGAAGAGGTCTGTAGTTAGCTAAAAAGAGATAAGTTTGGGTGTTTATGATTGATCCTAATATGTTCAGGTCCTTGGAAGACTGGAGAGATATTGGAAATGCCCAAAAATTCCTATAAATAAGTTATCACCATGAAAAAAGGTGAAATGATTAGTCACATGCATGTACACAAGATGAAAAAGTGAAAGTTGTCAACATATTTGTGCATGGTTGGAGATATTGAGTCTTTGGGAGCACTCCAAGGTGATTCATACCTTTTTTAATGTCATATTAAATTCCTAAAACTAGTATAATAACTATCAAAAGATCCACACCATGTCATTTATGCCTCCAAAGTCAATTTTATAGCCCAAATGCTTGTACACAACCGCAAAGAGGGTCTGTAGTCTTGAGATTGTATGATTATGGTGATTTTTCTTGATTATAACTACCTATCCAATGATTGGAGGTTGTATATGGGGTTGGCATAGACCTATAAAAACATAATGATCTTTTGAGACCCTACAAAACTCAAAATACCAAAAAAATCTAAACTGACTTGTTTGTTGCCATGTAGATCCTAGTTTGCACAAAAAGGGTCATAACTTGGGTTTAATACCTCCAAATGACTTGAAATTTCGATTGAAGGTTTGAATTGATATTTAAGAAAAAAACAAGTGGTATAATTTTTAAAATATACCTTAGGAGAGATAAAATGCAAAAACACATGCCACACATGTAAAAATGAAGGAAAATCAGACCTCAAGAGGACCAAAAGTGTTATAAGTCAAGTTCTATTACTCCAAATGTTCTAAAATTTAATTTTTAGGTGATTTATGATGTACTAAATATATTTATACATGACTTTTCGCAAACATGGCTTTGTTCATAGGCTTAAATGAGCTAGGTTGAGTAGCAAGTAATCACTTTGTGAAGGTATTGGATCTTATAATGGACATAGAAGATACAAAATAGTCTAAAAAGGGTATTCAAAGGTTTAAATATGATTCTCATCCTATATATCCAATATTACTCTTGATCCACATCCAAACAGGTGTAACAACATAGTGGCCTAGTGAACCTTCTTACAAGCAAAGTGATAATAACCCAAGGTGAGAGGTTGGCATGATTCAAGCTATTAATTATCTTTGTTTTATATATGGAATACATCATTTTGGTTAGAATAAGATTGATATATATAGTATCCACCTTAGCTACACTAATGAGGTGGATTAGTGTAGTCAAGAATCAAGAGGAGCTAGTTTGCCTTTCCAAAGAAAGAGGTCTCTAATTTGAGGTTTTTTTATCAGATATTCATATGTAATAAGACTTCAAAAGATGACTACAGTTGACTTCCATGATCAAGGTGTAGGAATGGCCATAAGTGGGGATCCTACATTAAAAATAATGCAATATCATGAAGATGGTAGTGAATTCAATGAGAGAGTGGCAACTTGGGAGTTGACAATCAGTTACATCCATGTAAGAAGGAATAAATGTTGAATGGGGAGATAGTTAGACCATGATCTCCTAGGAAATAGGATTTCAAAAATGTAAAACATGCTACCCCTATGCCTCAAGAACAAGAAAATAGTCATTTGATGGAGTCAAAGAAGCATTGAATGTCTTTCAAACAATAAAATGGAACTACTTCATGGGAGTTGAAAACAAGTTGGTTGAAGAAGAAGTGAAGCATTGAAGGCAAGGACATGGGAGTTAAGATTAAAATGTAATCAAGGAGACCACCATCCCAAAATATATATCAATTCATGAAGTCATTTGACCACATCAAACACTTCAAACAACCATGATTCTTCTTTTATGCCTTCTTTCATTCAAGGTACCCTAATTTCAAAGACAAATGCTAAGTACTTTTAGCTAGCTTCTCTAGCTTCAAGAATATGAAATTCTTTACTAACAGTGCCAACTTCATGAAGGTGGAAGCTTATATGGCACCACTAACCTAAATTTTTTTATTAGTAAGTAATTAAAAATGAAATTTATATGTACTACCTACAAAATCAAAAACATTTGGTAAAATTGATTATTTCTACATTTTAAAACTCAACATATCTTCTACACATATTAATTCATCGAGCCACTAGTATCTGCTCTAATCTTGATAGTAGTAAGAATATCCTAATGGTTTGACTCATAAACTTTCCATATATACCCGTTGAATGGCTTCCCATGATATTTTTTTCAATTGAATATTCATTGCAAGAACCAAATTTGAATAGTGCAGTATCTTCCTATGTGTTTCAAAGTCTTCAAACAACCATATATATGAATTTTTGATTGGATGTTGTCGAAGCCAAGTTACAGTGACTACCATATATCCAATAGGATTCTCAATGTTTTCTCTATCTATGACTGTGGAAGTCAATTTTTATTTTCCTCTACACATCGATTTAAGTAGTAATTTGTCCCCTCTTCATTGTCCTCATCTACAATAATTACAAAAACATACCTTGTATCACAAAAAAAAATTAATGACATTATATGAAGATTATTGGGTCCCTTTTTGTGCTACTTAGTGGGCCGTGCCACCTTAGCACATCTCGGTGAGAGGAAATTGTTACAAATGATTGTTATTTTGGTACTTTTATCTCCATCTAGAAGAATCTTTGAAGATCTTGCGCTAGTTGATAAAGAGTTGCTTAGCACCCAAGTGTTAAGGTATATTGCTTTGAGTACTGTATATGGAGGTTGGATAACATGGGTGTCAGAGTAGTGGAGCTGGTAGAATAACCATCCCTAATGATAGCTCAACACTCAGTGTGCACCCATCTAATTTGGCTCAAAGATGCTCCCCTACATATAAAAATAAGCTTGAACCCAAAGAAAAAGTAGAGATGAATTAGCTTAGCGAATCTCTACAAAAAATGAGAATGCCATTAATATAGTTTGAGTTAGTATGGATACTAAGAAGAATATGCATTATAGCATCCAAGCTCATCTGTGAGCTGCTGGGCATGAGTAAGTAGGAAATGAGTTGATGCTTTGTTTATGTTATGAACTGTACTTTGTTGATGAACTTTGATTTAATGGAAATGACATTACATATTTACTTGGTTGTTGATCCATTTTATATAGTTTAGCACTATTATATGATTATGACTTAAGTTATGTATAAATAACGACATAATTTTCATTTTTAAATGTATTACAATGTAAAGGTCTATTCCAAGTTGCTAATGACATCGTTGTGCCATATAGAAACTTTGGTATACTTGTAAAATTGACTGTGTTGAAATTAATGTGCGTTAAATCCTTGGTAACTGTGCTTACAGTGCTAACTTGAAGAATGAGTACGTGAGCATAAGTCATTCCCTTGATTTGACTAAACATTTGAATGACACTTAACTTGCTATCCCTATGGCTTGTGCTATTAAGAGATATAACTATCCAGACATGAACTTGTACCAAAAGACTTTTACCCTTGAAAGTTATGTAACTAGTCCAATATAGATTTGTGTCACCATGACTGGGACTAGTTCCCTTGAATAGGCTTGCGCCTCTTGATCTTATCATTAACAACACATGCTGATAAACTGCCTAAGCCTATATCATAAATGACTAAGTCTCATTGAGACTAAGGTTACATCATGTTTCAACTAGCCCAATGTGGGCCCCAGTCCCTTCACTGTTATGCTTTGGGTGAGCGCAAAAGGTTGGCACCTTGTGTGAAATTGATTCCAATGTAGTATTGCATTTAAATGTTGTGCACCATAGACTTTGATTATGCTTTAACCTAGTTGTATTAAGTATAGAATTGACTTAGATTGATTGATAAGCATGTGACTAAGCACATGAGCTAAATGAAGAAACTTTTCTACAACATTTTGGTTCCATTGTTGGGACCCGTGTTGAATTTTGTTATTGCAATGGTGCAACAAAATGATGCTCTGAATTTCACTCAAGAACATTGAGCACTGGCTAGAGTAAGTGAAAGATAGTTTCGTACAAAAGCATCTGACATGCCAAGGATAAAAGCCAAGAGAATGGGTGCAAACTAACCTTTATGATGATCTGTATGAGGTATTCTTTTGTGAATTACCTGAACTTGTGTACCAGTGGTTGGTTGCCTATACAACCTCTAGAATAAAATCTACAACCAATGCTTTGAGTGGATAAAGGAGCTCCTAGAGAGGCTTGAGAGCCTAGATGATATTTGGATGTGTATTATAGACAAGTGGTAGAGTGGCTGCTAAACAATTATGTGTTAGAATTCATAGTGTCGACCTAATCTTGCCTTGAAGAAGCAGTGTATGAGTTCTTTCATGAACCATAGGGCACGTTCATAAGAGGGCTCAGTATTGAACTAAAGAAATTGTTGGTGGATTATGGTAGTGAAATCATAAGAATGGAAGGCTAAAATATTTGTGTATGAGCAAACATAAAAGGTAAGAAGGGGAAGTATAGGTGAGCCGCTGTGGAAAGAGATGAGCAACCTGACATCTAAGAGCTCTAAAGGTAGAACTATAACAAGTGAAGGTTCAGGTTGATAGAGTATCTAGAACCTAGAAGTACCGAGAGGACCCGTAGCGAGTGGTAAGGGTATGGGGAAAGATTTTTTGAACTGTAACATCATGAGGAAAGAGATGAAGAAGTAAGAGGCCAAGCTCAGTAGTTGGGTGCAAAATACCTTGGGTCCTTACAAGATGTAGCGAATTAGGATGCACCAAAAGTACCCACCCCCTTTAAAACTAAAGTTCAAGCTCATGCATTGAATTATGTACTGAAAGATAGAAAAATGATAACTGACCCTATTATCAACATTGACTTTGATAGACTTCAAAATTTGAACCAAGACTTTGTGATAAAACAAGTGATTCCTTATGAAGGATTGAACAAGAATACCATGAAACTAGTCAGCACCAACCTAGGAATCTAGAACATAAGCTCAAGCATTCCTATTCAGAGGATGTTGGCTATGTTAACTAGGCAACAACCCATAAGAAGTGGCTCAACACCACAAGTGAGCAGTACTGTGTTGTCGAGCTCGATGGTGCAACCTACAACAATTGGGTCAGCACTCAACCCTAAAATTGGAGGCATTGAAGGACCACCTCCAACATAGATGCTAGTGGGGCAAGTGCCTCAAACTCCATCACCACCCCCTCAATAGATTTATTACAAAATGATGATGCACTTTCCCAAGTATCGTGGCATAGAGAGTACCATAGATCATGTGCTCAAGTGTGAAATTCAATGTCATGCTCAGGGTATCACATAGTCAGAGTACAAGGTGACTCAGTTCATGACTACCTTGCTAGATCGTGCCCATACATGGTATTAGAAATTTGATCCAAACCAGGCTATGGCTAATTACAATATACTAAAGGAGGCTTTCTTGAAGGAATTTTATATTCATGAGTTTGAATAACAAAGAATCATAACACTCAAAGAAATCAACCAAGGGCTATCCAAGAATGTGCACCTATATGATGCATGATCTAAGACCCTCCTTTCCAAGATTATATATGATATCCACCCCTCTCAACACATGTAATGGTTTTTTAGGGCCCTATTAGTACCTTTTAGAATAACGTTGTCCATGAAGACCTTCATAGACCCTCATGAAGTGATTGAATCCATGCTTCAAGTTGAGGCAGTAGGCAACACCAACACCAAGATCAACCCATTTATGAAGGCACCATTTATGTCAATGGCCTCCCAACTACAAAAGTTGACTGTTGGTTTGGTGCATGACACTCAGCAAATTGTGGTATACTAATAATGAAATGGAGGGGCATAACAAGAATAACTGCCCATGAAGAAATATTTGCACTTTATTTCTTAGTTGTGAAGTTTGTTATAGGTTGCATAACTCTCGTCACTATCCCTTGTTACATCACGCCAGTCAAGTGAACATTACTATCTATTGCAAGATGTGCAATGCCTATACTCATTCAACTATGGATTGTTGAGTCATTGATGAGATGTGACAAAATATGGAGAGAGTTGCATGATAGGCAATGACCATAGTTGGCAAGCAAACATGCCAAGGAAATAAAGGCTATGGCTAGCAAAATAGTAGCTATGGGAATCATCAAGGTGTGTGTAAGTGAGGTGAAGGATGCAGTGGAGGAATATTCCCATCATGATCATGTTATAATTGTGGGTTGACTGAGAATTACTAGTGTGACTGCCCCATGCACCCAATATGTGGGTATTATTGGGGATCACATGTGGTCAAAGATTGCCTAGACTTGTACAAATAGTTAAATCAAGGTTGGCCTAGTGTAGATAAGGTTACCATAATGGTTAGGCACAAACCAAAGGAGGAAAAATAGACTCCCAAACCATAAAAAACTCACAAGGAACCACCTAAGGTGTAGGCCACAACTTGGAGTGGGTTTACCACACAGTCGCCTACTACATTGACAAAATAACTATGCTTTGAATATGGTGAGTCAAGTTACACCAAGCACATATCATGACCTGAGCCAAAAATTTTGCCCTACCTTGACCCTACGCAACATAAAGGCATCCTGTAACCAACCATGAGCATAATACAAAGTTTGTAGGGAGAGCTCTAGTTGGCTAGAGATCTAGAAGCACAAGCTATCACCTTGTGTAGGAAGCAAGACAGTCAAGAGGCTGAAGTATAGGAGTTGAATGAGATCCTATGCTTCTTACAATTTGAAGGGATGTTTCCCCTACTAAAAAACTTGCTTTTAGAGCATGTAAGGACGAGACTAGAGGAAGAGGCCACACCTCAAATGATTGAAATTGTTATGTTGCATATGGAATGAACGCATGAAGGTATACTCAGAATGTAGAGTATGACCAAGTACTACTAATAAATGCCACCATCGATGGATGGTCTATTTGTGAGGTCCTTGTGAACATGGGCACTGAGGTTAACATTCTAACCAAAACTACCCAGGAGAAGATGGGATTACTACCCTTAAATCCCTCCCCTCATATGTTATTTATGGCCAACAAAACCTAAGTGCAAACTATCAAGATCCTGAAGGGCACCATTATAAATACTATAGGTGCTGAATTTTGAGTCAACTTTAAGGTAATCGAGTTGACAGAGCATGATAACTATTCAACGATCTTAGGTAGGCCATTTTGCTATGCCAATAATGTAGACATGCACTTTAACAAGCACTACATGAATTTTGAGAATGATAGAGAGAGGGTGGTGATTCCCTTATCAAGTGATCAAGGGCCTCCATATATGGAAAGTGTTGATCTCGAAGAAGAGATCAATCACATTTATAACATCACAACATGGGGCATTGATAAGCTTAACCTAAGTGACCAAGGAGTGCTCAAATGGGAGGATGGATAATCAACTTTCGATACAACTGATGTAGCCTATGATTTATGGGTCGAAGAGGTTTCTGAAGTTACTCGCTAAAGGTGCTACCTAGTGTGGGCAACTGAACCAAGGCCAACCTAAACGAGACTGATTAGAATTGATTACACTCAAAATAAATGGTTTCCCCACACCAAAAAGGTAGGGAAAAGGGTGTTCTAGCTAAGTAAAGGGAAGATTACAACAAATATGGAGGGAACTAGCCTATAGAGAACTATGTCCATAACATTAAAACATGCATTCTTAAAGAAATAGATATAATGGGTGTACTAGTGCATACCCTAAATAACACTGTTACTCATTGGTGGGTAGTGCAAAGGCCTAGCTTGCCAACATGGCAAGATGTGAAGACAACAATATGCATTAGGTTTGGAAAGAGTAATGAGGACTTAGACATACCTACTTATTTGGGTGATTTTGATCCAATCATGCATGTGTGAAGAAACCTGGACTGTCTACATCAAGAACATGCCCAAAAGCTTGTGGGTGCATGCCTTCTATAGGTCTTTGAAAACATGGGTGCAAGCATGGTACATTGTAAATGAAATTTACCAAGATATAAGAGATTGGGAGGTACTCAAGGAGATGTTTTTTCACACCTTACCCTTCTCTTCATAGAGCTTAGAGCTATTAGAGCCAAGGCAAGTCATTCATAGGGCAGTGTTTGAGGACATTGCCATCCTAGAAGATCACTTTATAGACATGTTTGGGGAGAAATGACTGACACTCATGACATTATTTGAATAAGGAACTCAATAGTGACTCTATTGAGGAGGATGATGAAACCTGGAAGGAACATAATTAGAAGGATCTAGCACGAAGAAAAAAACTCATGCGCCACGTGGATGATAGCACCCCAAATGAAGAATATATGACATATCTTCAAATTGAAACAATTGAGGGGATAAGGCAAGTGAAATACTCTCATCAGGGGAGGAATGAACCCTACCATGCAACCCTCAAAACCACAAAAGTGGAAATCAGTACAGAGGGTGATCCCAAGATTGCCACTATAGGCACATACTAGTCTGAGGCAAAAATGGTGTGAATTATAGACCTCTTGAAAGAGTTTCAGGACTTATTCCCTCATAACTACTAGGATATGAAGGGTACCCACCCTTCCTTTGGCAACATGAGCATCAAGATGGTGGATGGCATGAGGCCTATCAAGAAGTGCCCGTATAGGATGAATCCTAATATCTACACCAAGGTAAAAATGAAGATTGATGGAATACAGGCCACGAGCATCATTTACATTCTATAGGAGTTCAAATGGGTGAACCCGATGGTTATAACCATCAAGAAGGATGGGTGTATCTACATTTATGTCAACTACTAACTATTGAACACTACTTGTATCATTGACTCATTCTCGACCCCATTTAACGATGAAGTCTTGGATGGCATCATAGGCTATAAAATCTATACATTCACTGATGGCTTCTTGGGATATCATCAAGTGCAGATAGAAGATGAGGATAAGCCTAAGACAAAATTTACAACTGAAAGGAGTTATTTTTCTTATAATGTGATGCCCTTTAGGCTCAAGAATGTACCAACCATATTCTCCAGAGTGGTGATCACTACTTTCAAAAACTTCATGTATAGGTTCCTCCAAGTCTATCTCAATGAGTATACTATATATGTCCTTCTAAATGACCATTATAACAATCTACGCCTCATGTTTGAAAGGTGCAGGCAGCTCCATCTATCTTTAAACTTGAAGAGGTGTATCTTTGTAATCCCATTTGGAACATTGCTCGAGTACATCATCTACAATGATGGTTTGCTTGTTGACCCTACAAAGATAGCCATCATAATTTAGCTCCAGGCTCCTTTAATACAAAGAGGCATTCACACCTTTCTATACCATTGTGGCTACTACAAGAAGTTTATATTGATTTATGTAAAGATTGTAGTGCCTCTAGAGGAGCTCTTACGCAAAGATGGCCCGTTTTATTAGGTTATGGCATAAGAGGAGGATTTTGAAACATTGAAGCTGAAATTAGCTAGCACACTAATTCTGTAATTTCTAGACTGGACTTCTCCTTTTCATGTCCATGTCAATGCTTCAAGCTCCACAATTGGTGCCATATTGGCACAACTAGGTGAGGGCAAGATGGGCTACCCCATCTCCTTCGCAAGGAGGAAATTGATGTAAGAAGAATATAATTACACCACCACCAAGCATGAGGCACTAGCAATGGTCTATGCGTTACATAAATTTAGGTAATATATTAGTGACCCCATTCATCTTTTTCACTGATCATGAGGCACTCAAGTAACTCATGAACAAGCCTATTTTACACAGGTGCATATGTAAATGGATAGTTCTATTCCAAGAGTTCCATTTCTCCATTGTTGTTAAACCTAGAAAGTAGAACTTGGGGTTAGACCATTTGTCCCGCATAAATTATGGTGATGCAGTGCTATCGATTGAGGATGACATGTTAGATGCATAATTATATAGAATTCAATGCATCCTTGAAGGCTTGACATAGTTTGTTGCTTTGCTAATGTCTAGGTTTGCACCCCAAACCATGTCAAATAAGGAGAAGAAACAACTCATATCACCCCCTTACATCTCATTGAAGGGGAGCTATACAAACTAAGTAGAGATGAAGTCATGTACTGGTGTGTTTTAGAACATTAAAGGGAATCCATATTAAAATAAGCGCATGAGGGAATCACAAGAAGCCATTGTACTGGAAACACAATGGCATGCAAGACATTATAGTCAGGATTATGGTGGCCAAGCCTGTTGTAAGATGCAAAGGAGTGCGCCAAGGCATGCAATATATGTTAGTGCACTAAGAAGCCCAACCATCAGGATGAGATGCCTCTCATCCCCATTCTTTCCCAGGTGCCATTCGAGAAATTAGCCATTAATCTTGTTGGACCAATAACTCCCATAACACGGTGCACAAGTGCAAGGTACATTTTGGTGGCTACTGACTATTTCACTAAGCAGGCCAAGGCCACATTGATAAAAGACTATAAAACCATGACAACCATGTGCTTCATTTGGTAAAACATAATAAGTCGATATGGGTGCCCATTAAGTCTAACTAATGACAGGGTCACTCATTTCATCAACGAGATGGTGCACATCCTCTTAACTGAATACATGGTGGCACACCACAAGACCACCCTATATCATTCACAAGCAAATGATACAACTAAAGCATTCAATAAGATCCTAAGAATGTGCTTGATAAAGATATGTGACATTGGTCGTAAGGATTGGGATGATCACATTTTAGCAATATTATAGGCGTACTGCATGACATATAAGTGCTTGAACAAGGCTACACCATTTCAACTAGTGTTTGGCACTTAAATAGTTCTCCCCATGGAATTCATGGTAAAATCCTTACGTATTGCATAGAGTGGTCACTTAAACAACCTAAAATATTTAAGCACAAGGTTTAAAGACTTGGAGCGCTTGGATGAAAAGTGCACCTAAGCAAGATGGAGTCAGTAAATTAAAAAGGCATGCTAAAAGCTCTGGCATGACAAGCATATCAAGTTTAAGGAGCTAACTAAAGGAGCATTAGTCCTACTCTACGATTTCAATTACCTTAAGCACCTAGACAAATTGAAAATAATGTGGATGGGCCCCTACATCATCCACCACATATTAGAGATAGGTGCATGTAAGTTGCACACATTATCTAACAAAGTGCTCCTATGGCATTTCAATGGTAACTGATTGAAGTTATATTAGTAGTAGGATGGTGATTATGCCATAAGAACACTAACTTTTTGGTCACTATTTGGTTTGAGTTGAGATGACTAGAATACAATTTAGTGTAAGCCAAACCATTCTTTTTATTTTGTTTTTGTTCTTTGTATAGTGTAAAGAGGTAATAAGTGGCACACGAAGGCTACAAGTACTTATGTACTAGTACTTCATTCATAATTCCATCTAGGTGAATCAAACACTTGCACTTTCTAAGCACATGAGGCCATGGCACCTAAGTTATGGGTACATGAATATAATCTAGCTCCAGTGAATTTATCTAGCCTCACACACATAATTATAACCAGGGGAGTCGAGCACTTGTGCTTTCTAAGCACCTAAGGCCATACATCTAAGTGGTGGGCACATGAGACTCATCAGACTCATAAAAGAGATGCACAAAACCCCATGCATAAGGTTCCAAATGAAGGGAACTTTCAAGCCCACAAGTGAACTACTCTGGCCTTTCACACATAATTCCAATTAGGTGAGTTCAAAACTTGCACCTTCTAAGTGCATGAGGCTAGACATCTAAGTGGTGGGCATGTGAAACTTGCCAGATGTAAGTAGAAGATGCACAATATCTATGTCTGCAAGGTGAACATTGCAGGGCTCTTGGAGGCCCAAGAATGAACTTCTCTGGTTCTTCTGCACATAATACCAGTTAGGTGAGTCGAGCCCATTTACTTTCTAAGCACCTAGGGCCAGGTGCCTAATTTTTTGGGTACAAGGGAGTTACCAAAATTTTAATATTTGAGAATAAAATGACAAAGTACATAATCACAAAGGTAACCTTTACACCAAAGTTAGAAAGAGGTGCATCAATTGATCATACGCCAAAGACCAAAGAAGAAGGTGAAGACGCTCAACATAATTGGGTGCAAGAAAAAAAGTGAAGATGCACAATTTAATCATGGACAAGAGAACCAAAAGAGAAGATGAAGTGATGGAGGGACAACATAAGGGATTTGTATGGGTAGGATAGGCCAAGGTATGATGAAGTGCAAGAAATCAACCAAAATAGAGAAACATGCTTGAAATGGAAGTGCAGCTAGAAGAGAAATTGGATCCGATGAGGCTGAATCACATGCATGCAAGGCACTATGCCTAGGTTACCACTAGGAAGGCAAAGGTCATGTAAGGTGAACAAGCGTAGGAGAAGAATCATCTAAGACAACTAGTGTCCACCCAAATTTGAGTGGGAAGTGATTGTTTGAATTAAACATCACTTCACCAAATTAACATTAGAAAGCATTGAATGAAACAATGGTGGAGGCACAAGTATACACATTTAATGCATTTATGATAAATAATTTTTGTAAATTTCATGAAATTTTATGTTTTCTAAGAAATCTAGGTACTACCATGCCATAAAGCACCTGCATTAACAATGATAGATAAGAAAAGGGTATAAAATAACAAGTAGTAGACTTTTTTAGGTTACAAATTTTATACTAACTTGAGACTTAGAGTGTACCTAAGAAAAAATAGGAGAGCCAAGGTGCGAAAACCCTATACTAGTGAGAATCTGAGCACTTTCAGGCACTAAGAGTGAATGAATACATATTAGGAAGGATTAGGTTCATAATAAGATTGATTTGGAGAAGTGTGGAGAGATGATTCTATAGAAATCATATAGTTGGAGAAGTGAATTAATACCCAAGATACCATTAAAGGCCAACAAATCTCAAGAGCCGAGAGAACAATCATATATCTCATGACTGTAGAAGCACCATCACCATTTGAGGCTTCATTGAACTACATGTACTACACTTTAACACTGGAAGTTTAAGGATGGTGAAGAAATGGAAGGGATCAAGCTCTAAGCAAATGCAACAAGACTCAAAACAAGCGTGTATAGTGCCCAAAGTGGCCACTACAAAAATAATGGTATAATGAGTGGAATCAGTGAGCGTGGTATAGGTGGACATCGAGACACTCCCCAAAATGTCCTACTAAGTAATGTAGTTCCCTTTAAAGGTCATGATAGGGGAGGATTGGCACTCTTTTGTGCACACTTACTAGTTAATACAATATAGCCATTGCACGTCTAGTCATTTGCAAGACCTCACACAAGATTGGATGGTAGACACAGGGTGGAAGATGGTGCAAGGTAATGCCCTATTTAATGTCTTAATCCGAGACAAATTAATAGCTTCTATCATAACTTAACTTTATGAGTTTCTATACTTTGAGAAGTCAAAATATCTTATACAATTCCTATTCTTTCACATCCATGAGGACTACATTTACTTCGCAAGGAGGCAAATAAAGATTTTGATGCAACTGATAAAGAGAGTAACTGAGCTTCTAGATATTGATAAAGACATCAATCAGATGATGGATGATGATGAAGAGGTGGAGTGCATAGCATAACTCTTAAAGTATTTCAAGGGGGGTTTTATGTTCCCCATCAAGGAGTGTAAGGACCTTAGCATGAGGGTGGTAGTGCACCTCATAAGCTCCAAACTATGCCAAGGTGGTTGATGGACCAATGTGACTAAGGCATACCTTTGCATCACCTATCACATGACGTAGGGCATGCAGTTTAATATTAACAAATTTATCACCAATGAATTTATGAAGAATGTGCAAGAGTGCCACAAGGTAAAAGGGATATTCAGGTGGGGATCCATTCTCATTCTCATTGTCATGGAAGAGATTGGAATCCTAAATGGGGATAAGGTCAACCTTTGGGTCTTTCCAGAACATAATGACTCCCCAATGCAGAAGTAAAAAGACTTTATGAGCCCCCTCTCTTTTAGTGCCAAATATAAGACTTACATCATGGAATGGTGCGAGAGGTACATAGAGGCCTTCAGGCTAGAGTGGCGTATCCCTCAAGGGCTCCCTCAGAGCATGTTTAGAATCACAACCTTTATCACAATGCAAGACTATTATGTTGTAAACTTGGCGCTCGTTGATAGAAACAAGTTGGGGTGGCTAAAGCTCCCCTACACTTTCTCGACAAAATACTTCAGGGATGCATTTGATGGATCCTCACTGTGCAACAATTAGACATTCTAGTAAAGGAACTAGATATGGAAAGGTGCAAGATGAGGTGCTAGTTTGTTCATGCATATGCGAAGGCCATCAAAGATGAAGAAGATGATTTGGATTGCACTAACATCCATACTCTCTAAGAGGTGACCATAGTTGGGCACATCCATAGGAACTACTATGAGATGAAGCCAAAGAAGAAGTGCCCAAGTGCAAAGTGGAGCGACGATCCCCCTATCGGGATCGGTGATGAAGGGACCTCGACCCTAATAGAGAAAAATAAGTCTCCCAAGAATAAGAAGGGGGAGACTTTGGAAGATATAAAGGAGCGAATAAGGCTCAACATCACCTTAGAAGAAGAAGCCTCTCTTTCAACCCCCATAAAGAAGCATGTGAGATTCATGCCAAATACTTACCCTAGCGCCAAGGAGAAGAGGAAGGGGAAGGTTCCTGCGGTGGTACCAATAGTAACCCTATCAGACATAGAAGAAGAGATGGAGGAAGAAACATTTGGGAGGGGCATATATGTTGTAATTGAAGAAGGAGACTCCTCTTCTCATGAAAGGACCCCCTTCCTACCACCTCAGACTAAATTGGAGAATAAGAAGTAAAGATGGAGGAAACTCGACCTCAGTGACGTTGATATGTAGAAGGTGCAAGAGCTAGAGGAACAAAAAGAAGAAATGATGGAGGCAAGAATGTTGAGGAACCCATTGAGATGGTCAAGGTTGAAGAACACAATAAGAAAGAGGATAAACACAAGGCATGAGAGATAAAAGGGAGCAAAGAAGAAAAAAGGAAGGAGTAACAGATGAAGAGCTCAATGAGGTGGAAGTGCATGAGGCTCTCAAAGGTGGCATTGATGTCGTGCTTGGAGATGTGAGACTGTCAAGTATACCAATTGAAGAAGAGTTGAAGCATAAATGGAAAGACATGGGCCTATATTAGGATCATATGGATGTGGTGCTAGAGTTGTACCACAAGAGATTGGCCATGATGGATAAGGGCATGTCTCAAGCTAAAATTGTTCAAGTGGAGGTCGAGGAGATAAAGGTTGAAGAGGAAGGCAAAAATAAAAAGGGCCTAGAAAGAGAAGGCTAGAAAGAAAAAAGAAGAAAGGGATACCACAAGTGCAGAGCCCATTAAAACCAAGATAGTAGAGGCACCTAACATCAACTCTAGCCTAGCATATGAAGCTGCATAATAGGCATGCCCTAGTTCTAAAAGGGCACCTGAAGACAAAGAAGGCAATGCTGGTGCCTCAAAAGAACAAATGAATAAGGGAGTAGAGATCCCACTGGGGAAAAATGTAAGACTAGAACCAATGAGGTTTGCATCGAAGAGCCATAACAAGAAGGAGAAGTGGGCAAGGGAGAAAAGTCTGAGGAAGAACCCCTTTAGAAACAAGATGGTGAAACTAGCACCAAGGAAAGAGAAGAGGTAGACCAAGGGGAGAAGTCTAATGAAGAACCCCTAGTATAGAAAGAAGAAGGAGAAGAATAAGGCACTAGAGAAAGCACTAGTGGTAGTGGAGAAGAGAAGGAACTAGCTAACAAAGAGGAGTATGAGCTAAGGTACATGAAAATTTTTTGGAGGGAGTTCACCAAAGATGATGACTTCTACATGTTGGAGTACATGCACCTTAAAACTACCACAACCTTTATGCACCATCAAATTTCTTGGGATCTCGATTGCTACATGGATGAGCCTTAATTTGAGGTACCAAATAAAGTAATTTGAAGCACCAAGAAACCAGAAGAGGGGCATGACTAATAACTTTTAAATCCAAGGGACATGAATCCTGTAATGTTGGCTAACACCCTCATTAAGATGGCCTCAATAGTAGCACTGTTGGACAAAATTATTACCCAGTTAATACCATATTCTTAAATTTGCTTAACATTAATTATCAACCTAGGATATATAGGCTTTTCAAGGATATCAACACTATATATGCATTATTGATTCATAAACTAACTTAATTATTGGTTGTAGTACAATGAACTTGCCCTAATTTTACCATATAGATATAAAAGGAAATGATTACAATAGAATACATAAATTATTCACACTTATGAGTCACACATGCATCACACCTCATATAATCAAATTAGTAATGAAATTAACTCACACAACACACTTTAATCTAAGAACAACTAGGATCTTCACTGCAACTCCTTTCAAGGGGGCCCTCCTCATTCAAAACTGAGTTCCAATCCTTCTCTGAGAGACTTATAAAATTTTATTATAGAATCAACCTTTTCATTACTCAAATCTATAACAATTAAAGATTACTATAGTAGATTACAATATTCTAGAAATTATAATGCAATTACTTTCTACATTTCCATCCTCCTAATCTAATCTAGGTTCTGCCATTAAATACATAAGGCAGTTTATTAGCTTCAACAACCTAAAGAACAGTAGAAATACTTTGTAACTAAAGATAGATATAAATACTTTGTAACTAATTTGCTTCTTTCTCCTAGTCAATCTTCAGGTGGTTAGTAACTTTTAAAGTTACTTGTTTTTTAGGCTTGAATGGGTAAAGGACAATATATGTGTGTTTACTTGACCAAGGCAACATGCCTTTTTTGCCTACAAGTTGGCCATGAGGAAGCAAATGGACTTCATTCCGGATGTGCTTCTTGGAAAAATAGGTTTAGTACACATGTTTTTTGGTGAGTTTAACTATATGTATGGATCCTGAAGTCAACCTGTGACATTCCATGTCCCTAGAACACATTCATGCCAAAGAATCCAATTTCTAAAGTTGTCAATGTGTGAGAGTAGGAATGGAAATTACTTTGATGATTTGTAGCTTATTCAAGACCATATACCCTGGCCTTCCATCTCACGTGTCCATTTCCAAGGCTATTTTCTACTTTTGAACGTGTGGAGAAAAGTCACCCAAGCTCCCACTATTTCTTGGACATGATAACCTATCACAATAGGATGGAGGGGTGATTTGACTATTGTAAGCAAAAATAATAAAGGTGAATTTAAAAATGGATTTGAACCATTAAACATGGCTCTTCACTATCATAAAGGGAATGTAATGGGAGGGCCATAGCTCTTTTTAAGGTTTTCCTATATTTTTATCTTCTCCTTGAAGGTTTGTAGCAAGTTCATAGCCTATTCACAACTTGTTCTGTTTACTGCTGGTAGAGGTATCTCCTTTGGGATTGTATTGCAATATTTTCATTACAACCCTAATGCACCATCAAGTTTCTTGGGCTCTCGATTGCTACATGGACATTTGACAAGGGTTACCATCCCCTAAATAAATTTCTCCAAAGTCTCCCTAGCCTCAATTTGAGGTACCGAATAAAATAATTTGAAGCACCAAAAAACCAGAAGAGGGGCATGACTAATAACTTGTAAATCTAAAGGATATGAATCTTGTAATGTTTGCTAACACCCTCATTAAGATGGCCTACCAAATTCTCTCAACTTTCAGGTAATGAGCATAAGATTAAGAGACTTAATTCCAATCAAAAATAATATTAACTGAATTTAACTGGTTTACCAAACCATGTAAATCACTAAGAGACTATGTACAATACCAAATTTTTAAATCTACTTAACATTAATTATCAACCTTGGATATGTAGGCTTTGCAAGAATATCAACACTATATATGCATTATTGATTCATATATTAACTTAATTACTGAGTACCCTGTAATCAACACACACTAACCAGATCTGATACAACCTGTTAGTATCCCAACAGCTCTGATACCAATGATGGGAAATCTAGAACAACACACCTATTCTGATCCCACTTGTTAGGAACTTGCTCCTCAAAAAGAGCACAATATGATTACCACATACAAGCAATACAAGGAAATGATTATAATAGAATACATACAATTCTTCACACTCATAAGAAAATATAATAAAGAAGATGCCACTTCTTCTTCACACAGATGCTTCCCACACCTCAAGGGCTCATAGTAATTCTCAATCAAGAGTTTACTCTCCTCAAGGTCTCAACACACAACTCACACACAAAATTGGTGTTCACCTCCAACCTCATGTAATAACCCTTCAGTACACAAACTAAAGTACTTCAAATAGATCTCCCATGAACCTGCAACAACCTGCAATTCAACAGACCTTACTTACAATGGAAGGATCTTTCTTGCCTTCTTTTTTAGCTCATAATTACAATACATGCCAATGGGTCTATAAATAGATCCCAGACTTAATCATAACTTAGACTCTTAATTTAGACACGCAGCTCAAGACTCAACATGCAAACACTCGGTTCAACAACTTAGTTATTCGTGCAACAAACAGTTCTAGCACAGGCATCCAACGTCGATCCCTGTCTTATGACCAACGTCGATCGACTTACCAAGTTGCCCTTCTGTTCACCCCTGACCGATGTCGGTTGGCTTAAGACGCCAGTGAATATATCAACAACTCCTCCATATTGCAAATAGAAATCAACCTAACACTTATTACCCAGTTAATACTAGATTCTTAACTCTGCTTAACAATTCAACCTATGGTACGTATTTCAAATATGTCAACACTATATATGCATTAGTGATTCTAGACTAACTTAATTACTGGTTGTAGTACAATGAACTTATCCTAATTTTACCATATAGATATACAAGGAAATTATTATAATAGAATACATAAATTATTCACACTTATGAGTCACACATGCATCACACCTCATATAATCAAACTAGTAATGAAATTAACTCACATAACACACTTTAATATAAGAAGGGTCAAGATCTTCACTACAACTCCTTTCAAGGCGGGTTCAAAACTGAGTTTCAATATTCTCTGAGAGACTTATAAAACTTATAGAATCAACATTACTCAAATCTGTAGCAATTAAAGATTAATGTAGATTACAATATTCTAGAAATCAGAATGCAATTACTTTCTAATTCCATCCTCCTAGTCTAATCTAGGTTTTGCCATTAAATACATAAGAAAGTTTATTAGCTTAACAAAGAACACTAATCTAGGAAAGTAGAAATACTTTGTAACTAACCCAGTCAACCTTAGGTGGTTGTAACTTAAAGTTAGTAAAGGACAATATATGTTGTTATGTTGTTTTGCTTCTTTCTCTCTTTTCCATTATCCTTGTCTTATTCATCCTTTGACAACACATCCAAGTTTATATACATGTGGGGGGTTCGTAAAACTATTATGGAGGATCCTCTTCAACCATTTACTTTGTTTCTAAAATAGCTGGATGTGTTCTTAAAAAGCTAATTACTTATTATCACAACAATGGTTTGTTTTGTGTAGTAGCTGTGGGCTCCTGTAGGTGAAAGCCTATAGTTGTTATGGAAAACTTGTAGGTGGAAATCCTGCATCTTGACAATTGTTACGAGCAACCTATAGGTGAAAGCCCACAATTTGATAGTTGCTACGGGATGGAAGTCCCTTTTGCTGCAGGCTTATTTATAAGTGTTGTGACCAAGTAAGATTCATGTAGTCTTATTTTAACCTTCAAATGTCTATTAAATAAGGTTTCACAAGTATAATCTAATCAAAGAAAAAACATCATTAATCCATAACACAACATGTATACATTAATGCACACATATAATCATTAATTCATTCATTCATTTACATAGGTCATGGAAAGTTCTAATGATTCATATAGGAAAAAGATATATAAATGAGTATGGATGAGGCTATAAATAGAGTAATTAGTGGCCTCATCAAGTGTGCAAGAACATCATCAATTATGTTCGTGCTAACAAGTGGAAACAAATAGTGCAAGAGTTAGAGGAAGAAATAAAAGCAATGAATCTCAAACTCCAACAAATGGTTATATGCATTGTAAAAGTCAAGCCATCCTTTTTGGATGGTGTTGATACTTTGAAAATGAAAGAGGTTGATAAGGTTTACACACTAGTAAAATAAATGCTCTCCCAGATGAAGCCGATGCTAGAGTAACAAGAAGACCTCTCTGAATCCATCAGAAGAGAGCTAAACAAAAAGCTTGATGTGATAGAAGATCTCTTCACCAAACTAAAAGAGGGTGTAGAAGAAGTGAATGCCATATTTTACAACTTCTTCACTCAAGCGTCAATCATTGATGCATGTCTTCAAAAGGAAAAAGAGGAGAAGGACACTTTAATGAAGCATGATTTCATTGTGAGCAAGATTGAGTGTATGCAAGTTATGACACATGTCAATGCCTTAAGCACCCAGCTAAAAACCTAAGAGCAAGACCTGTAAGTACTCTTCATGTCTTTCATACAAAGGCAAGTGAGCAGGGGGACACTTTAGATGGTAGGGTGAGAAGAGCTAAGGAAAGGTTGGAAGCCTTCAGAAAGAGATGGAGAGCATGAACATGTTTGCACTCAAGGTTGCATTGATGGAAGAAGAAGGCACCATCAAAGAAATCAAGTTCACCATTCAGGGTGTAGAGAACTTCAAGGTGGAACTACAATAAAACACAACCAAATTTTGTGCAACAAAGGTGCTGAAAGACTAATCCAAGGATGGACTAGTAATTTTGTATCGAATAATGTTGGGCCACTTTTTGTGCTACCTAGTGGACCGCACCAACTCAACACATTTTAGCATGAGGTAGTCATTGCAAATGATTTCTCTTTTGGTAGTTCTAGCACTAGCTAGAAGAATCTTCAAAAATATTGCACTAGCTAGTAGGTAGTTACTTAGGGCCCAAGTTTTAAGGGACATCACTTTGAGTACTGCATGTGGTGGTTAGAGAGCACAGGTGTTAGAGTAGTGGAGCCGGTAGAATAATGACTCCCAATGATAGCTTAGGACCCAACGTGTACCCATCTGACCTATCTCAAAGATGTTTTCTTGCCTATAAAAATAAGCTTGAACCCAAAGAAGGAGATTTGAATTAACTCAATGAAGCTCTATGAAAATAGAGAATGCTATTGATATAGTTTGAGTTAGTATGGATACTAAGAATAATATGTATTGTAGCACCCAAGCTTGTCTGTGAGCCGTTGGACATGAGTAAGTAGAAAATGAGTTGATGCTTTGTTTATGTTATGAACTGTACTTTGTTGATGAACTTTGATTTAATGGAAATGGCATTGCATATTTACTTGGTTGTTGATCCATTTCATATAGTTTAGCACTGTTGTATGATTGTGACTTATATTTTGTATGAATAATGGCATAATTTTTATTTTTGAATGTATTACGATGTAAAGGTCTATTTCAAGTCACTAATGGCATTGTTGTGCCATATAGTGACTTCAGTATACTTATAAAATCAACTAAGTGTTAAAATCGGTATGCACTGAAGCCCTTATAATCATGCCTAGAGCACTAACTTGAAGAATGAGTACTTGAGCATAAACCATTCCCTTAATTTGACTAAGCACCTGAATGACACTTCAACTTGTTATCTTTATGCTTGCACCATTAAGAGATATAACTAGCCAGACATGAACTTGTGCCAAAAGACTTGTGCCTTTGAAATTTGTGTAACTAGTCCAATACAGACTTGTGCCAACATGACTAGGACTAGTTCCCTTAAATAGGCTTGCGCCTCTTGATCTTATCCTGAATGGCACGCATTGATATACCATCTAAGTCCATTTAAAAAATGATTAAGTCCCATTAAGACTAAGGTTGTACCATGTTTCAACTAGCCCAATGTGAGCCTCTGTTTGTTCACTGCTACGCTTTGAGTGAGTGCACAAGGATGGTGCCTTATGTAAAATCGATGCCAGTGCAGTAGTGATTTTAAATGTTGTGTACCATAGACTTTTATTATTCTTGTGCCTAGCTATATCAAGTATATAATTGAATTGGATTGATTGGTAAGTGCGTGACTAAGCACACGAGTTAAATGAAGAAACTTTTCTATAACAAAGATGGATAATGGGATTAAACAGTACACAATGAATGTTATTCTACTTAACTATACTATATTAGATACATAGTCAAAGTCATGTGATGATACCATATTTATAAATTATAATGCTCATAGAACCTGATATGTGTTGAATGAAATTAATAGTCTAGAAATCCAATCATCCACCCACTGTTGTCATTCACACTCATTCCAAATAGAGTCTATGCATGCAGAATAGAAACATGCCAAGTGTCTCTTATGAATAGGCCAAGAGCCTGCATTTGAGCTATAAATGAGTGAAGCTCACTTGACCCTATTATAGTCATACAATCATCATACTTTGTCAAGTTTTCTTTCTCTATTAACTAAAAATATATATGAACAATAGAATTTCATTGAGCACCATGACACATGTTCTCATTACACCATTTAACCATGTTTTGTGCATCAATTTAATGATCACCCTTATCAAATTTAAACTCAATTGAAATGCCTCTTTTTACACATGCTTCAACACAACATGATCCCCTTTTCTATAACCAACCTTATTGAAACTCCAAATATGCTATACACCAGTGGTAACATGCATCATGCGCAATCAATAAAACATCTATGCATTCTTTAATTATAATGTGCAATTGTCTAACCAAATGTAATTCTGATTGAAATGAATGTTCCTCTCAGTCAATTGTCCATAAAACTTTTCAAAACAATTAGGCACGTACTCTGTACAATGTGATTGATCATCATTGATATAGAAATGGTATTTTCTTAATATTTTTGGATCTTGTTCAGTACTATTAGGTGCATGTATGAATGTTATGTACATGAATATAACAACTTATGATGAGTTGTAATATTATGACTGAACTTTCATTTGTGTCTTAATGTGTAATTCTTAGTAATTCAACTACTAAAATAATCAAACGAAGTGGGAATGTATCCTTACTTATCTTGAAATGTTCATCTAACCATTTAACCCTATGTGTGTACCTTGCATACTCATAAAAAAAATCTCCCTGATTTTGATCATAAATTTTGAAATGGGTATCTATTTTGTAACAAACTCACCCCTTTTAGATTCTTTGTCATATTTTACTTGATAAGTCACATATTTATATTTGATCAAACCAATTATTTCTTGTCCAATTACACTTGTTTCATATTGATAGATACAGATTTTTAGTTTTGACAATCCACCATAAATGCTACAATTTCCATCCAAACATACTTTTTTATAAAAGAATTGTCCATTCGAACTTTCACAAAAAATGGTTGGAATAAATTCCCTGGCTAATTTTGGCAAAACTTCTAAACCACTCATGTAAAATATTGTTAGTATGCAAAGTACAATGAATATGACATAAAACTTCATAGTGCATACAAACTCAACATATTTCCTACAACAAGTGGTGTGTGTGTGATTTATTTTTACATAAAAAAGTTTGGCCATCTCAAAACATCTTCGACTAATATAAATTTATGGATGTTTTTATAAAAATTTAGAGAACAATTGTGTTTGAGTCATATCCAAGAAATGTTTTGGATGTGGTTCATGGTTACGATAACCAACTCTTCTTTTGAATACATTTTTTTAATTAGGTAAAATTCTAGTATTGTCCTTCCAAAATTGTGCAAGTAACTCTTTCAGAGTATCAACTATAGCTTTATCCTTTTGTGGAAGTCAACCAAAGAATACTTAGATTTCATTGGTATTGGGTTCACTAAGTCTTTTGTGTCTTGAGATTGATTTCATTAATATTTTTTTGTTTATATGAAGTGTTCATCTAATTTTTGAAATCAATCATTTTCCCTTGTTTAACTATTTATTGCACAAGTTGTGATTATACATTGATCAACATTACAATCTTTTTTGCATGGTTTAAGGCCTACAATATGATATGCAAAATGTAATTTTTCAACACTTTATACATTTTCATTATCTATATTATATGTTCTTAGCCCTAATGTGTACATGGTAGGTCTCATCTTAATCAATTTCATCAACAAAATAAAAAATTGACATCTTTTAGTATCATGAATTATGAAATAAACTATCCCAAATTTCTTGAGCCAGTCTTCTTGAATGGTGGTCAAACATTTTGTTAGGCATTGGTTTCAAAATATTTTCATCGACTTCAATTAAGTTTTTATCCTTTTTATGCACAATTCTTAAAGGTGTTATTACTGGTAGAACTTGTTGAGAGGGTGTCTGAAAATCATCATTATTTTCATTGATTAGTGGTGGGACAACATTTTTTCATTGTTTCTTTCCTCATAATATGCTTTCATGAATTTTTATTCATTGCTAATTTCATCATTATTTCTTTTCATGAAAATTTCTTCATTGTTGAGGGGTAAGGCATCATGCATACAGTCATCATCAACAAAATTAAAAACACTAAACTTTGAATGTAAGCTTCAAACATTATCTAATTCATTATTGTCAATTTCATCATTATTCAATTCAGTATTATCATTTCCATCATTATTGAATTGATTATTTTTAATTTCATCATTATTCAATTCATTATTATCAATTGCATAATTATCTATGACATTTGGCTCATCAGAGATAGTTTTTGTACCTTGTTTTAAATGAAGTGCTTGCATTCGTACCTTATTTTTTCTCTCATCTCTTGTATTTAATCAAGTATTTTGTTCTTCGAATTCTTTTTCTTTCTCAAACGTGATCTATCACCCATTGGATGATTGATAGATTTTTAAAAGTGGGGTCCAAAAAAGTAAATAGCTCTTGTTCTCAACTTACAAGTACCTCATAAGCACACAAAGAATGTCTATGGGGATAAATTTCTCTAATTAGGTTAAAAAGTTTGTTCAAAGGTAATTTTTCATCTATAGTAATGATAACGCGTACACATTATTATTATATAACATGTCACATTATTGTATAACGCATCGTGTTATTATAACATGTATGCGTTATGGTATAATAGGTGCGCGTTATTGTATAACACATGCATTATAGATTTGAATTCAAAATCTAACCCTTTTGAATCAGAAATGACATGGATTCTTGAGCCAAAGCCTTAGACCTGTCAATCTACAGCTATGTCCAAGAGCTTTGATAGAAAAAAATAAATTTCAACTTCCATCACCAAATACACTAGAAATTTCAACAATAAAATTCAAAAAATTATTACCATGACAACGAGCATGCTCTCCTCTTTTCAAATATATAATTTTTATAAATTTTGAACTATTTTAACACTACAAACTATGTTGATTTTTAACTATAGCTTTTTTAGGCCACCACATGCTGCAAATATACATGCTATACATGTTAATGTAATTAGTTTTTCATTCATCCAAGTGAAAAATAAATTAAATGGTCACAAACTAAGCTTAATTCTATACAAATTAAAAAAAATTACTTTCATTTTTTTTGAGGTGGTTAGGGGGGCTACATGACCGGCTATCCATTTTTTTGTCAATTTTCAGGATCTATTTACTTAAAAAATCAATAATGAAAAAATATTCATTGATTAAATATAAAAAAATATAGGTAAAAAATTAGAAGATCTTATCTAAATATTCATCAAAGGGTTTCAAACAATATTAAATGATGCTCTAAAAATGGTGGGTCACACAATCATTGATCTACTTTATTTTCTTAAAAAAATAAGAGTTTGTATTCAAATTTTAGATGTTTGACCTAGTTATACTTTATCAATTAAAAAAAATAGTGTTTTGGAAACTAGACTTGAAGTGCTACAATTCATGTTCTTATAGCATCTTCAAATTTTGAGTGTAGTCATTTTAAATTATCTACACAAGTTCAATTTTTTAAAATTTCATGAAAATTATGTCTACGGATAGCTCCTTTTTGTCCCCCAACTTTGTGCAATGACCCATAGAGAAATGTGACAAGATAATGTGAAAGGTATGCATGTCATAAGTCTATCACACATATCCCTAGACACATTAAAGGTTAAGGGCATGCATACCAATCTCCTTCAAAACAATGTTGCCCTCAACATTGAATCAACTCTAGATGTTATTGCAAGAAAGCTTCACCATCCCATGTTGCATCTTCATGACTCATATTCTTTCATTTGATCAAATACTCCTTTTTCTCTCTTCTTTTTAGTTTTTTAGTGTGTGTGTGTGTGAATGATTCTTTAGGTTCTAGATTGACTCTGCCTTCTTCATCCAGTTCTAATAACTCACTCTAAGTGAAAACTCTATGTCCAATTACCTTCTTTAGTCAAGATGCATGAAATACATGATGTATGGAGGTGGATTGGGGGAGTTACAACTTATATGCCATGCTACCAATATTCTGTAGGATCTGATAAGGACCATAATACTTAGGATAAAGTTTGTTATCATATTTATTTTACTTTAGATACATACTCTTATATAGATATAAGTACATAAATACCTAATCACCTATGTTGATGTGCCTCTCACTACAATGTTTATACACTTATTTTTTCATCCAAAGTTGTATCATTGATAAATTCTCTGTCAAAATAGCTAGTACTCTCAATTGGTGTTGAATGTTTCTTCAACAACTCGAACCTTAAGTTGCACCTTCAAAGATGAAATGATGGATGTGGGGAGATAACCATAAAGTGCCATAAAAGGATATATTTTGAAAGAGGTATGGAAGGAAATTTTATACCACCATTATTTTAGTGGTAGCCAATGAACCCATGTTTCTTGTTTATCTAATACAAAAAAATAGAAATACCATTTTAAGCATTTGATAACCACCTCTATTTGTCCATCATGTTGAGGATGATATGACAAGATATGAGCCAATTGATACCCAAACATGTGAATAAATCAGTGAAAAAATTACTGGTAAAGATGGGATCATGATCATTTATAATGATCTTGGGAGTTCCATACAACTTTTGAACTCTATTGAGATAGATATCAACTATTATACTAGCTACAAATGGTTTTGATAAAGAAAAAATATGAGCATACTTTGTGAGCCTATCCACAATTACCATGACGACATTTTTATCTTCAAATTTTGTCGACCCTATAATAAAATCTATGGAAACCTCTTCCCACCTCTGGCTAGGGATAGATAAAGATTGTAGAAGACATGGCGTCTTAATTGTTTCACCTTTGCTCTGTTGACATACCATGCATTTTAATATAAATTTATGTTTATACCCCTTGATTCTTTTCAAAAATAAATCATGCTTGATAGTATGATAGGTTTTCAAAATCCTGATCCCCCTAATGGAGATGCATGAAGTTCCTAAAGGATCTTGTGTTTGAGGATAAAATTATTACATAGGTATAATCTATCTTTATACCATAATGTGTTCCCTTTCCACTCAAATTTGTCAAAAACATTAGAACCATGCTGAAGAATTCGAGTCAGAACCTATGTATTCATATCATTATTCCATTCAAATCTTACCTCTTCTAACCAATTTGTCTTTCAAATGGTTATTGCACATAAAAATGCTTCAACTGACTCACACCTTCTAGATAGTTCATCTCCTACCACATCATATTTTCTATTCTTATAGATTATTTCAAAGTCATATCCCAACATTTTAGTCAACCAATCTGCCTGCCAAATGGTTATTACACATAAAAATGCCTCAACTGGCTTATCTATTTTGGATAGTGCATATACTACTACATCCTCTTTTTCTTTCTTATAGACTATTTTAAAGTCATATCCCAACATTTTATTCAACCATTTTTGTTTTTATTCTGATCAAAATCATTGTTTCAGAAAATATTTTAGACTATCATGATCAATCTTTACCTTAAAGTGTTTACTCATCAGGTAAGGTCTCCATTACTTGGCTATATGAAGATTAATCATCATTTATTTATCATAGATTGGCTTTAGCCTATTTTTTTAATCTTGAGTTGGCAACTCTAAAATGCAATGGGTATTCCTTCTTGCATAAGTACAACCCCCATGCCATATCCCAATATATCACATTCAACAACAAAAGTTTTGTAAAAATTAGGGGTAGCCAAAATTGAAGTGGTGCACATATCCTCTTTAAGGTTCTTGAATGCCTTGGTAGCTATTTCATTTCAATGGAATGAGTCTTTATTCAACAACATTGTGAATGGAGTTGTTATGCTACCATAATATTTGTCAAATCTATGATAGCAATTTGTTAGCGCCAAAAATCCATGAAGGTTCTTGAGGATATTTGGCACTTGCCACTTCAACATAGATGTTGACCAAATTTGGTCTACATACCAAAATGTGCCTTGTCTAAAAGTTTATAGCTGAGAAAGATCCTGATTGAAGAGCGACCCAATGTCACAAGGAGCAGACAAACCTCAAGTGGAGATCATATACCTTCTGAAAATCTTTTGAAACACTTTAAACAAACTTAAAGTTTGATCTAATTGATCTTCAAGGGATAAGTCTATAATTGTAGATAAAGGGTCCAAGCAAGTTTCATTATATCTGAAGCATTCAGGAGCATAAACCAGGTTGCACAAGCCTTAGAAGATCTGTAGACGCCAATATTGTGTCGACTCCCCCTTGGACCCCTTCTAAACACTTACACACACACCTCACCTTGGACACCTCGCCCTAAGACCATTTCCTAGCCCATGACTCACCCTAAGACTAAGTCATCCAAATCCTAACTACCTAAGACCTATTCCAACTCTCTAACTAAATCTCGTGCCTAATAAACCCGTCATCTGATCGTTCTCCAACAGAAAATGCACTTGGCAGATGGAGAAACGAGTGAAGGGCTAAAAATAGCCCTTTTACCCATTCTCTAGCCACCGACGTCGATCGACTATCAGCCGACGCTGGCGAGATAGCCGACGTCGATTACTTAAACTAGGCTCTAACCTTGAGCTGTGACCTCTCCCCAGACTCTTGGACATCGACGCACACACTCTGAGACCAAGCAATCAGACTTTGACTACCGCTTCCCTGGCTTCAAAAACTCTGCACAAGTGACTCCAGATTGGATTGGAACATTACACGAGGACCTTGACATCAGCCACAATAAGAACAAGTGTTCTAACACCTTTGGTTCTCAATCAAGCAGAACTAAGTATTCTTCTGTCTCATTCCAGTAATTTAGAATACATTAGTAATTAGTTTCTATTTACTATTTCTAAATACTATCAACCCGACCTGACTTTCTCCTTGGAGAGGCTGAGAGGCCTTCCCCTTAACCTTACCCTCATCTCACACCTACCCTCTACCTTTGTCCCTGCTCAGACCCTTTCCCCCTGCCTGCAACCTTGCACAGACCTTTAAACTCCCAGACCTTTCTATCGACCACAGACATTACCTGAAACCCGTCTAAGGCCCATTGCCCCTACTGACATCGGTAACATAACTGACGTCGGCATATTGACCAACCGACGGTGGTAGACTAACCGATGTCGGCGACTATGATAGACAGATTGCAGAAAATAGGTACACGTTATCTTTATTTCTCTTTCTTAGTCTTTCACCATTTCTTTTATATACAACATTCTTTTTGTCAAATAGTGGACTGTCATCCCTCACAGAGCTTTACACTTTCGGGACCAAGTGCGTAGCTTGGCAGTGCACTTTATCTTATTCTAACATTTTCTTTGTTTAAGTATTATTCCTATCTAGAGGTGTCTTCCTCCACAGCCAAAGAGGAGCTCCTACAACGCTTGGATATGGTGCACAACTTAATCCAGGTAACGTACAAACCCGCAAATTAATGGGCAACTTAATACGCTTGGACATAGAGTCTTCTGAGGTTAGGTCGGCCATTCGTTTGTTCATTTACCTGATGGACAAACCATATAACCTTTAACCATGACTTAACCTAGTCAAACCCAATCCATAACCTACCATCTTCTTCCCTCTTGGGGAGAACTACATTGGCCTGAGGCCCTTAAAATAGGGGCTATGTAGGCAGCACTCAGTTGACATGTAGTCTTCTAAGGTTAGCTTGGCCATTCACCCATTCATCTCCTTAATGACGTCGGCCATCCGTTCGTTCATCTACCTGATGGACCAACCATATAACCTTTAACCGTGACTTAACCTAGTCAAAACCAATCCATAACCTACACTTTTCTTCCCTTTTAGGGAGACCTACATTGACCTGAGGCCCTTAAAATAGGGGCTATGTAGGCAGCACTTAGTTGACACAGAATCTTCTGAGGTTAGCTCAGCCATCCGTTTGTTCATCTACCTGATGGACAAACCATATAACCTTTAACCATGACTTAATCTAGTCCAACCCAATCCATTACTTACCCTCTTCTTCCCTTTTGGGGAGAACTACATTGGCCTGAGGCCCTTAAAATAGGGGCTATGTAGGCAACACTCAGTTGACATGGAGTCTTTTGAGGTTAGCTCGGCCATTCATTTGTTCATCCACCTGATGGACAAACCATTTAACCTATAACCATGACTTAACCTAGTCCAAAAACATGACCTAACAACCAGCCCTGACATTGCATAAGTCACCTTTGACTTCTCATGGGGCACATGAGAGATCACACATATCTCCCTGACCACAATAAACAACACTTGAGATCACTTATATCTCAGCGCGACTCGACCAACGACCTTGGAGATCACGAATATCTCCTCAGACCATGACCACTTTCGAGATAACTTTGCCTTGGTTGTTTTAATTGCACATATGCTACCTCATGAATAGTTAGCAAATTGTACGCACCCCACATTACAACCCTCACACCTATTGTCAGATTGCGCCCAAGTTGACCCCCAATATGTGTGACATTTTCGTGTTTTCCAGGAGCACTTCCTAAGCCCGAGATACTTGGAACATGATGACCATTGAAGCTACAACTTTGATCATTTAACCCAATCAGCTACGACTAAAAAGCTGGGGACCGGTTATTTTGATTTTAGCACTCCTTGACCTTATCTGCGACAATTTGACTTACCTATCACATGAAGTGGTATACGTGCAATCTCAACTATTGCAGCGTTTACACTCCAACTTCACCATACTCATCCATTGCCTGTCAAATTGATAACCAATTTTAGATTGCCTTCTCTCGATTCCCACTTTGAGGGGGAATGCCTCATCACCATACCTGGGGAAACCTACACCTTATCCCATACTTGGGACAACTTATTTCTATTTTTGTCTTACAGTTCGTCAGAACAACCAACAAGACAAAAAGGGGCAAATGTAGACACCAATATTGTGTCGACTCCCCCTTGGTCTCCTTTTAAACACTTACACACTTTATTAGTTTAAAATAAATTACTTATTTTAAATTAATGACATCACCCTAGACACCTCACCTTGGACACCTCACCCTTAGACCATTTTTTACCCTATGACTCAGCCTAAGACTAAGTCATCCCTTTTCTAACTACCTAAGACCTATTCCAACTCTCTAACTAACTCTCGTGCCTAATAAACCCGTCATTTGACCATTCTCCAACATCAAATGCACTTGGCGGATGGAGGAATGGGCAAAGGGCTAAAAATAGCCCTTTTACCCATTCTTCCTCCGCCGACGTCGGTCAAATGTTGGCTGACGCCGGCGGTATCGCCAATGTCGGTTACTTAAACTAGGCCTCTCTCTTTCCCCCCGAACTCTCTGCCTCTCTCTCTTGCCCCCCAGACTCTTGGACATCGACGCGCACACTTTGAGATCAAGCATCAGACTTCGACTAACGCTCCCCTGGCTACATAAACTTTATGCAAGTCATTCCAAATTGAACTGAAACATTGTACAAGGACCTCAACATCAACCACAATAGGAATAAGCGTTCTAAACACCTCTGGTTCTTCATCTGAGAGAGATAAGTATTCTTCTGTGTCATTTCAATAATTTAGAATACATTAGTAATTAGTTTCTATTTACTATTTCTAAATACTATCAACCAAACCTGACTTCTTATTGGAGAGGCTGAAAAGCCTTCCTCATACCCTTACCCTTTTTGACAACCTATCCTCTACCTTTGCCTTTCTACGGACCTTATCCGTCTCCCTGCAACCTTGCACAAACCGATAAACTTTCAGACCCCTCTGTCGACCATAGACATACACAAGACCCGTCCAAGGCCCATTGCCCCTACCGATATCGGTAACATAACCAACATCGGCATATTTACCAACTGACGCTGGCAGGGCTACTGACGTCGGTGACTGTGACAGACTAACAACAGAGAATAGGAACGCGTTATCTTTATTTCTCTTTCTTAGTCTTTCACCATTTCTCTTTATACAACACTCTTTTATCAAATAGTGGACTGTCATCCCTCACGGAGCTTTACGCTTCCAGGACCGAGCATGTGCTTGATAGTCCACCATATATCATCTAACATTTTCTATGTTTAAGTCTTATTCCTATCTACAGGTGTCTTCCTCCACAGCCAAATAGGAGCTCCTACAATGCTTGGATATGGTGCGCAACTTAATCTGGGTAACGTACAAACCCCTGACCCTTTAACTTTAGTTTCTTCTTTCTCCTAAATGTAATTAGCAAAAACGTAGAGAAACATTCTGGCACGCCCGGTGGGACCCTAGAGTTTTCCTTGGGTTAATTCTTTTTCTTCTAAAAGCAAACTTTCATATAGATGCATTAGGAAAAAAATTCTCTTCTTGCATCCTTTTCTTCTATCTCTTTATTTCAAAAAGAAACCATTAGCACAAGTTAAAAGGTACATCTTTCTTTTTCTTCTTGTCACCTCTTTCCTGCATCTTAGAGTAGTGAAAATTCATACTCTTAACTTTTTCCCCACTTGTTTGCATCTGAACAAAACATTTCAATTTAGGTTAAAATATATATATATATATATATATATATATTTCATTCCTGCTTGAATGCATATTTAGCTCATCTAGTAATTAAAAATGCATTATGAATAAATCGTAGTGCACATATGTTACACAACCAGACCACATTCACATCAAATTAAACATTTAAACTTCTAGGATTTCATCACCTAGCGGATACCTTACCCTTCCTAGCAATCCTACTTGGACTTCACTACCAAGGGGAGGACCCACTATGTTCTCTGGCAGAGTATAAACTATAGGCAAAGTATATATTGGCTAAGCGGCCCAGCTCAGCTCTGGGTTCGTGAAGTGAAGGGAGCAAGCCCCAGCACCAGGCCACGTACTGAACTTAACACAGATTTTTGAGCACCAAAACATAACCTGAAACCAACCATAGACTTCCTCTTTAGGACCCGTTCTAAAAGCCCAATTCCCCAAACACATTCTTCTAAGGCATAAGCCACCACGACTCTAAAATTTATTCTTATGAATTTAACATTTAGAGGTTGCTTTCCATCATCTATTTTTATATTTTTATTTGGTTTTTTGAGCTGGTAAGGACGCATCATTTTGAGGTCTAAAACAACTCAGAATCCCCTTTTCTTCCAAAAACTATCAATTTTTTGAGTTTCTGGAAATACATAGAAACCACCATCAATTTTTCCACCGATGTCGGCAACATATCCTCACCGACATCGGTTTTTCCACCGACGTCGGCAACATATCCTCACTGACATTGGTTTTTACACCGACGTCAGTCACTGTCAACAAATTTTCTTTCCAAACAGTAAGATTAAAACCCAACTTTTTTGCTATTAAACATAATTTCTGGTTTTTTAAAACTGAAACATACAGTTTTTAGAACCTGAACCCTTTTTGCCTTGGATGGTTTTGACACGCAGTCAAGCCAAATCTCTTGTTGACCACGCTAGTCAACAACCACTTTCACCTTCGCCTTTCATACCAAGTCCTCAAATGGAGCATGCTTCAGATATTGAGCATACTCCTACCCAACCAACCCCCAATCAAACTCCAATTTTTCTCGAAGCAGATCAAAATTTTGAGAGATTTCTTGACCATAACGTCAAGGCTCTCCAACACTATCTCGCTAGAAGCCAAACGCGAGATCCTTTAGGTAATCCTATTTACGGGATGCCAACTTCTTTGGTTGAAGCAGCAATGACATCAACAGCCTCCGCTACCCAACCCATAATCACTAAAGCCATTGCCTCGAGCAGTAACCCAACCATGGCCAATGTTTAAGATTTGGCCTCCCCTTCTATTTTTAGACTTACCTCCATCAGGGTTTTTGTACCCCCTCAACCACAAACAATTCAACCAAGTTCAACACCTTTTCAGAACTTGATTGTCTCTACCCTGCCCACTCTTGCGCCTATAAGCACTAGAGTGACTACCTATCCTTTAACTAGTATCGCCACCATTCAACCACTCTTGGCAGCATCTAGTCAAATTGTGCCCTCCAACTTCATGACACAAGCCCCCTTGACCTCAATATCAGTCCCTATGACGAACTACCAATATGTTGCGCCTACATAAATGCAACCAAGTACGTCATATGCCCCTCTCAACGCCTTTCAGGTACCTTACAACCTTGGGGGTGCCCCTCCTACCAATCCATCAATTGATCTAATTAAGATGCTGATGGATAAGATGTCTAACCTTGAGACATCCATTTTTGATTCAAGCAATGTTCTTTCACACGAACAAATATGCAACGAAACCATTCACCCTTCGGTGCCCATTCGACCATTCTTAGCCAGTGGGAACTCTCCAAATTTACTCATTTTCAGAGTAAATATGACCCACAACAACATCTGAGGGAATTTAGACACGCTTGCTACCTTATAGTACATGATGATGCGTTATTACTTCGCACATTCCCCATGTCACTTTTTGGCACTGCCCTTGACTGGTATAGCTCCATTACTAGTCATTCTCTCTTTACCTTCACTCAACTAGCTCAGCTATTTCTCGACCACTTTTCAATCAACATCACTAAAAAGGTCTCCATCACAGACCTCTATTCTATTAGACAATTTGATGATAAGTCAATAGCTGACTTCGTTACTCGTTGGAGAGGTTTGATTAACCAACTCTCCTTTTCACTACCTCAACTTGAGCTCATTGAGCTCTTTTCAAGAGCATGTGACAAGCACATCTCATCCACTTTGTGGGTTCAAACATTTCGCATATTTGACGAAGCTTTCACCATGGCCCGAAAGCTTGAACTCCGTGCGGTCGAAGAAGACAAGGTCACATTGCGTAGTAAAAATACCAACGCAAAATCCAATGACCTTTCTTCTTCCAAATCTTCTTCTTCCCACTCCAAGTCCAAGGGATCAACAAATGTTGTAGTACTTAGATCATCATCCTCTACCACAACCAACCAATCTGAGCCCTCCACATCAGAATACATCACAAGACAATTCCACTAACGGTATATACAGCGTCAATACACTCCAATCGGAGAATCATATGCTTCCGTGTTGGATAAACTAGTCAAGCAGGGGGTCCTCAATCTCCCTCAAATCCAACCACCTCAATTTGACCCCTCAAAAGCCATCCCTACATGGTATAGGGAAAATGACTTTTGTAATTATCATTGTGTCAAAGGTCATGACATAGACAATTGCAAAACCTTCAAAAATGTTATTTAAGACATGTTGGACAAAGGGGATCTTGTTTTGGATAACTCAAATACGTCGGCTAACCAAATCATAGATGTCTTTAGGCAACCATTTCCTAACCATCCCCCTAGTCAGAATAACATTCATACCATAGCCGATTGCCTTCAAGAGCGTAATATACGCATGGTCAACATGGTTTCTAACCAACCTCTCACACAGTCTGAAGAGGTTAATCAATCTATTTCTCCACCACGGGTAGAAGAGCCTTCTTCTCCTATTTGTCTACCATGGGTAGAAGAGCCTTCTTCTCCTATTTGCCCTCCATAGATGGAGGATAATCCTCCATCCAGCCCCTTTTCACACGAAGGAGAGTCTACTTTGACCTCTCCCATATTAGAGGATGCCTTGATGGTACCAACGCCAGTGGCCTCGCCCTCATCCTTCTTATCAACAATGGGGGATCATACCTTCCCCGCTACTCGACCACACGTGGAAGCCATGTTCATCACTACGCTCTATCCTCTTGAAGAGCCGAAATCTCCAATCCCTTCTCCATCAAGAGAAGAACTTGTCACTTTACCCACTTCAGCCGAGAGAGATCCAGTGATGGTTTTCTCTTGCCTTTGGTCCGAGATCACTGCGCCTAACACGCTTTCACTCTCACAATCACCCAAATCATCCAAAGGACCAATTGTAAAACCCTCGCAGGCATCCATCATATCGAAACAGATTAAATCTCTCGGTGTTTGCCCTATATCAAACCTCACTCACCCACAAGTGAAGGTAGATTTAAACCTAATCCCGCATAATAGTAGTCCTCACACTAAACTAAAAAAGGCTATTAAACCACGTCAGAGAACTCCTCCCCCAACCAAAAAGGTGGTACAAAAGACTCCCCCACCTTCACCATTGCCCTCCATTTTGGGTCCACACCCTTCTACATTAATAGGAGTACTCCCAAATCCAACACCTCTCATCAAGAAAGTGTCATCTTCGTGTGTGGCCACACCACCAACCAAAAAGATGATACGACAAACTCCTCCTACAACTCTTAAACAGAAGTTGTCTCCCCCTACAACTCCTAAATAGAAGTTGTTGACACCTAATACAACAAAAAGCTCAGACCCATTAGTGGGTTCTTATGCTTCGATGTTATGTCGATTGTTGCAGTCATTTAGTATCGTCCTTCCACCCATTAAACCATACCAATCTCTCAGACCAAAACCATCTTGGTTCAATAACACTAAAATCTACTGGTATCATCGCACACTTGGGCATGATACTGAGCGTTGCTGTGCCCTTAAGGTTGTCATTCGCCAATATTTGGAAAAAGAAACCTTTCTTATTGACCACCCTTCTGACAAACATTTGACACCATCCCATGCCTCACAAACCTCTTCACCTAAATTGGGATCTCAACACAAGACTATGGTCCCTCTACCACCTTCTCCCCCTTTATTCAAAATCAACACTATTGATGTTGACAATAGGTCCCAAACCCTAACGAATAAAGGAAAAGACCGGGCTTCTACACCTTGGACATATCCATTTGTTAAGCCCTCTCCACCACCAAAACCCAAGATTTCTATCTTGGGCACATATCAACCATCATCTCTGGGGGAAGTTCCTCCTAACCTCCCTAGTCCACATGACGTTTGGTATAAACGACTTGTTGACTACTTGACATATTTTATCATGCCTCCTAACCTCTCTAGCAATAGACGATAAGATTTTATCAAAAGTACAGCTTGATACACCATGCTAGGGGGACTTCTCTACAAATGAGGTCTCCACGGCTTCCTTATCCGATGCCTAACCACCACTGAGACTTCACATGCCATCAAACAAGTCCATGATAGGACTTGTGGGGGACATTTCAGCGATAACTCGGTTGCCAAGCGCATCCTCCGCTTGGGCTATTATTGGCCCACTCTTAACCAAGACTGCAACAACTATGATCGGTGTTGTACCAAATGCCAACAACATACTAACCAACTTCATGTCCAACATCGACCAAAACATGCCTATAACAAAAATCTGAAAGAGCAAGATTTCAAAATCGGAGATCTCATCCTTAAGGAAAACCAACACGTGACTAATCTGGAAAGAAGCAAATGGGAAAAGTTTGCTCCTAATTAGCTCAGACCTTATATAACAATGCACAAGTATGGATCAGGGACTTATCGTCTGTCTTCTCTCGAAGGCTGGCCAGAACCTGAGCCCCTTAATGCCTTATATCTTCAACCATTTTATTGGTAATCAAGTAATCATTCACTTGATGTTTAACTTGAGCTCATCCCCTGGACAACCCCCGTCATCCTCATTCATATTCCTTTCAACCCTTTTTCCCTACAAACATTAATCAACCCTTTTGTAAAGCATGAATGCTTTGACATAATGAAAAGGAACCCTTAAACCTCTATAGTCTAGTCCATGACTAAAACTCCAGTCCAAAAACAAAAAAAATAAAACTGGGATGCCTATTCAAAGGTCATAAACTATAAATGCAGACTTCTCCCTTGAAAGACAGTTGCACCATTGCTGTAATTAATAGACTGCTCGCTTGAAAGACAGCTATTCAAAGACCTCCAAACATACAAAGCAAAATATAGACCACTCTCTCGAAGGATGGCTATGCCCAAATTTTGCTACAAACACAGCACCATATGACCATAAAACCCAACAACATCCCCAAGTAGACTTCCTGCATTGATCAGTCTGCCAAAAAAAAAATTGACTGACAAATTATTAAGTCATGGACTTGTATATAGTCATTCTCAGGGTCACCTATAAAAGGGACAAAGTTATCCCTGCTAAAAAGGGTTATGCTACCCTCACATATCACGTAATCACACCTATTACCCCAAAATACCGAAGGGATTTTGAGCTCACTTAACATCAAGTGATTAGCATACTTCTCTAACATAAACTAATGGTCAACGACGTAATGCATGAACGGGGCTTTTGTTTCCAAAAACCTTATCTATGCCATCATTATGGTCCTTGTTAATGAAAGAGAAACACGCCTTTCACTTCTTACACATCTTCGTCACATACAACCAAACCCAACAAACCCAAACCCAACCAAACCAAAACAAAACATTTTATAACCGCTAACATGACATCATGATTTATTTAATACAAATACAAATTTGTGTTATATAAATTATCATAGCCCATTCACATACGTTTTTATAGAAAACAATACACATGGAAATTATCGACCACACAATTTATGTCAAGCATATACCATCACCAATATGGAAACTTGTTGAAGCTTAAACATACTCATTTCATTTTTAGCATACACCATCACTAATATAGAAAATTGCTAGGGATGAAAAACCACATAACCAATGTTACAGAATACACCATCACATAATATGGAAAAGGCTGTAACATCATCATACACTTATCATTTCAAGCATGTACCATCACACATATGGAAAATGCTAACAACACTAACCTGACCAAAACAACTATCAACAAGTTTGACTCTTCTTTCCTTTTGGAGAGAGCTACATTGGCCTGAGGCCCTTGAAACAGGGGCTATGTAGGCAGCACTCAGTTGACATGGGGTCTTCTGAGGTTAGCTCGGCCATCCATTCGTTCATCTACCTGATGGACCAACCATATAACCTTTAACCATGACTAAACAACCAGCTCTGACACTGCAGAAGTCACCTTTGACTTCTCATGGGGCACATTGGAGATCACGTACATCTCTCCGACCACAACAACAAACAACCCTTGAGATCACTTATATCTCAACCTGACTCGACCAACGACCTTGGAGATCGCGACTATCTCCTTAGACCACGACCACTTTTGAGACAACTCTGCCTTGGTTGTTTTGATTGCATATGCTACCTCACAAATAGTTAGCAAATTATACGCACCCCACATTATGACCCTCACACGTATTGACAGATCGCACTCAAGTTGATCTCTAATATTTGTGACATTTTCGTGTTTTTCAGGAGCAGTTCCTAGCATGAATACTTGAAACACGATGACCATTGGAGCTATAGCTTTGATCGTTTAACCCAATCAGCTATGACTAAAGAGCTAGGGACCGGTTATTTTAATTTTAGCACTCCTCGACCTTGCCTGCGACAATTTGACCTGCCTATCATGTGAAGTGGTATACGCGCAATCTCAACTATTTACAACATTCACACTCCAACTTCACCATACTCATCCACTGCTTATCAAATTGACAACCAATTTCGAATTGCCTTTTCTCGATTCCCACTTTGAGGGAAAATACCTCATCACTATACCTGGGGCAACCTACACCTTATCCCATACTTGGGGCAATTTACTCCTATTTTTGTCTTACAGTTCGTCAGAACAACCAACAAGATAAAAAGGGGCAAATGTAAACACCAATATTGTGTTGACTCCCCCTTGGTCCCCTTCTAAACACTTACACACTTTATTAATTTAAAATAAATTACTTATTTTAAATTAATGACACCTCACCTTGGACACCTCGCCCTAAGACCATTTCCTACCCCATGACTCAACCTGAGACTAAGTCATCCAAATCCTAACTACCTAAGACCTATTCCAACTCTCTAACTAACTCTCGTGCCTAATAAACTCATCATTTGACTGTTCTCCAACAGCAAATGCACTTGACGGATGGAGAAATGGGCGAAGGGCTAAAAATAGCCTTTTTACCCATTCTCTAACCGCCGATGTTGATCAACTATCGGTCGATGCCGGTGGGATAACCGATGTCGGTTACTTAAACTAGGCTCTAACCTTGACCTGTGACCTCTCCCTGGACTCTCTTTCTCTCTCTCTCCTCCCAGACTCTTGGACATCGACGCACACACTCTGAGACCAAGCAATCAGACTTCGACTACCGCTTCCCTGGCTTCAGAAACTCTGCACAAGTGACTCCAGATTAGATTGGAACATTGCACAAGGACCTTGACATCAGCCACAACAGGATCAAGCATTCTAACACCTCTGGTTCTCAATCAAGCAGAGCTAAGTATTCTTCTGTCTCATTCTAGTAATTTAGAATACATTAGTAATTAGTTTCTATTTACTATTTCTAAATACTATCAACCCGCCCTGACTTTCTCCCTGGAGAGGCTGAGAGGCCTTCCCCTTATCCTTACCCTCATCTCACACCTACCCTCTACCTTTGTCCCTCCTCAGACCCTATCCCCCTGCCTGTAACCCTGCACAGACCTTTAAACTCCCAGACCTTTCTGTCGACCACAGACATTACCTGAAACCCGTCCAAGGCCCATTGCCCCTATCGACATCGGTAACATAATCGACGTTGGCATATTGACCAATCGACAGCGGCAGACTAACCGATGTCAGCGACTGTAACAGACAGATTGCAGAAAATAGTTACACGTTATCTTTATTTCTCTTTCTTAGTCTTTCACCATTTTTTTTATATACAACATTCTTTTTGTCAAATAGTGGACCGTCATCCCTCACAGAGCTTTACACTTTCAGGACCAAGCGGGTAGCTTGGCAGTCCACTTTATCTTATTCTAATATTTTCTTTGTTTAAAGTCTTATTCTTATCTATAAGTGTCTTCCTCCATAGCCAAAGAGGAGCTCCTACAACGTCTGGATATGGTGTGCAACTTAATCTGAGTAACATACAAACCCCTGACCTTTAACCTTTAGTTTCTTCTTCTTCTGAATGTAAATAGAAAAAACGTAGAGAAACAAGATCATTAAAGCCTTGAAAGATTGATCAAAGATGGATTGTGTAAGTTTAAAAAACTAGACCATCGTCAGGATGTCATCTAAAAAAGAAATGGATCAGTTCACCTGTGCATTTAATTAATGCACCTTAGGAACTCTCATGAGCCAAATAGTTGTAGCTCCATGAAGTCCCTTATGCCAAGAACATGATCTATAAGTTTCATGTCCATGCATAATTTCTAGCCTAAGTTATGGAGCTTCAAAGTGGAACCTACAGAGCAAGACGTTTGTGGAAGTGTCAAGTTTGAGATCTATTAAGTAATTGTTTGGGTTCAACAGGTCCTTAAAAGGTTTAAAGTTGATTAAGATCTAACGGTTCATGTGAGTGTGCATAATGACACATGAGATATAACAGTTTGTGTTGGGGTCAAATAAGTCAAAACGTCCCTAGGTTAAAAGGCTTTAAAGATCTACAAGTTGGATAATATCCTATGGTGTAGGTTCATCGAGCAAAGATCTAACGGTGTGCATTCACTGACGAGAAGGTGGGTTTGAGATAGATCAATTATCAATGTTCACTCATACATCTTGATCCAACTATACACGAGTAAGTCAACATGTCAAAAGGATCTTCATGGCAAGAAATCAATGGACCATGTTCATTCATACATTTTGATCTAAAAGTGTGAGAGAAGTCAAGAAGTCTGTAAGGATTTACGAGGCCAATGGGAATGAATATAGATTGGAGCATTTTTATTGGTCCAAGCAATATTTGACAAACATAGTCAAACCAAAGAATCAGTTTTTGACCAAGATGAATAAGGTCTTATAGGGTCATCATTCTACCATTAGATCTCGATCAAACACCAAGGAGTGGACATAGCCATGCATTCATGTATAAAGAACATAAAGGGATGCCATTAAAGCTAAATATAGACATCTAATTTGACATATTATAGCCTACAGGGTTCATTCTATGATTGTGTTTGTTATCTTTTAGATGGAGGATCCTCGTAAGCTCTTACAAGTTTTCGATGCAAAACAAGTCTCTTATGGCCTAATACAGAGGTCAAAGATGGACTAGTGATTGTGAAGCAAGGTCAAGTAGTTTGTAGGTTTTTATGGATACTGTGACTATGTAAAAACCAATAATTGGATTGATTTTCACCTATAATGGACTTATGTTCTATATTTGAGAAAATACAAATGTAAACGTAATCATGGAGAGGTGTATCACCTATCGCATGGTCACATTTTCAATAAATAGGTACCAATGACCACCCAAAGTAGATGTGGCATAATTTTGTCAATTCCAAGACATGGTCCTCATCAACGGATTAGATAGATAATAATATGGATTTCTAAGAAGGAACCAAGTGGATGGATAAGGACAATGAGCATTCAATTCTTTTACAAAATTCGTTCTTTATTGGTAATGTCATGAGTCAACATCTTCAAACTTGTGTTAATACATCACAATTCCCTCTCTCTCTACCTTTTTTCTATATATGTTCCAACTTCTACTACATGTAAACTCTCTAAAAAATTTAGATAAGAAATATCTGACATTTTTAGAGAACAGACTTATGCATTTTGGTTTTCTTAGGCTATGCCAAATTTTGTACTATAACACCTTTTGATGCAATAAAGACAAAATTTCATCATTTTTCAAGCTAGATTGAAGTGTGTCCTATGAATTCATGCATTGTGGTTAAGTAAATATATGTTATTTGTCTACGTTTGAGTTTTCTCACCTTCATGAAGTGCTTGGTAACTCTCACAGATCATTATAAGTGCAATTTATAGTTCGTTATTTGGCTCAAAAGTGGATATCTATCCTCTCATGCTAGTTTGATAACTGATCAATGCTTTATTATGAAATACTAATGTGAAACTGATTTTATTTAGTCTTGAATGTGTCTCATAGTGTGTTTTTTGCAAAGTATAAGTGTTCCAATTACTAGTGTATCACCTCATTTTACATGCTTTCATATATTTTTGTATATATCTCTTTTCCAAGCAAGTGTTAGATTAGGTCTAGTTTAGGTGATAGTTCCAAAAGGAAGCCGACCTTCTCTAGAGGTCTGACCCAAGTTTAGGTGAACCACAACCTAAGGTTAGTCCCATGTTGGACTAGAATTGTGTAATAGGACTTGAATAATCCCCTTATTCAGCTGGGGTGCAATCTAGGACACCAATAGTTTTGACATGCTCGATGTGAGAAAGTTTCATTGGCATAATTGAAGTTTGAAGATTGAGAAGAAATTACAAAAGGAGGAGATATCTACCATCATCAAAAGTTGAATATCCTTCAAGTTGCAGGTCTCATAACATCTTTCAAATAGTGTTTCATGCCAAAAGTTACTACAAGATCATCAAGTAAAGGTACTTTTTTTTAACACATTGAATTGTCTTCTACTTATAAAAAGCAAGGTTAAATAGGACAAATCCTTATCCTCAAAAGAAGCATTCATCTCTGGATTATCCTATTTTTTTAGTCCAATCTATCATCTCCATAAGCCAAATCTCTTTTTCCCAAATGGTGATCATGAATCAAGTTTTTGTTCCATTCAATAGGGGTAGTCCCCTAAATTTGGACCAATTTGATGAAATACCTATATCTACCTTAAGAGTATCCCTTTCTTTTCAGGAGAATGGGATAAAACTATTGCTATTGATCATATTCTAGATGTTTCCAACCTTTGCTCTATTCAAAATGTTACTCCTGATAATGTGGCTATCAGAGTGCTTGTTGCCTCCTTCACAGGAAAATCAGTACAATGGTATAGGAATATTCCTTTGAACTTCATTGCTATTTGGGATGAGTTAGGTGCAGCCTTAGTCAATTTGAAGACAAGTCTGATCATCTATCTTTGGTTGAATAACTAACTACCATACGAAGGTATCCCCATGAGTTCATGTCTGACTTTAACCTTAGATTCCAAAAGACATGGACTAGAATCCATACATTGGTTAGACCATCTCTAGAGTATGCATTTTTGTACTATCTAAAGGTCCTCAATTATGATATTAGTGTCATGATATAGTCTATGGGTGTTAATACTTTGCCAAATGCCTATGAACTTAAAATAAGAGCATAAAATAACTTGATACAAGTTGGTAAACTTGTTCCAAGGCATTTAATGTCCATATTCCCATAATTGCAACTTGTTCCTCCTCAAGTTCCTTAGATTCCACCTTTATCTCCTATTCCATCTCCAAAAGCCCAAGTTGTAGCCCCTTCTAATTAGGATAGTGAGATTGGAGATCTGAAAAGTATGCTACAAGCCTTTGAGAGTGAGATCATTCAACTCAAGATACAATAGTACCAAGGTCGACCTTATCTGTAGCAAAACCAAAACATTATCAGTCTTTCAATAACCAAATACCTCCTTATCAAGGTTTCAAGGACAATAGACAACCTTACCAAAATTAAGGAGACATAACCCAAATTAAGTCATATCCAACCCTTGATCCTAATGTACCTTCCAGTTCAAAATCTATTGTTCCTCAAAACAAATTGATGCAATATTCAAGTTGGACGTCCAAAATTAAGCCTTGATATCACAAGATATCACTATGCCACAAATGACATAGGAAGAGTTCTCTCTTCAAGGTAGTTAGTATTAATAGATGAATATAACATCCCAAAGAAAAACTTAGCAAGTTATAGGGCACCCTAATGCTATCAATGTTAATTAGAAATTGGATGATCATATTGCATTCAACCAAGTCAATGAAACTAACAACACAAATGGTCAAGTTGCAGCTTTGACTAGAGCTAAAAGAAGAGTAGTTGAGAAAACTCAAGATATGATCAATTCTTACAGTGTGTCTAATTTTGTTTCAAAAAATGTCAAATATCAAGTTGCTTCTCCTATAGCACAAAAGATTCAGAATGTTGAGGCAATGAAGGTTCCCCAAATACCTCTAATTAGATAATAACTAGTGATTCAAAAGTTGCAGCCAAAGGCTAGTGGAGCCTCATTCAGCATAATATATCAAATTAAGAAATAAAATGTTAACATTAACATGTGGTATTCTCTTTTAATTTTAGGGCAAAAAGACATGCTCATTCAAGAGGTTTCAGCTCTCAAAGTATCTAAAGAACCAGTTGAGAAACAATGAGCTGTCTTGGCTAATTTAGACCAAAAAATCAAGCAACCTGATCAACAGGTACATAACATGACAAAGGTGGATAAACCCAATGTCAAATTAAACAAAACCCTCCCTTTTATCTCTCTTATTGTTGATGACTAATTAGTCTGTAATTATATAGTAGATAGTGGATCTAGTAGCACTATCATGCCCAAATAGATGGCACACAAGCTTGGTCTTGTCTATAAACCAAATACTAAGGGAGTATTACAATTGGATGGGTCACCAATAAAGAAATTAGGCATAATCAAGGATCTAAATTTGACATTGCATGCTTTCCCTAATGTTACCATTCAACAAGATGTAGTAGTAATAGATTTGCCTCCTTATTTTGCCATGTGTCTATCAAAAGACTTTACCTCAAAAATTGGAGTATATTTGTCTGCTGATTGGACCTATTTAATGTTCAAGATCAGGTATGGTAATAAGGTAACAATATGTTATGAACCTATTACAATATTTTATTTGGAGCCATATATGCCAAGTATGGTGAACACTAATTGTGTTAACTCAGACAAGGTACTAGAAAATAGTGAGATGGAAACTGAATCACTTCTAGATAGAGTTCCAATTTTTTTCCTTGATGAGTGGTAATTTAATTTGCATGATCATTATCTCTAAAATTTAATTATATAATAATGAATTGGTGTCTATTTCTTTCATGAAAATGATACACCAATTCCAGATTTGATGAAGGATGATCAACCAAGTGATGCCCTGTGGAAACTATACTTTGATGGATCCAAGGAATAAACATGGCACTGGGGATGGAATGATGTTAATTTTTATAGCCAATCAAAGGTATTTCTGTTCTTTTAAGTTTTAGTTTGGTTGTTCCAATAATGTTGTTGAATATGAAGCATTAGTGCATGGCTTCCAATGGGCAAGAAAGATGAAGGTCAGTACCTTACAAGTCTTTGATGATAATGAACTAATAGTTCACCAAGTAAGAGGACTTAATGTATGCAAGAACCCACTGCTTAGGTCCTATAAACATGGAGTATGAGACTTACTTGAGACTTTCAAGCTTTCAATATTTGTGCCATATCAAAAAATAAGAACAAGTATGCAGATAAGTTGACTGCCATTGGGTCACAATTAAATATTCCAAATGACATAAAAAGTGAAAAGGTTTAATCACACATCAAGATGATTGTAAGGCCTTATATCCCAAATAACCATGAAAATTAGAAATATTTGAAGATGATAGTCACATTGTCAAGTTTTTACAAGAAGAAGCTAAATTCTCCTCAATGAACTAAGACAAGCACTTACAGGAGGATGATGACCAGATTGTGTAGCTAAAGACAAATAAGTTGCCTAAAGGTTTGGTCACCCTTGAAAACATATTCAATAGAGATGATGAATTGAGACAAAAAATACTTTGTCAACCAAGGAAGAACACTACATAAATGTGGAGATTGCAACTGGTAAGAGCTTACAGTTGGACAAAGTTTGCACATTTTCAGACAAAAACTTTTATTAAGTTATATTCAAGTTTTGAAGATGTCTTTGCATGGTAGTACAATGAACTTAAAGGATTTGATCCAAGTCTAGATCAACATACCATTGAGTTAGAGGATGAGACTAGGCCAGTCAAACAAAGACAAAGGCCTATTAACCAAAAGCTTGAACCTTTGATGAGAGTTGAGCTACATAAAATAATTAAGTCATCTATAATATTTTCAATTAAACACTCAACTTGGGTGGCAAATCTTATTTCAGTATAAAAAAGGAATGGTAAAATAAGTCTATGTGTTGACTTCCATGACTTGAACAAGGCCTCTCTTAAAGATCACTCTCCATTGCCATCAATGGAGAAGATTTTACAATTAGTTTCAGGTTTAAAAAGGTTCTCCTTGTTGGATGGAAATAGTGATTACAACCAGATTTTGGTCAAATAAGAAAAATAGTTCAAAACAGATTTCACCATAAAGTGGGGGACATTTGCATACAAAAATATGTCTTTTGGTTTATCCAACGCTGGAACAGCTTTTTAAAAAGTTATGGACATCGCATTTCAAGGTCTCCTTAACAAGTTTTTACCTATTTATTTGGATGATATAACAGTGTTCTCTAACAGTGCAGATGAACATATGATTCACCTCAGACAAGTGTATGAAAGGGTAGACAATTTGGGGTGTCTTTGAATCCAAAAAAGTGTGTTTTTTCTATTCATGAAGATAGGCTTCTTGGACATGTAATTTCAAAACATGGTACGAGCATAGATACTGATAGGATAGAATCAATTCTGGAACTTTCCTTGCCTAAACACAAGAAAGCCTTACAAATATTTTTAGGCAAGATCAATTTCATAAGGAGATACATTTTAAATTGTGTTACTTTAGCTAGGCCACTCAAAACCATGCTAAATAGGGGTCACAGTTTCAATTGGTCCAAAAAGGAGTAAGAAGTTTTGAAGAGATCAAGAAAGCTATAGTCAATGCTCCTACACTCCTGAACCCTGATTTCACCAAAGATTTATTCTTATACACTTATGCTAATATTGACACAATTTCAAGTATGATCATGCATTAAAATAAAAAGACTTTAGAGAAGCCAATAGCCTTCTTCAGTCAAGGCTTAGAAGAATATGAAATAAGATATTATTTTGTTGAGAAGTATGTACTTTCAGTTATAAGATCTCTTAAAAAGCTTAGGTGCTTGTCCAATAATAAGATACATTTGATGGTTGCACATCCAAATGTCAAGGATTTTCTCTTGAACAAGGATATACATGAAAAGAAAGCTGGTTGGATAACCAAAGTCATGAAATATGATGTTGAGATCAAGGTCACAAAGCTAATTAGAGGCAAAGGACTTTGTAAACATCTAGCCTAAGATTTTCAAGAAGCTAATGGGGTGGTTATGGTGTCAAATGATGAAGAAGTTACAACTAAACAAACCTCATCTTCTAGATGATTCCTAGACATGGTAAGATACTTACAATACCGTGTTTATCCTTCTCATCTGACCCCTTCAAAAAGGATATATTTCATATTACAGTCAATTCCTTTTCTTCTTGTTGATTATGTGTTGTTCAAAAAAGATATCAATGGCATGCTACTAAGGTGTATAGAGCCACATCAAACACAAAGATTGCTTAAGCAATTCCATGATGGGCATGGTGGAGGTCAATATTTATCAAAGATCATAGCCCACAATATCATGAGAGGTGATTATTACTGGATAAGTATATTTGGTGATTGTCATGCATAGACTAGGAAATGCAAACAATGTGCTCTGTTTGTTGGGGAAGTTAAGCTTGCAGCCTTACCTCTTTGACTAATTTTAGTGAATCAACCCTTTGTCCAATGGATATTACACTTTATTGGTCTCATTAACCCCCCTTCAAGCTTATGACACAAATGGATCCTAACTGCCATAGATTATTTTACTACATGGATAGAAGCATTGGAATTAAAAGAAGCCAATGAAACCAATGTTTTGGACTACTCAAATCTAGTCCAACATGGGACTGATCCTAGGCTGTGGGTATCCTAAAAGTGGATAATACCTTCAAATAAGGTTGGCTTCCTTATGGATCTATCACCTACACTAAACCTACCTATCACCTACACTAAACCTAAACTAACATCTGCTTGAAAAATAGAGAGAGAGAATTGACAAAACTTATAAAAGCATCTAAAAAAGAGGTGATGCACCAATGATTTGATCACTCCAACTCACACAAAACACACTATGAGACACTTTTCATATCAAATAACGTCAATCTCACATAAATATTTTAGAACAAGACATTAATTACTTATCGATTAGTAAGAGAGGGAAAATATCCACTTTTAAACTAGACAATAAACTATAGATTGCACTTTTAATGACCTATGAGACTATTAACCCCTTTCTGAAGGTGAAAAAAACTCATACATAAGTGAGAAACATATATTCATCAACAATAGTGCATGGATTCATAGAACACACCTCAATGTGGCTTAAAAAATGATGAAATTCAATCTTTATTGCATCAAAAAGTGTTGTAGTACAAATTTTTGTAGAGTTTGGTCATACAAAAAAGAGGGATAGAGGATTCATTTCAAGGCTTCGAAGCTTACATTTATAGAAAAGGAGAGAGAGAGAACTATGCATTGGAAAAGGACCGACCTTTTTCGATGGATTAACATCAATTCAAGGATGCGACTGAGTTAGGATCTTATCAAGAAGGCACAATTTCAAAGGCCTTAAAAATAATTGAAAGCTCACCATCCTTATCCAGGCCCCAGGTCATCATCTCGGGACTCCATGCAACTTCCACTTGATTTGTTGACGAGGATCATATCTTAGAATTGGATGAAAAGTGCCACATCTACATTAGGTATCCAACTATACTTGCATTATCAAAAATGATCAATGATGATAGGTGAGACATAAGTCTACTATATGTGAAAACCAATCTTAGACCATTGGTTTTCACATAGTCACAATATCTATGAAAATCTACAAACTGCTTGACTTTGCTTCATGGTCATTGGTTTATCTTTGCCTTTTGTATTAGACCCAAAGGATCTATTATATGGAGCATTAATGGTAATGCTTGGTCTCTAAACTATGGCCCTGGTTCAACTCTGGTTCACCTTTGAGCTTGACTCTAATATTTGCTTTACCTAGGTCCATTTAAACTTCTTTGACTTTTGTCAAAAATGTCTTGAGATCGCTCTCGCTTATTCACTGTCGATTACCAACTCAGACCATTTACCTCAAGCTCAAATATCTTTATGTTCATTAGCTCCAGAGATACACTGACTTATTAACTCTGCCTCACTTCGTTGATCTATTTGTACATGGATGCTCATGAGCCATTGATTTCCTACCAACTAAACGTGCTTGTGTTACTTGTCCTTGACTCATTATCTCCTTAGATTCTCTAACCTCTTTGACTCGCGTACATTGTCTAATCAAGTTGTACAAGTTCACACACACCATAGAGCTCCCTGGTCCCACTTTTATATCATTTATTTTACTCCGTAAGATTATTGGTATGATTGAATGTGAGCCCTTGATTTAGCGTAGACCCATAATTTTATCGGTTCTTACGCTTTGTCAGATCTTGGATTGATTATCTCACACCATTGGATTATGTCCAACTTGTAGATCTTTAAAGGCTTTAATCTGGGGACCTTTTGACTTGGTTGACTTAGTACAAATCATTAGATCTTATGTGTCAGTATGAGGGATCCCACAGATCGTTAGATCTTGATCAACTTCAAACCTTTTAAGGACCTTTTGAACCCAAATGGTTATTTGCCTTGATTAAAATTAATGTTTATGTTAACATTATTTGATGTTCATGCAAATGTATTTGACATCCCACAAATTATCAATTTTAAACACAGATAGATTTTTGCCTGAGCTTCATTTTGATGTTAGTGCAAACATCTTATGTTGCAAGTCCAACTTTGAAGGCTTATAACTTGAAGTGCAAAAGACATGGAGACACCAATTTTTTGATAGATGTTCTTGAGATTGAAAGAGATGAACCCATTTGATCTACTAGTCTTGGGAGCCTTCTGAGTGAAGATATAAAATGCTTAAGTTGATTGATTTATTCATTCCTGCATGACGTCCTGATGATGGTTTAGTTCATTTGGCTAAGTATGGGAAACTTAGCAAAATCTGACTGAGGAGCCAACTTTGAACACGCACAACTTATACCATGCTTCAAAGGATGATCTGAAATTTAACACGTAGTAACTAGCGACCAAGCTGAAAAAATCTGCATGGTCAATTTTTCTTGAGACTACCACATGTGTGAGATATGGCCTCTAAAAATTACCTATTTATACTTTCTACTACTTCCACTGAATTCTTGGATTAGGCAAAATTTGGTATGCAGACCAAAATTTGTCAACATATTTGGTGACTTGGTTGGGCAGCATGCCTGATATGCTTGAAAACATGGACCATATACATAAGTCTTGGATCATCATAGATAATACATGGACCATTACATGACTGTAAAACAACCTCTTGACTTGAAAAGATGAAAAAATCTCAACAACAGGAAAAGAAAACAAACTAAAATGGAAACTAACCTAAAAAATAAAGACCACTAAATTGTTGAATGATTGTGTAAGAAAGAAGCACTTCTTTAGAAAAAAACCAAAAAGAAAACTAACTAATGTGTTAGAAAACACTTGGAGAAAAACAAGAAAAAACTATGTACATGGGACTTAGCTTTCCTTAATAGTAGTGTTTGAGATGTATCCCATTGACTGGGATAGGAAGTTCTTCACCATTCATCCTTGTGAGCTATAAAACATTGTGGGATTTGCAACTAGAAATTGTATATGGTCCACTCCATAGAGAATCACATTTTGTGTGTTTTTATGGCTTGGCTCTATCCTCATCCCACTTAAGGACCAAATCTCCTTCTTGGAAACTTCTTGACGAAGTTCCTTTGTCAAAAGATCTCTTTGTCATTACTTGATGGGCCTTCATAGCCAACATGACCCGATGCCTTGTCTCCTCTAGTTCAATGAGCTCAGCATATCTTATTTCCATTGGCTCAGTCTCCAAAATCTCAAGCTGATGCATTAATTCCAAAGCAGGGAATTCAAGAGAAATAGGCATTCTTGCTTCTTTACCATATACTAGCTTATACAGAGAATTGACAATTGATATTTTATAGGTAATCATGTCAGTGCATAGAGCTAACTTTAATTTGACATTCCATGATCTTTGATTGTCTTCTATAGTCCTAATAATATTCATTTTTTTATAGACTTAGCAAGGCCATTGCCTTATGGATAGTAGTTTGATAAGGTGCTAATAAAAATACTATGTTGAACTGCCCACTAATTGATCTTAGATCCTACAAAAGCTATAGAATTATCATAAATTATAGTTGAAGGGACCCCAAATCTAGTAAGTAAGCCTTCATATAAGTCTAAAACACTGGTTTCATTGGCTTCTTTTAATGCTATTGCTTCTATCCATTTGGTAAAATAATTTGTGGCAATTATGATCCACTTGTGGCCTGAGTTTGATAGGGGGTTGATAACACCAATAATGTCCAATCACCATTAGAAAAAGGGTTGATTAACTAAAATTGGTTGGAGAGGTAAGGCTGCAAGTCTCACTTTTCCAACAAACATGGCACACTGTCTACATTTCCTGATCCATGCATGACAATCACTAAATAAACTTGGCCAGTAATACCCACCTCTCATGATCTTGTGAGATGTAATCCTATATGAATAATGTCCTCCACCATGTTCATCATAGAATTGCTAAAGTAATTTTTGTGTTTGATCTAGTTTTATGCATCTTAGCAATTTACCATTGATATATTTTTTAAATAATACATTATCAATAAGGAGAAAAAGAATTAATTGTAATCTTAAATATCTCCTCTTTGAAGGAGTGAGATGATAAGGATAAATACCATCTTGTAGATATTACCATATCTTGGAACCAACTGGAAGTTGAGGCTTGATTACTTACAAGCTCTTGATCATTTGATACCATAACCTATTTATTATACTCCTGCAAGTCTTGGGCTAGGTGTTCATAGAGTCCTTTGCCTCTAACCAGCTTTGTGACTTTGATCTCAATGTCATATTCCATGACCTTGGTTATCCAACCAACTCTTTTGTCACTTATATCTTTGTTTAGAAGAAAGTATTTAAAACTTGGATGTGCAACCATCAAATGTATCTTATTATTGGATAGCAACTACCTAAATTTTTTAAGAGACCTTATAATTGAAAAAACATGCTTCTCAACAAAAGAATACCTTGTTTCATATTATTCTAAGCCTTGATTGAAAAATAATATTGGCTGCTCTAAAGTCTCTTTATTTTTCTGCATGAGAATACCTGATATTGTGTCAAGGTTGACATAGTTATATAAGAATAAATATTTTGTAAAATCAGGGTTCAGGAGTGTAGGAGCACTGGCTATAGCTTTCTTGATTTTTTCAAAACTTTTCACTCCTTTAGACCAACTGAAACTCTGACCTTTCTTTAACAAGGCTATAAGTGGCATAGCTAAAGTGTAAAAATTTAAAATGTATCTCCTTATGAATTTAATCTCGTCTAAAAGGCTTTCTTATGCATAGAAAATGATAGTGCAAGAATTGATTCTATCCTATTAGGGTTTATGCTTGTACCTTTCTTTGAAATGACATGTCCAAGAAGCCTACCTTTGTAAACATAGAAAACACACTTTTTAGGGTTCAAAGACACTCCAAATTATTTACACCTTTCAAACACCTGTCTGAGATGAATCATATGCTCATTTGTGCTGTTAGAGAATATTGTTATATCATCTAGATAAACAAGAATAAACTTGTTGATGAGATCCTGAAATGCCATGTCCATAGCCTTCTAGAAAGTGGCTCCAGCATTAGATAAACCAAAAAACATCTTTATGTATGTAAATGTCCCCCACTTTGTGCTGAAGGCTATTTTGTACTGGTCTTCTTCTTTGACCAAAATTTGGTTATATCCACTGTAACCATCTAATAAAGAGAAGATTTTTGAACCTAAAACTAGCTATAAAATCTATTCCATTGATGGAAATTGATAGTGATCTTTGAGAGAAGCCTTGTTCAAGTCATGAAAGTTGACACATAGCCTTATTTCACCATTATTTTTTCATAATGAAACAAGGTTTGCTACCCAAATTGAGTGCTTAATTAGAAATATTATGGTTGACTCAATGAGCTTATGCAGTTCAGCTCTTATTAGAGGTTCAAGCTTTGGATCGATTGGCCTTTGCCTTTGTCTGACTGGCTTAGTCTCATCTTCTAACTCAATGGTATGTTGAGCTAGACTTGGATCAAAATATTTAAGGTCACTGTACTACCACACAAAGATATCTATAAAATTTGAACATAACTTAATAAAAACTTCTTTCTCTATAAATGTGCAAACTTTACATAGCTTTAAATTTTTGTCAGTTTCAATCTCTACATTTGTGTAGTGTTCTTCCTTGATTGATAAAGCAAAATTTTATTTTCTTAATTCATCATCTTTGTTGAATATATTTTCTAAGGTGACCAATCCTTTAGGCAACTTGTTTGTCTTTAGTTGCACAATCTGATCATCATATTGTTATAAATGGTTGTCTTGGTTCCTTGAGGCAAATTTAGCTTCCTTTTGTAAGAATTTGATAATCTGATTGTCATCTTCAAATACTTGCCAATTATCATGGTTATTTGCGATAGAAAGTCTCACAACTACCTTGATATGTGATTGGACTTTGTCCCTTTTTATATTATCTGGGATATTGAATTATGATCCAATAGAAACCAGCCTATCTGCATGCTTGTTCTAATTTTTTGGTATGCCCTGAATATTGAAGGTTTGAAAGTATTCAACTAGGTTCCATACTCTATGCTTATAAGACCTAAGTAGTGGGTGCTTGCATATATTAAGTCTCCTTACTTGGTGAACTACTAGTTCACTATCTCCAAAGACTTGTAAATAATTAACCTTCATCTTGTTTTCTCATTGCAAACCATGCACTAGTGCTTCATATTTAGTGACATTATTAGAACAACCAAAATAAAATTTGAGAGAAAAAAATACCTTTGATTAGATATAAAATTTAACATCATTCTAGCTCTAGTGACATGTTTGTTCCTGGATCCATCAAAATCTAACTGCCACAATCCATCACTAGGTTGCTCATCTTTCATCAATGTTGGAATTGGTGCATCATTTTCATGAAGACAATAGACACAAAGTCCTTTTTTTTCAATTAACTTGTAGGGATCATGGCCATGTAAATCAGAGGCCCATTCATCAAGAAAAATATTTGGGACTCCATCTAGAGGTGATTCAGATTCAACCTCACTATTTTATAACACCTTATCTAAGATGACACAATCAGTGTTCATCATGCTCAGCATATATGGCTCCAAATGAAATATTACAATAGGTTCAAAATATATTATTATATTAGTGTCATACCTAGTTTTGAATATCAGATAGGTCCTATCAATTGACAAATATCCTCTAATTTTTGAAGTAAAATCTCTTGACAAGCACATGGCAAAATAGGGAGGTAAGTCCACTACAACTACATCTTACTGAATAGTAACATTGGGGTAAGCATGTAATGTTAGATTTAGGTTTTTTATCATGCCTATTGTTTTTGTTGGTGAGCCATATATTTGCAATACTCCTTTGGTATTTGGATCATAGACAAGACCAAGCTTGTCTACAGTTTGTTTCGGCATGACAATGCTACTAGCTCCACTATCTACCATACAATTATGGACTAAACAATCACTTACTATCAAATAAAGATAAAAAAGAGGGGTCTTGCTTGATTTGACAATAGCTTTATCCACCTTTATCATGTTATGTATCTGCTGATCAGGTTGCTTGATTTGCTAGTCTAAATTTGCCAAGATAACTTCTTGTTTCTTAGTTGGTTCTTTAGATACCTTGAGATCCGAAAGTTCTTGAATCAATATGTCCTTTTGCCATAGGATGGCAAGGGAATCCCACATGCTAATACTAACATTTGATTTCTTCATTTGATTAATAACGTTAAAAGATGTTCCACTAACCTTTGTCTGCAACTTCTGAACCACTAGTTGTTCTCTAGTTAGGGGCATTTGGAGAACTTTCACTATCTTTGTGTTCTATATTTTTTGTGCTATAAGAACAACAACTTGATCTTTGACACAAAATTAGGAACACTAGAAGTATTGCTCACATCTTGAGCTTCTTCAACTGCTCTTCTTTAGTTATAGTCAGAGCTGCCACTTAACCATTTGTGTTGCCAGTTTCACCAACTTGGTTGAACGCAATGTGATCATCCAAATGTCAATTAACATTGATAGCATTAGGATGCCTTGGATATTGTTGAGCTTCTACTTGGATTGCCATATTCATGTCTTGATATTGACCACCTTGAAGAGGGAACTCCTCTTGTGTCATATGTGGCATGGTAATCTCTTGTAATACCAAAGCTTGATTATGAATGTCATTTAGATTGGAAGGCTGCCAACTTTGATCTTGCATTAAGTTATTTTGGGGAACAATAGCTTTTGAGCTGGAAGGCACATTGGGATCAAGGGTTGTATATGGCTTAATTTGGGTTATAGCTCCTTGATTTTGGTAAAGTTTTCTATTGTCCTTGAAACCTTGATAGGATGGTCTTTGGTTATTAAAATATTGATAGGTACTCTAGTTTTGTTTCTGATAAGGTTTAATTTGGTACTGTTGTTTTTTGAGTGAAAAAATTTCATTTCTGAAAGCTTATAACATGCTTTTCAAATCACCAATCTCACTAGATTGATTAGGAGGGGCTACAACTTAGACTTTTGGAGATGGAATAGGGGCTATAAATGGAATTTGGGGAACTTGAGGGGGAACAGGTTGTAATTTTGGAAAAAAGGGCATTAGAGGCCTTGGAGCAAATTTACCATCTTCAATCAAGCTTTTCTCTACTCTAATAGCAATCTCATAGGCATTTGACAAGTTATTACCACCCATGGATTGTATCATGACACTTATATTAGAATCAAGGGCCTTAATGAAGTATAAAAATGCATACTCTAGGGATGGTCTAATCAATAAAGAGATCATAATCCATCTCTTTTGGAATTTGAGGTTAAAGTCTGACATGAATTCATGGGGGTACCTTTTTATGGTATTCAATTGTTCAACTAAAGACATATGATCAAACTTTTCTTCAAATTGCTTGACTAAAGCTGCACCTAACTCATCCCAAGTAAAAAGAGGTCAAATGAAGATTTGTATACCATTGTAATGCTTTTTCCTTGAAAGAGGCAACAAGTAATCTGATAGCCACATTATCTTGAGTAACATTCTGAACATAACATAGATTGGTAATATCTTGGATATGCTCAATAGTAGTAGTTTTATCCCATTCTCTAGAGAAGAAAGGGATACCTTTTAGAGTAGACACAAGAATATCATCATACTAGGCCAAATTTAGGGGACTACCCATGTTAAATGAACAAACACTTGATTACTGATAACCATTTGGGTAAAAAGGATTTGGATTATGGGGATAATAGATTAGACTAAAAAAATAGACTGACTAGAAGATAAATACTGCTTTGGAGGATAAGGCCTTGTTTTATTGAATCTTGATCTTTTATAAGAAGTGGGAAGCAATTTAGTATGTTCAAAATAAGTACATTTACTTGATGCTCTTGTTGTAACTTTTGGTATGAGAGCATTATCTAAAAGATGCTATGAGATCTAAAACCTGAAGGATCTTTAGATTTTGATGATAGTAGATCTCTCTTACCACTGCAAATTTTTCTTCTCAATCTTCAAACTTAAATTATACCAAAAAAACTCGGTATCCCATCAGGCATGCCAAAACTGTTGGGGTTCTAGATTTGCACCCTAGCAGAGGAGGGGATTGTTTAGATCTTCCTACTCAAATCTAGTCCAACATGGGACTGATCCTATGCTGTAGATATCATAAAAGTGGATTAGACCTCCAGAGACGGTCGACTTCCTTATGGATCTATCACCTATACTAAACCTAAACTAGCACCTACTTGGAAAAGGAAGAGAGATAATTGACAAAACTTATAAAAGCATGTACAAAAGCAGTGATGCACCAATGATTTGATCACTCCAACTCACACAAAACACACTATGACACACTTTTCCGACCAAAGAACATCAATCTCACATAAATATTTCAGAACAAGGCATTAATCAGTTACCAAATTAGTAAGAGAGGGCAAATATCAACTTTCAAACTAGACAATAAACTGTAGATTGTGCTTATAATGACCTATGAGACTATTAAGCCCTTCTTTAAGGTGATAAAAACTCTGACATAAGCGAGGAACATATATTCATTCAATAATAGTATAATTATTCATAGAACACACTTCAATCTGGCTTAGAAAATGATGGAATTCAATCTTTATCACATCAAAAGGTGTTGCATTACAAATTTTGGCAGAGTCTGGTCATACCAAAAAGATGGATAGAGGATTCATTTTAAGGCTTAGAAGCTTGCATTTATAAAAAAAGGAGAGAGAGAACTGTGCATTGAAAAAAGACCAACTGCTTCTGATGGATTAGCATCAATTTGAGGATACGACTGAGTCAGGATCTTATCAAGAAGGCACAATTTCAAAGGCCTTGTAAAATAATTGAATGCTCACTATCCTTGTCTAGCCACTAGGTTATCATCTCAGGACTCCATGCTACTTTCACTTGATCTCTTGATGAGGATCATGTCTTGGAACTGGATGAAAAGTGTCACATCTGCATTAGGTGGTCATCTATGCTTGCATTATCAAAAATTATCAATGATGATAGGCGAGACATAGGTCTACTATATGTGAAAACCAATCTTAGACCATTGGTTTTTGCGTTGTCATAATATCTATGAAAGTCTGCAAACTACTTGAATTTGCTTCATAGTCACTGGTTTATCTTTGCCTTTTGTATTAGACCCAAAGGATCTATTATATGCAACATTAGTGGTAATGCTTAGTCTCTAAACTTTGGCCATGGTTCAACTCTACTTCACCTCCAATCTTATCTCTTTGACATTTGCTTTTCCTAGGTCCATTTAAACTTCATCGACTTCCATCAAAAATGTCCCAAGATCATTCTCACTTATTGGCTATCGATTGCCAACTCAAACCATCTACATCATGCTCAACTATCTTTATGTTCATTGGCTCCAGAAATACATTGACTTATTGACTCTGCCTCACTCCATTGATCTGTTTGTGCATAGATGCTCGTGAGCTATTGATTTTCTACCAATTGAACGTGCTTGTGCCACTTGTCCTTGACTCATTAGCTCCTTGTATTCAATGACCTCTTTGACTCATGCGTGTCATTCGATCAAGATGTACGAGTTCACCTACACTATAGATCTCCTTGGTCCCACTTTCTTATCAATTATTTTGCTCTGTCATATCATTGGTACGATTGAATGTGAGCCCTTGATTTAGCTTGGACCCATCCTTTTGTCAATTCTTGTGCTCCATCGAATATTGGATTGATTATCTCACACCATTGGATTATGTCCAACTTATAGATTTTTAAAGGTTTTAACTTGGGGGCCTTTTGACTTGGTTGATTCAGCTCAAATCGTTAGATCTTATGTGTCAGTATGAGGGCTCTTGCGAACTATTAGATCTCAACCAACTTCAAAAAATTTAAGGACCTTTTGAACCCAACCGGTTACTTACCTTGATTAAAATTGACATTCGTGTTAACGTAATTTGACATCCACACGGATGTATTTGACATCCTAAAAACCATCGATTTTAAGTACAGATAGATTTTTTTCTCAATCTTCATTTTGACATTAGTGCAAACGTCTTATGTTGCAGGTCCAACTTTGAAGGCCTATAACTTGAAGTGCAAAAGTCATAGAGGCACCAAATTTTCAAGAGATGTTCTTGAAACTAAAAGGGATGAACCTATTTGATTCATTGGTCTTAGGAGCCTTTTGAGTGAAGATATAAAATACTCAAGTTGATTGATCTATTCATTCTCGTATGAAGTTTTGACGATAGTCTAGTTCATTTGGCTAAGTATGGAAAACTTAGCAAAATTTTATTGAGGAGCCAACTTTGAACATGCATAACTTCTATCGCGCTTTGGCGGATGATCTGAAACTTAGCGTGTAGCAACTAGGGACCAAACTAGACAAACCCATGTAATCACTTTTTCATGAGACTGCTACACATATGAGATATGACCTCTACAAATTGACTATTTAAAATTTTTGTTACTTCCACTGAATTCTTGGACTAGGCAAAATTTGGTATGTAGACCAAAATTGGTCAACGGTTAGTTTCCCTTTCAGTTTATTTCTTTCCCTTTTTGTTGGAATTCTTTGTCATTGTAAGTCGAGGATATCTTGTAGTCATTTAAATGGTCCATGTATCATGTAAATAATCCAATAATCATAGAGATGGTATGAGTTCTCAAACATAGAAAGCATGCTGCCCAACTATGTCACCAAAGATGTTGACCAAATTTGGTCTACATACCAAATTGTGCTTTGTCCAAAAGTCCAAAATCTGAGCAAGATCCTAACTGAAGAGCGACCCAATGTCACAAGGAGTAGACATACCTCAAGTGGATATCATATAGCTTCTGCAAATATTTTGAAACACTTTAAGCAAACTTAAAGTGTGATCTAATTGATCTTTAAGGGACATGTCTACAATTGCAGATGAAGGGTCCAAGTAGGTTTCATGGTGTCCAAAGCATTTAGGAGCATAGACTAGGTTGCACAATCCTTAGAAGATCATCAGGGCCTTGAAAGATTGATCAAAGATGGATCATTCAAGTTTAAAAAACCAAACCGTCATCATGATGTCATCCAAAAAAGAAACGGACTAGTTCACTTGCGCATTTAATAAATGCATCTTAGGAACTCTCATGAGACAAATAGTTATAGCACCATGAAGTCCCTTGTGCCAAGAACATACTTTGTAAGTTTCATGTATGCATGATATTTCTAGTCTAAGTTATGGAGCTTCAAAGTGGAACCTACAGAGCAAGACACTTGCATGAATGTCAAGTTTGAGCTCCATAAAGTAACCATTTGGGTTTAAAAGGTCCTTTAAAAGTTTAAAGTTGATCAAGATCTAATGGTCTGTGTGAGCTTGCATACTGACACATGAGATCTAACGGTTTATGTTGGGGTCAAACAAGTCAAAAGGTCCCTAGGTTAAAAGGCTTTAAAGAGATACAAGTTGGACAAGATCCTACAATGCGGGTTCATCAAGCAAAGATATGATGGTACACATTTATTGACAAGAAGGTGGGTCTGAACTAGATCAACGATCAATGTTCACTCATACATTTTGATCTAATGGTACACGAGTAAGTCAACATGTTAAAAGGATCTTCACAACATGAAATCAATGAACCACGTTCATTCATACATTTTGATCTGATGGTGCAAGAGAAGTTAAGAAGTTAGCAAGGATCTATGAGGCCAATGGGAGCAAAGATAGATTGGAGTATTTTGATTGGCCCGAGCAATATTCAACAGATAAAGTTGAACCAAAAAGTAGTTTTCGACCAAGGCAAACAAGATCTTTTAGGGTCATCGTTCCACCATTAGATCTCAATCAAACGCCAAGGAGCAAATATAGCCATGTATTTAGGTATAAAGAACATAAAAGGATGCCATTAAAGCTAAATATGGACTCAAAATAGGTCTCTTATGGCCTAATATAGAGATAGAAGATAGACTAGTGATTGTGAACCAAGGTCAAGTAGTTTGCAGGTTTCCATAGATATTGTGACTATGTGAAAACCAATAATTGGATTGATTTTCACATACAATAGACTTGTGTTCGATATTGGAGCAAATACATATGTAAACGTGATCATGGAGAGGTGTCTCGCCTATCACATGGTCATATTTTTTGATAAATAGGTACCAATGGCCACCCAAAGCAGATGTGGCATAATTCTATCAATTCTAAGACATGATCCTTATCAATGGATCAGATAGATAATGACATGGAGTTCAAAGGACATGAGGTGGATGGATAAGGAAAATGAACATTCAATTCTTTTACATAATCCATTCCTTATTGATAAGGTCATGAGTCAACATCCTCGAACTTGTGCTAATACATCGTAGTTCCTTCTCTCTCTTCCTTTTTTCTATATATGTTCCAACTTCTACTATATGTAAACTCTCTAAAATTTTTAGACAAGAAATCTCTGACATTTTTAGAGAACAGACTCATACATTTTGGCTTGCTTAGGCTATGCCTAATTTTTTACTGTAACACCTTTTGATGCAATAAAGACTGAATTTAATCATTTTGCAAGTTAGATTGAAGTGTGTCCTATGAATTCATACACTTTGGTTAAGTGAATGTATGTTCCTTGTCTATGTATGAGTTTTCTCACCTTCATGAAGTGCTCGATAACTCTTATAGGTTTATAAGTGCAATTTACAGTTCGTTAGTTAGCTTGAAAGTGGATATCTGCCCTCTCATACTAGTTTGATAATTGATCAATGCCTTATTGTGAAATACTCATGTGGGATTGATCTTTAGTCTTGAATGTGTCTCATAGTGTGTCTTGTGCTAAGTATAAGTGTTCTAATTACTAGTGTATTACCCCATTTTACATGCTTTCATATATTGTTGTATCTCTCTATCTATTTTCCAATCAAGTGTTAGATTAGGTCTAGTTTAGGTGATAGATCCAGAAGGAAGTTGACCTTCTCTGGAGCTCTGACCTAAATTTAGGTGACCTATAACCTAGAGTCAGTCCCATGTTGGACTAGATTTGTGTAAGAGGACTTGAACAATCCCCTTATTCAGCTAGGGTGCAATCTAGGACACCAACAATAGCTTTGATCTTCTTAGGGTTGTCCTTGACTCCATGTGAAACAATATAACATAAGTAATCCACCTCTTCGACTCTAAAATCACATTTGGAAGGTTTGGCATAAAGTTGATATTATTCCAAAACTAACAGTACATGTTTCACATGCTTTAAATGTTATTTCCAAGTTTTTTTCGTATGTTATGATGTCATAAAAAAAAACCAACACAAACTTCCTCAAAAAATGCCTAAAAAAATATTCATCAAACTTTCAAATGTAAATGGTGTATGTATGAGACCAAAAGGAATTATCATAAACTCATAATGACCTTCATGAGTTATGAAAGTTGTTTTAGGGATATCCTCATCTTTGATTTGAGTTTGATTTTATCTAGAATGAAGATCTAGTTTGGCAAAATAAACAACACCATGTAATTCATCTAACAAATTATCAATTAATGGAATAGGGAACTTATTTTTAATGGTTTACTTGTTGAGTTCTTTGTAGTCTAGGCACATCCTCCAAGTGTCATCCTTATTACATATCATGACTACTAGAGATGAATTTGCACTTTGGCTATGTCTAATAATATCTGCCTCTAACATATCTTGTACCATCTTTTCAATTTGACTCTTTTGGGCATATGGATATCTGTATGGTCTGATGTTTGGTGGTGTACTACCTAAAATCAATATTATGGCATGATCATGTTATCATCTTTATGGTAGTCCTTTTGGCATGGCACCAAAATAGATGGGTGGTCTTCAAGAATCACATATAAACCAGAATGTGTAGACACATTGGTTGGTTGAACTTCTATGCAAAATAATCACGCTACAAATCCTTCAACCATTTTAAAAATAATCTTCGACATCTAATGTGAAATAACCAATTGTGGAGATTTTGTCCATAATACACATAGTTCAAATGTCTTACCTTCATAATGAAAGCACATGAATGGTTCTTATAAATTCATCTATATGGTGCCCAAAATTGTGAGCCATTGTAATCCCAAAACAATCTCAACCCCACCCATGGAAATATAAAACATATGATAATCTAGCATGTAGTCTCTCATAACAAGCTTAATACTATGGCATTTTCTATAACAATTGATTGTGCCACTATTTGCAATGATGCCCTAAAGTTTTGGAGCTAGGAACATGAAATTGTTCAAACAAGTAGCCAACTTATTGTTGTTGAAGTGGTATGTACTCCATGAGTCAATCAACTCTATCACCTATTGTTTCTTGAAGAAACCCACCACATTAAGAGTTTGAGGAGTAATAATACCTGAAAGTGCATGACATGAGATAGTATGATGAGAATCTTTATATTCCTCCTCTGGCTTAGCCATGCCCTCACCTTAGGCCTCATAATATTCTTTATCTTCATTGGTGCCTTTAATGTTAAACAAATTATTTTCAACTCGTTCATGTCATAAACTCAACTTGTTGTCACAACTGAAACAAAACCCTCTTGTTTGCTTCTCTTCAATTATTTAAGGGGTCAATATTGTGGGTTGAGGAAATGATGGTGTTATGGCATTGCATTTGTATCCATTAGTGAAAGCCCTTCATTTGACAAGATATTTCTCTTTTGCCTTTTGCACTAATGGTATGGATCTAGATATTGAATTTGGATTAAACATGGGAACCTGTATTTGGATGCTATATTTGAGCTCACCTAAGAACAAGTTAGTCATGTTGTCCTCATTGATATCATCCACACAAAAGCATAGATTCTAGAATTGTTGAATATAATCCTTTAGAGTCCTTATTTTGTCAACTTTGCTAACTGAAGTAGTTATCTAGGAAATTATTGCAATAGTACATCTACAACTCCTCAATAAATACCAACCAGGTAATAGGAAGACCCTTATTTTTATTTTGAGTGCACAACCATCTATACCAAATGAATTTTTTAGGTTTTAGATATAGAGATTCCATGACCACATTTTATGCACATGAAGTTTGATATGGATCAAATAAATTTTCTATTTGATTGATCTGAGTGAGTGGATCCTTACCATCAAACTTGCTCGCTTCCACTTTTGGCATCGTGTGCTTTGAACCAATATTGGAGTTGTGATTGCTCTAATTGGGAGAATCCAAATGGAGAATTGGAGGAATATTTTTTGAAATTTGAGCCAAAAGAGTGATTAACTGTCCACTTATAGTTTTCAATTGATTATTCACAAAATTGATGTTCCCTTGTACCCAATAATGTCCTCTTTTACTGCATTAAGATCATCTTTTCTCACCATATTATTTTATATCTAACTAAAGTTGGTGAACCGCTCTATGTCATCCCTGTGAATATTTTTGAAGTATCCTACCCTTTCTTATGGCTATGAATGTTAGGACTAGTCATGCACAAACCCTAGGATGGAGGGTTTTGTGCCTAAAAAAAGTGTGCTGGCATATTATACTATTGTGATCATCTCATCAAGACGAATCCAATGATTGGTAATTTACACAAGGGTACGAAAAAATTATAGACTATTTTTTGAATTCGAACAATGTTGCAGTGGTGAAAAAACTAAATTATTCCTGGATCGCAAGTTTTTTTTCAGAAAAAGACTTTGAACAATATTGCAGTGGCAAAAAAATTAAATTATTCCTACATCACAAGTTTTGTTTTTTCAATCCTTCAACTCTCAAGATAACCGCAACAGTAAATCCAAAAAACAACATCGTAAAAACTTACCCAAATCAACGCTTTGATACCACTTGTAACAAAACTACTTAGATATTTTGTAACAATGGAATTATATATCATAGAATTAAGAACAAAAATAATCAGATCCACAAAAATAATTGATGAAAGAGAAAAATACTTGATTGATATGACTAAGCCACTTTGAGGGGATAACTTCTACAACAATGCAATAAAAACATAATTCACAATATGATATTCAAATACCAACCACTGCCTCCTATATATACTCTACTTAGCCATGGTTATTTCATAGGCTGATCTCATTAAAATCATAGAGAAATGTGACAAGATAATATTTTAGCCACAAGTTTGCCATGTGTATCCGTAAATACCCTATAGCGTAAGGGCATAACATTATTCATATCATGCATACTCTTACATTTGGTATACTATGTTTTGTGGCCATGCTTCTATAGTTTCTAGCATGCATCTATTGGGGCATACTATTGTTGTACTTCAATGCTATATATTATCCTTAATGTGCATATTGTTACGTTGGGTCATATCCCTTATCCCTCCTTGCTTATTACATCGGGGCATAGTGTTTGCCCCTCTCTTTTTCATTACCTTATTTATAATGCTTTCATTTCAGAATATTAGTATTGGATTATCATTGAGCTTTGATGATGACATATTTTTATGATTATGAGTGAGTTTATAAATGTATTTTCAATATTATTTCAATCTTTTATTTTATCTACGTTATACATGGTGTGCATAATATTTTTATTTTGAGATGAGTGATATGTAATAATATCCCTCACCTCAAAAAGGGGCATATTGTAAGCTTATTTTATCTTTGGTTATATATTTCAAGTGGTTATAAGAAATCAAGAGGTTAAAAAGTTGTCAAGTGGTTACAAAGAGGTTCCAGATGTCTACTTCTTGAGCTAGGAAGCATATTTTCCCACTTGATAGGGTTAATAGGATCTACGTCTAAAGGTTCCATCATGTGGCGAGGGAAATTGAAACCCATAATAGTTTTAAAATTTATTAAATATACCAACATGGTTTACATACCATCATGTTTATTTGTTCCTTTTGTTCATTTTTAGCTTTTCAATTATTTTATTTGATTACATTATTATTAATTTATCAAGACATAGATCTAATTATATACATTCACATTTTATTGTAAGTACGTTTGAGATGTTGACATTTGAGCATTCACATATACTCAATTGACATTGAGACATTGATGTAGATAACAAGGAAACAAAGTTTTCTATTTTCTAGGTTGTTGGGATTGGACTTTGATATAAGATAATCTCTCTCCTAATTTTAAATTTCTAATCACTTTCATATTTGGAACTAACTTAAAGCATAATTTATAGGTCGTGAGGCGACCACAAAAAATAATATCCACTATTTTTTTTACTTTAATGTGTATACACACACACATTAAAGTGGAGCATTATGTATATACCTAATGTTGGTATAACTCTTGTAGTTACAGTGATTTTATCATGTTTTTGTACATTTGGTTCATTATTACACATTAGAATCTTATTGGCACACTTTCCCCTTACATTGGACATTGCATAGTTTTTCATCATCATCATTTTATCATGAACACATTCATATTTTTCATTGTTTTTTACTGAGATGCACACCATTACTCCTATAGACTCGTTGATATCTATTTTTTGAGTTTTTATCACCATGACCTATATCAAAATAGTCTAATAGTGGTCTAACAACTATCAGAGCATCTTGATTCTAGTCATGTTAGTTCTAGGTCCTTTGTTCCATATTGTCATGTTTCTTTGTGCCTTGATTATCAACTTTCCCACTTGCACATTATCGGCTTGTACATGAATGAGCTTCTAATCTGAATTTGAATTGCCTATATATACACATTACTTGTATCTTAAACTTTGCCCTTATTCCATTCTCTATCTATTGACGCTTGTTGTTGCATACTTATACCAAAAGAAGGATATTTATATTAGTGAAAGAGTATATATACCTCGCCCTAGTTGCATCTTGCATCTCATACAATAGGGATAATGAATGGGATTACTATACACATGGGACTAAATGTTGGCATTCATGAGTGTTGATTGCTAATCTTGAAAACAAACCCTGCCCTAATGTTGGGGTTGACTGAGGTAGAACCCACAAAAACCCAAATGTTTATATCTTAGCAAGTGTGGATTGAAGCTCAAGTGAAAGAGAAAAATATAACATTTATGTGTGCTCAAATTACAAATCTATGAGACGACTATGGGAATCCTCTGTTGACAAATACTTTCGGAAAGTTTATGAGCGATTGGACCTGTACAGCCACTATTGAGACATGAATTTTACTATTAAGAGAATTGTCACTATAAGAGCGGTGTGATACTAATTTTATCACTATTAAAATTAGTTTGATTCTAGTCACAATCTCGTATCATTGTTTGTTTTCTTATTGATCTTCTACATTGTTCTAGAGTCTCCTTTTCAATACTTTCAGCTTATGTCAAAACTTAGGCAAGTCACAAATTAAATGTGCATCTTCAAACCCCCTTGTCAGTTATCAATTATTCGAGGTACTTTCAACTTGTAACACATAAATAGTAAGGTAGCTATTTATTTACTATATTTTAATATATATAGACCATGTCTACCTTACCCCTATTTCATTTTGGTTGGTATAACATTTTGAACATTTGTATTCCTTCCACATAAAACAAAGTCAACATTTTATAACAAGCCAGTAGTAGAGAATGAAATTGAAGATATAACTTAAAAAGGGTGATAATTTTTTCTTAAAGGCAACTATACTATGAGTTATTTGACAACTGTAACTGACATTGGCACTGGAAGTGGCTATAGTGGCAATTATTGCTTTTAATTACATGAAAATGTCCTTTGTGTTTATATCCTATAATGGCCTTTTGAAAATTTTGTTTAGTGAATATTTTACTAATTTTAATTTTAGATTATAGACATGTCCATAATCAAATAATAAATAAAATCCACAAGCATAGAAGAAGATACATGTTTGGTGGTGTTGAAAAAGATCTAAAGAATAATAACCTTTCAACATATCAAAAGACTAATAATGTCAATAATAATGGGTTTCTTAGGTGGGAGACAGTCTACATTTATACACCTATCAATCATATTCAAAATATGGGTAGGCCAACCAATAGTAGGGTTATAACTCCAATATAATGTATATACTTGCAAAGTACACACTACAAAATGCGAGATAATAAATAATGTACATAGGAAACATATAACCTAAAGGTATACCACAAGTTGTAGTAACCAAATGGGACTCGTAAAGTTAGGGTTTACACTCTAACATCCTCCCTAAAACAAAACCTTGAAGGGTCCAAAATAATATGGCATTAATCTGAATGAGGAGGCTTTAACTTCCCTCTGATGACTTATGAAGATTTGAGAAAATACCATAGTAGGACAAGAAATTTGAAGCAGCAACTAAATTAATGGTCACAACCCACATGCAATGTTGCAACCAATGCTCCTCTATGCTCTACCTTAGAGATGGAAAGAGTTGTTTCTCCATACATCACCAAGTGTTGGGCCCTGATCAGACCATAAGCATACCTCTTCTCTCCATAAGTAATCACACATCATATTTCTTCATCAAAGAATAAAAGCAAGATCTCATCTGCCAATCAGAGACATGAATGGTACATATCACCATATCATCCTCATCTCCATTAGAAGTAGTAGTATCCCTTTGGTGAAAACTCATATCCCCCTAGAAGCAGAATTCTCATGTGTTGAAACTATCACTCTAACCAACATGGTGGGGTAATCTCCCAAAGATATCAAACCAAAAAAATCAACTAATGCAACCTTGTCATCCATTGAGGAATCCTAAAAAATCACCACTAAAGGTCCCTCCAAAATAGAACTAGTTGTCTCATTCTCATGAACATCAAGACTCTGGGTTGTATTGGAAGAATTAAACCAAATTTTGATGATGGTAAAATGTTGAATTTTAGGCTTGGGAGCCATCCATTCAAATTGCATTGAATACCAAGGGTTTAAGGCATGTTGTTAGTGGGACTGAAAAGGACCCTTCTATTGAGTAAGCAAAGAATGCTTGTTTGAATAATTAATATCATGCAATAGGAAAGATGTTGACCCATATTTCACCTAAACTTCATTTTGATTTCAAAGGGATGGATACTCCATATGAGATGTGGTATGAGTTGAAGTAGTTGTTTGACAAGGAATTAGTAGAGGATGATGTTGTTCAATATAGCAAAGAGATTGGAAAGGTGGGGGAGCAAAATTCATAGGTTGCAAAGGAGCATATTGAGTCAAGGAATAAGTATGAAGACATCATGAGGTGTGAAAAATATTTTGTTGATGCTTCCACTTCTACTCATTTTGATATTGTTGATGTTCCTACTTCGATTCGCAATCTTCTTATTTTTGTTATCATTAAGCAACATGATTTTATGCTAATGATTGTTGATCATATTGATGTTGATGATGATCATGTTGATTATGGATATTTCTATCAAAATTGAATCATTTGGGAAGCACACAAAAATAATTGGTGCAAAATTGCTTTAAAAAATGGGTTATAAAGGTGGTGGACTTGGAAAGAATGGCGAAAGTATTGTTTTTTTTTCTTTCGAGGCAGCTTTCACACATGGGAGAGAAGGAATTGGTTATTTAGAGTTTTCTTATATTTGATAAATCTATAGTGAATTCCCTTGGAAAAAAGGAATCAAATTCTTTGAAGGCCTCTCATGCTAATAGTAAGGAGGGGAAGATGAAGAAAACATGCAACTATTGTTGCATAGCAAGTGATTTTGTGAGAATTCCTTCAAATGGAAAAGAGATGAGAAGTAAAGACACTATTGGTATGTTGGTTCATTCATAGAAAGTAGTCATTGTCGGATCCAATCATCATTTGGAGCACATAGGAGGTAGCCTCAACCTCAGTAGGGGACATGCGGAGCATGTTCAAGTTCTCACATATATGTTGATCACCATGTAATTGGCTATGATAGCTACAAGCACATGGGGCAACATGATGGCCCAATTTGTCCTTGGATAAGAAATAACATCAAGTGGGAGTACATGGAGCCATTTGGCTATCCCTATTGAATCTTCCTCACATTTTTTTATAATTGGCCATGGAGATGATGCACAACCAGATTATGGTTGGAAAAGCATGGGTTTTGCATTTAGGAGTATAACTTATTAATTGAAGTCACTTCAAAAAATGATGAATTTACTTTAAAGTTGTAGTGTCAATTGAGACTTTGGTTGGTGCTTGCTAGTTGGATACTAGATTAAAGATTTGAAGTTCTACTTGTCATCATGAAAATATTGAAGACATCTTCAATCATCTTGATGGAATGAAATATGTACTTTTGTTATCAGGGTGTTGGAGATGACGTTGTAGATGGGAACATTTGGTTTTCATCAAAGATGGGCACTTTATCGTATCGGATGGATGGGTGGCCTTCTACCACCCCATTGAAACAACATGATTATGTTGAATTCATATTTGCTTCGAATGATTGGTTCAAGAAGATGTTGAAGGTCAATTATCCAAAGAGGGTTAACTTCAATTATCCATGATGGTTGTGGTGATTTGTGACCTCGTAGACCGATAACAAAATCATGGTGTGTTGGCTTGTAGATGTTTTTAAGTGTTGTAAGGCTATGACCTAAGATCTCAACGCTTAGGGTAGATTCTATGTATATCATTTTAGCCATTGTTATCTCTTCTTTAGCATTGTGGGGAGTAATAAGTGATCAACTTCATATGTGATTCACAATCCACTCTAGCATATTTTGACCATTTTGCATGATTGCTTTTCAATTACTTGATTTATGTTTTGGGCACACAGCTTTAGATACTACAAATATTGGAGCTTGTGCACAAGATTGGTAGCTTGCAATGATCAAATTATTGTTTGAATTCACAAGAAGCTTCAACATTTGGGCAAATTCTACACAAGATTCCTCTCTGGGGGAATGTTTTGGGGAATGAGTTTACCATATGATGGTCCCTTTGTGAAACCAACATGTGTTTTTTCTTTTATTTTAGATGGGAGTTGGCCTTTATTCCTTGATGAAAATTTGGAATGTATATGTCATTTTCTTTGTGAAGAGTGGAGGTGTGCTTGACGGTTAATTGACTCCTAGCACTAAGCCATGCATAGGGCATCAATGTCATCCATCTCTAAGGTGGAGCATAGAAGAGTCTTGAGACTTTGGTTGGTGCTTGCTAGTTGGATACCAGATTAAAGATTTGAAGTTCTACATGTCATCATTAAAATAGTTGAAGACTTCTTCAATCATCTTGATGGAATGAAATATGTACTTTTTTTGTTAGGGTGTTGGACAGGACGTTATAGATGGGAACATTTGGTTTTCATCAAGGATTGGCACTTTATCGTATCGGATGGATGGGTGGCCTTCTACCATCCCATTGAAACAACATGATTATGCTGAATTCATATTTGCTTCCAATAGTTGGTTCAAGAAGATGTTGAAGGTCAATTATCCAAAGAGGGTTAACTTCAATTATCCATGATGGTTGTGGTGATTTGTGACCTCCTAGACCGAGAACAAAATCATGGTGCGTTGGCTTGTAGATGTTTTTAAGTGTTATAAGGCTAGGACCTAGGATCTCAACGCTGAGGGTAGATTCTATGTATATCATTTTGGCCATTGTTATCTCTTCTTTAGCATTGTGGGGAGTAATCAGCGATCAACTTCATATGTGATTCACAATCCACTCTAGCATATTTTGATCATTTTGCATGATTGGTTTTCAATTACTTGATTTATGTTTTGGGCACACAGCTTTAGATGCTACAAATATTGGAGCTTGTGCACAAGATTGGTAGCTTGCAATGATCAAATTATTGTTTGAATAGAAGCTTCAACATTTGGGCAAATTCTACACAAGATTCCTCTCTGGGGGAATGTTTTGGGGAATGAGTTTACCATATGATGGTACCTTTGTGAAACCAACATGTGTTTTTTCTTTTATTTTAGATGGGAGTTGGCCTTTATTCCTTGATGAAAATTTGGAATGTATGTGCCATTTTCTTTGTGAAGAGTGGAGGTGTGCTTCACAGTTAATTGACTTCTAACACTTAGCCATGCATAGGGCATCAATGTCGTCCATCTCTAAGGTGGAGCATAATAGAGTCTTGATTACAATGCTACATGCTATTTGAGTCTATGAATTTGACTTCGTTTCATATTGCTCATCCCTTGTGACTAAGATTCATCTTGTTGTGATATTTGCTTGGGCTTCAAGAGTTGTAATTAAGAGGGAAAGTAAAAATATATAATTCCACATTCTTTTTTACCCTTCAAGTTGTGTTTTAAGTGGGGACGGAATGGAGGGTCAATAGTGTTATAATATAAAACCCATCTTGTTAGTCCCATTTGAATTATTGATAATTGTTGTATACTATTCAATTGTGCAAGTTAATATGTAATTTTTACTTTATATGTATTAAAATTAGTCTTTTATGGGTTGGCATACCCTTATATAATTTGTTGATGATTGTATAAATATAGGCTATGCTTTATACCTACTCATCCATTATTTGGTCATCTTTTCTTATTTTATATTGTGATACTCTCTTGACACCTCCACATATTTGTGTTTGGTTTATTGTTTGTAAAATTTTATCTTTGTTTGATTATAACCCTATGTCATTAATCTAATAAAATACATTTTTTTAACTCTTTTCAAGTTTTTACATGTTCTATAAATGATTAAGCTTGTTCAAAAAATAATTTTACAAATTTTGGATAACACTCAATTATATCTAGTTTTAAAAAATAATTGTTAATTTTTTTATTTTAAGTGAAAATATTTACTATTATTATAAAATGATATCAAAACAACACAAAATTAAAAAACATTCTTCACAATTATAACTATCATCCTACAAATCATTGTTGAAAAAGATTGTCATTTGACCTTTGCATGCCCTTTCAAGTTCAGATCTGCAGAATTGCATGAGAATGTATATCAACTTCATTTTGCAATTTGATCAAAGGATGTCGTCATCCAAGCAAAAGCGCACACAAAACTCCATAATTTTCCAAAACTCCATAATTGGCACTCATGTCCGACCACTTTGCTAACTTCTGCTAGTTACTCTTAAAAGCACCCAACTGATTGTCAATGAAACACAATCCTTTCCAAATTTTCTATTCTTCAAGGAATTTTCTATTCTAACTTCTGCTAGTTACTCTTAAAAGCACCCAACTGATTGTGAATGAAACACAATCCTTTCCGAATTTTCTATTCTTCAAGGAATTTTCTATTCTAACTTCTGCTAGTTACTCTTAAAAGCACCCAACTGATTGTGAATGAAACCAATCCATTCCGAATTTTCTATTCTTCAAGGAATTTTCTATTCTAACTTCTGCTAGTTACTCTTAAAAGCACCCAACTGATTGTGAATGAAACACAATCCTTTCTGAATTTTCTATTCTTCACTTATAACATGTTTATGATTTAGTTTTACTAATGCAAGTCATAGATGTGGCTAGATTGTATGCAATGTTATCAAAACTATGTTACATGGTTTTTGACGACCAAAAGCTTCCTCAACCTACAATTTCTTACAAGAAAATTTCTTAAAACGTTTTTTTCATCCCTCTATTTTTTTCAATCAAACCAAAAAATCACGTAAATTGTTGGAATATACCAACCCTTTTAATGAAGATGACAAAAATACAGGAAATCAAATCATTGACATTTCATATTTGGTACTCAATTTCAGTCATTTTTTTTCCAATTGAATAAATAAGGGTTGGTGGGTCCTCTGCCTGGGACACAAAGAGGACCATTCCCTGGCCGTGCTGTTGCACATGCTTTAGATGTCAGATTTATTGGCGAGTCACATTGTGAGACTCGACCCTTTGACCCATCAATGGCAGTGTACTTTTTCATTGCCTAACCCTACCGTTGAGCCACAGCCCTCAGACCAAGCTCAGTCATATTATCATGGCAGGAAAAAATTAATCATACAAACTTTTGAGATAGCTTGAAAGCATTAGCAAGCTATTGCTGTGTCCCTACCGTATGCTATAAAATGGTATGTACCGTACAGTTTCTGATGCATAAGATTGAAAATTTATGTCAAAAATGATCAAGTACATTTTGAATCTAGTAATCATACTGTCATGAATGACATTTGGTACGGAAATCCCACAAAGATAAGAGTTCCATTTCAATGTCACTGAAAATGCAAGTTTGGAAGGAAGATGATATATACTAAAATAACAACACATTTGAAGTTCAATTTCACTAATGATACAGAGCTCAACCAAAAATGTCCTCAAATGAGCAACAGTAAGAAAGATAAAAGAAAAAAAAGAAAAGAAAAAGCAACAAGCAAACTTACAGTATCCATATGCATTACTTTCTGATGAAAGAACGAAAATGAAAACAGAACTCTCATGATTTTAAATTCCTTCTATGGTATTTACACGTGTGCTATTCCTTTTCATGGCTATAACCTGGGCATTGCACTTTAAACAGTGAAATGATGAGCTGGCGGCACAACGAGTACGAAGGCAGTAGTAACAATACTTGTGCTCACATGGAACAGCCATGAATGAAACTACGATGGGATTTGCCCTGCAAACTGGACAGCCATCATCCTCCCCAGAACTTCCATCTGTTTTATCTTTTGAGAAGGGAAAAAATAAAATTTTCTTTATTGATGTTGTGTTCAGCAAAGGCAACATTAATAATAATAACTCCTGATCCAAAAAAGATACCATCAAACAATTAGATGGGGGTTAAGAGAAGAGAAACAAGGAATATCATACATATAGACAATAATGCAAACATCTATTTATTTTACAAGAAATTAAAAAAGGACAGGCCAGAGAGCAAGACAGGTCCAATACCGAAAACTCGTTCCATACTAGCTGGCGATTCATATATTCAAAGCTGACACTGCGGTTCATATTTGGCCTTTCATAGACAAGCCTAGCTCTTAAAAGCCTTTCAACAATATTCCTGTACCTGCATCTAACATGCCTTTTCAGTTTCTTTTTTCGGCTTCCTTTCATTAACTATAAATTAAATCTATTACTAGCTGTTGTTTCCAACAATTGTTTGCACAGCAAGCTCCCTTTAAAAAAACATTTAACCCACAAGACAACCTTGCAGCTTTACCTGATACCCAACTCCATATTGTTGTTTTATAAACAACTTGGAAATTTTTCAAGATACTGGACAAGGAGAAGTAATACCTTCCCGTGTAAAGGAATGTAAGGAGATTTAAAAATAATGCAACTTGATAGAAACTCTCTGCTCGTTGAAGGAGAACCCATGCTCGACGAGTCCATGACCTCTGTGAAGCAAACCATGCAAATGAGAATATAATGTAATGTTTTAATGAATAATAATAAACTATTGCAGGAACAAAACTTTCTTGTGCAGTGAGCAAAAACCTAGAAAGTACATGTTCACTGTCACCCCAGCTTCGAAAAGCAGAAAAAGACTGCAGCCTGGTCCATCCATATTGGCCTCCAATTGTGGCCAGGCAATACCATAGTTTCTGAGAACGGGAAAGTCCGGGACCCTCCAACCCTGTCCTGACTGAAATCAAACTCGTAATACAAAAAAAACACACCGTCATTAAGTGCTTCTCTTAATTACTGCTACAAAAATCACTAGCAAGCAATCAACATGGATACACATTTAAGAAAGAGTAAAAATCCATAGAAACAAGCCTCGTAATGGAAATTTGAGTGTTTTTCATGAAAATGAGATGTTTGACGTAACCCTATCAAACAAATAGGCAATTAAACTGCAATAAAAAATCCAGAAATAGAGCCTTAACATCTTTACATTAAAATTGCAATACCGATTGCTTGCCTCAGTCCTGTCAATCTCCAGAAATTAGACAGCAAATGGCAAGTTACAAAATACAAATCCAAACCAGTACACAAATGCATTTATTGTGTATAGATATCTCAAATTCCTATTTGAGAAAAAATGATACAGAAAAATAGATGCTTAGTCATGAGAGCTGTCTTTGTCAATAAATAAAGCATTTCAATCTGCAAATGTATGAAGTATCACAATTTCATTGAATCCATTTTCCTGCTCAACTTTCCCATCATTTGTATTGCTTGTATAGGAAATTAATTTGTGTACTTTAATACAAATCCAAACCAGTACACAAATGCATTCATCGTGTACAGATATCAAAATTCCTAGTTGAGAAAAAATGATACAGAAAAATAGATGCTTGGTCGTTTGAGCTGTCTTTGTCAAAATATAAAGTATTTCAATCTGCAAATGTATGAAGTATCACAATTTCATTGAATTCATTTTCCTGCTCAACTTTTCCATCATTTTTATTGCTTGTTTAGGAAATTAATTTTTGTAGTGAATAATTAATTTACTTCTCTCCGATGCCCTTTTATCTTCCTGCATATTAGTGGTTACCCAACCCTTCCCTCTGACATTATAACTTTCATGTCCAGGTTTCAGTTCTTGCCATCAAGTTCAATTTATAGCTTTTTTTGTTTTTGAAATAAAGTCTTTCATATGTTAGTTACTGACCATGACATGATCGTTTCATATATAATATATTTCAGTCAATGCGGAAACAAACTTCCTAAGTTCTAGTGCATACGAAACATTTTGCATTTCTAGTGGTTATTGTCACTCGACACTTTAATTTTGTCTCTTAAGGAATCATGTCAACAGTTTGAGATAGGTTAATTTAGTTTAACAATCTGCAACATAATGTAGTTTAAAGGCTACTTCAAGAAACAAAGAAAACAAAGGATTTATTCAAGCTTTCATGTAACCTGTCTTGGCATATTTTATAATCGTCCAATGTAGTATAAAAATAATGAAATAGAACACTACAGAATATAGAGAGAAAAGATAGAGCAATACTTCATTTATGATCAAGAGTGCATTACATTTAAAGTGTTCTTCAGCAACTGATTTTGAAACTGTCAACTAAGTTACAACTACCAACTCACTCATAACCGCCAACTAACCTACACTTGTTATGACCACTAAATATATTCTAATACCTTCCCTAAATAGTCATGCATTGTACAACATAAAGCTTATCTCTAAACTTGACGATCTTGTTAGTCTAAGTGATTTTGTGAAGATATCAGCTGTCTGTTGTTGAGCCACACACAATATTGCAACTCAATCTCTCTAGTGTTGGTGAGCTGCAGATATAACGAAAAACTGTACCTCAATATGCTTTGTAAGGGCATAAAAGTCTGGATTCTTCATCATTTTAACTGCCCTCCAACTGTTACAATGAATCATTGTTGCTCCCATTTGAATCCCCTGGAAATCAGCAACCTAATCAACCAAACTGCTTTCCAAGTTGTGATAACAAATACTTTAGACTCCACTTCAGTGGAGGAAAGAACTATCATTTGTTGTTTCTTGCTAGCACATGAAACAACTCATACCCAGACCAAAAGCATATTCTGTTGTAGATTTATTATCATCTATTGAAGCTACCAAATCAGCATCAGTGAAACCAACAAGCCAAAAATGATCACCATAACCGTGCCAAATGCCAAACTCTATCGTATCTTGTACATCCCCGGACTTCGTTTTACTGCTCTCCAACGATTCATTTTTGGTTCACTCGTGCACCTACAAATATATTTTACAGAAAAACTTAGATCAAGCTTTGTGGCTGTACGATAAATCAAGCTGCCCACTAAATTCCCCAAAAGCAACTCATTGGCCTTCAGTGAGTCACAATTGACTGAAAGCTTCAGTCAAACATTAAAAAGGTTTCTCCAAAAGTGAACTTCATTTTTCTGCTACTTGATTATTATATTTGGAAAATGCGGCATATATCTTAGAAAAGAAGTCAGATGTTTTTGGGTTCTTCAAACAGTTTCTGGTGGTTGTTGAAAATGAAATCAATCCAAGGTTTTGGGTTCTTCAAACAATTTAAGGTTACTGTTGAAAATAAAACTAATAGTAGCATAAAGATGCACTGAACTACTAATGGGAGGTGAATTTGTAATGCAGGAGCATCCGGGTCCAAGTTCCCCAGTTTCATGCGCACCTTCAATCAAGGATGCATTTAGAGCATACCTGCGAGGTTATGTGCATCAAGGCATTTTGTATGGTTGTGCACAATTTTTCGGGCCTTAGGATTGGTTTTGCACAACAATGGAGTGCTTACCTTGCATTTTGCGCAAGTCTCTCTGTGTGTAGTCATCTGCATAACTCCTGGTTGCTAACCTTTGCAAACAGCTGTCAACTTTTGAGAGTCATTACTCTTCTGTGCATCCCATGTAGACATCCAATTTTTACCACTTCCGTGTTGAAATTACAAGTCAGAACGTTTTCTCACAATAACGCACAAAATGGACCAAAAACCATTGGAACGCTCTAATTCATTCGCACATGTCACATGTAATTTTCAAAACGTATTGGTGCATACCTGATTGCAGCAATGCACCGTAACCAACTATCAACTTCATCTAAATCAATGCAAGTCAAATTATTGCTTTGCCGGCAGCATTTTGGGGCAATTAACTGGAACGAATATTCAACTCTCAAAATGACAGAAAATCTAATTATGATTACTTAGATAATCAAATCAAATCGAAAAACTAACTTCTTCCTAAGTGAAAAATCTATAGAATTGGCTAATATTGGAATTATGCAAATCCAAGTATTCAACAAATATCAAGAATGAAGGCATCATCGTGACATCATTTTGAAAGGTAGCAAACACTAGACATTAATGGAAACAAATATCAGGGTTAAGGCAAGCCATGTCTCATTAAAGCAACCTTTTTCTAAAATATTAAATGCATTTGCCTCCAAAATTGAATGGAATTGTAGCCACTCATCTTGATCTTGATCCAAATGCCATGGTCAATCTGGAAAACCTATAAATACAAGGGTCATTTACCATTATTATCAAACCTTGAACATACAACGAAGTGCAGCGATTTTTAGTAGCCTTTCAACCATCAAACCTTCAAACAATATCTTTCATTTAATCAATCATCCATATTGCAAGGGGAGTAATTGCCCGTGTGATCACACCGCGACATTGATAAAAACTTCAAGCCCTACGTCCGAACACAATCATGTATGCGAGCTAGCTTTAAAGGAGAGTCCATGAGAGAAGGCATAAGTCTACTTCTTTATGCTTTCTATTTGTTCTTTGTTTCATAGACCTTGCCTAGTCCAAGGAATCATGCTTAAAGAGTTGTGTTTCATGATTTTGTTTATATTTTGAATACTAACAAAGGAACTAACTCTTTTTGTATTCGTGATTTACATTTGGTAGGTCCGGTGGGACCACGCACCCCACAAATTTCTTTCAAGGCCTTCTTAGTCTTCTAATTGCAAAATCACATTGTTCTTTAACTCTGATTTTTCCTCCTTTCCTTTAATTTTTCCGTGTTTTGTATTCTGCTTATTGACGATATTGTCTTGCTAATCGATGAGATCACTCCCACAAACAACGAGTTTGGCCTATGGATTGATGGGATTGCATTTTACTACTTTATGTTCTCTTTGTGTGTTTAAACAGGTCGGCAAGATTGACCTGCACATCGGCGAGTTTGACATGCAAAGCAGCGAGATCATTTTATCGGCACTTTCGTGTTATTGGTTCTACTATGTTCTCTTGACATCGGCGAATCTGACCTGTGAAGCAATGAGATCGTCCTATTGAACGACAGTTTCGCATTACTAGTTCTACTGTGTTTTCTTGACATCGATTTTGCCCTTCAAAGCAACGAGATCATCCCGTTGAATAACAGTTTTGTGTTACTAGTTCTACTGTGTTTTCTTGAAATCGATAGGATTGACCTGTAGATCAATGAGATTGATTTAACAGTGGCAGGAACAACCTGCTAATCAGCAAGGTCGCACAGAGGTAATTGTGGTTTTTGTGGTGTTATTTATTGAAACGGCGAACTCATCCTGTAAAACGGCAAGGTTGTCCTGCTAATTGATGAAATCGTCAAAACTGTATCTTTGATTCATTGCAGAAAAACAATATTGATCTGTTAATCAACGAGATCTTCTTGCAGAATGGCAAGATCACCATGTGTGAATTTGCTTGAGGCTTAAAAACTGCAAAACTTCGACTTCCTTGAATAGCCAAAATCATTTTTCAAACTCAATCTATTTTCTTACAAGTTTTGATATCTTGAAAGGTTGCTTTACATACTTAACAAGGCAAAATTCATTCATCTTTCTATTTGGTGTTTAAACAAAGAACATACACTTTGATTTAGCGCTTCTAAAAGCACTTGCATTTCGTCATTTGCTTAAGGTACTTTTGGTTTATTGTTTATTTGTGTAAATTATTGTGTCTATGCTCTCCTCTTACCCCCTTTCGGGAACCTGGATGACCAAAAAACACATAGCTTACTTGCTTCTTGTTTACCCAAAAAATTATTTAGAGTATGCTCTTCTCTTGCCCATTCATGGGGTCCTAAGAATTAGAAACAAACGTGTCTTTCCTTTTATTAGTTTTTAGACTATGCGGGGTGGACTTCATTACCTTCTTGCGAATTCTTAGGACGCAGTGACTGGGATGTCATTACCCAGCATTCGTACCAACCCTGTTATCCGAAAAGGTATATGAATTGAGGCTATGCCAGTGGTATCTTAGTTGGAATGTCCCTCAAAACTTGACTTTTCCAGTAGCACTTCATTGAAATCTTATGGATGAAGTGGTCACAAATGGACTAGACCCTTTGGCAAATGCCCTGTTCAATCTAAACGTCCAATTGACAGATCTGTGCCCTTCGAGAACCATCTAGAGAGCCAAATGAAAAACTTTAGGTAAAATAAATATATTAATGTCCAACTAATGACCACAAAAGTAAGTCAAATGGACTGCAGATTACAGAAATGTGTCAGGAATAAGTGGGAAACCAAAAAGGTCTCCGAAAACAAGAAAAAAAAATGCTGAAAGAAATAGTATAAAACATGGCAAAGAGTGACCATGCTCAGAGCCAAACCACCAAAGGACCCAACCATGCTCAGGTCCAAAGAAGGGAGCAAAAGAAATGAGCAATCTCCAAGAATCTGTAAACATCGAGAGCACGAGGATGATCCCTAAGAAAGAAGACCCAAGAGGGAACCCATCAAGAGTTCGATTCAACTCTCCTAGCATCCAAGGCCGATGAGAAGAAGCTCCGAATAGAAGTTTGACCCGAAGAAGGGATGGTATGATGCCTAGTTTGTCCTCCAATCCTCTGCCTAGAAGGAAAAGGCCTCTATGAAGGTCTGGTGGATCTATACTGCTTCCTGATGCCGGGTCTGAAGTGAATATGCTAATGAAAACTTGGGGAACTGTGAATAGAATAGAAGCCTCTTTTGTCACGAAATTGTCATTTGATGCAAGGGTGCAAAGGTATCAGTGCCGGAAGATTGTCTTTTCATATAGACCTTTGAGAGTGGTGGAATTAAAACACCACCATAATTGCTTTTATTACTTAATGAACCATTAAACTTTTAAAACCCTCTCAAAGGCAAGTTTATCAAAAGGATCAGTGATTATGTTGTAATCTTGTGTCAGTTTCTAAGGTACATTTGTGATTACTTTAGTATTTTGTCAAAGATCCATTCATATTCAAAACCACATCCATAGAGCACATCAAGTTCTAAAAACTTAAGGTCCAAAAACACGTCTTCACATACACACTATGGTGTTACGGTGCATGCTTTCCAAACCTTTCTTAAATTTCATAGTGTTACACCTTCCAATTGGAACAAGACTTTGTCTTATATGGCACCATTATGTTATCCATTTCTATTCAGGTCCAGACTTAGGTTTTTTGTGTCAATTCCAATTCTACAAGCCAAAACCATTTGACCTAATTCTGATTTCCATCTCAAAGTTAGAGTCAAAAGCCAACGCTTCTCAAATCCAAGTGCCATTTTAGGCATATGACAAGCATGTCTTGTTACACTCATAGTGGGGTTTCTTATGACTTTAGTTTTGAGGAAATAAATTTCTATGATCCTTCTGGATACCTTAAGAATTCCAAAAATGGTGAGGATGGGGAAGACCACCCAACTATGTTTGAGGATCTCCCTCTCGTTGCAGGATCTAATCAAGGCCGATTTGAAAATCAACCCTTGGAAGATAAATATGAAACTCTTCTACAGTTGCTAGAATCCGGAGCTAATCTCCCACCTAATTTTCCCATAGAGCAGTTACACAGTCTTGTTCGACTCGAAGAGTTACCTCAAGTAGTAATTGTTAACCCAAGTCAGCCTCTTACCCAAAGTTCAAAACCAGCTATTGCATCATTTAGCAAAGGGAAGGGGCAACTTGTTGACCCATCCTAACATGGCCAAATTATTGTTTCCACGATACAGCAGATTAGTCAACGTTACACGGATCAGTTTGTAGTTGATTTGACGACTTCTCTGGGTACAACTTTGTTCAATAATGCCACATTTATAGACCAAAACCAACTGTTCGAACAACCACAACAACCTTTAGCCAATTCTACATCTAATGTAGATCCATTGGCTTTTTTTGAGCAAGCAATTCCAACAAATTCTTAGCAACAAGTTGCACTTGATATGTGGCATACATTTTTTACTCACCAATAAATCCTTTCCAGTGCGCAACAAATGCCTAACAATCCACAATAGCAAGTTGCAAACACCACCACTATAGCAAGTGGTGAGTAGTTCACAACAAACATTGTCAACCTCTTCTAATTTGCAACAACAACGACTTCTTGTGAACCAAAAAACAAATCCCCTTCAATTCACAACAGTGCATTCCTCGAAATCAACATCAACTTCCTCCAAATCAACGCCTTACCAATTCTCATCCGAAATTGGAACCAACAGTGAGTCCCTTATCAAACTCAGAATTTAAATTATAGGGTGAATATCCCTAACAGAACTGCACAAAGGGGATCCATCCCCACTTACACCAATTCCAACCATGCCCATAGGTCCATGAACGCCCAAAAAAATACCTTACTTCCATCACAAAGTGCTCCCTATGTCCAAGAATGAAATACAATGAAGGAAATAATCTCAAGACTTAAAATAGGTAACCAAAGCAAAATGTATAAATTTGACAAAATATGCCCCTACCCTTTTGATCTAAGTTTTCTCCAAGAACCTTTCCCACCTCATTTGGAAATACTAAAGTTTGACAAATATAAAGGAAAAGGTGATCCTAGAGAACATTTATAGGCATTTTTTTGTTGCATGTCAAGAGGTAGCTTTCAGTAGTATCTATTTGCTTCGTTTGCTTCCACGCAATTTGGGTGGACAAGCCTTGGAGTGGTTCCTCAAATTGCCGAAGGATCGGTAACCACCTTTGATAACCTATCAAAAAAGTTTGTCAATCACTTCTACAACATAGAACACAAGTTGATTGTAGTTGATTTGTGTAATGCTAAACAGTGTAACGGAGAAAGCTTCTCAGTATTTTTGCAAAGATGGAGAGCCCTAACTAGTCATTTTTCACACAATTTGCCAGATAAACAATTAGCTGGTATTTTTGCACGGAATCCAAATGTTGAGGTTGCCTATAATCTAAGACTTCATTGTGCAAACACATTTGAAGAAATCATTAAGGGGGTGCAGACTGAAAAGGCACTTATTGATAAGGGTCTAGTTAAAATATACTTTCAAGCTCAGCCACCAACCCAAACTCAAGCACCAATTTAAACAAGTGCAGCCAAAAAACCTAAGACCTTCAATAAGAACAAAAACATAGTTGGTAATAGGGTCACAAAAGCAAGGTATGTGCAAGCAGTGCAATCACTATCTACCCAAAATACTCCACCTAATCCACCGCTCACACTACAAAAAGCTCCCCCATGAAGAGGACACTTCCAAAATAGAGTTTTCAGTGACCTCGGAGAACCCATTGAGGTAGTATTTCAAAAACTAGTTGCAGCTAATATGATTGTTTGGCCAATTCCAAAACCCTTTCCGGAGGGTCAACCCAAGCTAGTGTGTTATCGAGACAACGATTACCGTGATCACCATCGCATTGTCGGCCATGCTACAAAGGCATATTATCCAAGATTTGCTTGAAAATGGAGAAATTGAATTGGAGAAAAGAGTTTCCAATACCAACCAAGATATGGAAAGATCCCTTCCCAAAACACACAAATCAACAACAAAATGAATAATCAGAATCAAGGACAAAATCATAATCAGAATCAGGGACAAGGTCATAATCAAAATCAAGCACAAGGTCAAAATCAGAACCAAGCCAATCGTAATCAAGATCACGATGCCCAAGCCAATAAAATTGGTTATCACAATGTCCCATATGATTATGACAATATCGTAGGATGTGTCATAAGTAACTACATCGCTACTATTAAGGTCACTCCCCGTACACCATCTGACACTCACCTCCACCTTTGTCTTTAGGTAATTCCACACCGAGTCAAAACAACTTAATTGCACCTCGACCTTCACGGATTATTATTCCTAAACCTTTGCCTAATTCTTCTAATTCAGGTAACTCCCTCCCAACTCGAAATTGCATAATCGTAACTAGAAATCCAAGAGTTATCCTCCAAGGCCCTTTGCCTTCCTCCAATGCCAATCCCATTCAAGACTATGCACCTTCTAGAGCCAAGCCATCTTGCCCTGTTGTTGAGAAACAATATGCTATTGGTGAACTGTTGAACAAAACGCCAACGTAGATTTCCATTATGGATCTCTTGCATACGTCAGAAGTTCAGAGGACGACATTGAATGACCTTCTCCGACAGTCCAAGGTGTCTAATGACATTGATCCTACCCAATTTCAAGTGCTTGTGAGGCATTTGTCCCCAAGGCAGCAACTTACATTCGATCAAAGTGATATGTCATCCCTTGGTCCCTTACATAGTAATAATTTGTATATTGAAGCCATCATTTCCCACCACAAAATCAAGCAGGTTCTCATAGATAATGGTTCAAGGTTGAATATAGCTTCGTTGAAATTGATCCAGCACTTAGGATTTACAGCAGCGGATAGCAGTCAAACACCATCATGATCAAAGCATACAATAATACAGAAAAAGAATCTTTAGGTACGATTTGTTTGTCTGTCATTGTTGGGTCTATCACCCACGACACCCTTTGTCATGTTATTGATATAGAGCTGTCCTATAATCTGTTTCTTGGTCGTCCTTGAATCCATGAAGTATGAGCAATCCCTTCCACACTACATCAATGTATCAAATCCCCTCATTTTGGATTAAAGGTCACTATTCTTAGCGATTTACAGCCATATCAGTTTTGTGAGAACCTAAAGGCTGAGTATGGGAACTACAATTATTGTCCTAACTCTGAATTTGTAGACAAAAAATATATAAACAAGTAGTTCTCGAGTCTCCAAAATCTAATTACATTGACCCTAATGACCTCGCGTCCACTTCTATTTATCCACCTCCTGCAGCAATTTCCTCTCACTTTACCATTGAAGAGGCCGACATCGCCATGTATAGTATTCAGGTTGCTTTCCACGTTGACAAGCTGCCAAAGTCTCATAAATCCTATGGAAGGCCTAAACCTACCAAAACTCCTAGCAGGCCTAACATCACATGGCAAAAGAAAACCACAACTCATTAGAAATAGTCGCTTGTGTTTATAAACGATACATCACCAAACCAAGATCGACCTACTAGTTCTGAAAGATTTTGGTTATATAGTGATGGTTTCACTGCGTGCTTTCAAAGCACTAAATACCCCATTCCTAATAGAATTATGGACAATTAGGACTTTAAAGGAAAAAGTTTGGGGATAAAAGCACAAGGCATTCTTAGCCCATCCTGGGAGCAAAACATATAGGAAATCGAGGTCTTGGATTCACACTGCCTAGAGGTGACCCCATAGATTTTGAGAGTGATACTACTTTATTGACTGATGAAGGAACACCTGGCAGTGACACAACAACATACAATGAGCTGGTCAATACCAATTTATTTGATACCAATGTCGTTCTTACCATCACAGCGCATACTTGTTTTTCCCTCCATTATCCCAACCTAATCGATTGGGACTAGCAAGATTCTATCATACCATTAGATGAATTTCAGAATGAAGAGTCAATTGCTGAGTTCATAGGTCTCCGAGATGGGCTGCCAGTTGACAGTCATAAATAGGGCTTTGACTTCACATTGGACCTTGTTGTCTACTTTGGAGAGCAGGGGAACTTCCTTGTTCACGAAAAAAGTAAAACATTGATTTCCTCTAGTAAAAACCTCTTTGAGGTGCCTTTGGATTAGGAAAAGAAAAAAGAAAAAAAAAAGTCCATGAGTGAAAACCTGTTTCAGGTGCCCTTGGACAGGGACGTTTGCTTACCTCCTCAGGGAGCTCAGTGTCCTCGCAGTCCAAGTTTTATGGCTGGTTCCGACATCAACCCAGAGGAGTAGAGTCTTTCAGCAATTGGTTCACGACTTTCCAAAATAGTTTGTTAATTGGCCACTGTCAGACATGGCTAATTCTGATTCTTCTTACATGGGTGAGTCTTGTGGCTCACAAGCAACTGAAGAAGATCAATTTCCTTCATTACCAACTACTCTTGAAGATGGTTCTACACTCCTTGTGGAAAATAGCCCAGAAGTAAATGTTGGCACTTATGATCTCAAAATAATTCAATTAGGCGCATCCCTCACTGTTGAGGAATGCAAATTCATTGTTGTTATCTTGAAGGACTTCATTGACATCTTCACATGGTCCTATGCTACGTTGCAGGGGTACGCCCTCCCCCCCTGCGCCTCCCGTTCGGAGATGCCTCCAGCGCGGGGACGTCCCGGGTACTCTCGGAGGCGTCCGTGGACATACTGGAAATGTCCGGCATGGCCATGGACGCCTCCGAGAGTACCCGGGACGTCTCCGAGCGTGCCCGAGGGATTCCGGCAGAAAAATGGCAAAATTTAAAAAAAAAACCTCAGAAAATCCTTAAACAAAACCCTAGAAACTAAGCAACCCTAAATGTAAACCCAATCCGAACCCAATAGTATAGAAATAAAATAAACATTTAAGTATAACTTTAAGTTATATTTTATTTATATACTTTCAAGATGTTTGAGAGGGGTTTCAGACCGCTAGGAGCTATAATGCAAATTCTAGGTTTTGGAGGATCCTATCATATTTCAGAGTAAGTCAGATTCCAGGGTTTCAGGGTTTCAAACTTAGCCATATTTTAGGGTTTCAAGATTTCAAGGAGACATCATAGGAGGTATGAACGCTGCATGAAGAGATGTATGCGTGATAGAATAGTATGAGAATATCTCTCGCAAAGTGCCACAAGCCGATCCCACCCCATTCCCTGTGCACACCTTAAGGCATGCACTCATGAGATTCAACGCACCGATGAGCCCTTGTGAGAGGGAAAGTGTCAGTAAATGATGAAGTTGAAAAATAATGGGAGTGGCATTCATGATTTTGTGGACAATCGAGATGATTTATTCTAGATTTGAATGTACATCTTGTTTTTGAAGTAATGAATTAATGAATATTCTTTGAAGTAATGAATGAATGAATATTATATATTTTTAAGTGTTTTATCATTTATAGACAAATATTTTCACACTGTAGTTTCAAGTGTTTTACTAAAAAAATGAGTAATATACAATATATATATATATATACACACACACACAGACGTACCCACGACGTATCCAAATCAAGGTTTTTGAAAAATGACGTACCTGTGTACCCGAGACGTCCCTGTATCAGTCAACGTACCCGTACCCAAACAACATAGGTCCTATGTAGACATGTCGAGTTTAGATCCATCTTTGGTTGTACATCAACTTGTTATGCATGCAGATGCTAAACCTATCAAATAAAAGCTACGGACAATGCATCTACACATTGCTATCTTGGTTAAAAGAGAATTACAAAAACTATTGGGAGCAAGTTTCATTAGACCACTTGATTACTCATAATGGATCTCAAACATTGTTCCACTAAGCAAAAAACCACAAAGAATTTGCTTATGTATTGATTTCAGAGATATAAACAAAGCGTGCCCTGAGGTTGATTTCCCCTTACCGAGCATAGACATGATAGTCGACTCGACAGCAAGATATGAGATGTCCCTCGTGAACGGCTTCTCAGGATATAATCAGATAAAGATTGCACTTGAAGACCAGCATAAAATAATGTTCACCACTCCATGGAGGACATTTTTTTATCAAGTCATGTCATTTGGCTTGAAGAATACCGGTGCAACTTACCAACTTACCATGACTGTCATATTCCATGACATCATGCATGATATTGTTGAGAACTACGTGGATGACATCCTAGTCAAATCAAAAACACATGCGGGACACTCTAAAGTTCTATGAAGAATCTTTGAGAGACTTCGTGAATATAAGGTACGTCTCGATCCTAAGTAGTACGTCTTTGACATCACTTCTGAAAAATTGTTAGGATTTATTGTATCATATAGAGACATCGAAGTTGATCCCACTAAGGTTAAAACTATTGTAGAAAAGCCTCCTCCCTCTAATTTGTAATAGCTCCACAGCCAGCAAGGCAAGATTCACTCCATTCGTCGGTTCATTTCACCGCTGACAGATAGATGTCATCCTTTTACTCGCCTTTTGAAGAAACGTGTCATATTCCAGTGGGATATGGGTTGTTAGGAAGTTTTTGACGAATTGAAGACCTACTTGGCCAATACACCAGTATTGACCCCACCTACACCAAGGAAGCCATTGCTCCTTTACATCTTGGCAACAATTTATACATTGGGGGCACTTTTGGCTCAGCATGATCAACAAAGCAAGACGCATGTAGTTTACTATTTGAGTCAGACACTTGTAGCTTATGAACACAATTATTTACCAATTGAAACCACTTGTTTAGCAATGGTGTTCGCTTCCCAAAAGCTACGTCATTGCATGTTAAATAACAAGACAATTGTTATTACCAAGATCGATCCTCTCAAGTATCTATTATCCAAGGCAAATCTGACAAGTTGCATGGCCAAGTGAGTAATGTTGCTAAGCGAATTTGAGGTTAAATATCAAAATCAGAAGGCCATTAAGGGGCAAGTCCTTGCAGATCAACAATAAAGGAGCAAGTCGATTTGCAAGGACTTGCCCCTTAATGGCCTTCTGATTCTGAGACTCAACCTCAAATTCGCTTAGCAACATTACTCACTTAGCCATGTGACCTATCAGAGTTACCTTGGATAATAGATACTTGAAAGGATCAATCTTGGCTATGACAATGGTCTTGTTATTTAACATGTAGTAACGCAGCTTTTGGGAAGCGAGCACCATTCTTAAACAAGCTTTTTCTATTGGTGAATAATTGCGACTTGCCCCTTAATGGCCTTCTAATTCTGATAATCAACCTCAAATTCGCTTAGCAACATTACTCGGCCAAGCGACCTATCAGAGTTGCCTTGGATAATAGATACTTGAAAGGATCAATCTTGGCTATAACAATGGTCTTGTTATTTAACATGTAGTAACGCAGCTTTTGGGAAGCGAGCACCATTCTTAAACAAGCTTTTTCTATTGGTGAATAACTGCGTTCATAAGCTACAAGTGTCTGATTCAAATAGTAAATTGCATGCTTCTTGCCCTATTGATCATGTTGAGCCAAAAGTGCCCCCAATGCATGTTTTGGTGCCAAGATGTAAAGGAGCAATGGCTTCCCTAGTGTAGGTGGAGTCAATACTGGTGTAATGACCAAATAGGTCTTCAATTTGTCAAAAGCTTCCTGACAATCCATATCCCACTGAAATGTGACACCTTTTTTCAAAAGATGAGTAAACGGATGACATCTATCTGCCAACTATGAAAGGAACAGGCAAATGGACTGGATCTTGCCCTACAGGGTACGGAGCTACTTCAGATTAGAGGTGGAGACATTTCCACAATAGCTTTAACCTTAGTGGGATCAACTTTGATGCCTCTGCGTGACACAATACACCCTAGCAATTTTCTAGAAGTGATGCCAAAGACATACTTCTTAGGATTGAGATGTACCTTATATTCACGTAGTCTTTCAAAGATTCTTCATAGAACTTCAGGGTGTCCTACATGTGTCTTTGACTTAGCTAGGATGTTATCCACATCTTCCTCAAGAATATTGTGCGTCATGTCATGGAAGATGACAATCATGACATGTTGGTAAGTTGCACCATCATTCTTCAAGCCAAATGGCATGACTTGATAACAAAATGGCCCCCATGGAATGGTGAACTTTGTTTTGTGCTGGTCTTCAGGTGCAATCTTTATCTGATTATATCTTGAGAAGCCATCCATGAGGAACATCTCATATCCTACTGTTGGGTCGACTATCGTCTCTATGTTCGGTAAGGGGAAATCAATCTCAAGGCACGCTTTGTTGATATCTCTGAAATCAATACATAAGCGAATTCCCTGTAGTTTCTTGCTTGCTGGAACAATGTTTGAGATCCATTTTGATTAATCAAGTGGTCTAATGAACCCTGCTCCCAATAATTTTTTTAATTCTTTTTTAACTAGGATAGCAATGCGTGGATGCATTTTCCGCAACTTCTGTTTGACAGGTTTAGCATATAGATGCACAACATGCTGATATACCACCAAAGCTAGGTCTAAACCTAGCATGTCCGCATAGGACCATGCGAACATGTCAATGAAGTCCTTCAAGATAACAATATTGAATTCGCATTCCTCAATAGTGAGGGACATGCCTAATTGAATCATTTTTCGATCATCATAAGTTCCAATGTTTACTTACGTGATGTCTTCCACAAGGAGTGTAGAACCATCTTCAAGAATAGTTGGTAATGAAGAAAATTGATCTTCTTCAGTTGCTTGAGCCACAAGACTCACCCATGTAAGAAGAATCAAAATCGGCCATGCCTGACAGTGACCAATTAACAAACTATTCTAGAAAGTCCTAAACTAATTGCTCAAAGACTCTCTACTCCTCTGGACTGATGTCGAAACCAATTGCAATACTTGGACTGGGAGAACACTGAGCTTCCTAAGGAGGTAAGAGAACTTCCCTATCCTTGGGTACCTGAAACAGGTTTTCACCCATGGACTTGTTTTTTCTTTACCTTTTCTTTGATCCAAAGGCACATCAAAGAGGTTTTCACCAAAGGATCTCAGTGTTTTAATTTTTTCGTGTCCAAGGAAGTTTGTCTGCTCTCCACAGTAAGCAACAAGGTCCAATGTGAAGTTAAAGCCCTGTTTATCATTGCCAACTAGCAACCCATCTCAAAGACCCATGAACTTGGCAATTGACTCTTCATTCTGTAATTCATCTAATGGTATGATAAAATCTTGATGGTCCCAATCAATTAGGTTGGGAAAAGGGAGTATGCGCTGTGATGGTAAGTAAGAATGGAATTGGTATCAAATAAATTGGTATTGACAAGCTCATCGTGTGTGCTATATAGGACGTTGCGTCACTGCTAGGAGTTTCTTCATCAATCGATAAAATAGTATCTCTCGAAATCCATCGGGTCACCCCCAAGGGGTGTGAATCCAAGACCTCAATTTCCTATATGTTTTGTTGCAGGGATGGACTCAAGAATGCCTTGTGTTTTTGCCCTCAGACCTTTTCCTTTATAGTCTTGATTGTCCACGATTCTATTAAAATGGGGTATTTAGCACTTTGAAAGCACACAGCGAAATTGTCACCACATAACCAAGATCCTTCAAAACTAGTAGGTCAATCTTGGTTTGGCGACGTATCTTTTACAAACACAGGCGATTATTTTTTATGAGAATCGGTTTTCTTTTACCATATCATGTTGGGCCTGCCAGGAGTTTGCGTAGGTTTAGGCCTTCCATAGGTCTAGGAGACTTGGGCAATTTGCCAACATGGAAAGCATCTTGAATAGTATATGTGGCGATGCCAGCCTCTTCAATGGTAAAGTGAGAGGAAATTGCAGCAAGAGGTGGATTAGAAGTGGACACCAGTTCAATATGGTCATTGTAATTAGATTTTGGAGAATCAGGAACTACTTGTTTATTCTTTTTGTCCACAAATTCAGTGCTAGGACAATAATTGTAGTTCCCATATTCGAATTCTAGGTTCTTACAATACTAGTATGACTGTAAATTGCCAAAAATAATGACATCTAATCCAAAATGAGGGAATTTGATATATTGGTGTAGTGTGGAAGGGGCTGCTCGTACTTTATGAATCCAAGGATGACCAAGAAACAGATTATAGGGCAGCTCTATATCAATAACATGGCAAAGGGTGTCGTGGGTGACAGGCCCAACAATGACAGGTAGACAATGGTACCTAAAGATTCTCTTTCTACATTATTGTAGGCTTTGATCTTCATGGTATTTGGTTGCATATTTGTTGTTGTATATCCCAAGTGTTGTATCAATCTCAACGAAGCTATATTCAACCCTGAACCATTATCTATTAGAACCGGCTTGATTTTGTGGTAGAAAATGATGGCTTAATATACAGAGGATTATTATGTAAGGGACCAAGGGATAACATATCATTTTGATCGAAGGTAAGCTATTGCCCTAGGGACAAATGCCCCACGAGTGCTTGAAATTGGGTAGGATCAATGTCATTGGGCACCTTGCACTGTTGGAGAAGGTCATTCAATATCATCCTATGAACTTCTGACATACGCAAGAGATCCATGATGGAAATCTGGGCAAGGATTTTGCTCAATTGTTCACCAATACCACATTGCTTCTCAATAGTAGGGCGAGATGGCTTGGCTTTAAAAGGTACAGAGTCTTGAATGGGATTGGCATCGGAGGAAGACGAAGGACCTTGGAAGGTAACTCTTGGATGTTTAGTTGCGACTGCACAATTTCGAGTTGGGAGGGACTTCCCTGAATTAGAAGAATTTGGCAAAGGTCCAGGAATAGTAATCCGCAAAGGTCAAGGCACAATTAAGTTGCTTCAACTCGGTGTGGAATTACCTTAAGACAAAGGTGGAGGTCCCAAAATAGAAGGGCTAACAATCTGATGAGTGTTAGATGGTGTATGGGGAGTGACCTTAATAGTAGCGACGTAGTTAAAAATGGATTCCATTTCATGAATGGCCACTGCAGTTATTGGAAGATCAAAAAGTAGTGGCTACTCATATTCTGCAATCTAGATCTCCTTCATGCTCTAATACACCAAATTTACATGCTTAGGGGAGCAAATCTAAAGGTATATATTACATTTCAGCGGGATATGATTCTCTTTGCCAAGTCAATCCTCATCCTTTGAAATATGTTTTCACTCATCTTTGGTAGGAAATCATTTGGCCAAACGTTACTTTCTTTGCTTGGTTGCTACTATGAAGAAGAGGATTTCATGGTCCTTGCAAATGTGTGTTATGTCTAAAAAATGAAGAAACTGTTAATCATCTTTTTTCTGAATGGCCATGTGTATCTAGATTATGGAAGCAGCTAACAAACTTATTTGATATCCCTTGGATGGGTATTCCCCTTTTTAGCTCATTCCAGCTTCTTGGTAGATTAGCCTATTATTTGGCCCTCGTAGGCTAATGCAGTTGGTTAGAGGGTCTTGTTTGGTAGTTCCCTGAGTGTTTTCTTCTCCCAAGCTCAATTGGGTTCAAGATTGGCTTTCGTTTGGTGATTCGGGACTCAATTTCACACACTATTTATAGTAAGTCATCTTGCCAGTGGAGTCCAGTGTTTTTATATATAGTAAAGCACCTGGGCATGTGATGAATTCAGTGTTGATCCCAATATTCAGTTGGCCTAGCGAATTAAGGATTAATGTGCAAGTTATATTATTTAATTACTATTAAAAGTGACTTTAATAATAATTAATCATTAAAAGTATATTATAAAGTTATATTATAACTTTGTCTAAAGGGGGCCATTTAATGACTTAAAGTACATTAAATGATTAATTAAATGGGCACCTACTTTGAAGAAATATTTTATTAAGTTATAAAGTGCACAATATTATTTTAAATGATTAAAAGAGGCTTCTAGAGGATTGACCTCTTCTTGGAGAAATTATAAAAGAGACCAACCAAAGCTATTACGGATTCATTCAGGATTTTGATATTTGGTTTTGAAGAGTTTTGTTGTGGAGAAGAAGAAACCTAGGGTTTCAACCTTTTTTGCCATTATCAGCTTTGGAGAGCGTAGCTACTTCAAAGTTTGTGCACTCTAAGGTTGTGAAACCCAGATGAAGATTGCCTCAAGGATTGGCTTCATTCAAGAGTCAATACTGAGCTTCATTGGAGGATTTCATCAAAGGAATTTACAAAGGGTTTTAAGTCTATCATTGGAGAATATCGAATTGAGGAAATTATTGATCTTTTTGTGGGCATTGAAGCAAGCATTTGCAGTCATATGTAGCAGCAATTTGGGCAAGATAAATATATATAAAAATTGTGGTATGTTAGAAGGGTTTGCTACTGATAAAAGATACTTCGATTTGCAATGAAGAATTCAAGGAAAAATCACGGGAAATCAAATTGAAGCAACACAGCAATGGAGTGAAATTGTGACACCTTGAAGGCACATGTGTGGGGCGCACCATCAAACAGTGCAATCAGCTAGTTGCCAACTATGAACAGGTTCCTCATTTGCATCATTTTGTTGATTACCTTGCATTGTATTAGTCGTTGCCATAAGGTAGTTGTAGTTGCATATTTGGAAAGGATATTGTAATAGCATTCATTCATGCTTGATGTAAGCCAAGAGTCTTGGTAATTGCATTTAGTTTGTATCAGCAGATTACAATCAATCTATTCAATCAATAAAGGCGGAATAAGGTTACATCGTGTTTGTCAAATTGTCAATTGTTGTAGCTATACATCTCAATTCATAAGTTCGCATAACAAGTGTTTGAGAAAATGTCATATGCAGTAGATGAAAATTCCAGTCATTAAAATGCATGCCAAATGTTTGTAGTAATGTCTCTTTTGTTGTAGGTGCATATTCAATGTCATTTCAGTCATTTAGTTGCATTAGAAAGTCATAAATCCATAGAGGTATTGCATATTCATCTTATATCAGTCATTTGCATATCTTAGTTTAGGTTCTATGAATGCATATGCTCTCTAACAACATCAAAACCACCAAAGAGATTACAACAGCAAGTTCAGACCTTGTGTGCAAAGTGTTTGACAATATTCCTTGAGCATCAAACCAGAAAAAAAAGATTAGAATTAGCAAGGGATACTACAAGCAACCATTTCGAGAATGGGGAATATATGTTAACCATGAGAAATATTATTCTCAAAATATATGGAGTGGAATAACCCTTTTGTTATGAAATATTTGAAAAGAAAGAAATAGATGGATCTTTCAAGAGGAAAGTAGGGATATTTCCTTCGCTAGGGAAAAGATAATGGGTAATATCGTAGAATCTATTAAATATAAATTACAACCCCAAATTGGTCCTCCCAAATGGTTGAATTTACTAAAGAAATTGAAACTTGACCCATTCAATGATGTCTCCAATGCTCCTTCAGCAAAAAGAACGAATCACGTGAAAGATAAGTGGAAAAATCAATCGCCTGGATTTGGAAAACTGAATATAGATGGAGCCTCTCAAGGGAATCCCGGAAATCCCAGTATGGGAGGAATAGGTAGATATTCTAATGGTTCGGTTGCTTTTCATTTTTCAGAAAAATTGGGTTTTGTAACAAATAATTTGGCTGAAATCAAGGCAATGTGTTCAAAAAGCCGTGAAAGTAGGATGGGAAAGAGTTCAGGTGGAATCAGATACTTTACTTGTTATCAACCATCTATTTACTTTACCTAGATTGCAAGGAATAGATTGGAAAATCTCAAGGGAGATGGAAAAAATTCAAATACTAAAATCAAAATTTCAAGACATCCAATTTCGACACATTCCTAAAGAGCAAAATAAAGTGGCAGGTACTTTAGCAAATTGGGCCTTAGACAACAGTAATCTTCTTTGTTATGGCTCCCCTTCGAGATGGTGGTCAGCACAAATTCAAGAAGATCTAAGTCATATTCTCTCAGATTTAAATTTACTTTTGATGATGTTTGGTGTTAATATTATTTGTATGCTTTCCAATGCTCAAGGTTGGACTAATAGCTTTTCTACCTGGCATAACAGCATTGTGCATTTTTAGTTCTAATTTAAAAAATAGTTTTTCCTTTAAAAAAAATAGTAGCAACGTAATTACTTGTAACACGTCCTACGATATTGCCATAATCATATGGGACATTCCGATAACCAATTTGGTTGACTTGGGCATCAAGATCTTGATTACAATTGGTTTGGTTCTGATTTTGGTCTTGTGCTTGATTCTAATTATGACCTTGCCCCTGATTCTGATTATGACCCTGCCTTTGATTCTGATTATTCCTTTGTTGTTGATTGGTGTGTATTGGGAAGAGATCTTTGTAGATACCCATATTCTAGTTGGTATTGGGAGCTCCTTTCTCCAACTCAATATCTCCATTTTCAAGCAAGTCTTGGATAATATGCCTTAGTTGCAAGCATAAACGATGGCAATCACAGTACTCGTTCTCTCGATACCACACTGGCTTGGGATGACCCTCCGGAAAGGGTTTTGGAATTGGCCAAACAATCATATTAGCTGCAACTAATTTTTGAAATACAGCCTCAATGGGCTCCCCAAGGTCACTAAAAACTCTATTTTGGAAGTGTCTTCTTCGTGAGGGAGCTCTTTGTAATGTGAGCGATGGATTAGGTGGGGTATTTTGGGTAGGTGGGGATTGCACTGTTTGCACATGACTTGCTTCTATGACCCCATTACCTACCATGTTTTTGTTCTTATTGAAGGTCTTAGGTTTTTCGGTTGTGCTTGTTTGAATTGGTGCTCGAGTCTGGGTTGGTGGTTGAGCTTGAGAGTATATCTTAACTAGACCCTTCTCAGTAGTGTTTTTTCAATCTGCATCCCATTGTCAATGATCTCTTCAAATGTGTTTACACAATGAAGTCTTAGATTATAGGCAACCTCAGCACTTAGAATCTGTGCAAAAATATCAGCTAACTGTTTATCCAGCAAATTGTGCAAAAAAACAACTAGCTAGGGCTCTCCATATTTGCAGAAATGTTGAGAAGCTTTCTCTGCCACACTGTTTAGCATTACACAAATCGACTAAAGTCAACTCGTGCTCTATGTTGTAGGAGAAGTGATTAACAAACTTTTCTGATAAATTGTCAAAGGTGGTTTACCAATCCTTTTCACAGTTTGAGGAACCACTCCAAGACTTGTCCACCCAAACTGCGTGGTAACAAGCAAAGCAAATAAATACTACTGAAAGCTATCTCTTGACATGCGACAAAAAATCCCTGTAAATGCTCTCTAGGATCACCTTTTTCTTTATATTTGTCAAACTTTGGTAGTTTGAAATGAGGTGGGAAAGGTAATTGGAGAAAACTTAGATCAAAAAGGTAGGGGCATATTTTGTCAAATTTATATTTTTTGTTTGGTTACCTACTTAAAGTTCTAAGACTATTTCCTTCATTGTATTCCATTCTTGGATGCTAGAAGCACTTTGTGATGGAAGGAAGGTATTTTGCTAGGCATTCATGAACTAATGAGCTTCGCTGGAATTGGTGTGAGGATAGATCCCCTTTGCATGGTTTTGATAAGGATATTCACCTTATAACCTGAATTTTGAGTTTGATAAGAACCCTATTGTTGATTCCAATTTGGATGAGAATTGGTAAGGCATTGTTGATTTAAAGGAATCTGTTACTGATTCCAAGGAATCTACTGTTGCAAATTGAAGGGGATTTGTTGTTGGTTCACAAGAAGTCCTTGCAAATTAGAAGAGGTCGACAATGTTTCTTGTGAACTACTCACCACTTGTTGTGGAGTGTTTGCAACTTGTTGCGAATTTTTAGACACTTGTTGCACACTAGAAAGGACTTTTTGATGATTTAAAAAGGTATGTTGTGTGTCAAGTGCAATTTGTTGCAAAGCATTTGTTGGAATTGCCTGCTTAGAAATAGCCAATGGATCTACATTAGATGTAGAATTGGCTAAAGGTTGTGGTTGTTTGAGTGGCTGGTTTTGGTCTATAAATGTAGTATTATTGAACGAAGTTGCAGCTAGAGAAGCCATCAAATCAATTACAAACTGATTTGCATAACATTAACTAATCTATTGTATCGTGGAAGCAATAATTTGGCCATGTTGGGATGGGTCAACACGTTGCCCCTTCCCTTTGCTAGATGATGCTAGTTGGTTTCGAACTTTGGATAGGAAGTTGACTTGGGATAACAGTTACTGTTTGACGTAACTCTTTGAATCGAACAAGGCTACATAACTGCTGTATGAAAAAATTAGGTGGGAGCTTAACTCCAGATTCTAGCAACTGTATAAGAGCTTCATCTTTATCTTCTAAGGGTTGATTTTCAAATTGGCCTTGATTAGAACCTGCAATGAGAGGGAGATCCTCAAACACAGTTGGGTGGTCTTCCCCATCCTCACTGTTTTCAGAATTCCTAAGGTATCCAAAAGGATCATAGAAATTTTCCTCCTCAAACTAGGGCCGTAAGAGGCCCCACTACAAGTGTAACAAGACATGCTTGAAATGGCACTTGGATTTGAGAAGCGTTGGCTTTTGACTCTAACTTTGAGATGGAAATCAGAATAAGGTCAAATGGTTTTGGCTTGTAGAATTGGAATCGACACAAAAAACCTAAGTTTGGACTTGAATAGAAATGAATAGTGCCAAACAAGACAAAGTCTTGTTTCAATTGTAAGGCGTAATGGCGCAAAATGTAAGAAGGAAGGTTTGGAAAGTGGGAAGCATAACACCTTAGTGTGAGAGTATGTGAAGACGTGTTCTTGGATCTTAAGTTTTTAGAACTTGACGTGTTCGTTGGATGTGGTTTTGAATACGAACAGATCTCTGACAAAATACTCAAGTAATCACGAATGTACCTTAGGAATTGATGTAGAGGTCTATTCAAAAGCTTCACCTCTGCCAATGATCACCCAGTTCTAACCTCAACTTGTCCTTCTTAATCTCTTTCCTCTATTATGTGCTTGGAAATTTGTCACTGGTCCTCTGTGACCTTGACTAGATTTCAAGACCTTGCTTGTGGCATTCACTTCTCATTCTCTCTTTAAACATATTTCATTCTTCTTGAACCTATAGGACCTCTCTATCCTGCTTTCCTTCAATTCAGTCTGCGTTCTCCTCACTGAGTTTTCACATTATCTCTTGTTGTTGTTAACTAACCAAATCAATGGCAAGATTCAACACTTGTCTCTGCATTAATATCATTAGTACTTGTTACCTTTGAGTTGTCTCTTTTCAATTTGTTAGAGTCCATTTATAATCTCTTCTCAATCTCTCCTAACCGCTCAAGTTAGTTCTCTTATCATACATTACCTCTTCCACTATGACAAACTTTTCCTACTAGCCTTAATTTGACCTTTCTCCCTTGTACGGTCAGGTACAATAGGTCCTTGGAAAACTAATATGGTTTTTGGATACCCTCTATCTAGTACCGTCCTTTCATGAAGTTTAAGAATCCAACTCCTCTCTTAGACCACTCTTCTAGACTCCTTTTGCTCATTGCTTAGGTCTTTTAGGTCTCTTATACCCTGTCTGGCACACAGTCCTGTCAAAACGTACATATCCATACTTAAGCAATTCCAAAACTCTAAAATCTGTTAAAATACATGCAATCCCAACTTTCTACCAAATTCCAAAGTTTTTCACCGGGCCAAACTCCTAGAAAAGCAAATAATGTCTCAAAACCCTAAGACAGGGTTTCCTCAGTCTGCAGGTGCCCGAGAAGGGAAATACTGTTCTTACACGCTTCTAAATAAGTTTCAAAACCTTCCAAAGGTTGCTTAACCTCTATCACAACTTAGCACACCTCCTCCAAACATGAAAACTCTCCTCAAACAACTTTGTTTATCATTTCTCTATCTTCACAGTTAGACTGTGTGCACAAAAACAATAACTGACAGAACTTGCATTGGTTTCCTTACTTTGTAGCATTGTAACAATCAAAACAACACAAAACAATCTTATGAGCATTGATAACAGATGCTTACCAATGTTTTGTGTAGTCTACCAACTCTCCAAAAGTTCTTCACCACTGTTAATGCATGTGCAAGTTCTTGCTTTGATAAAAAAACCAGAAATACAGAGTATTGTTAGTTGATTATCATACAGGAAATTCTCTGATCATTAGTTCTTGAAAATGTCTTTTGATCTACAGAAATCCACATAGTACTTTAACATATTTAAGACCTAATCAATCTTCAACCGCATCTTTCTTTCATCACTTCATGCACACACTTCTTTCAACATAGAGTATACATTATTCAGGGTCTGCAAACTAGTTACTTATCAAGGTCACTATAGAGAACTAAACCAAATGCTTTAATAATCCTCAGAGACATATATCACACATGGTAATCTTCACCAAAAAAACTTCAAAGGCCTTTTGTTTTATTATGCTATTCTCCATTACCTATTTACACAGTCATTTCATGGCATATGTACAGAACAGTGACTACAACCTTTGTTTCAAGAACACAAAAACTTCTTTATTCATTTTCTTGGGGTTATATCTTCATTCTCCTTCGAATCCAACCCCCAATCTACCTTCCACAAAGACATTTATAAGCTTATTTATGTTCATAACTACTTTTTCAACGGTTCCTCTTAACAACAATGACAAGACTAAACTAATCCATACCTAACACACCTGTCTAAAAGACTTACTGAGTGACTTCAACATGTACCAAGATGATATTGACCCCTTTTTAAGCACCCACATAAAGGACTACAACATTGGGGTTCCTTCAACATGACCAAAACTTGACAAGAGAGTCTAGAAATTCAAATTTGTAAAATGGCAGGAAAATGCCTTTTGATCAACAATTCAAATTTTGAAGACTTCTAAGACTCCTAACTAGGACAAACACCTTCTAAATGACTTATGCTAACCCAAGCAACTCAAAATTGGAGGCCATTGAAGATGCCTCTGCATCAGGAACTAACATAGGATTACAGCATAATCATTGATCCTTTGATATACTTGTCTTTGAGAGGTTTAAAAAGTTTAATGGTTCATTAAATAATTAAAAGCAATTATGGTGGTGTTTTAATTCCACCCCTCTCAAAGATTTGTACGAAAAAGCAATGTTCGGGGGTTGATATTTTTGCACCCTTGCATCAATGAGAATTCCATAGCAAAAGAGGCTTCTATTCTAAAGTTTTTGTTTGGCTTTCTAGATGGTCCCCGAAAGGCACGAATCCATCAATTGGACGTCGAAACTTAAAGAGCCATTCGCCAAAGGTTTTAGTCCCTTTGCGACCACTTCATCCATAAGATTTTAGTGAAGTGCTACCGGAAATGTCAAGTTGTGAGGGACATTCCAGCTAAGATACTGCTAGTGTAGCCTCAATTTATATACCCCGTCGGATAACGGGGTTGGTACGAATGTTAGATAATGATGTTTTAATCACCGCACCCTAAGAACTCACAGGAAGGTGATGAAGTCCAATTGCGGAGTCTAAAAGCAATAAAAGGAGAGACGTGCTTGTTTAGGATTCTCGGGACTTCATGAATGGGCAAGAGAAGAGCATACTCCAAGCAATCATTTGGATAAACAAGAAGCAAGCTACATGTTTTTGGTCATCCAGGCTCCCTAAAGGGGGCAAGGAGTACAAAAATAAACAAGAAATCAAAATTAGATTAAGCAAATTGATGAAATGCAAGTGCTTTTAGAAGCACTAAATCAAAGTGTATGTTCTTTGTTTAAGCACCAAATAGAAAGATGAATGAATTTTGCCTTGTTAAGTGGGTAAATCAACCTTTCAAAATATCAAAACCTGTAAAAAAATAGATTAAGAGTTTGAAAAATGATTTTGGCTATCCAAGGAAGTCAAAATTCTGCAGTTTTTAAGCCTCGAAAAAATTCACATAGGGCGATCTCGCCATTCTGCAGGACAATCTCGTCGATTAGCAGATCAATATCATCGTTCTATTGTGAATCAAAGATATAGTGTTGACGACCTCGTCGATTAACAAGACAACCTCGTCATTTTAAAGAATGAGTTCATCGTTTCAATAAATAACACCACAAAAAACACAATTACATCTGTGTGACCTCGCCGATTTACAGGTCATTCCCGCCATTAAATCAATCTCGTCGACCTGCAGGTCAATCCCACTGATTTCAAGAAAACAAGATCCAGTAACGCAAAACCGTTGTTCAGTAGGACGATCTCGCTCCTTCATAGGTCAAACTCGCCAATGTCAAGAAAACATGGTAGAACCATTAACATGAAACTGTTGTTCAGCAAGACGATTTCACTATGCAAGTCAAACTCGTCGATGTCAAGAAAACACAGTAGACCCAGTAACGCGAAACCGTTGTTCAACAAGACGATCTCGTTGCTTCGTAGGTCAAACTCAATGATGGGCAAGTCAATCTCGCCAACCTATTTAAACACATAGAGAGGACAAAAAATAGTAAAATATGATTCCGCCAATCTACATGCCAAACTCGTTCACAAGAGCGATCTCACCAATTAGCAGGGCAATCTCACCGATAAGCAGAAGACGAAACACAAAAAAATTCAGAAAAAAAAGGAAAAAATAGAGTTAAAGAACAATCTGATTTTACAATTAAAAGACTCAGAAGAACTTGAAAGAGATTTGTGGTGTGTGCAGTCCCACCGAGCATGCCAAATGTAAATTACGAATACAAAAAGAGTTAGTTCCTTTGTTAGTATTCAAAATATAAACAAAATCATGAAACACAACTTCTTAAGCATGATTCCTTCGATTGGGCAAGGTCTATGAAACAAAGAACAAATAGAAAGCATAAACAAGCAGACTTGTACCTTCCTCATGGACTCTCCTTCAAAGTCATCTTCACATACATGATTGTGCCCAGATGTAGGGCTTGGAGTCTTTATCAATGTCACAGTGTGATCGCACGGGCAACATCTTCCTTTGCACTATGGATGATTGATCAAATGAAAGATATTGTTTGAAGGCTTGATGTTTAAAAGGCTACTAAAAATGTTAGCACTTCCTTATATGTTCAAGGCTTGATAATAATGGTAAATGGCCCTTGTATTTATAGGTTTTCCAAATTGGCCATGGCCTTTGGATCAAGATCAAGATGAGTGGCTATAATTTCATTCAATTTTGGAGACAAATGCATTTAATATTTTGGAAAGAGGTTGCCTTAATGTTGTCTTGACTCAGTCCATTGTTCTAACGAGGTCATCATCATGGTGCTCCTTGTCATGCACTTGTACTTGAGTCCATCCACTGACATACATAAGCATTATCATCATGGATTTTATCATTAGTGTATTGTTGTCATTTGTCTATTGGATTGGGAGTCAATTCTTATGCATAGTGGGGCCAGGTTATCATTGTGTTTTATATCATGATGCATACCATCACGTGCTACATTAAAAATCAAGTGCTCAAAGTTTATATACAATGTCATGTTATGCTGACAATTTTTCTCCTTGCAAGATCATTCATTGTCTAATCAAATCATTTTGGTCATCTTTGACCGCATCACATCATCACATTTTCCTTGATCAAAACAACACAACTGAACATTCTGACTGTATATATATATATATATGTTCATTAAGACATGCATATCCAAATAAGCATGTAACAAATAAAGTCATAGACATTAATCAATTATTGTTCTCGTTTGAATTAACTAGTTCATTCTTCATCCCATTTTCTCGCTTTCTTGGGAGAACTATATTGCCTTGAGGTCCATTTGGACTATGTAGGCAGCGCTCAGTACCAACCAATTTCTGAGATTAGTTCGGCCACCCTTGTTTCATTCTTATTAACATCCATATTCTTCCAATCCAATCACATCATTCTTCAGTCATTATTGTGTCCTACCAATCATCTCTTTCATTACCTTTGAGCATTCTCGTATCCCTGGTTTTTGGGGCTTCTTCATTCTTTGAAAAGTCATTCTACCATCCAAACTTGCATTTGCGTTCATCTCATCTTTAATATGTGCAACAGGTTATATCCTTGAGTTATGCTTGCCAATCAATTAGACCGATCAACAATCCCGACCGTCCTGTTGAAGCAAATCATTAACATCCATATTCTTCCAATCACATCACATCATTCTTCAGTCATTATTGTGTCCTATCAATCATCTCTTTTATTGCCTTTGAACATTCTCGTATCCCTAGTTTTTGGGACTTCTTCATTCTTTATAAAGTCATTCTACCATCCGAACTTGCATTTGCGTTCATCTCATCTTTAATCTTTGCAATAGATTATATCCTTGAGTTATGCTTGCCAATCAATCAATCAAATCAATTAGACCGATCAACGATCCCAACCGTCCTGTTGAGGCAAATCATTAGTCAATCAGTTTGTCTTTCTTCTAATTTCAAGCTCTACAGCGTTCGCCTTCTTTGGGCAAATCAAAGGATGTAACTTGTTTTGGGATCTATCATTCCCTAAGCCCACAACTTTTGCCCTATTTGGGGTATGTCAAAATGTACCGCATATTTTGGGATGCATCCTTCCCACTGCCCCCGCCTTGGGGCCAATTCAATTCTATTATGATTCATCATTGGAAATCAACGCGTGCAAGCATTGACTCATATAGATTAATCTCATCCATGGGTTAATTTCACTCTTCTTTTTCTTAATTTTCTTCTTTTTGAGGGCCTGTCCATCAATCTTATTTTTCAGCCACTCTCTTGAGGGGGCATCATGGGCATTCCCAAACATTCTTTGGGGCTTCCTTGTGGACTCATTTTCAGTAAATTGAATAAAATTCAACAAAACATGAACACATCATTCTTCAAGCATTATCAAATCATTCTAAACGACTTTTTCATTATTTGAAAAGTCATTGCTTCGCTTGTGTCTTGCAAAGCCTTCTCAAACAAGGGCAAAATGTAGACACTCAATTATCACATCTCGTGTTAGAATTGCAATTAGAACGATTTCTAGCAAAAACACGCGAATCACCAAAACACTCAAATTTTTTTGTACATCTTGTCGGCATCTTCTAAAACATATTGGGGCATCCCTGATTAGGGCAATGCACCGTACATAACTATTAGCTTCACTTAATTCATCTTGAATCAAATTATGATCGTGCAAGAGACATTTTGGGATCAATTATGTTGAAAATTTCTTTGACTTTCAAAAGTCATATCACTTTCCATTAAGTTAATTAACTTGTCTTAATTAACCTAATCTTATTTTGATTGAAAATTCCATAGCTTTTGGAATTGTCTATTTTCCTTAATTCATTAATTGAATTATTCTTCCAATTATGGCAAGTGGCGAAATGATGACATTGTCATGACATCATCGATAAATATCAAGAATGATGACATCATCATGACATCATTTTAAAAGTTGGCAAGCACTAAGCATTAATAGAAACAAATAGCAGGATTAAGGCAAGCCATGCCTCATTAAGGCAACCTCTTTCAAAAATATTAAATGCGTTTGCCTTCAAAATTCAATGGAATTTTAGCCACTCATATTGATCTTGATCCAAAGGCCACAATCAATCTGGAAAACCTATAAATACAAAGGCTATTTACCATAATTTTTAATCCTTGAACATACAACGAAGTGCTGCCATTTTTAGTAGTCTTTCAACCATCAAGCCTTCAAACAATATCTTTCATTTGATCAATCATCCATAGTGCAAGGGGAGATGTTATCCATGTGATCATGCCACGATATTGATAAATACTCCAAGCCTTACATCCGCGCACAATCATATATGTGAGCCTGCTTTGAAGGAGAGTCCATGAGGAAGGTATAAATCTACTTGTTTATGCTTTCTATTTGTTCTTTGTTTCATAGGCCTTGCCCAATCTGAGGAATCATGCTTAATGAGTTGTGTTTCATGATTTTATTTATATTTTGAATACTAACAAAGGAACTAACTCTTTTTGTATTTGTGATTTACATCTCGAGTTGTGCACACATTTGCAACTAGCTTTTATTCGCACAAGCCTACTTCTCTGCACAAGAGGTAAACATGTGCATGCAAGTTTGCACAATTGTGTATCTTTTCACGAGGCATTCAGACGTTGCATACGTGCACACCAATTTTGGTAACCGCCCATCGCGTCAGAGAATTCTATGGTTGTAACGACTGGAAGTTGTTGAATCACTTGGAGAAGTTGAAATGTCACATGTGGCATAAATGAAACAGTTAAGCTTCCATAATGGTTTCTTGGAGTGGGTCTTTATAAGGAGCTTGTCTCATCTTGGGAAGGGATTTGATCCCTGAAAGGAAATAATTCGAAGTGCGGCCATTAGAGAGAGTTGCAAGCAGAGATCTATGTGCAAATCTGGGGAGGGAATGTACGGTTGAATCTTTTTTGACTGGACTAAGGGTGTAGCACTACAGGTGTTTGTAAACCTGATTAGCGAGTGTGGGTGTGTGTAATCTCCCATTTAAGATCAATAAAGAGATTTGTTGTTGTTTTCGTTGCGCAAGGACTATGTAAATGTCCATTATTGTGTAGGTTTCACGATATAAAGTCGTCCTTCATTGGACCCCCTAATCGTGACTACATCATATCCTAGTTGAGCCAAATTCAACTCTGGACAAAGAAAGGGTTTAGGGTTCTCAATCTTTGTAAGGGTGGGCAGAGAACAAAGAGGTGAAAGAGTGTGTGGCCTGCGTAGGCTTGCAAAAGTTGTGCAGGAGTAGGTCGACGACGAGAGAGGAAGTCAACATGCCTCCAAGAAAAGTGACGAGAGTAGGCACAATAACTGCTAATGTAGCCACAAAGCTCGACGAGATCAAGGAGATGTTGCGAGTGATAGAAGAGGATTCATCTCGAGGGATGATTTGAGCAATGCAGAGGTTAAAGAACCAGAGTTGAGACCTACACCTATGTGGTTGGATAGGGGATAAGAGGCTTATGATAGCTATCTCCAAGATTGGAAGAGGAGCGAGGATGAAAGTTCCATATTTTTTAGAAACATTGAACCCAAATGAACTAATAGATTGGCTCACAAAGGTGAAGGACTACTTTGAGTTTGACAAAGTAGTAGATGCATGCAATGTGAAGGTAGTGCAGGCCAAGTTGAAGGGTCATGTGGCTCTATGGTGGAAGGAGGTGCAACTTGAGAGAAATAGTAATCTGTTGAAGGGTGGTCACAAAGCTGAAGGGCAAGTTATTTCCTAAAGATTATTAGTTGATTTGTTGAAGAGGTTGCAAACCCTGTAACAAAAGGAATTGAGTGTGAAAGAGTACATCGAGGAGTTCTACAAGATCACCATCTAGGCTGGCTATAATGAGATGGACCCAAAGAAGGTGGTGTGGCACATTAATGGCCTGCAATGGACCATCCAAGATAAGATCAACATGGTGAAATTGGAGAGGGTGGAGGCATACCAATATGCCCTGAGAGTGAAGGAGAAGTTGGTTCGCACGCAATCAAGTATTGTGAGAGCCAAGGGGAAGATAAACCAGTGTGCAAGTAGGGGATCAAAGGAAGAATGAGTGTTGTGTAGGCATAGCCAGCCAAAGGAGGATCCACTTCTACAAGAGGGAGAAGTAGCTTCAACAAAGGAAGAGAAAGAAGGTTTGGCGGAACATGTTTCATGTGTGGGGAAGTTGGACATATTGCCTTCAAGTGCCCTCATGCTCATTGTGATGGCGAGTGAAGTGGCGGTGGCGCACAAGTCCTACAAGCAAATGTGAAGTCCATGGGAGTACCTGAGCATGGAGAGGAACTAGAGCAAGGGGAGAGTTTGCTCATAGTGAGAAGAGTCTTGAAGGTGGCAGGGAAGAGACAGGAGCTGAGTCAAAGACGACATCTTTTTTGAACCAAGTGCAAGACTAGAGCTTAATGTTGTAGAGTAGTGTTGGATGGTTGAAGCACAAACAACTTAGTGTCCACAGAGATGGTGGTGAAGTTGGGCTTGGTCCACAAGCTACATCAAGGCCTTACAGAGTATTGGGATAAAATTGTGCGGGAACAATTCGAAGTGGAGATGTGGATTGGCATATACACGAACAAGGTTTGGTGCGATGTCTTGCCAATGGATGCATCCCATGCTTTGCTGGGGAGGCCATGGTAGTATGATCGCCGCAAGATGATGTATGATGGGCGAGCGAATACTTAATATGTGAAGGATGGTCAAATATTGACTCTAAGTCCCTTAAGGGAGATAGAGGATGAGGTTTCACACTGAAACCATTTGGTCATGCGTAGAGGCAAGCAAGTCTTACTGGAGGAAGAGAAGACAGAGTGCGCAAAGGTGAAGGAGGATGTCGCTCAGAGGAATTATAGCGAGGTGGCGAACCATGAGAATCCCAGAGTGATCTTTGTGGTTGTTGGCTCTAGTGATCCAAGGTTTAGATTTATATTTATTAGTTGTAAGTAATATGTACGGGGCAAGCATATCCTAGTGAGACACCACATTTAGTGAATAGATTAAAGTTACGTTAGTAGCAATTAATGTTAATAGGTTAGTTCCAGTAGTTCATCCCGTAAAGTAATTAGGTTGGGTGGTTGAGTTCAGTGTAGACAACCTTATTAAAGCTTGCATGAAAAAGAAGAATGTGATGAGCTTACCGAGCATTTACCATTTGATGTAATCTTCTTGAAATCAATAGTAATGTAGTTATTTTCAGCTTACCTAAGTTCTTATCAGTGGTTTTAGATCCATGGAGCATGTTGAAGAGTGGCCTTGTGAGAAGTGCGAATTTACTTTGTGAATAGATAACCATGGGAGTAAGAATTTCTTTTGCCGTAAATTAATGGTTGCACATGTGTTTTTCGGAAGCCTTATTTAATATTTACATCATATATATTTGTCTCCACACATATATTTAATTTCATATATATTTTATGGTTGTCTAGGAAGACTTGTAAATTTATAGAGTTTTTTAGAGAGAAAAAAGTTTGAATGCATATCTTTATTTATGCAAAAGAGAAGCACGAATCTTTTGGGTATGAAAGCATGAAAGTGTGGTTGTAAGGATCCATAAATAGGAGGAACAATGTTGGAGTTTATCTTATTGTTGGGCATTGAAAGCAATTAAAACAAAACTCATTAAAAATATCATGAGTAGAGCCAAATCTCTATTGGAAAAGTGTTAAAAGAGCTATTTTTCTTGGAGCAGCCAATATCTAAAGTGTTGTGTTCAAAGTGGAATTACAATTCTAGAAAATGCCTTGGATGCTAGGAGAGTTGGATCGAACTCTTGATGGGTTCCCTCTTGGTTCTTCTCTCTTAGGAATCATCCTCGTGCTCCCGATGTGTACAGATTCTTGGAGACTGCTCATTTCTTTTGCTCCCTTCTTTGGCCCTGAGCGTGGTTGGGTCCTTTGGTGGTTTGGCTCTGGGCATGCTCACTCTCTGCCATGTTTTATACTATTTCTTTCAGCATTGTTTTCCTTGTTTTCGGAGACCTTTATGGTTTCCCGCTTTTTTCCTGACACATTTCTGTAATCTGCAGTCCCTTTGACCTACTTTTGTGGTCATTAGTTGGACATTAATATAGTTATCTTAGCTTATCTTATCTTCATCTTCTCGAGTAAAGTAAACTGCATTTACGTTATTTTTCTATCAGATTGATTGATACAACATGCCATAAATAATGTTTGCATTGAAAAATATATGAACCTTCATAGACCAAGTGACAAAGAAAGAGTTCACAAGTTCAAATCACTCCCTCCTCATTTTGCATATAATGCTTCAATTCCAAGAACTAGCATGTAAATATAGAGTATATATGTGTTTGTGAACATCATACATCAAGTGGTTGTCTAAGAGATTTCGTAAAAGAGGTGTTTTCAGGACATTGAAAGCATGTAGGAGGTTAAGAGGTCCATCAGAACGGTCAATTTGTTAGTTTGGAGTCTCCCTTTCAAATTTTATGGGAAAAATGTATTAAAAAGTGGAGAAATAAGATTTTTTAATGTAAACGGGTGCATTTTTTATTGTATGTGATACCTTGTTTGTATATTGCATTTGAGCATGAGAACTTTCTATGTAATGACAATGGTTTCAATCCCATACTTTTTTGTTGCCGGTACCATCAAAGTTCGCAACTTAGAATCTTGTGGGTTACAAATCCATCAAGATCAATTAGGCTGACAGAGCCAGAGACCCTCTCATATTGAGTATGCTTCTAACTCAAAGATAGGGAAAGTGTATTAGTGGCAATTTTTATTTTTTCAGTTTTGTTTTGAGTTCTCTGTGTGTTTGAAGTTTTCTCATTTGTTTTTGATATCATTGATGAGGCGCAGGCCAGTTATCTGGAGGTTTTTTGCTACATAGACTTCTCACCTCTCATTTGATAAGGGGGAAGATGTTTTGGTTTTTGATGAGTTGTCGATGATTGTACAATTGACAGGGGTTGCTAGCACCAATAGTGTTTGCAAAGTGGTCAGAGTTGTTGGGCATCAAGTGAGATGTGTCATACAGAGGTATGAAATTTGAGATAGGGATCAATGTGGTTTGAGTACTCCCATGATGATGTTCATACTGCAGTACAGGTACTTATGATCAGAGGGGTCGAGTATGCTTAGGATGATGCTCATCTTTGTGTCAGTTCAAGCTTCGAAGTAGTAGGCACAGGGCACAAGAGATGTGTCAACATATGTTGATCAGTATTGTATATACAAGGGGCCATTTTGCAGGTTGCACTAGGTATTGTTGGATGGCTTCATAGTCATTTGCTCTTGCTCCAGATCATCTTTTGGCCCCCTTTGGATGAAGAGGAGTTTGTTGGGTCTAGTGATCCAAGGTTTAGATTTATATTTATTAGTTGTTATTATTATGTATGGGGTTTGCATCTCCTAGTGAGGCATCCCTTTAGTGAATAGATAAAAGTTATGTTAGTAGTAATTAATGTCAATAGGTTGGTTTGGGTAGTTAGGCCCATAAGGTAATTAGGTTGGGTCGTTGAGTTTGGTGTAGACAAGCTTACTAAAGATTGTATAATAAGAATCTAATGAGCATACCATGCATTTACCATTTGATGAAATCTTCTTGAAATCAATAATAATGTAGTTATTTTCAGCCTACCTAAGTTCTTATCAGTGGACAATGCTGTAGAGAAGAGGAAGAGTAGATTGCCTAGTGCCGACAGTGCAAATCAACCCAAGGGGAGTGGGAGTGGGAGTAAAGATGGTGTGAAGAGGATTCGGAGAAAGAGGGTGTTTTTGACCCAATCCATCGCGAATGAACTGGAAGGCAGGGATATACCTCACATGGAATCAAGGCATGCCAAGACCTTGTGCCCAAGTATGACAAGGTGGTCCTACCAGCTAGCCTGAGTGACACATTTTTATTTGAGGTGTAAGATGCAGGGGCATCCAGGTCCACAAACAATATTACATCAACCAAAAACACAAGTGTAATAAGTAGTGTGCAAGTTTCATGGTTTCATGCATGCCTTCACACAAGATTTGCATTCAAAGGATATTTGCGAGGTTATTTGCATCAAGTAAGGCCATTCGTATGGTTGCGCACAAGATTTTGGGTCTCGAGATTGGTTTTGTGCAATAATGGAGCTTACCTTGCATTCTGTGCAAGTCTCTTTGCTTGTATTCTTGCACGCAACTCCTCCTAGTTGCAAACCTTAACAACAAGCTATGAACTTTTACAAGTTCTTACTCTTCTGCACACTCAATGCCACACGCACATTTGCAGCTCACTTTTCTTTGCACAAGCTTGTCTAACAAGTCTCCGCACAAGCCTACTTCTTTGCGCAAGAGGCAATCACATGCATGCAAGTTTGCATAATTTCACTTCTTTTCACGGGACATTAAGACACCATTTCCGGTAACTATCCATAAGGATAGAGAATCGTAGGTTTTAATGGTTGGAAGTTGCTAAATCACCTAGGGAAGTTGAAATGTCACATGTGGCAGTACTGAAATGGTTCGAATTTCATAACGGTTTCTTGGAGTGGGTCTTAATAAGGAGGCTGACTCATGTTGGGGAGGGATTCAATCCCTACGAGGAAACAATTCAGAGTGCGGACATTAGAGGAAGTTGCAATCAAAGATCTGTACGCAGATCTGGGGATGGATTGCAGGGGTGAATCACGTCTTTGGCTGGACTAGGGGTGTAACATTGCAAGTGTTTGTAAGCCTGATTAGGCTGAGCGTGTGTGAGTGTGTGTTTGTAATCTCCCATTTAAGATCAATAAAGAGATTTTTTGTTGTCTCCGTTGTGCAGGGACTGTGTAAATGTCCATTGTTGTGTAGGCTGCATGATATATGATCATCCTTCGATGGACCCCCTAGCCGTGGCTGCATCATTTAGCCTTTTGGAAGTGTGTTTATTTTTGTAAACAAGAGGGGGATACATAGGCAATTCACAGCCCCGAATACATCTTATTAAAATGTTATGGTGGAGAGATGGAATTAGACAGTTATGAACATGGCGAGAAGCATGTTGAAAGGAAAGGAAATTTACTATAAGTATTGGGCAGAAAGAGTTCATACCCTTGTCTATCTGCTCAACAAAATCCCTTCCAAGGCACTTCAAGGCATTGCACTTAAGGAGGCACTCTACGTCTTTGTTCCACATGAAAAGAGAAGTAACATTTTTGGTGTAGGAAAATGATGTTTGCTGGTTACAGTGGTCATTCTAAGGCATATAAGGTGATTGATGTCACTACCAATAAGGTGAGATTTAATAGAGATGTAGATGAAAGTGGAAGCATTTTTCAGTATACTTCATATTTTCAGCCTAATTCAGATTCTCCATGCTTGATTAATACTAACATAGCAGCAAACAAGGAGGTTCAAGGAAATATGCAGGATGCACAAAGGCCACATGATGATAGGACAAAATGCCTCACATTTCGGATGTTGATGGTGAATTGCTTTCTATTGAGGTTGCGGGCAGGTCTGACTGGCAATTTGTTCTTGTAAACTATAGACCCAAGTGGCACTCTTTTATCATAGAAGTAGCCAAAGAAAGTGAGCTCCCTCAAGGCACTTTAGGTGGAAGGCCTTAACAAAAAAATAAAGCTGGTTTCACTGACTTTTAATGATAATTCAACATTTTTAAGGCGGAGGCTTATATGGTGGGGCGAAGCCCCTAGATTCGTCTCACAAGGAGACAAAATCAAAAGATGTTGTTCCCCGCCATTGTAACACTGACACGTGACTGCTGGCTGGTTGAGGCGGTGCATGGGCTGTTAAAACAAAGTCTTTGCTGGAATTTTAATTCTAACAAAATAGTGGCAGTGGCAATGGCAGCTGTCCTTGATCATCAGAGCACGAATAAGATATCTAGGCACATAGAATTTACCTGTTGTGATGATTGTGTTCATCTAAAGCTCTAAACCAGTCCCTGTAAATAGTGACTCACATAATTTTATCAATACGATCCGTGTCTTGTGCCCCCAATATATTGTAATGGTTATGAGACAAATGACAAGTTTGAGACCGTAATGTCTGTGGATCCTTGGACAGCAGAAATCAGACCAACCCATCCATTAAAGGAGGTGACGTGATCCACCCACACCTTACTGGATTGAAATATGTGAATTGTGTCAAAGCTGGTGTCACTAACCTGGATGTTGTGGATAATCATGTTCTGGACTATATTTAGACTAATCGAGGACCCAACGACGATCACTCTTACTCCTCTACTATCTATGGTAGTGTAGCTGAAGACATGCAACATTCATTGCAAGTGAATTGTCATGTCACAGGAGAAAGTTATCCATAATCCTTTAGGGTTTGAAGAGTACAGCCTGACTGCGTATCACAATGTGTCTGGAGCGGGATTGTAGGGATTGACATCTGATCTGGTCACTATGTAGGACAAACCTCCTAGCCCCGCTTTAACTCCTCTTGCAAATCCTATAGCGCATTTGGGAAGTAAATGACCTCGTCCACGGCTTGAGAACTGGCATTTGGTGCCATCCACCCCTCTACAATTATGCCCGTTTCTTCCTACCCATGGCCGTGCAAGCCCTGCTTCAAACATCATGAATAATAACAAAAAATATGTTAAACTGCTTAAGTGGTTATTTTATGTGAAAGCAACTATGTAAAATATTTATGGAATGTAGTAACAAAAAAAGGCTACCTATGGAAATCAAGAAATACGTATTCATGGCTTCAAGTATAGCAGTTATAGATAAGGAATCTTACTCATGGGAATTATAATAGTAATAGCCAAAGAAAAACATTAACAAATCCAACACCAAATTAAAAAATATACAAACAAAGCTGATTTAAAAATAATTTTCACACAGTAATAATTATTGGTGAAGATAATGATATAGATCGATAGGTATTGTTATGCCATCCCCAAATCCGATGAGGCATGTTTATCCTTCAACAACAATAAAATAAAATAAAAAATAGAAACGCTACTTTCTCATTTCAGTTTATTATTAATTTAGTTCAATTAGTATATTGTTAAGTTATTCATCGAGGTATAGATTTCATTTCAAGGGATTTGAAAGTATTAAATATTAAATTAATTAATAAAAAGAAATAAATAAATATTACATTAATTAATAATAATAAAATTATTAAATATATCCACATGTTTAACATTGAATGAAAGAAAATCTAAAGGTGGTTGGGATCCATAGTGTTTATTCTTCAACTGAAAACGAAAATTCACTATCCTTTCATTCTACTATAATCCATACCTTTTTCTCGGATTCGTGGAGAGTCTCCAAATATGACATTTTGACTCTTGTGGGTGGTGGAATTGATCAATGCACCTCTGGTAAGATGCTTTTGTAGATTATTGATTGATGGTACTCGATCATGGACTGCAAGAGAATATCTACAAATATAAACTACAATCACAAGAGCCTCCAACACTGCCTCCTCTCCGTTTCTTAGAAGCAAACAATCAGAAAAAGTGCTTGATAGGCTTGCAAGTAAAATCCAATAGCTTAGGATGAGTGGTTAACAATGAGAGATGAGTAGATATAAGCAATTCCAGACCCAGATTGTTCCGCTATATGGAATTGTGTGGCCGCCTATAATGGAATGGTGTGTGTCGTTGTCTGCCTGGGTACATGAAACATATCCTCCAAATTACCAAATTAATTGGAACTCATCGAGATATTTATTAATCCGAAAAATATATAGATAAAATGGTCCGCACTCACTGTCCGAAAAAATGAGAATATCGCAATCAAAAAATTATAATCAATATTATATAATATTTCTACAAAGGCAATCAAAAAAATTGATAATTGAATTATGTGACTTAAAACCAAAAAGACATACAAAGTAATGAAGAACAAAAATAAACACTAAGCAAAAAAAGACACAAATTAAAATACTTTATCATTGAAGTAAACCAAATATGAACTACTTTTATCTAACCTCCGGCTTTTCTTGCACCATGGGGGCAACTGCTAGTGTAACTTTGCTTTCATTACTATCATTGTATGTGAGGCTAATTCTTATGAAGAAGCAAAGCATAATCAGGTATGGGAAAGGGCTATGCAAGTGGAGTATGATGCCTTAATGAAATATAAACTTGGGATCTTATTGAATTATCATTCGGAAAGAATCGCATTGAGTGTAAATGGGTATGTAAGACAAAGTACAAGGCAATGGTGGTGGTAAAGAGGTTTTCCCAACAAGAGGGTATAGAATATGAGGAGACCTTTTCTCCAAAATCAAAGATAGTGACAATCAGGTTTGTTCTAGCCATTGCATTGTAATTTGGTTGGAATTTCTACTAGACTGACGGGAGGAGCACATTCCTCAATGTAGATTGGAGGATGAAGTGTACATGATTTAGCCGCAAGGGATTGCACCCTACATGTAAGGAACATCTTGTGTATAAGTTGGTCAAAGATCTTTACAATTTGAAGTAGGCTCCATGAACTTGGTGTGTCAAAACTGATCTCCATCTTACTAGATTTGGATTCAGAAGAAGCCCGTTTGATCCAAATCTCTATGTCAAGAGTTCAGATTATGCTATAGTTATTCTCATTTTTTATGACTTAATCATCACATGCAACAAGACTGACACAATACAATAGGTAAAATCACATTTGTGCTCTACTTTTGACATGACAATTAGGTTATTTGTAAACTAGGTGGATATTTCACACTAAGCTTCACCAACACGGATCCTATACTCCTAGCCCAACTTATGATTGAAATATAACTATTCAAGACCACTTTCAATGCAAAAACAAAGATAAATAAGTGTTGGGAATAAAATGTACAGGATACTGAACATAAAGATGAAGCAAAAGATCACACAAAGCACAAGATGAACACACTATGTATCCTAGAGAAACCCAGTGTGGGAAAAACTCCAATGGGTGAAGCAATTGCACTCCCCATCCACCATGTGATTCACGAAATGTACAAGCATTTGTCAAACATAGCCTTCATAGACAAAGCTTTCACTCCTACACCATCCAAATCTTGCACACACAATTGCTTTGCATCTTTCAGACACTTCACAATGAACCAACAGCACTGAAACAACCACTCATAACTAGGAAACAACAAAACAACATGAACAAGGACTCAAACTTTCAAATTACAATGTGAATCCAGCTTCAAAGACTCTCACTGGCTCGTGTTTCTGGTGTTCTTTGTCTTCAACAAAGGTTGCACTTATGTCTGTTCACCTTGGATCCTGCCAAAAATTTCAAACAAACTGTCATAAGTGGAAACATTTGCAACCCTTCCCATTCTCGTGTTTTGTGTGGTGGCAAAACCACCACAGTATGTAGACCGACAGTTATGAAACCACCGAGGCGGTTGCACAATCGTCCCCTGCAAATACTAACAATTATGCAACCGCCACCTACACAAATCGGCGGTTTAGTCATCGATGACAAACCCCTCAAATTCAAGAGTTGAAAGTTGCTGACTTCACCATTTTGAGGATGTCCGGATCATCTTCATATTGATTTTTCCATTGCAACTTATTTGAATTGATGTTTCATTATGAAGTGTCTTCCAGTAGTGTTTTGAAGTATGAGTTACACAAATTGGGAATAGTGGAAACATCTAGCAAGCATAGCTAGTACATTAGATCCATATTTTGGATCATTAGGTCTCTTGCATTATTACCTAGGAGTAGAGTTTTGGCAGACCATTGATGGAGTTTTCATTTCTCAAATGAAGTATGCCAAAATTTTGTTGAAGAAATCTTATTTATGTTTGACTGAAGCTATCAATCAATAGTGACTCACTGAAGCCCAATGAGTTGCTTTTTGGGAATTTAGTGGGTGGCTTGATTTATCTTACAGCCACAAAGCTTGATCTAAGTTTTGGTGTAAGCTATATTTGTAGGTGCATGAGTGAACCAAAGATGAATTGTTGGAGAGCAATAAAAGGAATAGTGCTTCACTTGCTAAGCCTTGCCTTCCTCATAAGGTTTTCAAAATTGTTTGGCCACCAAGAATGTTGCACAGACCTTTTTTCTTTCGTGTATGTGAGGTAATCTATTTACCATTCTATGTTTCTCACTAAGTTGTTGGTTCATTTTGGGTACAGGTTCAAGTTCATAGGTACTTTTAGAGAAACAAAATAAGAGTCGAACATATATTTCATTTTTTGATTTAAAAAAATTATTGTAAAAATATTATTATCTATACAAAGCTATGTATAAGATTAATCCTATAAAACAGGGAGGAAATCATATCATTAATTTTCTAAATAGCCATGGGAGTTCCAACTAACTCCAATATAGGAGATCACATAAAATTTACATGATTTATTTATACACTAACAACCTATAACCTATGTGGGTTGTTTGATAAATAACATCACTTACATTACAAAAGATTAACTAATAAATTAACGAACTATTTTATTCTAACTTTCCCCCCTAATTCATCGTAGTTTTGAGAGTACAAGAGAGCAAATTTTTGAATGTGTCACATGCAAGTGACTTAGTGAAGACATCTGAAAACTGATCTTGAGTGGGGCAATACTAGAGCTAAATATTGTGATGTTGAACATGCTCGCGTATGAAATGAACCTAAACTTCAATGTATTTCATGTGCTCATGAAACACTAGATTGCAAACAAGTTTAAGAACACCCTGATTATCGCAATACAGAACCGTAGGCTAAGTTTGTGGTACTCCCAATCCGACAAGTATGTGATTGTAGCCATATCGCTTCGCAGTGAGCTCCTCCTGTTGCATGAATTTCTGCCTCAGTAGAAGATCGAGAAACAAATTTTTGCTTCTTGTTCCCCCATGAGATAGGACCAGATCCTAGAAAGGAAACAAATCCAGATGTGGATTTCCTGTCATCAATTGAATCTACATGATCTATGTCCATATAAACTGTCAATAAGAATTGATCATTCTTCTTGTATTCTAGGGCATATTCCATAGTTCCTAGAATGTACCTCAATAATTGTTTTGTTGCTTTCCAATGACTCATTTTCGGATCCTGCATGAACCGTGAAAAATCGCTGACAACATAGCTAACATTTGGTCTAGTATGTCCTAGTGTATGTCAAGTAAATGAGACTCCCAATAAACTGTCAATAGAGAGTGGCACTTACTAGTGGTGTTGGATCTATACGAGACAACTAAAGTCTTGTCTCCATAGGTGTTGCAATAGACTTGCAATCTATCATCTATAATCTCTCAGGCTTGGTCTTGGTGTATTTCATTTGAGACACAAAGATGCAGTGCCCCTTTTGCCATACCTCCAAATCAAGACAATAGTGCAGTAGCCCAAGATCTGTCATGTCGAACAATCATTTGACATCAATCTTTGTTGCATCAATCATCTTCATTGAACTGCCAGTGATGACTAGATCATCAACATATAAAATTACAATTGCAATCACAACCTCCCCCCTTACTCTTTGAGGTAGAGGTCCAGATAATATGGACTTGTCTGAAATCCATGTTGAATGAAATGCTCATCAATCTTTATATACCAGCCTCTACGAGCTTGCATGAGACCATACAGAGACTTGATGAGTCTACATACCTTTTGTTCATGACCAAGTGAGACAAAACCTTCTAGTTGGGTCATGTAGACTTCTTCTTACAAATCTTCATTCAAGAAGGCACTTTTCACGTCCATCTAATGGACTTTCTATCCAAATTGTCCAGCCATGGCAAAGACCATTCTAATAGTCTTTATCTTGGTTGTCGGAGCAAATATCTCCTCGTAGTCAATGCCTTCTTTCTATGAATAGGCCTTTGCTACAAGTGTTGCCTTATACTTGTCACTGATGCCATTTGCTTTGTACCTGGCTTTGAAGATCCATTTGCAATCAATAGGCTTCTTCACCAGTGGAAGATCAACATGTTGCCATGTATTGTCTTTCAGCAGTGACTGATAATCTGCATCCATGGCCTCTTTCCAAGGCTTTGACTCTTGGGCTTCTCGAATTGTTAAGGGCTTAAATAATTCTACAACTGTGCTTATACAAGCAAAATTCACCTCTACATGAGCCATGCTACGAGTCCTCGGTCCTATAGTGGAAGTGTCCAAGACTCTATCCAATTTTGCATCTTGTATCGTGTTTGTATACCACTTGGGCATACATTGAACAATATTAGTTGGTGGTGGAGGATTTGGCTAACCATCATCATTGTCCTCATTCTCACTACCATTATCAATATTAGAAATGTTTACTGATCTAATCCCTGTATTAGGTGACTGTGTGGAAAGCGGATTGAACTCACCTATCTCATTAGATACAACATCCTTGCTAACATGTGTCTTCTTAGTATTTTGATCCATGAGTTGGTAGGGCTTAGACTCTTCACTGTGGCCAAGAACAATGTATGCGAAGGTTTCTTGTCTATTTGTTCTCTTCTTTTAAGGGACATGCATATATCCTTTACAGCGAAAAACACAAAGATGTGATATTGAAGGCTTATTCCCAGTACATGCTTCTTGTGGAGTAATACCATTGAGAGATTTGGTGGGAGCTTGCTTCAGTAGGTAGACTATTGTGCGAACTACTTCTACCCAATATGTACGAGGTAGGTGACAATCCTCACTCATGCTATGCACTATGTCCATAATAGTGTGATTATGCCATTTTGCAACACCATTCAATTGTGGAGAATAAGGTGCAGTCAACTATCGACGAATGCCATGTGCTTTCAAGAATTTACTAGTGTATTCCCCCCTCGATCTGAGCGAAGAACATGAATGGTACAAGGTTTTGAATTCTTTGAAGACTAGAAATTCTTGATCCTTAGTTGTCAAGCATATACCCACATTTTCTATGAGTAATCATCAACAAAGAGTTGAAAGTATTGTAAGCCTCTAAGATTGGGTCGCATGAGCCCACAAAGATCGATGTGCACCAGATCCAATGGATCGGGCACCCAATATGTGATTATGCCAAACGGAGCTCTATGTTGTTTTCTAGCTAAACAACAAGAACATATATCAATATTCTTTTTGAGTGAAGGCCTCTCACCATGTTGTGTCTATTGAGTGCAGTCAGGTACCCAAAATTTAAGTGTCCATGCCTTATGTGCCAAATATTCGCTAAGTCGGTATCTTTTACAACTATAGCTTGTTGGCTTTGTGGACAACATCAAGTTGGAACATTTTTGCTACACTTGAAGCTCTTGCAACAATTTTCAATCTTCGAGACTCGTCTCAAATGAGACAACTTTTTGTCGTGTTTTTGATCAAACTCGAGCTTAAGGTTGTGATCAAACAATTGATTGACAAACAATAGATTTTTGGTAAGCCCTGGAACATATAGGACGTCAATGATTATACATTCGTGATTAACAAGTGGTAAGGAAATGTTGCTTGTACCTTAGGCACTATATGATTTATCATTTCCAAGAGATAACATTATCTCAACAAGATGAAGATGTCAAAGTGGTGAACCAATCTTGCGTCTTGTCATGTTTGTGGCACAAGAATCCACGTACCAAAATGAATTTGGAGGGATGTCCTCTATTGTTTGTGTAGTATATACATAGTCCTCATCTAAAGGACTATAATCTTCAGCAATGATCCCATGTTATTGTTGTGAAGAAGACTTTTGTTTTCAAGTACGTGTGGCTTGTGGGTGCTTCTTTTGTCCTTGTGGAGATTGTTGGTCAGTAGACTTCAAGTTGCTGGAGGAGCCTTGCATAAATGCATTATGCAAGCAATCCTTTTAGTTCATGCCTTGTTTTGCCACAGATTTGACAGACCTTCTAAGTACAAGGTTTGTTCTTGTGTTGATTCTGTTAATTGTTCTGCTTAGGAAATTGTTTTGAAGGTTTCATGGGCCTTTACCCTTTCTAATGTGATGCAAATGCATGTTCTTTTGCATCTTCCTCTTCTGCATGCATGGGCTCTTCATGTTGCAACATATTAACCAACTTTTCAAAGGTTGGTTTTGTCTCTAATATATTCGAAGTAGTCAGAAAGATCTTATAGGCGGGGGGCAGTGCTCTCAGAATGATGGGTACCAAGGAGTCATCTAACACTTTCTTGCCCAATGCTAGGAGCAAGGCCCACAATGCTACAACATGGTGAAGAAATTCTTCAACTTTTCCACCTATCTTCAATTTCGGACAATGAGCTTGGCTTTGTAGATGAAAGATGGTATTCTAGTTCTTTGTCTCATAGACAATACTAAGTTTGTCTCGGGCATTTTTAGCTGTAATAGCATCTCAAATATGACGTACCTCATCCGATATCTCGAACATAATGATCAACTTTGCCTTTTGGTTTGCTTTGCCAAACTTCCACTTTTGGTCAATGTCTGAGGCATGTAAGGTGAGTGTGTCGTCTACAACCAGTCAGAGATATTTAAATTCGAAGTGAATTTTCACCTTGGTTTTCCATGCAACGTAGTTATCACCATGATGAAACAATGTATCTGACAAAACAAATCTTGGACAAGTTGTATGTAGGAGATGGCTTGGTTCCTTATCACTCCAAACGGTTGCCCTCTCTATATACCATTAGTTTGATATACCAAACATCTCGATATATGCACCCTTCTAATATACTAGTCGATGCATGAAATAAGCTCGTCCTTTTTATATACTCAACAATACATGAAAGAGAAATTATCACACATGAGAGGAGAGTGGTATATGGTACACAGACTGTACGTGAAAATGATCCATCCTATCAATGACACCTACTTGGAAGGAATTCCTTGTGCATGGATATAACTTCCCTATATACTTGGAATTTCTAACTTTCAGGATTTACATCGAACAATAGTGCCGAATGGGTAATGGAAGGAATGTTTAATGAAATTATTTGAACCTTATTTCTCCCTAACAATTTATGGGGATGATGCTACAGACATCATTGTTACAACTATGTTAGGTTGTAGATACAACAGTTCATTGCGACAACATTACTTGTAAGAATGAACCAGAGGCATCATTTATACCAAACGCTGCGATATGAGATTTTGAAATCTCTGTTTTAGTTTGTTTTTACACTTGGAAAATCACAAAAACAATTAAATTTGCATTTTTATGAAAAGTGAAAGCGAAAAAAATCAGATAGAGTAATGTTATGCAATATCACACAATGTATTACTACTAACCGGACCATGTGGGCCAAGTTTCAGCTTCTAGGTCCTTCCATTTTTCCCTATCCAAAATTAATCGTATATTTATTTGAGTACTTGTGAGGCAAAAATTTAAATTTTTAGAAGTTTATTAAATAAAATTAAAAATATATATACGTTCAACATTAAAATTTTATAAAACAACATAAAAGCAAAGTTATTTTAATTGCCCAATCAAATTGCACCCATACGTTACATTGTAGAATGGTGCTTCATGAAGAAGTTGGGCACTCCGTAGCGCTGATTTCTGCTTGTTTTTCTGGCTTGCAAGTGATTCAGGTTCGTTCTTCTATGCTTTGGATCCTCCTAGACCAAAATAACGCTCTTCGGTGTTTGTTTTATTTTTTCTTTTCTTTACTTCAGCAATGCCTCCCTGTAGTTACAAGGCCCCTCTCTGTTTTGGCTAGACGTTGAACTTTTGCATGTGGCACTCTGTATAAGGATGGAGTGGCTGGGTGCTCCTAGTGGTGGGCTCCTTGCAACACCCTGGTTGGGCATTTTTCATTGATTAAACCACTTTATAGGATGACATTTCACCTATGTTGCACGCCCTTCACTTCTTTGATCAACCACGTCCTATTCTCTTTGAGTTTGGGGATCCTCTCACGTGGACTTCACGTCCTTGCAGGGTGGTTGAAATTGCAATGCCTCTCTCTTGGCTCTTGCTACACAAGGGAAAAGAAATAAAAAATTGTGCCACACTAGGGCTTACACACAAAGTGCCCAAGGCTCCTTTGTTTCTCTCCACTCTTCACATTTTACTGATCTTGCAAGGTTCTGATAACAGATTTTGGAGAAACAAAATAAGAGTTGAACATGTATTTAATTTATTAATTAAAAGAACTATTGTAAAACAATAGTATTATTTATACAAAGTTATTGTATAAGATTAAACCCTATAAAAAAGGGAGGAAATCATATCGGTAATTTATTAAATAGCTACGAGAGTTCCAACTAACTCCAATATAAGAGATCATGTAAAATTTACACGATTTATTTATACACTAACAATCTGAACTATCCCCGAATGGAATATTTACTAAAAACTATGATTTACACTAATCCCAAATTACAAATAAATAAAATATGGGAATCACCATAAAATTCAGATACAATTGAAGCATCTGGAATTCACATAAAATGTTTATATATAATAAATATTCAACACACAGATACTGATCACAGTTGTAACACAACTGTAATATCCTGGATGGAATTACCTTCACCGGCTAGGGGGCAATCTTTCAACACCGAAACTAGTTATCTTGCGAGGGTTTTCGTCCTCTAAGATTACAACACTCCAATGGGTTTTCGTCCAAGGAGAGGCAGAAAGAATGAACACAGAGTTCAAACCTTATAAAGGGGGTTTTCATAATATTCAGCATATCTTACAATGGGCAAGCAAAGAAATTCGCCCTCCTTGTAGTGGGTGCACTATTGTGGAATAGTAATCAGCTTGGATTCTTGTTCAAGGGTCAAAAGTGGATTCCCCACTTTTAACAAATCCTCCTCCACATGCACATGCCTCCAAAATTGCGTCCCACTCACACATGTGAGTCAATCTGGAATAGTGAATCTTGTCTCCCACTTTTTTAGTGCACACATGCTTCCTTTGACTTCTCCACATCACTCCAAATCATGATTCCACCTAGGGTCGCGCCCATATATTCCTTGTCTTCCATTATCACCTAAAGACAAAGCATGTGTATTTAAAAATAATAAAATTCATCCCATAGTGGAATGGTATGCCCTACTCCATCACATGCCTTAGATTCTAATGGAAGATCCTCTTTGTGGGCCATGCCACATCACTTAGGAGCCATCTCACTTGTCCAGTCACCACTACATCACCTGCCACATCATCATGAATAGTGACAATAAATAGTAATCCATGAATAGTACTTTGTGAATAATGACTGGCATAAAATTATTCCCTTACGACACCCAACTTAGCCCACGAGAATAAAATAGGCTACTGGTATTCATCAAATGTCACATTTGGGAAAAAGGGGATATTACACGACTAGAACCTATGTGAGTTGTTTATCAAACAACCTCAATTGCATTACAAAAAATCAATTAATAAACCAATTTATTCTAATAGATACAACAATTGTTTTTTACCTCAGGAACGACTTGGGTACAGCTATACTATATATATATATATATATATATATATATATATATATTCATTCTAGGCTTTTCAAGCATAGTAAACATGAATAAAAACTTCATGGTATGCATATAAAAAACGAAATAACCACAAAAACACATCATAAATTGATAATGTTAATCGAATGCCAAATGAAAGGATAATCATAAATATTAATTATAATTTATTACATCAAAACTAATATTCCCCTGTCATATTGCTCTTCAATGAGAGCATCAACATCAACATCATGATGTGTTTCATTAGAACCACAAGGAGTAGCACTCCCATTGCAACACCAAAGAAGTCTCCATGTCAAGTAATAAATGCTGGGAAATGGAAGCATCCAAGTCAACATTCTTTGGATCTAAATCCCAATGCTCTGTTACCCCTTGTACTCTAGTTGCTTATGGGATAGAAGGCACAAGTTGTAATATACATAGACCAACTCCCTGGCCTTTTTTGCTACCAACGTGTTGCCCTTCTATGATTGGATGAAAGTGTATGGATTTCAGTTCCACTCATATGAAGATGAACTTGTAACCTATTGAGACAAAATCAATAAAAAATTAAAATTTATAGAAGTAAAACTCCAACTTAAACTTAAAATTTAGAACAAACAATATCATCTGCTTTGTTTTAAATTTTAAAAACAAAATAGATGATTAAAAAAAAAATTATTTAAATTGTAAATTAAAATTACTAAAATAAATATAAGGATTCAGCGGCTCCAAATTCAATAACGATCTAAAAATGGCTTGCAATAAGTGATGGTTCATGACAAACATTTGAATCTCTTCGGTCTCGACATACACCTACTTGATCCACTCAATTTCATTGCCCAACTTTTGCAACGTTAGGTTGAGTGAGTGGGCAACAAAAGGTGTCCATACATTGATCCACCAACATCCTTGAGGCCTTGCAATTTTTAGCATTGTCCGTTATAACTTGGACAATATTTTAAAGCCCAACCGCATCTATGGATTCAATGAGGATGTTGGCAATGAATTGAGCGTCCTTCACATACTCCTCGCAACCGACTTCCAAAAACATTGCCCCTTTAGGGCACACTGCATCCATGCTGATTAAAGGCCTATTTCTTACATTTTTTCATCCATCAGAAACGATGAACACCACTTTTTCAGCCCACAAATCCCTAATTGGCTGTAATGAATCCTCTACATATATTTTTCCTTAGCCAATAGGAGAGTGCGGAGCTTCTCTTAACCTAGACCTTTGTACCCTTTTGGGGCCTCGTTGATCACTCTCACCATTTCCTGCCAAAATGGTGAGTTGACACCATTGAAGGACAATGCGTTTGCATACACACATCGCGTGATGTGCTCATCAATGATATCCTTAGACTTGTTTTGAAACAACTTTTGCAATGGTCATTTTGTTTTCTTAAGTGAATGAGGAGAATTTTCTTCGTGCGTGGAGGGTGTCACCAAAAAATGGATGTGTCATGGCCGCAATTTGGAAACCGCTACAAGGAGACAAGGCAACCAAGGACTTCATCAACCAAGATCCTTTCTTTTTCAAAGGATGACCCGATTTCATGGCAAGTGTTGCATTGGCTTCTTCCAACTCCTTGATATGCTAAAGAATTTTTGATGTTGGCACTAGTGCATCCTTCTTCCCCGAGCAAAGCTCTAATGCCCTAACCAAGTATAGCACACAAGTGAGATTTCGCCCAATTGTATGGACTAATGCATCCAGCATTGCAACTATTGCATTGCCAAATATAACCCCCACCACCTGGAACCTGCTCTAGTATTGTGACATACTTCCAAAGTAGTGAAAGCGGGTAGATTTTGAATCAAGGTTGGCCCATAGTGGTAGAACTTGTTGCCATTGTAGTACATATAGTTGTAAGTTTAAAAAGCATTAACCTTATGAATAAGAAAAAACAAACCCTTGGGCATAGTCTACATGTACTTGACTTGTTAAATATATGACAAAAAAAAGGTTGTTAAAATTGAAAACAAAATGAAAACCAATATATATATATATATATATATAAGTTAAAAACCTTAACTTAAATCCAAGGATCCTCCTTTCAAGCTCCTCAATCACCTTAGCTATGAATGGGCACTAGTACTAGCATAGTAAGATGATAATAATGTTGCTTGATGAAGTTTCAACCCTAGATGAGCAATGAGGGGTAGGTGTTATTTTGTGTTTTGTGTTGTTTTATGTTTTGGTTTTGAGTTTTGGTTGTTTTAGAATTTAGAGTCTTTTTTATTGTTTTTCAATACTTTAAGTTCAATTTTATTTTATTTTTAAAAAAACTTTAAAAAACTGCTTTTGCCTACAGGTTCACCCTAGGTACGTCTGGTATGGCCTGAGTTCTTCTGCATAAGAACTCGAGCCAACTTGGGTCATTATAGATGTACTTGGGATGAACCCACAATCTAATCTAACCCGTAGCCATACCCAATACAAATCAAATCCGAATTAGGGGGGTGAATCGTTATCCTAGGTTTCTTCCAAGTAGAAAGATATTGCAAATTCAAATGTCCATATCATTGGTGTTGAAGCATGCCAATGATGGCAATAGCATCCAAGGCATGTGTTTATCAAGGGTCAACCTCATGAAACCAGAAGATATTATGTTCTCAAACACTAGAGGCTATAACCTTATTGCTCCTCTTATCCTTCACAAAACATCAATTTGCATAAAATATTACCTCTAAATGTCCTTAACTAGTGATTTGAATGATTGCCAACGGATTCTTTCTTACACTGAGAATATACAAAAAAGTCTAAAATGTGATTTTCTTACCTCCTACCATTTTGATTTAATCATTTCGACAAACCTCTACAAAAGGTGTTCTGCCATCACCAAGAATCACATTTTCAGACCAAGTATATATAACAAAGGATACATTCAATCATTGATGCCAATCATGTGTTTATTGGCACCAAAATCAAGATACCATACAATATTATTCTGAATCCAAGTTACAAGTATGGATTCAGGTACGAGGATTCACCATTATTTTTTCGACCCTAGGGACTGTACGGCTTGGGTACGTCCATACAAAAAATTAAATAAATAATTAAAATATTAAAAACATAGACAATTAACCATAATAACCATGTTATATGCTTAAAACAAACAAAAAAGTAACAAAACACTACTGATAATTGTTATTTCAAAATATTAAATGAGTTATAGGATTATCACATAGGTTTATATCATCTGTTCAAAAAAATTAAAGTAGTCGATGGTTGTCAAATTCAATAACTATGTGAACAAATCATCATATTGCTGTTCATCAAGATTATCCAAATCAGAAATTCGTTCAATATAATCCGATGCAGTAGAACGAGCAGCAGTTTAGTTAGTTATGTGTATGTTTTAAGTTTTCATTGTGTTTTTTTTAAATTATTTGGCCTTTTTATGCCTCTTGTACACATATCAGCACTATTTTTTAATTATGTTTTTATTAATAAAGTCGGGTACCCAGGATAATCGACCAGTACCAGTAATGTAGTTCTGAAGGTGAGAAACAACTAAGGCATATTCATGATCTTCATCCTTATATTCAACAAATAGGCTCATTTCATAAATTTCTAAAGATAAGTACAGCACAGAGATCCATTGCAATAAAAAAAAATATTGGCTTGATTATTATTGGACTTACATTCTTCTTATTTTCTAGCCATATTCACTTCCTACAGTCTTTCTTTAGGTGCCAATCTTACAACAGAAATAACACCTTTTTCTTTATGTGCCAATTTTCACTTTTCCTTTGACCTTGTAAACGAAGGCACTCTCCAAAGACACATAATTCTTGCCAAAATTTCTTCATCACTTGCCTTTCTGTAGAAGTTATTACACAACTTGTAATACTAGCATCTTTAGAAGTTTGACTAAAAGTTTCAACAAAATTGTCACAGGAAGGAGGCAGGTTTCTAAAGTGTGATCACAATTAGATCCTCTTCTTCTACCTTCCTGTCAATGTCAACCAATTCATCACTAGATCTTTTATGTTAACCCTAAGTTATCAGTATAGATTAGGGTACGGGTACAGAGTTTGGGTACATGGGTTTTCCTTTTTTGACCCTCGCATATGGTACAGCTTAGGCATGTATGCACCCAAAAAGAAAATTAAGTATAAAAACTATGCACAAAATTAACCATAACATCAATGTTATATGCATAAAATAACATAGCACCAAGGATAATTAATAATTCAAATTATAAAATGAGTCAACACATATATACCACACATGGTTATATTATCTATGCAAAATAGGAGGATAGTCAATGGTCACATTCAAACTCAATAACTATACGATGAAATTGTCATATTGCTCTTCATCAAAAGCATCGACATCAATAATTGGTTCATCAGAACCAGATAAACTAGGACTAAGCAGTTTAGTCAGTTGCCTGTTTTTTAAATGTTTTTTTATCGTGTTTAAATTTTTTTAATCTTTGCTTTATTTTTAATTATAAGTTCGAACTGACATACCTCGACCAGCACTGTTTTTATTAAGTTTTTAGTGTGTCAGTCAGGCACCCAGGATAATAGAGCATAGGAGATACCTGACCGGCAACCAGTACTAGAACCATATTAGAATGGGTATGGGGGCCTCCAGGGAGTACCTGCTAACGTAGTGTTCAGTGAGTGCTGCTGAAGTATATCTCCCTCTTTTAGGCTGCAATAGAGTAACAGGTTCCTCAGATAGAAGGTTGTCCCTTTATCTAAAGTCAAGTATTTTTCTTTCAATTTGTTCCAGACTTCTGATGCAACTTTTGAGCCTGAAACTTTGGGCAACAATGCATTTGTCACTGTGAGCTTCAAGAGTGACTAGGCCTCTCTAAATTTACTTCGGAGATCTCCATCTTCTTCAAGCTCATCTACCTCTTCAACTTCAGTAGGCTGTCTTTCTACAACTTCCATAAGATCCCTATTCTAAAAAACTGCAGCCATCCTACTCATCCAATATTTCAGTTTTTCCCATTAAATTTTTAAAACTAGGTGAGAAACAAATTAGATAACAAGCTTTTGGAAGTACTGTGTATCGAATTTTTATCTCGATGTTTCACTTGAGGATGGATCACGGATGTTGATCCGAAACGTCGAGATAAAAATTCGATACACAGTACTTCCAAAAGCTTGTTATCTAATCATTACGGACTTTGAAAGCATCAAATCTCTCAAGAAACAAATTGTTTAAATTGGATATTTTTGTTTAGGTTTCCAACTTCCATGAATTCTCTTCTCGAGGATGGATCACGGATGTTGATCCAAAACGTCGAGATAAAAATTCGATACACAGTACTTCCAAAGCTTGTTATCTAATCATATGGACTGTGAAAGCATCAAATCTCTCAAGAAACAAATTGTTTAGATTGGATATTTTTCTTTAGGTTTCCAACTTCTGTGCTGCTGATAGTTAAAAACAGAAATTGCTTTCCATAACGAAATAAATGGAATGACTTCCCATTACCTCTCAAAAGTCACAACTGCCTTTGTATCAGTTAGAAAACCAAAGAACACCTTTGTAAGCTTCAAAGGTGCCTCTGGAATTCACAAAAAACATCGCTGATCAGAAAAGATCACCTCTGTCTTCAGATTCTGATCACAACACTCTGCTCTTGGTTTATCCCTTCAAGAATTCTAGTTTTGGAACATAAACGAATTCTCTCAAATGCAGGTTTGTTTCTGACCTTCCCTGTCTATACTGCCCAAACCAGTATGCTATTCTACATTTGATGCCTCGGAAAACAAGAATCAGAGCCTTATTTGAATTTTTTCGAACTCGGTAAAAACAGGGTCAGAATGTTTTCAGAATTATTTTTCTTTGAATACTTTCAGAATTTTCTCCTTACCAAAGCTCTGTGTACGAAATACTAGCAGAAAACAAATGCATAAGCGGCTGTGATTTTTGCTCTAAATGTCTTTTTAAGTCTTTCTGCCTGCTGTCAGAAAAATCAGATGCAGTATCCTTCAGGCTGCTTCTACAATCTATCTTTGAGTTTCGAATTAAAACTACCTCTCTTTCATCTCAGGTCTCTCTCTTTCTTCTCCATAGATGCCTTAAATCCTCGGCTGTCACACCTTATCTATGACTCCCCAGATATCACTTGGACTCAGACCACAACCTTCAACTCCAGAGACCCATCTCCTTGAGGTCCCCTACCATAAAGGAAGAATGAAAGACTAGAGAATATAAAGAGTGAATAGGGAGCAACGCATTGATGTTCAATTGTGCATTAAATTTATAGTGTTCCTCAACTGATTTTGAAACTGTCAACTACCTCTTAGTTGACAACTTACTTATAGCTTACAACTAAAGTCTAAATCATAACTACTAACCAACCTATTACCATTATGAACATTACATATATTCTATAATATGTAGGATTATCAATATAATTAGACAAATTTTATATGAACAAAAGTAAGTGGCCCTTGGTTTGTCCTAAGTCTCAACGATAAATCTATTGCATAATCTCATTATGTCAGGTAAAGCATCATAGCTTAACTGATTGTCTTCACAGAAAAACAAACACAGTCCCTGCCTACTAATTGATTAGAAAGAAAACGAAAAAAAAAAATATATATATATATATATATATATATCATCCCTGCCTACTGATTAGAAAGAGAGAGAAAAAAATGTTTCATCACCTAACCTTCCTCTTTTCGCACCACCATTGTAGATCGCTCATCCCTATACCGCAGGTTCATAAGTGCATTTCCTGGAGTAGGCTTATCGACCCAAATTGAAAACCGCCAAATAAGGAAATGGAGAAAAGCATCAAGCTCTGGTTCATACCGAAATAACCACCCTGGCTAGACAGAATTAAAAAAACAGTTTGACTTGCTAAGAAGAAGCACTGCCTCAAACACCATCATCTAACAATCTACTCCAACCTTAAATCACTCGGAAAATCAATCTCCATGCACACGTAATAAAAAGTTTGGCATAAACATACAATGTGCATATGCATACCTTCATAACAGAAAAAACCTTAACAAGCTGTTCCTTCAACATAGCTGAGATTTCAACATCAAGTTTGCCAGCATCTAACTGATTAACCCTTGATATAGGTATTTGAATAATGGGTTTCTGCAAATAAGATCCCAAGAATCACTCTATGCTTCCCCAACTATTGGCACCCATACAATCTTAAATATTCATAAACCTACACGATATGGAACCTTGACTTCCAACCCTAACAGCATCAATTAAACCACACAGTATATTCCTATGTTTCAAAACCTAAATGTTAAATGAAATTCTCAAAAATTAATTCTGCAAATAGCCATGAGATCAAAAGCTAAAATCTAGTGACCAATTTTTATTCCTATTGTAAAAATTATTGCAATATAATGGGCAGAGGAAACCACTAACCCGGGATTTCTTCAACTGGCGCCATTCAGGAGCAACCCTGTGATATGCTTGCTGCCATGCATCACCTGGAGGGACATTGTTTCCCTGTAATAATGACTGAGTGTTCTCCATTGCCATTAACATGTGCATGTACCTAAAGATTACCTTAAAAAAAGAAATAAACTAAGAATTACGGCATTACAGAATCAAAAGAAGAAAACTTGTAAATTTAAAAGTGTCATAAACGTATCCATATTAGTAGTCTAAATTCTATTGACACAAAGTTCTAATTTGAAATAAATAATGATCCTTAAAAAGCTGATAGGTTAGACATTCAAACCATAAATAGATTCTCTAGTTTTTAAAAGAAATGGAATCCTAAGAAACCAGAAAATCGACAGATGTACAAAAATCTGCAGATGAAATGACTTTGAAAACATATTCGGATCCAGTAACCCAAATGATGAAATTATGAAACACCCTACCAAACAATACTTAATCCTTATAATCACCTAGGTCCTAAACAATGCTGAACCCTTACGCTTATGCTTAAATTTGGGGTCAATGAATATTGATAGAAAGCTGTTAAGTGTGCTCAAACATATAAACCAATTAAAGGAAGATCCCCTCCACAAGGTGTTGTACGATAGGATGATAGATATGATAATGGAAGGAAGAAGAGCACATATGTTACACTAGTAGTACTAGTGTAACGCTAGCTCCCCAACATATTTCCTTTGGTATATATAAGAGATAGGCACTCTTGACACTTAAAGTATCCCTAAGATGAAATATTCTTAGAAAGCCATATATGTGACAAATCTTATATTTGGGAAGGGAATTTCGGAGTTATAAGTACATGTGAAGTCTTTAGGTAATGTAGTTAAAGCTTGAAATGTATTCCCCTTCATAAAAATCTTCCTTGATCTTTCTTTTATATTGGGGTGTTGAAATAGTTCTTTGGAAATATGATGTTTGTAGTGAAAATGCCCTAACTTGTGAATTGAATAATTTATGTGCAACTTGAAACAATGTGGGTCATAACAATTATGAAACTATGTTATAATCTTTAATGTAACGTATTGTTGTTTCATGTGTTACATTGGATGATCCACACATCATTCATGAAATGGTGATGACCAAATATTTGGTTAAAATATTATCTCAAACGTTTGTTCATTGTTTTTCTATTTTAGCATTCAAAGGGCACGATAAAGATTTAAGTCACAATACAGTGATACTATAAGGGAGTTATGGAGACCAGTGAAAATGGGCTTGTTAAGGATATGGAGAAACATGAATCAGTTACTAATGAAATTAGCTTTGATGCGATTAACGTAGTGTGTGATTCACACACTGATGTTTTTTTAAAAATGGTTTATCAAAATGACATCATATTCGAATCTTTAGGCTCTGAAGTGTGACTTTCCATAACAATGGCAACAAGATTTGTTCATGAGAAACTTTAAAGGAATAAAAAACCCTAATAAAAAAGGCATAGATTATTCTTCTTATAAACCCTTTGCTCAACTGTAAAACTTGCAAAAACCCTTCACTGTAGTTGGCTCGCTTTGTTGTATTAAAAATCCCTTGTGGATTGTGAAACCCTTGGTTTGGCCCCTGCTAACAAAGCATAGATAAAGGATAAATAAAACAAGAAAGGGGATACATAAATTATTGAGGTGAGCAACACCAAAGGAATGTATGTAGTAGAGTTGTTTCAAAAGGGCTATGTTAGTCTAAACTTTAGACAAATCGATACTTAATCAGCCTGATACAAAGGTTTTTGCAATGCCCCTTGATCACCTGTTTGGCAGAAGATCAAATATTTTTAGGTAAAACTGTTATTGTATTCATAGGCCGGAGGCATCTCTATAGTGAGAATAATCCTCATGCCTATGTTACAGCAACTAAAATATTTTTTTTATTTGTTAATTTATTTATTTTTGATGAAACAAACCTATATAGTATAACTAAAAGAGAAAAAGTATAGATTATTCCAAAAAAAGAAGTAGTTGAGAACCCTCCTTGCCCCCTCCAGTCCCCAACAATGATTGTGAGATCAATGATGTTAATAGTTGTAGTGTTGCCCTGCCCCCCACCTTGAAGTGGCCTCCCTAGAAGGTGAGGAGGGCATAACACAAACAACGACGATGAAACATTACCCAATAATCCAAAAGGGTCTAGAGATGGGAGAATTCCAAGGCCACCATGTTTGTTTGCACTCGTATTTGCATAAACGCATTGAAGATATACATTATCTTGTTATAAGCATAGAAAAGAATATCCACAGTAGAATTAGCAAAATTAGCGGCATTTCTTTCTTTCAAAATCCACTAAAATTATGCCAAATTGAGCATAAGTAGTAGGATTCATGGGCCAATATCTTAGGAGGATTATCTGCCAGATAAACTGCTCTGGTCTGAAAAGTTTAAATAAATTATGAATCCAAGACCAAGCATTTTGTGCTTTTGCACATAACCCAAAAAAATGCATAAGGGCCTTTAAACAGACACAAAATGGACATTTACATTGAACAACACCCAACTAAACAAGGCAATGACCAAGAGGAAGACCTTGGCAATGAGGGCAACAAGTAAAATGTGCAAGCTCAGGTTATAAAACAGTATTCCATATTGTTTGAAAGCTTATGCGCCAAGTGGTGGTTGAAGATTGAAGAATATAACTATCTATATTGGTACCCTAATTGTGTGGGTTGGGAACTTTATTGTGTTAGGTTTAGTAATGCATGTAGTAGTGTTGTTTCAAAAGGGTTATGCTAGTGTAAACTTTAAAGGAAATGATACCTAGTCAGTGTACTACAAAGGGTTATCCATTGCCCCTTGACCTCCTATATGGTAAAAGATCAAATATTTTCAGGGCAAACTGTTATTGTATTCTTAGGTTATAGGCATTTCTATAGTAAGAATAATCCTTATGACCATGTTACGGTGGTTGAAACATTTTTTATGTATTATTTGATGAAATAGATCTATATAGTAAACTAAAAGAGAAAAAGTGTAGATTATTATTTTATTTTTTTAAATGTAGTATGAGAGCCTACCATTCGGCTCCCCCGCCCCCCAGAGTGGCCTCCCTAGAAGGCGAGGAGGAACATGGTCAATGACGCATGGAGCATTACCCTAATGATCCAAAAGGGTCTAGAGATGGGAGACTTATAGGGCCACCTTGTTTGTTTGCACTTGCTTTTGCATAAACACATTAGAGATAACCATTGCCTTGTTATAAGCATAGAAATGAATGTCCATGGTAGAATTAGTTAAACAAGTTGCATTTCTTTCTTTCAAAATCCATTGTAAAATTATACTAAATTTGAGCATAAGTAACAAGATTCATGGCCCAATCTCCTAGGAAGATTATTTGCTAGATAAACGGCTCTGGTCTGAAAAGTCTAAAGAAATTGTGAATCCAAGACCAAACATTTTATGCTTTTGCATAGAACCAAAATAAATGTATAAGGGTCTCTAAACAGACCACACAACTGGACATTTGCATTGATCAACACCCAACTGAACAAGGCAATAACCAAGAAGGAAGAACTTGGTAATGAAGGCACCAAGCAAAATGTGCAAGATGAGGTTATAACATAGTATTCCAAATTGTTTGAAAGCTTATGCGCCAAGTGGTGGTTTAAGATTAAAGAATATAATTATTTTTATTGGTACCCTAACTACCTGGGTTGGGGGATTTATTGCGTTGGGTTTACCCCTTATTTATATTAAGTGTTTTTCCTCTTCTTTTATTTAGTTAGTCATTGATCCTAGGGTGCCTTTTACCTTGGCACTTTCTATTGTAATTGGATATATTCTTGAGTCTCGTTGACCTAGTTTTGGTTGTTCATGGGTATAACATAAATTCTTTCTTTCTTAAGAGATTTAGGCTTTCACAGTCCATAATGAATAGATAGTGTGCTTTTTCAGAAATACTATATGTGAAACTTTTTATTCAAAAAGTTTCACACAATATTTCCAAAAAACATATTATCCATTCTTTCTTTCTTTCTTTTCTTTCTTTCTTCAATATTCATACTACAAGTCACTGAACTAATGAGGTGTTTAGAAAGATTGTTCAATTATAGTCCCTTAAATCTAGCAAGCATCACAAACTTAATAACTATTATACTTTTCAATATCATTTCATCACACTAATATATAGTTTATTGTTTAGGAAGCCTAGGACCATAATTATATAACTTACTAAGGGTTATTGAGACTATTTGCTCATAACATAGAGAGAAATCTAGGACATAATTTAGATGATTCGTATTTACACTCTGATCAAACATACATCAGAGTTTATAGTGCAAATTGTCCATCCCCACATGGCTCCCAAGCATGTGCCTGATAGGTTATTGGTATTGGAGTTCATGAGACAACTTGCTTCTATTGATGATGAATTTTCTTAAGTGTCTAAAGGAGCATTAATAAAGATTAGCTTGATGGATGGAGATTTCATTTTTGAAAATATACTGACATTAAATGTGCCTCAATTGTTATTTATTGTATATGCTTTTCCAACTATTGAATACAAGCCTTATGACTTAGGAAGTGTCATTGATAGTAAAAAGAAGATTTTTAGTAGGCCTAATGGAGATATCTACTATTCTGTCCCTTATAAAGAAATTATTAGAAACTAGCCCTATGATGTTGAGATTGGGGAAATAAGGTGGTATTGGAGACAATTTGAAATTAAAGAGGATGCAAGAAGAAGAGAACCTAGTAATACATAAGTCTTCTCCACATAGTAGACCCCATTGAGAGATCCGGGCCACCTTAAGGGATATTTAAGCTCATGAGGGACCTAAGGTTTGAAGACAAATATAGGGGTGGTGAGCAAAACCTCAAAACATAAATAAGCCATAATAAAGATCTTGTTCAAAATTACAAACTACATTCTTGATAATACACTTATGCAATATGAGGCCAATGAATATTGTTAGAAAGTTACATTGTGTTCAAACATGGAAAATAAATAAAATAAGATCGTCTGCACAATGCAAGTCTAGTACAATGGGATGATAGATATGATGATGGAAGGAATAAGGGCACCTGTGTTACACATAATACATATACTGGTAAAGTAATAGAATAGTAGCCAAGGTGTTTGACATTGTAGGTTGTTTTGTCGATATATGTTATTACTTGATCAATCATTTGTAGGCACATTTGTTGAGATTTAGTATTACAAATATTACATCTCATAATATTTTTTGCATTTAATCAAATATTTCGAATGCATTAGTATAACAATAAATATCACAATGGATAACTAATAATGAAATGATCTAAGCTTTAAAAATAGTTCTTTGTACCTAAATTTCCCCTAAAAAGATCTATGCACTGGTAGTGTTTTAATAAGAATATTCAATGATACAAGTCTTTATGTTATCAATAATAACAACAACTAGATGAATGAATTGTCATAGGATTCCAAATAGAAGATTGCCAATAAGATAACATGGAGTCTATGTAATTTTCAATCTTAGGCATTGCAATGTTATTTCCTCTCAATCCTTGTTCACCAGAAGGGATTTAATACCATTCTAAAACATTTTCAATCTTCACATTGCAATCCTACTCTAACAATGTCTAATTAGGTGAAACACAATGCTTCTAAGACAATAAATCATGCCCAATAATTTCTTAGTTTTAGCTTAGAGGAAGCTTTCATACAAATTGTTTGATGGAACTTTTGATATATCCTTTTTTGGATCAAAACAAACAAATCTGGAATTTATAACAAACCTTAACAAAATTTGTAGAATTCTAAAATTGACTAATCAACCATAAAATTAATTTTCAAATTAAGGGCCAACTTACATCACAGTAGAAAATCTTCCTTCTTTATTAAAAATCAAATTAGAAATAAGTTATAGACATGTTCACTTTTTGGCAACTTGAACAAAAGAACTAGGTTTCCCCTTTTTTCTCCTTATCTTATCCAATGGGAAACCAAAAGAGTCGACTAAGGGTCTCCAAACAAACTAAATTCTAGAAGGGACATTACAATCCTCTCTCAAAATTGCTTATCCTCAAGAAATTGCAAGTTGGGATGTTGCAAAATAGTTGTTCCTTCCCAAGTAGCATCCTCAATAGACAAGTCCTTCCAACAAATCAAACATCATGTGATGTTCCTACCCCTTAACTCCCTTTCCCAGATCTCCATGATATTTCCTGGAATCAAAATTAGCTTGACCTCATCATCCAATGGTGATAATTTTGTAGAAGGAGTGATGCGCTACCCTAGTGCCTTTTTGAGGCACAAAACATGAAACACATTGTCGATTTGGTTGTGCTTAGGCAATTCTTAATTCATATGCAACCTCCCCAACACTCCTTTTGAATTTTTTAGGGACCATAGAAGTGGGGTTTAAGTTTTACTACCCTACTATGCTTTAAGGAAGATAGTCTACAGGGATACAACCTCAAAAACACCATGTCTCCTACATTAAAAGTCCTCTCTAACAGGTGTTGGTCCACATATAACTTTTGTTATTTTTAGGCATGTTGGAGGTTATTCTTAAGCACTATAAGTATCTACTGACTCTAATGTACTAAATCTTTGGCACCAGGCACCCTACTATCTATCAACACCAAATCCACAAAATAAAGTGCATCATATCCATACAAAGCCTTAAAAGGTGACATACCAATAGACATGTGATATGACTTATTATAATAATGTTCACCCATCTACAACCACTTAATCTAGGATGATTGTTGCCTTAAAACATAGTTATGTAAGTATCCTTCAATCCATTTATTTACTATATTCATTTGCCCATCAATTTGTGAATGATAGATAGTGCTATGAGTCAATGTTATGCTCATCAAGTGGAATAACTCTTGCTAAAATTAGCTCAAAAACTTGTTGTCCCTGTTACTCATAATGTTTCTAGGCAACCCATGAAGTTTACAAACTTTTTTGAATAAAATATCAACCACTAAAGGTGCATTGTACTTGGTTGGAATAGCAAAAAAGTGAGCATATTTAGTGAGCCTTTCAACAACCAAAAACATATAATTCTTGCCTTGAACCATGGGAAGTCTTGTGATGAAATCCATGGAGACTTTCACATTTTTGGGTGGGAATGGGTAGGAGCTACAATAATCCAACTGGAAACTTTTGCTTAACCTTATTTATTTTGGCAAGTGAGGCACTCTTGGATGTATTGAAGGACCTCCATTTTGAGTCCCTTCAAAAATAATCTTCCCCTCACCTTTTTTTAAGTTTTAAAATACTTCAGATGTCTAGCCAAGGACACATCATGAACAACCCTCAATACTTTAGGTTCTATCATAGATTCAAGGACTAAAAAGATCATATTCTTGTATAAAATTAGACCATTCATTACCTTGTACCTCTCATATTCATTTTTACCCTCCATGATAATAGTAGTAAATTCATTCTTGGCATACTCAATTGTTATGCAATCTTTCTAATCTGCTATAATTTCAGTCATGGAACAAAAAATAGGCTTCCTAGATAATGCATCGATAACTACATTATTCTTCCCTTTGAAATACTCAATATCAAAGTCATAGGATTGAATTTTGCTTACCCATTTTTTTTGTCTATCACTCAAATCCATTTGGCTGAGAAAATATTTATGACCATTGTGATATGTTTTGACCACAAACTTAATACAAATCCAATATTGCTTGAATTTGGCTAAATCACGCATGATGGCCAACATTTCCTTGTTGTATATGGAGAACTTATGCTCCACCTCTTTGAGTTTCCATCTCTCAAATGATATAGGGTTCCCTTTTTGCATCAAAATAACCCTTATACCTTCACGTGAAGTGTCACATTCTAACACAAAAGGAATGGATAAATCTAGAACAACAAGTACCAGACACAAACACATCACCTCCTTGAGTTTATCAAATACTATTTGGGATATTTTATACCAACCAAAATCCCCCCTTTTAGTTAAATCCATCAACAAAACAACAATATGAGAAAATCCCTTGACAAACCATCTATAGTAGTTGCATAAACATAAAAACCCTCTCAAAAGTGACATAGAAGTAGAGGTGGCCAATCCAAGATTGCTTGGATCTTTTATTGATCAACATAGACCCCTTGGGAATTAATCACGTGTCCCAAATACAAAATTTTAGACATTCAAAATTCATAATTGGACTCTTTGGCAAAGAGTGTTTATTGCTCCGAAATTCATAGCACTGTGTCCAAGTGTTAAAGGTGCTCCTCCAATGTTTTGCTATATAATAGGATGTCATCAAAGAAGACCAACACAAACTTCTTGTTAGCCAAAATTTGGCCATCATGAATGGGAGTCATTTAAAACTTTGGTGTACATGACCTTAATTTTGTTGATAGGAATTATGAAGTGTTGCTTTGGTCATTAATGATATAGGATGCTAGGTAGTTTATCTTCCTTGGTAATTTACAAGGTCATTTAGGATGGTTTGGTTGGTAGTAGATTAAAGTCACTTGGTCTTATCATTAAAAATTCATTCTTTGTAATCCTTCATTATGTGTTTATCATTATTTAAGGTAAGTTTGACAAAGTTAAGGCTAAATGGAAATCAAGTCCATGAATAAGTTTGCTCAAGGTGACCAGGTGGTAAACCTCCAAAGAACAAATATGGTCCAAGATGATCAAATTAGTCAAAGAAGTAAAACTAGTAAGTTGATCACATTATTTTTAATCACTTTGGAGATTTTAAGGTAATTTTGACAAGATTAAGGTATTTTATTACTTTAGTTTTATTTTGCATTCCAATATTGAGATGACACTTACTAGCATATAGCAAATGTGAAGGTTTGTTTCTTGGATAGAAGTCATTTTTAAGTCACCTAACATCAAATGATGACATCATGATTGTATGTGTCTATACACCTTCCCCAAGGTCTTATAAAATTGATGTCTAATGTTGAAAGTATTTTTTAATTGTTATTGATCATTTCTAATAGCCAAATAAGGAAGTTATTGTAAGAGTTGTAGGAAAAAAGAGGTGGGAAACATTTTGAAACACTCCTCCATCTCCGTACAAGTTAGGGGAAGCTGAAGAGTCACTTAGCTCACCATCTCTAGCAGTTCCAAAGAGAAAAATAGTCAGATTCATGAAGAAAGCAAGTAATTGGAAGTCTTTTGCAAGTATTTTTTATTGAATGACAACATTAAATATATTTCAAGAGTCCCCATGGTCTTCTCAAACCTAAATACATACAAAAAGGGAAGTTACAAAGCTAAAAAATGCAAAAACCCACTCTATTTCTCCATCAGGTTTCTTAGTAGCTCAAAATAGTCAATCAATTTTCACTTAGCATTATGAGGGGACCCTAATTCTCTTCCATTTTGTGGCATTTTTTGGCTAGTTAAGCTTCTTAACTTTATGAACAATCGTTAAGAAGTTAAAGAGCATAAAAAAGACTTAAAACCCCACTTGGATTAGCTTTCCTCAAGTGCAGAGTTACGAATTCAGATGAATGGATGAAAATTATTAGGGATGATCTCTTGATCACTTCTCTACCTTTGAAATATCATGTTCTTTCATGTATCTTCATGTTCATGTTTGGCATAGGGTTAAATAGCCTTGTTTTGCTAGTTGGCTCAAGACAGTCAAATTGCGGGATATGTGAGGTGTTTTGAATGCATTATTGTGTTTAAACAAGATTCTCAATAGTTTATATAATCCCTTTAAGACCTATACAACATATATAAGTACCATTATAATCATGACCTTCAAGAAAGATGGAGATTCTTGCATGCACATGTAGACTATGTGAGTTTACAAACATGAGTAGGAGAGATATTGTCAAACAGAGTTTCGTTCTCATCATCTATAATTATTGAATGGAAACTATCATATTCAGACAATCTTGAATACCATCCTCGTAGGTGATAAGCTTTAGAGACCAATTTTCAAGAGTTCTTCTTCTTTAGGCCTAATCCAATGGAAATTTATGAACCTACAAGTCCGTAGACATGTAGGTAACCTTTGGTGTCAAAACGCTTGTTCATGAGAATTTACATGTTACCTAGAAAACATGAGTGTATTTCCATTCCTTTCATTAGTCTCCAAAATCTTGATGATTCACCTCTTCAGATCCATGGTGAGTAAAATGAGTCTCAAGATAATATCAAGCAATGTTTTTACTTAAAGTCATGCCTCTACAAGAAAATGACACCCATAACACTTGATTGGTCTTAAAACTCATTTTACCAAAATTTTCCAAGGTGGTTCAATTAACTTGTTTGGCCTATGTAAACTTATCTCTCAATTCACCTTGTATTCAAAGGTACTATATGAGCAAGGAGGATTGTGTAACTCAAGGTGATTGTGTAAGCTAAGAAGAAGATAACAAGGGTTTCAAAAGTTGATCCATGTGATATAGACACAATAAAATGTAGATAGGCTCCTCAAAATAATGATCCTTCTCTACATAGACTCCCATCATTAGTTTATTGAACCCAATAGAGGACCAAATAGGGAGAATCAATATTTTGCCCAAATGGCCACCTATAAGTGTGCAACAGGCAGTGGGGTCAAAAATCATGATTAGTGATGGATGCTTGAAGGTTTAGGAGGATGAATGAAGTCAAGATAAAAATGTGACTGAGATTTTGGAGAATCCAAAATGCATCAAATAGGTTGATTTTAGCCTATGGAGTTCAATTTTGGCAAACCTATAGTTAGGTAGACCTAAAACAAACACCTACATACTTGTCATGAAAAAATGGAGAAAAATGAGATATGTATGAAAATAAATAAGGTTTAAAAGGTATGAATAGGGTAAATAGGATCATTAATATTATATTAACATCATTCAAAAAACATCAAATTTTTTAATGAAAAGGATGACACTCATATTTGTAGTCAGATAGACCTGGTTAACACTTATAGGCAGGTTTTAGGTGAGTTGATGAAAGGGTGTTGACCATTGCTTGAAACATGATGTAAATGGGAATGAAATAGGTATATTAATTTCAATCCTAAATACTTTTAGGTTTACCATTGAATTTCAAAGTGATTGAAAACCGTGAAATGCTCAAGAAGGCTATTTAGGCCTAAAAGGCCTAAATGAGCATACACAGGCATGTGTGTGTGAAACATGAATAAAATTGCATATTTTGAGTGTTTGGTCAAATTAAGAGTCAAAATGGATGATTTATAGGTTATATGACAACTTAATGAATATTGGAACCATTGAGAAAGAAGGAAAGTGTGAGAAAAGGCCTATTAGGGTCAATTGAATGGGATTGTGTATAGAACCTTGCATAAGGATTAAGGTAAATTTCAATGGTTTGAAAGGGAAATTCACTGATGGAAATATGGGGACACATCATGGAATATTTCATATACCCTAAAATGAAGTTTCAAAGCTAAACCAAATGTTTTGAATCATTTTCTTGCCAAATCACCTTCTTCGACTACACAATCATGTTGTTATGGCTAAGAAAGTCAACTTTTAGTACATGTGAAATCAAATGAAGAGATGGATGGGATCCTAATATTATCATGGAATAATTAGGGGGTTTTATAATAAATACTCTTGGCATATTTTTTTGGGTTAGGTCCCTCAACTCTATGAATCATCCTTAAGACTCCAAGTGCTCTTAAACCTTGCTTAAACCCCTGAATGTGACTTGATGGAAGAAACAAGAATTTAAATCACTTAAAATGGATTGGAGAGACATATAAATAATTTGGATGAGCTTCATACTTCTCTTATACATATGAATAAGCATAATTTTTGAATGTGTGTACTGTTGTTGTATCGAAAAGGTCCTAAAAAGCTTCCTTTTATGTGTGTGTGCAAGGTTTTGAACTAGACAAAGCTTCGTAATAATTTAAGGAAGGTTTTTGAGGAAATATATAAGTTTTATCATCATGATTAGATCATTCAAGAATATTTTGGAGTCATAATTTAAGTTTAAAGTTGATAACTAAGCTTCAATGATGATATGTGACTCATCTCGCATCAAAAGAGTAAGGTGCAGACATGTTGCAAGGACTTGAGGCTTAAAGGACTTTTAAAAAATCTTAGTGATCATTTAGTGTTATATATGTAAGGTCTTGAAAGTCATTAAATATGGATAAAAACTATTCTCAACCCTCAAATTCATTTGAAGCTTTAAGACATGAATGTCTCTTGCTATCCCTTGCTAAACAAGCGTGAGTACTACAGTTGCAAGGTGATTCGCACTATTTGAAAAGAGGTTCTATGACCTGATACAAGACCTACAAGAAATAACACATTATGATGGAGGTCTCTAAAACATAAAAGTATGGCTTACTTGCAAAATCAATCTTTGGTAGCAAGAGAGATTGTGAACATGAGTCATGGAGTTCAAATACAAGTTTCATGCGATGAAGAAGCATTGCAAAGAGATAGTGGGCATAAAAGCTTCCCAATCATGCCAAATGTAAATAAGGTGACTTTTAACTACTATGAAGAGGCAGATTTGTAACTCTTTGAGAATGAGTTATGATCAATAAAACATCTAAATTTCCAAGAAGACCTCCTACGCCACCCTTGTGAAGAGATACTTGAACACATGTCCTAGAAGGCCAAGTAAGAAGATGAAAACACATATTCTGCAAGCTTGGTGTCATTATTTCTCTATTTTTTAACTAATTTTATCATGATGGGCATCTCATGAGTTTCTATTCTTGTCCTACTCTTATCTCTTTTTCCAATTCATATATAAATGAAGCCTTGAGAGGCATTGGATGTATGTTCAAGTTGGTTATGGTGAAGCCCTGCTAATTTTAAGACTTGTAATTGATTTGAAAGTATTTCAAGCTGAGTTATATCATTTTCATCTTACATACAGTGATCTTGAGTGAGTTTTTGATGAATGTTTTGTGGTAGTGAGATTACTTCCATGCATTTGTCCTTCTTCTTCATGCCTCTATGTAAGTTAGTTTCTTTTCCATAGGTCATATGATATGTAATACATGGTTTATTGAGTTTAAGTGTCAAAAAATTAGTAGTTTATACTCTTAGGCCTCTTGATTGATCACATTAATTATTTCAACAACCATAGTCTTCATATAGAAACACTAGTGTGGTAAGAGTTGTTTGAAATTGTGAAAAACAAATTGTAACTTGTCTTTTCACAGTGCAAATAATACAAAGTTGAAGAATCTAGATTTGGTGCATCACCTCCATGTTTGCTTACTATTTTTAGTTCATTTTTGTCCCTTTTCCTTTGCAATTTTTATAGGTTTGTTAGAAGTTTTGGGTGAAGCATCGAGGGAGCTAGCCCAAACTAGAGGTCCAATCCACTTAGTAGGTCAACCATAACCTAGGATTGTTTTCATGCTATCATTTAGTTAGGAAGGCTTGAAAAACCTTCCTAGGGGTGAAAATTAGATAGACAATAGTTATAGCATGCCTGGTGGGATTGAATTTGAACAAAGTTATCTAAGATTAATGTTGGTCTTGGTAAATTTTCAATTGTATTAGCCTCCTTCATGCAACATTTACCGAATCTAGCAAGTTCTTAACTCTTGGTTGCAGACTAGCAAGTTATTTTTCATTCCAAAGGTGACAACAAGATCAAAGGCTAAAGGTATTCCTATTGAATTTGTTTAATTACCTTTATTTTTATTCAAAAGAAAGAGATTTCTCCATACTCTTCCTTATACCAAGATACCTAGAAGAAAGCTTCATTTACCATATATTCCAAGCTCTCCCAAGGTTAAAAACATGGCTATAAATCTACCTTTTGTGCCCTTAAAGGATGGTTCTCCCCTAAACCTTACACAATATTGTGAAATCCCTATGGTAGCCCTCAAGAGTGTCCCATACTTTAGTGAAGAGAGAACTATTACACCCATTGAGCATATAAAAGATATGGCTAACTTTTGCAATATCCACAATGTCACCCAAGATAATGTAGCCATTAAGTTGTTGGAAATCTATTTATAAGCCAAAACATTGGATTGGTATAGGATTTTGGCCCCTAATTCAATTAACTCATGGGATGAATTGGGAGATAGATTCAGTAAGATGTTTGAAGACAAGAGTGACCATGTATAACTAGATGAGTAGTTGACTACTATCAAGAGAGCCCCACAATAATTCATGAAAGACTTCAATTATAGGTTCCAAAAGACATGGGACAGGATCCCAATTCTTGTGAGACCCACTCCTAATTATGCATTCCTCTACTATCTCAAAGCATTGAATAGTGATATAGTTGTTATGATACAATCTATGGGAGGAGAGACCTTACCAAAAGCCTGTGACCTTAGCATCAAAGATGAAAATAATCTCATACAGGTTAAAGATATATCCCTAAGGCATCTCATGCCATTATTTCCTAATATACAATCTCCTACTCCCACTCTTGTTCCCATTCCTACATTGACTGATGACAAGTTGGTTGTTCCTAGTCAACCAAGCAAATCAAATGATGTTGAAGGACTGCTTAAGACCCTTAAAAATAAGGTTGTAACATTGGAACAAAGATAAAAAAATAAATTTCATAAATCTTATCAAGCTTCATACCAATCTAATCAGTCATATCAACCCAATAGGCCACCTTTCCAAGGTAATTCTCAAGGGTAAGGGCAAATTATCAATGTGAGACCATATAGTATCTACAATCCTAATGTTTCCTCCACTTCTAGAGCCTTTGAACCTACTCAAAACAACTTGGTTCAAGAGCATGACTGGTCTTCTCAGTGGGATCAACCCTTAATCAATCCCCTAGTCAAAATGAAGTGTTTACTTAAGCTTGTATGGCATAAAATGGAACCATTCCATCTATGACATACGCTAAAGTTTCAAATCGGGTTATGACAAATGGAGAAAAAGTTAAATCCAATGCTACATTGGTTAATTGTAAAGAGGGAGAGTGTTATGTAATCGATCAATTGGGAGGTACAAGTAAAGCTAGTGATACTCCTATTATAACAAATACAAGGTCTAAAAGGAGGGAAATTGATGATGCTCAAGAGATGGGTAAAAGTGTAGCCACCATGCCATGTTAATGCAGCTCACAAATCTCAATAAACTTAGATAAATCATAATGTGAAGGGTAATATCATTCCCCAAACTATGTAACCCCAAAATAGTATGACAACTTCTAGATGGCAACCAAGAGTTAGTAGCTCTTATATCAATATCATAGACCAAATGAATAAGGTGAATGTAACCATTCCTATGTGGGATACATTATATCTTCCTATCCAAAGAGAGATGTTTCAAGAGGAATCATCAAAGCTTAGCCTGAAAAATACATCAACTAAAAGAGAAGATGCAATTTTCATAAATAATCCTACACCTACTAGTGGATAACCAAGCAAAGATGGTAAGCCACCTCTTTTTTATGTTTCAATGATCATTAGGGATTGCTTAGTACACAATTGTATGATAGATAGTAGGGCACGTAGCTCGGTGATGCCCGAACAAATAACTAATAAGTTAGGCTTAAAGTATGAGCCTAATGCTAGAGGTGTATTGCAACTAGATGGTTCAGTTACTATGACTATGGGTGTAATCAGAGGCTTGAAACTTACTCATCATGCTTGTCCTAATTTCTCTATTATTTAATATGTGGTTGTAGTGGATTTGCCACCATACTTTGCTCTTTACTTGTCAAGATATTTCACTACCAAGATTGGAGGCTACTTATCATCTAATTGGTCATTTATAACTTTTAAAACTAGATATGGCACCAAGGTTACCATCAAATCCAAACTTGTGTCTAATTTTCATTTGGATACATATAAGCCAAACATTTCTAATGTCAATTTCACTATCATTGATGAGGAAGATCATCTCAATAATTGAGAACCAATTGTTCCTCTTGAAGAAATTTTAGATATCTTCCTTGATGAGTGGAGGGTATAAAATGATGAATATGATCCATATAGAGGTGTTGAAGAGGCTGGTATTGGTGTCTATTGTTTACATGAATAAGGTACATCCATACCCTCTCTTTAAGCTAAGTGATGATAATGATGGATTATGGAAATTATTCTCTAATAGCTCAAGAAGCAAGAATGGAGTAGGGGCAGGTATTATTCTGGTCTCTCCATCAAATGAAAGGTATTATTATATAATTAGATTTTATTTTGGTTGTACTTGTAATGCACCTAAATATGAGGATATTATATATGGGCTTAAATGGGCAAGAAAGAAAGGAGTAAAGCAAATACAAGTTTTTTGAGATAGTGAACTAGTTGTCCACCAAGTAAAAGGTAAGAGTGCTACCAAAAACATATTGTTAAAGTTATACAATCATAGATTATGGGACCTTATTGAATATTTTGAGGCCTTTAACATCCAGTCAGTTCTAAGGGAAGATTATTAACATGATTATAGGTTAGCTTTAGTTGGATCTCAATTTTACATCCCCAATGATGTCAAGAACTCAAAAACTCAGCCACATATAATGGTGGTAGTAAGGCCATCAATACCGGATAATGATGTTAATTGGAAATTGTTTGAGTGTGATAAAAAATAACATGTTTTCTACAACAAAAATCTGAGTTTTCTTACAAAAACTAGGCCAAATCGCAACACCAACATGGAGACCAAATTGTATAATTAAGGTCTAATAAGCTTCTCAAAGGGTTGGTTATTCTTGAGAACATATTCAATGAAAGTGATCAAATAAGAAGGGATAAAGTAAGCACGTCTACTAAAGAGGAACATCATGAGAAGGTGTCCATCTTTAAAGACAACATCCTTAAGCTTGTAAAGGTATGCACTTCAGTAGGGAGAGATGCATTTGTTGAGTTATGTAGATAATTTTCTAATGTCTTTGTTTGGGAATATAATGATCTTAAGGGTTTTGATCCCACATTATCCCAACACACTATAGAACTTGATATAAATGCTAAGCCTATAAGGCAAAGACAAATCCCCAACAATCATAAAGTTGAGATGCTAATGAGAAAATAACTGACCAAGTTGATAAAATCAAGAATCATTTTCCCTATCAAACACTCTTCATGGGTTGTCAGCCTAGTTCTTGTGAGAAAAAAGAGCAGAGAGATAATATTATGTGTAGATTTTAGAGAATTGAATAGGGTGTCATTGAAGGTTCACTATCCCTTACCTTCTATGGAGAAAATCCTTTAAGTGGTTGTAGGTTCTTGATGTTTCTCTCTCTTGGATGGTTATTCAGGTTAAAACCGAGTCTTGTTGAAAGAAGAAGATCAATATAAGACAACATTCACTAATAAATGGGGCACATATGCCTATAAGAGAATGCCATTTGGGATATATAATGTAGGGAATATGTTTCATAGAGCCATGGATATGGCTTTCCAAGGTTTGATAAATCGAATGGTGATAATTTATCTTGATGACATAACAATTTTATCTAAGAATGCTAGTGATAGTCTAGCTCAGATTATATTTATTTTTTGAAAGGTGCAAGAAATATGGAATCTCTCTAAAACTCAAGAAATGTGTTTTTTCAGTTTATGAGGGTAAGTTATTAGGCTATATTACCTCCAAGGATGGGCTTGCTAAAGATATTGAAAGGATGAGTTTCATATTGGCTTTCTCTTTGGCCAAGCATAAGAAGGGTTTGAAAATTTTTTTTAGAAAAATTAACCTTGTGAGAAGGTTTATACCTAGTTTTGTTAATATTGTGAAGCCTATTACAACTATGTTGAAAAGCACCAAGCCTTTGTTTGGATTAAATAAGGGAAAACCATTTTTTTTTCCATTAAACAAGTCATTGCATAAGCACCAACATTGATTAGCCTTTATTTCTCTAAGGATTTTTTCTTACATGCCTTTGATAACCTTGACACCTTTTCTTCCATGTTAATGCAATAGAATAATGAAGGTCTTAAGCAGCCCATTGCCTTCTTTAGTCAAGGGATACGATAGTATGAATAAAGATACACCTCCATTGAGAAGCAAGTGTTGTAAATCATAAAGAGCCTCAATAAGTTTAGGCATATGGTGCTTAATAACAAGATTCATGTCATGGTGACCCACCCAAGCATAAGGGACTTCTTTTTGAATAAGGATATGAATTCAAAGAGGGCTGGATAGACAACCAAAGTCATGGAATATGAAGTGGAGATTAAGGCCACTAAATTGGTAAGAGGAAGAGGGTTATGTGAACACTTGAAAGTAGACATTCAAGAGGAAAAATAGGTTGTTTTGGCACTACAAAATGATCCTATTATAGTTGTACCTTCATTCTCTCCAAGTTGGAATAAGATACAATAATATTCCCTTAAATGGGTGAGTGTCCTATAAGTTTGGATAGAGCAACGAAAAGATACTTTAGATTGCAATCTATACCTTATGTTCTTGTGGATGGAGTTCTTTTTAGGAGAGATATTAATGGTATGTTACTAATATGCATTGAAACTTATCATATAGATAAGCTATTAGAATAATTCCATGATGGACTAGTTGGAGGCCACTTTTCACCTAAGACAACAACAATAAAAGTAATGAGGGCTGGGTGCTATTGGCTTGGTTTATTTAAGAACTGCTATGCATGGGTTAAGAGGTGTCTAAAGTGTGCAATTTTTATAGGTAAACAAAGGATTGCATCCCTTCCTCTCAATCCTATTCAAATAGACCAACCATTCATGCAATAGGGTCTTGATTTCATTGGCATGATAAATCCACATTCAAGTGCTTGTCATAAATAGGTGCTTACAACCATTGATTATTTCACAAGGTGGGTGGAAGCCATAACTCTCAAGGAGGCCAGTGAAAACTCAATTTTTAACTTATATGAAGGCCTAGTGAACAAATTTGGAGTGCCTTCAACAATAATTTATGATAATGCTTTAACATTTGGTGGTGCAAGAATAATTGAGTGGGCCCTTATGCATGGTATTTATCTAAGTTCTTCTAATTCCACCTTAAGGGAATGGGCTAGATGAATCCATTAATAACTACTTGATAAAAATTATTTATAGAATAATAGAGGACAATGAAAGAGCTTGACACACTAAGTTGAAGATAACTCTATGGGCTGATAGGATCACTCCTAAGAAAGTTATTGGAAACTCACCTGACATTCTTGTATGTGGGAGAGAAGCCAATCTACATTTCTCTTAAACTAGTAGCCCTTGAACTAGCTCATTAACTTCAAATGATGGAGAGTGATCCTATGGAGACAAGATTGATTGAATTGATGGCCTTAGATGAGATAAGAAATCATGCTATGCATACCATGGAGTATCACCAATCCCAAGTAAATAATACTAGAGGGTTATTCTAAGAACATACCAAGTGGTATATCTTATTTGTAAATGTGATGAAGATAGGGCCAAACCTAGTAAGCATGCCAAGTTTGACACATTGTGGAGTGGGCCCTATGTTGTCATTGGTTGCAGAGAACACAATGCTTTTCAACTTGTAAAGCTTGATGGAGAAGAGTTGAGTATCCAAATCAATGGGATACATTTGAAACCATGCTATTGATGTTATATTTCTAATTTTGTAAATAGTAGAGTAGGTCTTTTCTTTCTTTAAGCGCTTAGTGCACATGTTGTTTGTTTACTTTTGGTTGTTGTCCTACCAAAGTATTAAAATTTTTAGTATAATGATTTTTTCATTCTTTGAGAAGACATAATTGTGCCTATGTCTTGAAACACCTATTCAAATAGGGGGAAAATGTAGACACTCCTTTTCATGCACATTCATGTCTAAACAAACTTCAAGTTGGTTCCTACCAAACTATGCAAATTAAGCCTAAGAATCACTCAACATCCCAAATTCATCCACAAATTTGATGTAATGCATATAATTACATCAAATCATCCCTATTTATGGTATTACCCTATCTACAATGATAACCTCTCACAGATTCATCCATAGTCAAGTTTTGACCTGATAAATTGATATTTTAGACCAATTAAGTGGGGCACTTGATCAAATTCTTGAAATGACCAAAATCCTAAACATAATTAATTAAACAAATCAAATCAAATTAAAGGCTTAGTTAAATAATCCATGTTTAATTAGCGAGTTTATAATTTATAAAAATGAAAATTCAACAAATATCAAAGGGAAATGAGGTCATGATGACATCATCATCTTCAAAGTTAAGAATTGTAAAATATCAACATAAATGCCTTATAAATTAGAAATGTTGAGCCATACATCCATAAATGCATAATTAAGGACATTATTTATTTCATTTGGACTACCAAGTCTAACCCAAGGTTATCCTAAACCTATTCACACTTAGGTTAGGGTTAATTTTAAACCTATAAATACAAGGTCTCATAGTCACTTCCAACAAGCTCTTTTGTCTAAAGTTATTATGTATAATTTATAAGCAAAGCTTCATAGGCAAATACATGTCGAGACCAAAACCATAGTGGACAAAGGGGAGGTGTTGCCCGCAAGGCAAGAGTGCTAATAGAGACTCCATTTGGACAAGAGTTGAGCAATCCAACTACCATTTCAACAAGTGATTTGGAGTTGCAAGGAAGGTGAAAGGGATTTGTCTTTCATTCTTCTAGTTGTGTTATGTTTTATCTTGCTATTATCAAGTTCCCCCTAGTATCTAGGCTTGGGAATGATTTGTCTTAAACTTGTTGTATTTAATGTTTGATTCTACTAATAAGTGACTAACGCATCTTTTCCTTTGGATTCCTCTTGCATTCAATAAGCTTTAAAGGGTAGCTTCATAGTTATACCAGTCTATTGAAAACATGAAAAGTGTTGTAGATTGGTGCATTGCTTAATTAAAAGCTTTAAAACAGTGGATAAGGGGTGAAAATAGGTAATTGACACTTCAAGCGATAAATTCAAGTATTTATTTTGGACCAGATTCTTAATTTTAACATAAGCAAATCCACTAGTTCCAAACTTTGACACACTTTCTACGACTTTGTCTTGGGATGAGACAACTCTTTAAGTCTGGGAAATTATGGGTAGTAAACTTTTAAGTATAAAATTATGGAGTATGTTTGAGTGACAAGTTTGTGATTTGTAGTATTTTGTATAATGTATATAATTTTGTAGGTTTTTGACACATTATTGCATATCAAAATTTTGTAAGAAGATGAAAAGACCTCTTCGGACATAAATGAAAGGTTAGGAGTTTAAAGTGATAGAGCAGTCTTGAAGATTCATAAATATTGTAAAGTTGAAAGGAATAGAGTTCCAATTGTGAGTTAATAGATATCATTTTATGGTTTTGTTGAAAGGTTTATGTGTATTTTTCTCTATGCATTACTTCATTTTTTCTATTCAAATCTATGTGATTGATATAGAAGAGCATGATTGTTCTGTTCTAATAACATCTGTTTACATGAATGTTCAATAAAAATGAATGAAAATAATTATTTTGATTTCCATATCTCAGTCTATCTATATCTATAATTAAACTTGCACTTTAAATATATAACATGTTTTGATTGGATTTTTGAGGAACTTATGTTAAAAGGTGTAGACATCAAGGTTACCAAACAATGTAAAGTCAAGTTTGGTATTAGTGCACATTACATTGATGAATTTATATTTTATGTTGATCCTCTTGATGTGTGTTATGTAGTGTTTGGAATAATGAACTTATATATCTAATATGTTATCTTCATGGATAGAGACAACCAATACCATTTAGTGAAGGATGGAAAGAGCTACATCATTTTAGTCTACTAAGGTGATTATAAAATCTCCTTGGTAAGTGCCTTTGAAGCTAGTAAGCTTATTAATGCTTGTGGGAAATTTACTTTTCTTTTTTTTAAGAGATATTCAAGATGAAGAAGTGGTTACACATAATATTTTTGGTAGCATGTTTACTAAAAAATAGAAGAAGCATATGTGCAAATTAGGGGAATAGTTTAAGAATATTCTCCATGAGCCTACGAGGTTTCCATTTATTAGGCCTATTGAGCATAAATTTTATTTGCTACTTAAGATTCCTTTTCCAAATCTCAAGTTATATAGGTAATCTTGATGTATTCTAATGAGGTAAAACAACAATTATGGTCTTTGAGTAATTAAGGAGTAATTTATCCTAATACTTCTCCATTCGGTTCTCCTATTATTTTGGTAACCAATAACAATGGTTCATGGATGATCTATGTTTATTATAGATCACTTAACAAGATAAAAATATAAAATATGTACCCTCTTCCATGGATTGATTATTTTCTTGATCAAATTAAACATGCCAAGTATTTCACTGCGCTTGATTTGAAATTTTGGTATCACCAAGTGCAATTGAAGAAAGAGGAAATTTGTAAACCACTATTCAAAATAAGCCAAGGATTATATGAGTGTTTTGATCTATCTTTTAGGATATGCAATGTAGTTTATACCTTCATGTGGTTGATGATTAAGGTAATGAGGTCATTTATTGATTCCTTTGTAATTATATATTTGAATGATATTATTTTTTTAATACATTTTTAATACAAACTTGTAATGAACATATTAATCTTCTTAAACAAGTTTTGAAGGAGAAAAATTTAGTGTTGAATGAATATCCATATATTTATAGATCACTTAACATTCCAATTATTTAATTTCTTCCTCACATTAAACATAAACACCTTAAAGCAAATGCTAGAGGGATAGAAACATTGAATGTTATATTACTAAATATAATTAAATATAAAGTTAATATCCCTAATTGTAGTTTATCAATTATCCATAAAAAGAGTTAAGATGACTAAGAGAGAACCCATTAGCAAACATCAACAACCCCAAATTTGAACATCTTTCCTAACCTTATAAGGTAGCAAGCTTGAAAAATAAAATCATGATTTCAAAACCATTAACTAACTCAAACGAGATAAATAATGAAATTAGTAGATAAACACTCTTAAAAACACAATGGGAAAATTAAATGTCAGTTGTGTCTCCACAAATGTTTGAAATCATACTTACCAAATAAAATTGAGAGATTTTACTTTGAATGTAGCCACATATCAGAAGTTTATAAAATTACCTTGATTAACCAAGTTTGATGAAATGAGATATTAAGAATTTATATTTATAAACACCTAAATTATATTTAGTATCAAAGTGCACCTAAAATCTATTAATAATTCTTCTTAATATAATTCATGACATCTCCCTTCAAATTCAAACAATTGAATAAATCAAATTAATCAATTGTGTACACTTTAAATATTTATTTAAATATAAAATACAGATTTTACACCTCACCCAACATCTTACACCTTATTCTCCTTTAGATGTTAACTCATCCCAACCAAACTCACAACTCTCTCAACCTCCTTTGAGTCATCCCCTAAGTTGTCAAAAAGTTTGATTCATTCCTAATGACTTAGTCAAGCATTCCCATATTTCTCTCAACCATTTGAAATGGTCATAATCCTCATGGATGAGGACTCATTAGCCACTGTTGATTATTTAAATTATTTAATAAATTAAAATAATCATCCACCATTAGATCTTCCTCCATAAAACTATAAACAAGCGTAAAAATCATCATTTTCATCCATCATGACTTATGCTAACGAAGTTATATTTAATTTACAAATGAATCCAAGTGAATCAAAGAAAATCAAAGCATCCAAAAACTCCTTTTGCACCAAAACACTGCCCATTCTCATTCATTGGAAAAATGAACAACCACATTATTGAAGAGTAAATCAAGTTTACATCACAATAGAGGAAACTTGTATATTTAGGGTATAAGTTTGTGTTTAATATTTTATTTATTTATTTATTTCTCTATCTTAGGTTGAATTTAGCTTAGATTAAGATTGCATAATTATTTGATTTTTTAACATTTTTATATTTAGTTCATACATTTTGGCATGCTCGATGGGACCTTCACTCATCTTTTTATCATACGTTCATCATAATTGCACTTGAAAAGAATTTTTAATTTGTATTTGTATATGTGTTTAATCTTGTCTTTGTGAATGTTGGTATAATCTAGAAGTCGCTATTCGACATTTTTTACTTGATTGTGTATGCTCACTTCATAACTGCAAATTTGGAAACATTAGTTGCAAAATTGTACCCTACAACAATGAAATCATTTTTTGACCCATTTTTAGTCTCTTTTTCCTAATTTTATTTGCATCATTAGCTTTCTATCCACCTTTTATTTTTGTCTGTATTTTTAGTTTTTTCTAATTCTCTGTCATAGAAAATTAGTGAAATCGATAAAATTTTCAACGAAATCATTATTTCTAATTATGAATTCATCTTATTTGACTGTGAAATTGTTATTATGAGTAATGGAATCGTCTTATAACCACAAATTTGTCCCTTTATGTTTCTACATTTTTTGTTTCTATGTTTACAGGTATAAAAATTGAAATTGTTTATAGTTATGAAATTATCCTTTTGAGTAGCGAAATTGTCATTGTGCTTAGCGAAATCATTTTTTATCAGTGAAATCATCCTTGTAGGCTACGAAATCATAGTTTTTACTAGAAAAATCATTTTTGTAGCTACGAAATTGTTATACAGGCAATCAAAATTATTTTATAAGTGTGAATTTGTTTATTCTATATTTTTTGGTATTCTTTTTTTATCTTTCTACGTAACTATGAATTTGTCACAAAAAGCAATTTTTGTGTTATTTTTGTGGTTTTTCTTTATTTCATTACAGGTTTCCTTGTACCAAGCCTAAACAAAATATTCTAACCATTTATTTATAGAATGCTTGTCAAAGATAATCAGCAAAAAGGGTAAACAAAAAATCAATTTCCTTTACTAACACTTTTAATTTCATTTTTAAAGTTTTTGGTAATTACATCACATTTCCTTTCAAGTTATTTGTTTGTAATTTGTGGAAATTATATATGTTATTCCCTTGGCATCACATTGGTGATGATATTTGGGAATAAAAAATAGTTACATCATTTTTTATGTTACTTAAGTAGTGCCCATGTATGCTTTTTCCTTGGTTTCACATAAGTGACGATACTTAAAAATAAAAAATAGACACTTTTTATTTTTTTTCTAGGAGCTCTATTGACAGTGGATTTCACTACCACACAATAGTCTAAACTCCATTTACTGATGGGGTATATAAATCAAGATCCAACTATTTCAATTACCTAAGTGGTTGTGTGTCTAAGCACACCGTGACATGAGGGGCTTTCATACCCATGGTTTCAATAGTTGGCTTGAAATATGATATCATTGATTGTCAATACCCTAAGACCCCTATGGTTGTGTTGGACTCTTTGGGACAAGACCCAATAGTGTGTGTCTACTTTATCTATTTCTTCTATGGTTATTCCCTCTTAGATAATATTGTTTAAACTTTAAGCCTATGAAAGCCTCTTTTACTGTTTGGCTTTGGTGCATCGATTAATAATTAGTGCCAAGAAGCTACCTTCCACACACCCTCAAATAGATTTAGTAGGCCATGGAAATGACATGATCCTCCATGGTCAGTGCCTTAAAATTTTAAGCCATAGCTGAGAGTATGGACAAGTGTGTGAAAGGCCCATAAATTATTCATGACCATTATCTTAATTTTTCACATTTTATGTGCAATTGCTTGACTATTTAGAATATAAATTTGTTTGTTGTTTCCTTGTGTTTACCACGTACTTCAAAAATCCTTGTTTGTAAACACTTTTTTTGAGTTTAAATACTATCCTAAAAATCATAACTTTCTCTTTAAAAACTCAAAAATGTTTAGTTAGCAATCAAACTTTTAATCACTTTGGTATTTTGCTTTACTAGAGTCTAATTTAAAGTCTTTTTTGTTTATCGAGTTAAATATTTCCTTAGTAACGTCAACCATTGATAAGAAGAATGGATATGTGGAACAATCCCTTGATCAATTAAATCACAAATACAAATAATCATTTGTCTTGATCTAGGGTTCTATCCAACCAATTTTGATTCAAACACATATCTGAATCAACATCAAATCAATCATCCAACAAATTCAACTATGAGTTTAAATATGTATTCATCCTCATTCGTCAATCAATCAAGTCCAAAACTTGAATAGTTATTCAAGTTTACCAACTCAACCCATCCAACTTAAACATTAATCAATCAATTTCAAACTTGAATACTCATTCATGTTGACCCATCAACCAACATCCATAATTTTACTTTAGGAACAACATCAAATCAATTTTTGGGTTTTGATAGTCAAAATTCTTTGAATTATTTTACAAGTTCTACACCACCCATGTATCAAAATTCATCAATCATAAATCAAAATACGTTCATAGATCCATCTAGTTCCAACCTTAGCATTAATCTAAATCAAACCTTTGGTTTACCTTCATCATCACTTTCAAATATTTACTTGAACCAAAACCCATCCACAAATCAAACTCTAATTCAATCAAATCTAAATATCTTCCATCCAAATCAATATTTCAACTCCTACACCCATAAAATCTAACCTTTCCACATTCATAAAAATCAATCATTTGATTTTACATACAAATCATTCCCAAACTTGAACCAAATTACATCAAATCCACATCTATTCATTATCCTAACAAAGTCAAATCTGATTAACTTCACAAATCCAAATCACCCTTTTAACATACATCCATCAAAATCAAATCCAATTTTTTTCAAAAATCCATTTACCTTTAAAAATCCACAAAATCCAAATACTTTCATCTTCAACACAGATCATATAAATCCATCCTTCCAAGATCAAGTTACCTCTTTAGCCTACTTCAGTACTAGGGAATCCCAAAATGTTCTACATCAACATCATCCTATCACTAGTGACCCTATTTTCCAAAATCAACCAAGTCTCCCATCCACTTGTTATTGTTTTAATTCCAACATCCCTCATTACACTATCCAAATGAATCCCATTCTAGCACCACTACCATCTAGTGTCATTCCACCCCCAAAGCTATAACAAATTCAAAACTCCCAACCTGTCAAAAACATTATTGCATTCCTATAAATCAAAAATTCACTTCTATAAGGGAACCTTATGATGTATTATTTCAAATATTGGTCACTGTAAACTTAGTCATATTACCAAATACCAAATACTTTGAACCAAATGTCCTCAAACCTTAAGTGGTATAGACCTAACAAATATTGTAATTATCACAAAATCAAAGGTCATTCTACAAATCATTGTATGAGACTAAAGCATTACATCCAAGATTTGATTGACAAAGGATACATCAAGGTAAAGCCAAGTGTACCCACATTTGAAAATCATAGCATCGGGGGTATTCCAAAGATGTTTTTCTTGAGCTTAATCAAGCCACTTCATTTCCAAGTCAAGGTCATAACCTTCCATCCCTTTTTTCCCAAACCTCTTTTTGACACATCCATTTTCAACTAATCCATAGTCAACCCACCCACCTTTGACAACCATGGTATACCATCCATTTTTGATGAGCCTACACTCAACCAAAAAACTATCTTTGATCAAAGATCCCATTTTTGATCAAGATCCCATTTTTGACAAAGATCCCATTTTGGACCAAGATCCTATCTTAGACCAAAATGCTTTCAACCAACACAACCTATCCATCATTGGACCACAACATATATTCAGTTCATTACTTAAGATTCTACATTTCTAAAACTCTCTTCATCCTAAATCCATCATTTCCAAATACCCAATGAAAAAGGAACTTGTGGATAATGCAATTCAGTAGGCCCTCCTTATGGCCATCTCTAAACCAAGATCAAATTTATTATCCAAATCTGATTTACAATTCATTTTGACATTAAGAGCAAGTTCATCATCAATAAAAACCACATCAATAGATCAGTTTGAAAATGTCAATGACCCTTGTATGGTTATTGAGGAAGTTTCATTTGGAATTGATATGAATCGATACAAGTTCTCTTGATAACCTTTGTGAGGATAATGCAACATGTTCTCCTTCCATAAGCACTAACCTTCCTTTTCCCATACAATATATTAACATCACATTACCTACACATGTCAATTGGGATGCACAAAAATAGACATCATTGGACTTATTCCATGATAACATATCAGTTACAACATCTATAAAAATCCAAGACATCCCCTTTGGACAAACATTCCCTATCAAAACATCCAATAAGAAATATCTTACTGGTGGATACCTTTTCAAGACACCAATAGATGAACAAATCAACTCTTCATTTCTTAATGAAGATAATATCAAAAATAATCAATACATCAGGCCATCTAGAAGAGAAACAACATGGAATGATCTTCCAGTTATAATCCAAGAAATAATCCTAACTCCTATGTTACATACTTAATATGCCAATCCAGTAGAGTGGCACTATAATGAGTTAGATCATGATTTTGAGATTACATTTGATGTACATCACAACAAGTTCGAATATTCTAGATTTTCCAATGAATTAAAGATTGTCAATATAAATCTATCTTATTTTGACTTTTGTAGTATTTGGTGGTTAGTCAACAGTGGTTGGTTGAAAGATATTAGTTTTTGTATATATGGAAAATTTATTAGTCCCTAGTGTTTGATACTATTTAATAGTATTGCTTGTAACCCTTATAGGGAAAGGCTTCCTAATTCCATGATGATCCAAAGAACTCTTAGAAGGTTGCTAGATTTTAGCTTTACTATTAGGCATATTAATGTGGGTCTATTTGATAACTATTTTTCCCAAGAAAAACCAAAATTACCGTAGATTGAAGATTTTTTATAAATCCATTTATTGGACAAAGATTATAGGGATCGATAGAGTTGGCATGGGATAAGAAATACTATCAAGTAAATTGAAAGTAAATGCATCTTGAGTGAGTAAATCCTTCCATTGGGTTCAGATGCATGGGATAATGAAAAATGAAAAAAAATCTTCCATTGGGTTCAGATGCTAATAAAAACAAAAAAATTATAAATCAAAATAACTTGTTGTTTACAAATATTTTGACACTTGGGGGTAGTCCATTTACAATTACATTCCACATTGATTTTATTGCACTGCATTTGCCATCATTTACATTTTATCTTGAATGTCAGATGTTATGTTGGTGATTATTTAATTGTCAATTCGTATAACACAAAATTTAAAATATAGCTTATTATTACATCCCGATTCCTCGCTAAGCAAACTATTTGACTATTTATGGATGGTTATAGTTGACACATATGATATTGGCTATATTTTTGACTAAGCTTGAGATTTATGCTATTATGGGATAATAGAATGTTTCTTAGTTAGATGATGATACATAATTGCTTACTATAAGTTGGATTAATGCATGTGGGTACATTTTAAGTATATTAATGTATTATTTTAGTTATATTATTGCTTTATGTTTATCATGTAATATGATCTAATTTCCTACGTGTTATGAGGTAGACACATGAGAATTCATCCCTTGAGCGTGTCGGAGGGAAAGCATCATCAGAGAGGGTGATGTAGATGGAGACATCAAAGGTTTACAGAGAGTTGGCAAAACCTTGTACACACTCACAGTAGTTAGTATATGATAGAAATGCATTAAAAATAATTATTTATGGTGTGTTTTATGCTTGTTTAAAGTGTTATTTTCTATGATTTGCCTGAGCAGGTGAAATTATAGAAGTGAATTCCTTTGTGTGTCTAGCATGTTATACCATTATTCATGATAGGATTAATTTTAACAAAGGTGAATTTAAAATATGGATTATTTTTGAATTTTGGAATTTGTCAAAAAATTTCTTAAATATAGTTAAATGTTAATTTGGTTTAATTAAAATAGGAAATTGGGAATTTCATATTAAAATATAAAATATCAAAAAAGAATTATCTTGAAAAAGGAAATAAAACATTGCTAATCTAGGAATTTTCATTAAAGGGAAAGGAGATGTTTCAAAAGCATGGCATCGAAGGAATTGACAGACAAAGCATATTAGGTAGGAGTTATTTTAAATTCTGATGATTGTGTTGAACAAATTAATATTATGGATTGGTTTTATAATTGTCTATGAAATATGATAAGGGTGAAAAATTAATTAGAAAAGTCTAATGGTTCTTTGATAACCAACACATTTGAATGTAGCTTATGATATGATTTATATCATAATCCTCTGTTAACCCAAGCATACACTAATGTTCAATATCATTATATATAACCTAAGGATTAATTCTCTAACCTTAGAAATCATATTAGTTTAGAAATCATAGTTATTAGCCAATATACTTGGTGACTCTTTGCATTGTTTGTATGCTATGAATTTTCATGTTGTGGCATTGCCAATCTCTACAATAAATGATCCATTTTTTGTAATTCAAAATTTACCAATGGGAGATTGAGATAAACTGTGGTTCTTTTGGGTCTCTAAATAACAATAGCTCGACTTAGGTGATTTGGCATTGGGGTCACTATTTACTTCTTATATTAAAAGTTGTCTTGATTGAAAATCTTTTAAACTAAAAAAAAAGAGAAGGTTGTTGAGTTGGGTAGTTTATTTGCAATATACTTATATTTTATCTGAATCACTATTATAAACTTGTTGCATGCTAAGAGCATCAACCTAGTATAATATATCAGCCAATGTGTATTGTAACAAATCATAGAATATGTTAAAGTTCATCGTTTTAAGCCTAGCATCAACTTTCAAGAGAAGGACGTACTTGTGTTTTCCTATTATTGAAATTTTCCATTGCTACATTCAGACATTGGATGATCTCTCCTAAAAATATTAGGTTGTTATTTCACTATTGGCATCTAATTTGGGGAAAATCTATGCTTGTTGAAGTCATTGGTCCCCTTTAAAGTGTTACCTATACTCTTTACACTTCTAGCTAAGTTTTTCCAATGTATATATATATCCTTTATAGAAATGTTTCAAAATGTCAGCAGAAAATAATATATATATATACAATTATGTATTTATGTAAAGCAATGTTATAAACAACCAAGATATAAATAACTAATGTTCATTGGTTTTATCAGCAATGTCCAAGATACAAATAGCGAAGGTATAAACTGAAAACGAGAAAACCAATTATTGACTATAGCTCTTTAAATTTGCCAAAAGAGGTATTATACCTAGTTTTATTTGGCATACCATAATTATTTAGCTAAGAATTCATGTATTCTCTATTTATAATTGCCACTACCTTTCATTTGTGGCTAATTATTCTATTTTAAACTAGATCATTATTTGTACCTAGCTCTTGTTGTCAAAAGATATAAACAACAAATGTATATAGGTAAGCATGCATCACTAATGAAACTAAGCAATGAGAGCATGCATAACCATAAGGTATGAACATAGTTGGTAAACATACCCTTGCATGTAGGCATTAGTTAATGTTAAGGGAAGTTATTTTGATATAATGAGGAGATTTTGACTTGCCCATCTGTTGAAATGAAACTCGATTAGATTTTATTAATTTGACTTGATATAGAGCACAATAACATACATTTGATTTTAATATAAAATTCTTGAGTCTTACAAAAATATTTACACAAAAGCTATAGTAAGACAAACCTTGTAGAGTATTGTGAATACATGTTATATGAAATTCATAGTATAAGTTTTGACGTTATAACAAGTTATGGAGTTATGATTATTATCAAAGTGCATATAAGAAATGGAAGTAAACTTGTCTATTAGTATATATTAGAACTCTGGGGTGGGTTCTTGACTTATTAACTATACTTAGGAAATATACACATTAGAGTTTTATGTGGGTAAGTAAATTTGATTTGAAAAACATAGCAATATGCATTTTATGTTTTGCATAAATTGAGATTTGCTTATTATAATCGATTGGTTGAATAAAGGCCTAGGTTTTCATGAATTTATGACTACTTAATTAGCTTGATTTTGAGGCTTAGTAGTTTTGATTTAAACATTGAACCATGGTTTAGTAAATACATCACACTAGAATACTTACATGTGGTGTATATTATGATGTAAAAGTGCTTGTATATAGGGATTAGACCTATAGTTCAATAGATGATTTGAGTAAGTCATTAAGTTTATTAGGAATTCAAAACTCTAATCTTTAGGAACAATGTCCTAAAAATAAAATAAAATTATTAGAATGAAAGGTCATAATGGGTTTATGAATTCTATGTTCTCTATAAATGATTGATTGGTTGTGAGTTTATATGTATTCCATATTGAATGCTTGTGTGCAACACAAGTTATGTAGATGTTAATATGTTTTGATGATTGGTCATATTTAACATGTAATAAGTACATCGTGATGTGTGCTTATATGTTACATTTCTTTGAATGTTAATATGCAGTTTAGACTGAGGGTATACATGGGTGGTATAGCTCTGTACTTGCTTAGTTGCTATTATGTATGCTTATCACTTGATTCTTGAAATCATAAGTTTGGATTATGTGTTATTATGTAGTTGGGAACCTCTAATAGTATGGGATATCATAGAGAACTACAATATAAAAGTATATTGTACCTGGATGGTACATACTATAAATGTTATGCCTAGACGTATGTTTACTTTTGACTGATTTGTTGTATAAATGCTAGTTAGTGCTGTGAATAGTGTGTTTTATAATAATTGATAAGAATTTGGGTATGTGTGAATGCAAGCTTTGTGAGTTTAACAAATGTTATGTCGGTATGTTATTATGTTTCATGGGAACTATGACTTGATTCGTTATATATATAGTTACTTGTATAGTTGTTTATGTTTTCATGATTTTAAGACTATTTTGTATGATTGTTTTGGAGAAACTAGTAGTTATATCTTAAAATACCAGACTATGGTAATATGGGTTATCATTGTTATAGTATGTTTGGAAATAAAATTGGTAGTTATAATGTACAATTATGTATATTTTACATGTGTGGTATAGTTTGTAGTAATTATTTATAGTATGGGATAGAAATTAATGTAAGATTCATTCATGCATTTGATATAATAAATGTATGCTTTGGTTACTCTTATGTATAACATATTATATGATGTAATTGTGAGTAGGATATAAATTAAATGAATCTTGTGGTTGAATGGTATTTGACCAATCTACATTATTGATATGAAGTAAGGAGTGTGATGGACTTCACTAGCATACTAGCCTCATAATGACAGATGATGGCAATCTGATCAAGTGGTGTGTATGAATTTGATTGATCCAAATCATTATTATTTATAAAACTTTGGACCAAAGTATGTTTAGTGAGACATTATCATTTCATGAGTGCGATTCACATGTTTGTGCAATATCTTGCAATAAAATGGATTTATATGATACACTGCATGTTTAATTTAAGATCATATAGCACACGGGTACTTTCTTGTCTCTCTATATTCCCACACCATCACTATCTAATCATCCATGAAGGGAGGGCCATTTATTTATGGGATTAGTGCATGGTATCATTGATCTGTGGTTGGTGTGGAAAAGCACTTGAATGATGCTCTCCATCCCCACAATAGTAATTCTTATCGAGATGACACTTGAGATTGCCATAAATACTTGAAGTTTGGGAACTATGCTATGAGGAAGCCAAGTATCTTGTTTGTACATTTTAGTATAATGCACATACCATTGAAAATTATCATGAAGATTTGTAAGTATTGGTTATTGCATGTTGACATTGGTGATTGTACACTTGTATCAGTTGTGGTTGAGTTGTGTTTATTTTCTATGTTCATGTTATGATGTGTACTCTCATGATATTAGAGATCAATATTATGTGATGTAATATGCTTATTTTTATTATCACCTCATTTATTTCTTATGGTCTCTGTAGATTCTCATGGTGTAATCTATTTTTAGTATATGTGTTTAATTAAAAAAATGCACGTATTTCTAAGTCTAATCTAGCAGGGTTGTTACAATTATCATTTCATTTCATTTTTTTATATCACCCTACTATCCCATGGAAAACATTCTCAAAATTATCATTACATTGGTTATTGCCTTAGTTCTTAAGAGCATAATACATATCTTTTCCCTGCATCTTATTGCAAGACTTAGAAAATACTAGCCCATAGCTTAGTCAAGAGGCTTGTCCATGATAGAGTTTCTTCTTAAAGTTCCCTCTAAGATAAAAACATTAACATAATACAAAAAAGAAATATGGTAACTTTATTCATCTATCTTGATCTTCAGTGATGAGCTCTTGTATCTTACTAGTTGCATGGGGCCAAGACTTGAAAGTAAAATATTTTAAAATAACACAACACACTTATCTAAAACTTATGCAAAATCAAATTCAAATTCCACATCTCTCAGCTTTCTCTAATCTTTAATGTTGAGCCCTTGCATCTCATTAATTGTGTGGAATTAGTATTGGGGAGAGATGCCCTTACTTTCCTATGTAGAGCCTTTGGTGATTAACCCATGTGTCTTCCTAGTCAAATGAGTCTACATGTAGGGGGTCACAAATAAAAGCATTAAATATTAAATCAAAAGGTGTCCCAGAAAAAAATAATAATTTAAACAACTTGTTTGTCTCTACTGAAAAGGGTAACTTTATCCCATTTATCGATTTTGTCAGGGCTAGTTCTCTTTAGACATCCAATAAAGTTAGTATTTTGTGAGATTAGCAAGAAGTACACTTTCCTCTGTATTTGTAAGGATTAGGTCACTTTCTTTTTCCATGAAAAATATCAAATTTTGGTTTTCATCTTCATCATTTCATACTTATCCTATTTCCTCTTTTCATTCTTTAAGTTGCTATTTGAGATTCATATGTTGTGTCAACAAAATAACTAGGTCGTCACTTACAAAAAAATTATTAGAGCATTAATAAAACTTCATGCATATCCATCATGTTACATCATTTTTCATATATCAAATATAAAAAATCAAAGAAAGTACACCCATTTTCATTTGTATAAAACATTATCTATATTCACCCTCATTACTTCGGGAACATCGTGTTTCCACAATCCATTGTATATTCCCACATTTATCATTTGTCACTAGTTAGTTGTTTATCCTATAGCATGTTAAGTTCAGGGTTGATATTCCTACATGTGAACCTACATCCTTGCTTATGATAGCAGAAAAACATCTTTTATATTCCATGTTTTAAAAATTCCAAAATACAAAAAATTCAAAAGCATTACAAAAATGTCCCAAAAATATGTTAAACACCAACCTCAACCTCAACACATCTACCATTATAGCTAATGTCCACATTGTTCACTCATTCTTTGGTGGGTCACTCAAGTATATTTTTCATCTAGCACTCAAACACTTCATCAATCACCCACTTTCTCATCACTTCCCATATTGGGAGAACTACATTTAGCTTGATATCCCCACATGTAATTTGTCTAGGGTGGATTATGTAGGAAATGCTTAGAGACATGGGGTCTCTAGGGTTAGTTCAGCCATCATCTTCCTTGTCATCAATTTCCCCAAGCCTAGATTAGCTTATCCTTATACTTCCTCATTGATTGTTCGGTACTTAGCCTAGCTCTTGGCTATAATTATATAGCTCTTGCTTCGAATGTCAGGTCTTTGCTTACAACTTTTTTTTGCTCAATTATTTGTTTGTTTTCATTATTATTATTATCTCTAGCCATTAATTTGGTTATTTATCCATTTTATATCTCTAACCATTAAGTTGGTTATTTATCCATTTTTCTATCACTAACCATTAAATTGGTTATTTATTTATTTTTCTATCCTTAGACATTAAGTTGGTTATTTCATCCATTTTGTACATTGATTTAAATCCATTTTATCCCTAACATTTCAAATAGTTATTTCCTTTTTTGTTTACTTTATCCATTATGATTGTTTTTTCAAATGAGTCAATTGTTTATCTTTAGCATTACTACTTATTCATTTTTTTGTGTATCATTTTTGCTTAATATTGTTGACTCAATATTTTATATGTTTACATCATTTAGATTAATTTTGTTTTTAAATTTTATTTCAAATTATTGTTTTATGTGTTTTGAAAAGATTATTTTGTGAATTACATAATAGTATGGTTATGGTTTTTCTATATCATGACGTACTTTGCCTTTACACAATTTATTCTTTCTTTTGTTCATATGCCTAAAATATCAACATTCATCATGATTATTCAATATCATTAGTGGTAATGTGTTTTATGCTATATTAAAAATTAGGTTGCTCAAAACTCTTTATTTTTAGAAATCCAATGCAAGGAAAAAACCAAAAAAATATAGCAACTATGTCATATCCTAATCCATGCATTCATAAATCCAATCATACATCACATAAGCTATAATCCATAATCTATATGTTGAATGAATTAAAACATGCTAGTGTAAATTACATGATCAGTGCTAAATATATCCATACATCTATCCATCAACTATAAAGTCTATATAAAATCCATAAATAGTCCATAATGTCCACCCACATAATACAAGGTCTCATAATAATCATGAATATATATATCAAATGTGTTTATACAAAAAGATACATCTCAAAATATAAATACATCGATGAACTAATCCATCATCTAAACATTATGTCATGTCATGTCTCATCCTATCCCTCTGAAGGAGTGTCTGGTCGCGGGAATAGCTCATCATGTCATGGTGTGCCTTGTGGAAGATCCATCACAAGTTGTACCTACCCCACTAACCTCTCTGACTCAATCAGCTGTACCAATCTCCCTGATGCAGATCATCTCATAGAGCACCCTTTAAAATGATGTTTCCTTCTAAGAATGTGATGTAGGAGCAGCCTGTAAAGCATGTACATATGGTCTAGTAAGTGCTCTTATAAATCTTAGTAGGTTTTCTTAGTAATAATAATCCTTTCTTGAGGCATTTGTAGTTTGTGTTAGGTCATATAGGTCTTTGGAGTGTTTTTGCTCCAAAACACTAAATTTGAATTTGTAAATGTTTTATATGTAATTTCAAGTAATAAGTCATGTGTCATGATAAATATACTAGTGGTTTGTTCCACGTATTTTAAGTGTCATAGGTTTTTCTAGGATATTTAATTTAAGTGGAAGGTCATTTATAGGTTCACAACTGTTGGATAAGCCCAAAAAGATATTTTGTTAAGTTTAGACTAGGCAAGTCATGGAACATTTTGACCAAATTTAGTCTCTTACAAGCATAGTGTAGTTGTAAAAAAAATATAATGAAATAACCCTAGTAAGGTGGAGGCGAGGAGAGGTCCAGAAATGCATAAAAAGGATCAATTCTCATCATTAAAAAAAAGAAAAGTTGCAGTCCAAAAAAAGATAGAAATTTGTACAGTAATATAATTATTTTCCTATAAATAAAGTTATTAATGGTGTGGAATTGCTATCAAATTTTGGTATCATAGCACAAAGAATGAGTTCTTGGAGAATTAGTTACATCAAGAATCAGGTATATGATGATGTTTTATGAAAATATTGTTTTGAAGTAATTGTATGTTGACAAATTATGTTGGTAAAGTGGTATGTGACAAAATCCATCTAGAAAAATGTGAATTGAAGCTTGGTAGGAAACAAAGGTTCTTAAAAACCTTGGAAGAGAGGATTGGTGACAAGAAGAAGACCCTCCTAGACAAGATGGAGGTATAGACCACCTTGAAAGATACATGTTTTGATTTATTTTACCTTAGTTGCATTTGTAAAGTTGGAAAAGGTTTGAGAGAGAAGTAGAAACCTTGAAGTGAAAGTAAGAAAGGAGTGAGTGGCAAGAAAGAGTCCAAAATCCATAGAGCCTTGAAGAGAAAAGAAAATGAGATAGTAAGAAGCTCATAAGAGAGAGGAAAATTCCAAATTGAAAGACTGAATAATGTCAAAAGACTAGGCAAAGAGGAGAAAGCCTAGGTGAGATATCCAAGCAAGCAAAATAGACTTGCTTGAGAAGTGAGGTTGAGAAAAGAGGAGAGAGAGATAGTGAGCACATGGATGCTCAAAGGAAGAGTGAGAAAATGATAAGGGACTCAATGAAAGAGCAATGCCACAAAATAATGAAAAGGAGATAGTTGATTTTAGAAAAGGCTATGGTTGATCTAAAGGAGAGAATATAGAAGCTAAGCTTATTAGTTGAAACTATGATGGAAAACAATAGCCAAGCTTATGGATGGAGAATAAGATGTAAGATGAAGTGGCCTACAAGGCTCCTGATAGAAAGGAAAAATAAGCAAAGACATATTTTATTGATAAAGAGAGAGTTAAGAAAACAAGAGAACATGTAGAAGAGAATGAGAAAGTATGAAGAGGTAATAGAAACATTTTTGGCTTATCTTGATGAAAAAGAGGAATGTGAAGTAGAAAATCAATACTATGATGCTTTAGAGAGAATTGAAGAACCAGAAAAATAAGATAACATAGGGAAACAAGGTCAATGGAAAGGAAAATCACAGTTGTAAGCAATAAATGAGGCAAAATTTTTGCAAGATTTTCATACTATTGTTACTTTTGGATGCATGGATACAAGCGCAAATCATAAATCAGATAAAAAGGAAGAATAAAAGTGGAAGCAAGAAGATAAATCGATAAGTAATGGGGTATTGGTACAAACAATATTATTTTTTTGTATTTTATTCAATTATGATTTCACTTTTTGGTTTAGAGGTGTGATGAAATAAGCAAAATAATTCTATTTTTATGTTGAGAGTTGGAGATATGCAATTGAAAATGACAAGGTAAGACCCAATTAGATATTTTTTAGTGAATAAGTATACAAAATAAAAAATATGGTAAGTGTGAAGCCCTTTGGGGCTATCACATGACCATGGTGGCACATTTTGGGGGCTTATAGAGCTCCAAGGGTGTGGGGAACACATTTATCATGTATTCCACATGTGAGTGGAATATTATTAAATTTTTATTTAATAATTTCCATGTGACTTCTTCATTTATTAGAAGTGGGGTTGATTTCTTTATTTTTAAGGAATTAATTGTTATATTTATTTATTTCCATGTGACTTCCTTTTTTATTAGAAGTGAGATTGATTTCCTTATGTTTAGGGATATTGGTTGTCTATTGAAAAATGTATTACCTTCTTTATTGCAAGGAGTTGGTTGTGATCACATGGTGTTGGTAAATGTGCCCTTAAAAGTTGGAGACCCAATCTTAGTGCGTTACTTCATGGATGAGCTTTTAGATGAGCTTGCTTAGGTGGATGAGGGTTGTCACATGTTGGATAATGCTTATCTTGGATAAGCATTGCACATTTTTGATTTTTTTGTGGATTTTTCTTCATTTTTTATATATACAAGGTGTGGTGTGGCCTTTAGAGGTTGATGGTTCATTTTCAAGGTGTGGATTTGAGGATCAGAGTCAAAGTGTAGATATTTTTTGTAAAGTGCAGGTGTTTATTATAGGGTGTGATTCAACAGCTTGTGATATACAACATTGTGCAGGTGCAGGTGAAAGTGCAACATTTTATGTAACATTTTTTATAGGATATTTTTATATCTTTGTGAGATTTCATTGTAGTCTTGTGTTTTGATTACAGTTTATATTGAGAACTTTCTTGGTGGATGTAGCCCACATTGGGTGAACCATGTTAGATTTGTGTTGTGTGATTGATTCTTATTCTCTCCATTTTAATGCTTTCATTATATATGTGATTTGAGGAATGTTTCCATGATACATGCTATTGCATAAGTTCGATCTGATTTATGGTTACATTAACTTTGATTTAAATTTTTTTAATTCCTAACAACTGGTATTAGAGTAATTGATTGTGTTTTGCTGAAGTGGTAATCACAAGAAGACTATTAGCTTGAATGGGAGCTATGGGAGAAGAGATCAGATTAAGAGTTGAGAAGTCTAATGGTAAGCATTTTTGTTTGTGAAATATGTAAATAGAAGATTACTTATATCAAAAGGAGCTACATCTCCCCTTGAAGGGGAAAGTAGAACAACCTGTAAGTATGAGTGATGAAAATTGGTCATTACTTTATAGGAAGGCATTGGGAGCCATACGGTTGTGCCTTACATCTTCTATTGCATTTAATATTTATGATGAGAAAACCACAAAAGATACCATGGATAAACTTGGAAAGTTATATGACATACCCTCTACTTTTAATAAAATTTTTCTTATGAAAAGATTATTTAACATGAAAATGTTTGAGAATGGTTCAATAGCTAATCATCTAAATGATTTTAATACAGTTGTAAGTATGCTCACTTCTGTTAGAATTAAGTTTGATGATGAAATTAAATATTTGATAATATTATGTTCTTTACCTGATAGTTAGGATAGTTTGGTTATAGCTATGAGTAATGAAATCCCTACCAAGGGAAGCTTGAATTTTGAGGATGTTGTAGGTGTGATCCTTCACGAGGAGATGTGAAGGAAAAGCACTGGTGAATCATCTTCAGGTAATGATTTATCCATTGATACTAGAGGGAGGCAAAAGGACAACAACATAGGCAATTGTGAAAAGTCAAAAGGTAGATCTAAGTCTAGATCTAGATCCAAGATGATATGCTAGCATTATGGGAAGAGTGGACACTCAAAGAAGGATTGTTGGTCACTTTAGGATAAGAATGCCAACAAGGAGGAAATGAATGAGGTAAATATGACATCAGGTAAATCATGTCAGGATGCCTTAATTATTTCTATGGATAGTTTTTCTAAGTCTTGGGTATTATATTCGGGGGCTTCTTTTCATGCCACCTCACATATGTATTATTTTATTGATTATGTTCAAGAGAATCTAGGACATGTTTATCTTGGTGATGATGAACCATGTGAGATAGTAGGAAAAGGTTATGTTTAGGTTAAAATGAAGAATGGGAACACATGGATCCTTAAGGATGTTAGACACATGCCTATGTTGAGATGAAATTTAGTTTCAATGGGGCAATTGGGTAGTCAGAGATGTTCAATATTGTTTACTATAGATTCTTGGAAAGTTACCAAAGGTTATCTTATTATTTTGAGAGGTAAGAAATTTGGTACTTTATATTTGACTAGTAGTGTTGATTCTATTGATTTAGTTGCTACAGATGGAGATGTAACTAAGTGGCACTATAGGCTTAGTCATATGAGCCATAAGGGCATGGGGATCTTAAAAGATAAGTTACCTGGATTAAAAGATCTATGTATAGACTTTTATGAGAATTATGTGCATGAGAGACATAAGTGGGTTAAGTTCCTAAAGGTTAGACCCATAAAGAAATAACATAAGTTAGATCTGGTACACTCAGATGTATGGGGACTAGCTTAGGTATCTTCTATTGGCGGATCCAATTATTATGTCAATTTTATTGATGATGTAACTAGGAAAGTTTGGGTTTATTGCATTAAAAATAAATATGAAGTGTTTAACCCTTTTAAGAAGTGGAAAGCTTTGGTTGAGAATGAAATAGGTCTCAAGTCAAAATGGCTCAGATCAGATAATGGAGGTGAATATTGTAGTAATGCTTTATTTGATTATTGTTCTAACAATGGAATCAATAGGCAAAAGATGATTCCAAAAACTCCACAATAAAATGGGGTATTTGAAAGATGAACAAAACAATAATGGAACATGCTAGGAGCATGGTTACATATAGGGTTGCCTTTATAGTTTTGGGCAGAAGCAATTAACATAATAGTATATATGATTAATAGAGGACCTTCTATGCCTTTGGATGGAGGCATTCCTAAACAAGCTTGGTCTGGTAAAAATGTTAATTATTCTTTTCTTAGAGTCTTTGGATGTGAGACTTTTGCTCTCATTAAGAAAGAGAATAGGACCAAGCTAGAGGCTAAATCAGAGAAATGCACATTAGTTGGTTATGGTGAGGATGACTTTGGTTTTCATTTATGGAGCATTAAATATAGGAAAATATTTTGGTTTAGAGATGTAGTCTTTAATGAAAAAGTCATGCATAAGGATCAATTGTAGGAACATGATCAATAACAGAAAGAGTACATAATATTAGATGACATTATAGATGGCAAAGTATCTAAGGATTTAGTTCAGATTCCTTCTACACAAGGACCCCAGGCTCCTATGGTAAGAAGGTCTTCTAGAGTAAGAAGAGCACCTAAACAATTTTCTTCTACTTTGAATTATTTATTACTCATTGACAATGGAGAACCAGAGTGTTATGAGGAAGCAATATAGGTAGATGCTAAGTTGAAATGGGAGCAAACCATGAATGAAGAGCATAGATTTCTCATGGAGAACCAAACATGGGATTTGGTAAGGCTACCCAAGGGCAAGAGTGCATTTCCAAATAAGTGGATATTTAGAATTAAGGAAGAGGATGAAGGGAGAAAAAGGTATAAGACCAGGATAGTGGTCAAGGAGTTTTCACAAAAATCAGGGATTGATTTTGATGAGATTTTCTCTCTTGTTGTAAAAATGATTTCTATTAGGAATGTTCTTGGTTTAGTTTTAGTTGAAGATTTGCACTTAGAACAATTAGATGTAAAAATTGATTTTCTTCATGGTGATTTGGATGAAGAGTTATATATGATGTATCCATAGGGATATGAGGTCAAAGGGAAGGAGAACTATGTGTGTAGACTAAAAATGAGATTGTATAGCTTGAAAAAAGCTCCATGATAATGGTACAAGAAATTTGATAGTTTTATGTTAGAAAAAGAATATCAAAGGTGTCATATTGCATGTACATCAAACATTTTGATGATGGTTCTTTTATTATATTATGCTTGTATGTCGATGACATGTTAGTTATATGTAATTACATAGAACATATTCATATGCTCAAGAAATAACTTAGTGACTCCTTTTATATGAAGGATTTGGGTGCTACAAAGCAAATCCCTAGTATGAGGATTTCTCATGATAAGATAGAGAGGAAGCTAATCTTATCCCATTCAGAGTATGTGAAGAAAGTCTTAAAAAGGTTTAATGTGTTGGATACTAAATTTGTTAGTACTACTTTGGCATGCCACTTTAGTTTATCAAAGGATTAGTATCCCAAGATAGAAACTAAAAAGCTTAAGATGTCCAAGGTAACTTACTCATCGACAGTTGGTAGGTTGATGTATGCCATGGTTTGTACTAGGTCAGATATTGCCCAAGCAGTGGGATTTGTGAGTAGGTATATGAGTGATCCAAGTTATGAGCATTAGCAAGCAATGAAATGGATTCTTTGGTATTTGAGAAGAACCATGGATTTTGTATTATGTTATGGTAGATTAGATACCACTTTGCATCGTTATGTGGACTCAAATATGGAAAGGGATATTGATAGTAAGAGAAGTATGACAATATATATATATATATATATATATATATATACATATACATGTTTACTATTAGAGATACAACAGTTAATTAGATTTCTAAGATAAAAAAGGCTATGGCTTTGTCAACCATAGAGCAAGATTATGTTGCTACCACAGAATATAACAAGGAGATGATTTTGTTACAGGAGTTGTTTTGAGAGTTGGGGCATGAGCAAGAATTTGGGAGACTACACAGTGATGGTCAGAGTGTTATTCATTTGGCAAAGAACTCCACTTTCCACTCGAGGATGAAACACATTCAATTATGTTCTCACTTCATCAAGATAACTTTGGAGGAGATCTTGGTGAAGCTGGAGAAGATTCATACTAGCCAAAATCTTGTAAATATGATGACCAAGGTGGTCACTTTGGACAAGCTGAGTCTATGTTCAAATTTGGATGGCCTTAGTGGTCATGGAGCAGTGATAGATTTTATTCAGGAGAAACGGTCTCCAAGTGGGAGATTGTTGAGTGTGGAGCCCTTTGGGGATATCACATGACCATGGTGGCACATTTTGGGGGCTTAGAGAGCTCCAAGGGTGTGTGGAATGCATTTCTCATGTACTCCACATGTGAGTGGAATATTATTAAATGTTTATTTAATAATTTCCATGCGACTTCCTCATTTATTAGAAGTGGGGTTGATTTCCTTATTTTTAGGGAATTAATTGTTATATTTATTTAATTCCATGTGACTTCATTTTTATTGGAAGTGGGATTTATTTCTTTATTTTTAGGAATATTGGTTGTTTAGTAGAAAATGTATTGCCTTTCTTATTGTAAGGAGTTGGTTGTGATCACATGGTGTTGGTAAATGTGCCCTTGAAAGGTGGAGACCCAATCTTGGCATGTTCCTTCATGGATGAGCTTTTTAATGAGTTTGCTTAGGTAGAGAAGGGTTGTCACATGTTGATAATGCTTATCTCGGATAAGCATTGCACATTTCTCCTCCTTTTGTGGATTTTACTTCATTTGCTATATATATAGGGTGTGGTGTGGCCTTTAGAGGTTGATGGTTTATTTTCAGGGTGTGGCTTTGAGGATTAGATTCAAAGTGTAGATGTTTTTTTCAAAGTGCAGGTGTTTATTACAAGGCATGGTTTAGTAGCTTGTGAGATGCAATATTGTGTAGGTCTAGTATTTTGTGTTGCATTTTCTACAAGAGATTTTTTTATCTTTGTGAGAGTTCATTGTATTCTTGTGTTTTGATTATAGTTTACATTGAGAAATTTCTTGATGGATGTATCCCACATTGGGTGAACCACATTAGATTTGTGTTTTGTGATTGATTCTTGTTCTCTCCATTTTAATGCTTTCATTATATATGTGATTTGAGGAATGTTTCCATGATGCATGCTATTGCATAAGTTAGATTTGATTTATGGTTATATTAAATATGATTTAACATTTTTTAATTCCTAACAAAAGAAAGATGAGAAGAAAAGGAAAAATCAAGAAAAAGTTGTGAAGAGTGGTGGAATGAAGAGTAAGAATACAAATAATCCATTGAATGCAGATAAAGAGGAGCAAAAGTACAAAAAAGATTTTCTTGCAAGGCATCTTAGCTATCATCTACTTGGTAGTCATCTTGATGACAAAGGATAGGTCTCAAGGACCTAAAGAATAAATTGTTTTCTTTAACAAGTTTTTTTGTTGTGTATGTACAAATGTAGACAATAAAGGAAAGAAGAATATGAAGATAGAAGATATAGAAAGACTTATGCTGCATATGATAATGAATGAAGATGATAAACTAGTCTTACAAACCATTCAAATAACAAGATGATACAAGCAATAAATAAGAATGATGATATGTTATAGAGAAGGCATAGGAGAAATTCAGTTCTTGAGAGAAGACATGGAGGTGGTAGATTTCATGATTCAAGGCAAGAGCATCAAGGTCAAGATGAAGGGATTCATTTTCAAGGCAGATCTACAACAATAAGACAAGTCATGGGATCTAGTTATATATCAAAGGAAAATAAATAATGAAGACAAGAAGAAAGAGATTAACAAAAAACATGAACTAGTTGAATCATTGTCATGTGCAGGAGCATAAGAAAGATTTCAAGAGTGGTAATTTGATGCAGGAGCATCCTGTAAAACATGTACATATGGTCTAATATGTGGTGTTAGAAGTCTTAGTAGGTTTTGCTTGGTAATAATAAGCCTTTCTTGAGGTATTTTTAGTTTGTGTTAAGTCATATAGGTCTTTGGAGTGGTTTCCCTCCAAAACACTAAATTTGAATTTGCAAATGTTTTATATATAATTTCAAGTAATAAGTCATGTGTCATGATAAAGCCACAGTGGTCTGTTCCAAATATTTTAGGTGTCATAGATGTTTTTAGGAGATTTAATTTAAGTGGAAGGTCATTTATAGGTTCACAAATGTTGGATAATCCCAAAAAGATATTTTGCTAAGTTTAGACCAGTTGAGTTGTGGAACATTTTGACCAAATTTAGTCTTTTAAAAGCATAGTGTGGTTGTAAAAAAAAGATAATGAGACATCCCTATTAAGGTGGAGGCAAGGAGAGGTCCAAAAATGCATAAAAAGGATCAATTCTCATCATAAAAAAATGAGAGGTTATAGTCCAAAAAAAAGACAAAAATTTGTACAGTAATATAATTATTTTCCTATAAATAAAGTTACTAATGGTGTGGAATTGCTATCATAACATGACACAATCTCCTTGTATAATCTCCTATAATATGTGTCCTACTCCATAGCCCTTATCACCCTATCTAATGTTACAATCTATCCCTATATAGCTAGTAATACCCTCACCTCTACTAGTTCAGTCCTAGTAGTGTCTCTCTCCTATCTATAACATTGTGTCAATGCTATATAATATGGAGTTTGGGTCTCCACATAATGTGTCATAACTATTATAACTATGTTGTCTCTATATATCCCATCAATAATAGCCTATAAACTACCAACCTTAGATTATAACCATCTAATATATGGGTTCTAGTCCCCCTGCCATCCACCACTCTTGTAATCTAGACACCTCCTTGTGTAACCCATCTATCTCTCTGTCATGAGCTCTGATCTCATCATGGAGTTTATCCACAAGATTCTTATCCTATCTGGATCTTAGAGTGCATGAATAACCAACAACATCCCTTATATCTATCTGAGTGTCCTGTGACTACTCTCATGACTACATCCTCCCCCTCTGTATCCCCATCACTGTCAATCACAATCAATGGACTCTCCCCTCCAACCCTCTACTCTACTCTACATTTGCATTTAAATCTATATCCACATCTATGTCAACCCCTACCTCACATAAAATCTCTACATCCTCCATCTCTATAATCTCAACATCATGTAACTGACTAATCTCCATCACACATCCTCTACCTCATGATCATCCCCTATCTCCTATAATAGCCTTCTAAATCTAGGCTCCTAATCCTATACCTCATGGCTACCAACTCAAGATGGCAACCAGTCTCTATCTCCATGTCTATAGTGGTGTATATGGTGTAGTCAATCTCAATGGCCACTATCAAGCCCACCAATCTGCATAACTGTCCATAACTCCTGTATCAATCACATCTCTCCAATCATTCCATCTTAGAGTCTACAATAGTGACCAACTATGATTGGCTATTATTGGATCAATGGTTATACCCCACTAAGCTCTCTCTCTCTCACTAATCATGAAAATACATGTGGATCAATTAGTATATGTTGCCTAACCCCAAACTGTCTCATCACCCTATCTAGGTGATATCTCTCTATGATGTAGTCATGTGTCTTGATAATGTAACATTGTGTCATCATATAGTCTATGTGTAAGTCATCTTGTGCCCACTAAAATAAAATCTCTTTGTAAGGTCTCCAAGTGATATGGTCATCACATAACTAATCAATAACCCTCTTATGAAACTTCATATCACCTAAATGTGGTCTATAAGTGCCAATAATCATATGCCACTCATAAGCTCATCAACAAATTAAGAGATCATGTACCCAACCAGCCTCTTTATAACAATGTGATCCCATCACCATACATGTAGTAATGTTGATGGTCTAATCTCCCTCCTATTTGTATAAGTTGCATGATGCAAATCCCTATATAATTATGCTAGTATGCATGGACCCCATACAAATCATTCACACATCTCCATCATATCTCTAATCACATCTATTAGACCAATATGACATAACCTCCCATTATTTTCAAGTAGCATAATGCCACTAACAACAACTATAAGCATAATCATCAAAGAATCCATCTCTAATTTAGTATAATAATCTACATCAACACTGTCCCTAATAATAGGAATCATACCATCACCAAAAATCCTATAAAATGTAATCTCCTATGGACCCTACCCCCAGTATACCCATCTCCCTTATATGGGAATGCCCAAAATATAATAAACATCCTTTAATGTGACTATCATCTCTCCTGTCGACAAGTAAAATATACTATTCTCACTATGCCATCTCTCAACAAGTGCTGTCATCAGTGCCCTATTTGTTCAAATCTTTGACATCTGTGTAATGTAAGATAAACATGTAGCCTCTAGAACTTTGAACTCATACTCTGTAAAATTAGCCATCCACATCATTACTCTAGTCCTTCACTCTCATGTCATCAACACTGGTAATACCTCCTATAAAATCGATCACATTAGCATCTAGTTAATTTTACTTAGCATAATATTCAAACAATTCCTATGTTAAAAGCATTCAAAAAACCAAAATCACTCTCAAATCAACATTCTCACTCCAATGATTCATATGTCATTCTCTTACCAATTATTTCTCTTTTCCTAAAATCTTCTTTCCTTCTTTAAAAACACATTTTCGCTTCTACATTAAGCATTTTCATTGCTAAATTATGTCATTTCACTCTCAATTTATTTAATTTTACCTTTCTTTATCCATATTTAACCCTAAAAATGAAATTGCCTCTCATTTTCATGATTTTATGATAATTTGGATTATTTCACCTTTCATTTTCATGATTTCATGACTATTAAATTATGAATTCATGCTTATTCACAATTTCTACCTCTACAATGATTTTGTTACACTATTCTATGAATTTGCTTCTACGTTTAACGAATTCATAGTTTCCTCTAACAAATTCACAACTTTCATTGCCAACTTTATAGATAGACCATCTGTGAATTTGTTTCAGTCAACTTTAAACCATAGTAAATGACATTAAATGTAAAAAATTTAAAACAACATCTAACTTACTAGAGGCCCGCTCCTCTTAGGTCTCTGAAATCCTCTCACTCACTCTACATAGGGCTCATGGTGTGGAATGCAATCCATTTTTTCTCCAAGACCTTAGAGCAAATATCTCCAATCAAATTATCTTATCAAATAACTTTGAAAATCAAAATTTACAAATGAAATTATATACCCCATTTCTTCTATATATATATTTTACCCCATTTCAGAAATTACCCCCCATCTCTCAATGCTACTCATTCTTCATCCATTTTGACTTCGAATTTCAAGATTCATTAAATCAACCTATTCTTGCCTTTTTTCAAACTCTTAAAATAATCAATATGCGTAAATTTATCATTATAACTTGGAAAGTTAATATATCTTTTCTATTTTTTGATCCCTAGCTTATTATCATTGGGATATATCATTCACACAACTAATCAATTGACCCCTACATCATTAGCCAACACTAAGTGTGCAGTATCATAATGGTAAACATATTATTTTTCTAATCCATGCTCTAGTTTTAATTAAATTAGGGTAACCTATTTAAACAACCTAAATATTTCAAGATTGACATTGATTCTATAATAAGTTGATTTATTGCTTGTCCAAATCACTTTGTCAATTCCTCTTCTCATCGATTTTGAGCATTTGTCTATTTTATTGTACAAACTCTCGAGGGGGCATCATCGCACTCATTTTCATTCATTTGGAGAAACATTTTCCTTCTTAATCATCAACTCTCTACCTTTTATACTATTCTTTGAAATATTATTGCTTTATAACATTATTTCAAAGAGGGGCAAATGTAGTCATCTAGATTATATTTAGTGTCTAAGTGCACCTAAAACTTATTGATAATTATTCTTAATATAATTCATGACATCTCCCTCCAAATTCAAATAATTGAATAAATCAAATCAATCAATTGTGCACACTTTAAATCCTTATTTAAATATAAAATCTACATTTTACACCTCATCCAACATCTTCCACCTTATTCTCCCTCACATTCTGACTCATTCCAACCAAACCCACAACTCTCTCAACCTCCTTTGAGTCATCCCCTGAGTTGTTAAAAAGTTTGACTCATTCCCGATGACTCAGTTAACCATTCCCATACTTCTCTCAACCATTTTAAATGGTCATCATCCTTATGGGTGAGGACTTATTATCCACCATTTATTATTTAGAGAATTTAAGAAATTAAAATAATCCTCCATCGTTGGATCTTCCTCCAAAAACTATAAATAAGCTTGAAAACTATCATTTTCATCTATCTCGACTTATGCTAACAAAGTTTTATTCAATTTACAAGTAAATCTGAGTGAATAAAAATGAATCAAAGCATCCAAAAACTCCTTTTGCACCAAAACATTGCCCATTCTCCTTTGCATTGGAAAAGTGAGAACCACATTATTGAAGAGCAAATCAAGTTTACATCACAATGGAGGAAACTTGCATATTTACGGTATAATTTTGTGTTTACTATTTTCTTTATTTGTTGCTCTATCTTATGTTGAATTTATCTTAGATAAATATTGCATAATTATTTGATTTCTTATAATTCTAGATTTAGTTCATACAATGTTCATCTAGGTCACTAGCTAAAGTAGAAGATTAGTCATAATCAATCATGACAAAAGGATCAATAAAGACAAACATTTCACAATAGAATTCACAAATTATATTAACATTTAGACTATTTATATTATGATTATAACTTTTAATATCATTTATATTAAATTTATAGTAAGTTTACTTTAATTTTTTTTGAGAAATATTCAAGATGAAGAAGTGGTTTCACATAAAACAAATTGTAACATGTTTACTAACAAAGAGAAGAAGCATTTGGGAGAGTTAGTGCAACATCTCAAGGAGATTTTCCATGAGCATATGGGGTTGCCACCTGTTAGGCCTATTGAGCACAATATTCATTTACTACTCAATAATATGTTTCTAAATCTTGGGTTGTATAGGCAGTCCTTAAAATATGCCAATGAGGTAAAGCAACAATTACAGTCATTGAGTAATTAAGTAGTACTCTATCCTAGTAATCCTACATGTGGTTCTCCTATTCTTTTAGTACCTAATAACTAAGGTTCATGGAAAATTTGTTTTGATTATAGATCAATTAGCAAGATAGCCATAAAGAATAGTTATCCTCTTCCATGAATTGATGATTTCATTGATCAAATTCAACATGCCAAGTATTTAACTAATCTTGATTTGAAATTCAGATATCACCAAGTATGGATTAAGGGAGAGGGAATTTTGAAAATAGTATTGAAAAAAATAATGGGTTGTATGAGTGTTTTTATCTACTTTTCGGGCTATGCAATGCACTGGTTACCTTCGTGTGATTGATGAATGAGATAATGCTGATATTTATTGATTCCTTCACCATTGTGCATTTAGATGATATTCTTTTTTTAAACAAAACTTTTTATTATCATATCGATAATTTTAAAAAAAATTGTACGTTTTGAAGGAGAAAAATTTAGTGTTGAATGAGAAAAATGTGAGTTTACTCAACAATCACTTGTCTTCTTGAGGAAGGTTATTGGAGATGGGAAATTAAGGATGAAGGTAGATGAAATAATTAATTTTCCAAAGCCTTTCAATGTGACTGTGACAAGAATCCTTGTGAGTGTAGATAAATTTTTGAGGAATTTCATCAAGAGCTTCTCTTCCCTGTCCACACCTTTGCATGTTATCACAACATGTGGTAAGACTTTTACTTGGGTAGGAAGAAAAAAGGTGAATTTGATATGTTCAAACATAATTTTAGCCATGATCCAGTTATAGTTTTTTTAATTTTCATTTTCCCTTTGAGGTGGAAACGATTACTAGTGACTATGTTATGGATGCATTCCTACTTCAAGGAGGTAAGTCGGTATGTTATCATTCATATTTATTTCATGGTGAAATTATGAATTATTACACATACAGAAACTAAATGTATGCTCTTGTTCAATCTGCCAATAAATGGAATCGCTATCTCATGGGTAAGGAAATTATTATCCATATAGATCATCAAACTTTCCAATATTTTCAATCTCAATCTAAACTTCAAAAAACTAGACACTATAAGTGGATGAGTTTTTTTCAACAATTTTATTTAATTGTGAAATATAAGAAAGGTGTGAACTAAAAACAAGCTGATATTTTATCTAGACCTACTCTAATTTTATCCATGGGCACCATAAATTGTATTGAGCCTTTTATATGTGAGCCATATATAGAGGGATATGAGTATGATGAATATTTTGGGTAATCACTTATTCAAGAATAAAATTCCCAAAGTGAAAAATTTGATCCCAAGGAGGATTATCACTTACAATATGGATTTATATACAATTTGGGTAAGATTTGTGTGCCCAAGGAGGAAATATTTCAACTAATGAGGGAACCACATACTTCAAAATTTGTAGGATATTTTAGTGTTTGAAAGAATTTTACACATCTACAAAGGTATTTTCATTGGCCTAATATGCAAGGAGATGTTTTAAAATCCATAAGATGATGTGTATTATGTAGTAGAAGCAAGCCTAGTAATAGGAATTTGGGTTTTTATATACCATTACCAGTTCCTTATAAGCCATGGGAAAGCATTTCCATGGGTTTTATACATAGGTTTCCTATGTCACATAAATGATATGAGTATCTATTTGTAGTTGTGGACCATTTTAGTGAGATGTGCATTCTTATTCCTTTTAGGACCCTCAAAGGTAGTGATGCAACTAAGTTTCTTTTTTTAATGTGTGGGTTCATTTTGGTTTTCTTAGTTTTATTGTTTCAAATTAGGACTCAACATTTTTTGGGAAACTTTGGGCCACATCATGGGAGAATATGGATTTTATGTTGAAAATGTATACTAATTTTCACCTATAAACTAATGGGAAAATCAAGGTCATGAAAAAATACAATGGTACAACTCTTGATAAGTTAAAATAAGAAACATCCTTAGTCTTGGGATAGAACTTTTGTGTATATTAAACATTCTTATGTACTTTTTTTGTATCTATTAATAGTGACAATTTTGTCAATGAAGGCCATGTTTGGAAGTAACTTGTACATTTATTGCATTACTTATTTTTTAGCCATCTAGTTAAAAATTGAAGGAAGGGGAGTGCAATTGCCTCATCCACTGTAGTTTTTCCCATATTAGGTCCAAGATAACTCTTGTGTTCATTTTCAAATTTGATCATTCTTATGCTTTAGGTTCATGTGAAATATGCTATAAATTTGATTTTATTTTAATCACTTTTTTATCTTTTTTCTAACATTTCAAATAGCCTAGAATAATTATATTCCAATTATTATTGAGCTAGGATTCATAGGGTTTGTGTTGGTGAAGCTTAGTGTGGAACATCCACGTAGGTTAAGGATGAATATCCACCTTTTTTATGTCATAAAATTTCAAAATTTTGGACACGTTCAATAGAGTGCAATTGCCTCATCCACTGTAGTTTTCCCCAAGTCTAAGATAATTCTTGTGTTCATTTTCAAATTAGATGATTCTTATGCTTTAGGTTAGTGAAATATGCTATAAATTTTATTTTATTTTAATCACATAACATTTCATTAACAATTATTATTGAGCTAGGATTCATAGGGTTGTTGGTGAAGCTAGTGTGGCTATTAAGGATGAATATACACCCTTTGTATGCCATAAAATTTCAAAATTTTGGACACATTCAATATCATTTTACACTCCTCTATACTCCAGTAGCACTACTTGTTTCTTGCATAATTGAACATTGACTACCTCGATGGTTGCTTATACCTATACCACCATCATTTCCTCCATGTGGAAGCACATTTCCACCAACGCCAAAATAGGGTTATGCCAAGGATAGATTTGTACCTAGGTTAGGTTCTATTGTGCCTATAACCATTTCTTATTTTCATGTGTTGCTACTATCTTGTGTAGGTGGATGACCACCCTCAAGTTATTGCATACCCAATATGATTGTGATATTAGAATTTATGGTTGGTGTTTTTAATAGTCTAAATGTTTTATATATTATCATTTGATATAAAATAATATTTTCCACCTATTATCTTATAAAATATGTTACTTGAGACAAATCCACAATTTCATTCACTTCCTTACATCTGATTAAGAAATGCATGAGTTGATGCTTTAGATAGATTATGGGTGGGAACTTCCTAAATTGTCATTAGGTTTTGAATGATCATAGGGTCATAAGAAACTTTAGTTATCTCCTCTATAATTTTATCCTAATATAAAACATGTGATTATTCCTCAATGCATAATATTTCCTTGGCATGGGAATTGTTCTCATGCCCTTCCTATTTTTGTGGGTCTTAACAACATCTTCATGTTTTTATGCCATGTTTTTTTCTCTAGCCCATAACATATGCAGTCAATCATGTGCAAAAAATCCCAAAGAACTTGTATAAAAACACATTATAGAAAGGATTGTATAAATACGAGTTCATCTACCCAATTATTAGGAATTAACTTTCTTAAGATGAGAGATTCCTCCTAAAGGTGCTCTCAACTCTTCTAACCATATATCAATGTTTTTCAAGTAAATCTAACGAATCCTATCATACATCATCTTATATATCTAGTTTAACACCATCCTAACAAAAGAACAAAAATCTTGGGCTATTTTCTCATGCATTAGTTAATACATCCATGCAACTACACTTAGCCTAAAAAATAAGACTCATTACACCTGCATATCACCTAAGTAAACTTACACACTTACCTGAGGCATGGAGAGAGTATAATAAGATGTAGTTGGGTTATGTTGGATAAATTTATTATCCACCTACCATTAGCCTATGCCACATATGCTTCATCCAAATATTGATACTCACTATATCAACATATCACAAAATTGAAATTACACACTCACCCAAAGCATAGAGATAGAGATATCTAAGGCATAATTGGGTTAGTTTTAGAGATGGTCAATTATTGCCTGAGGATTTTATGGCATAGGCATGAAAAAAATTACTTCTTAAAGCATAAATTATGAACTAGATATAAATTAATAGCTAAACATTATCATAAGCATTGTACCTCCATGAACAAATAAAGAGAAAACAACCAATAAGAAATATTTATTTCCTTTTCATTAATATTAAGAAGTAAAAAATTACTCAATATTTAGTATCTCAATCAAAAATTTAATAATAGTGATAATTATCTAATAGTATATTCAAAAACATCAACTTATCACATAATGTCAACAAACTTATCTATGAAACAAGGTGGGATTTTATAGAATCAATCCAACACATTGGGGTTAAAATTTAATCAATGCATGCTCAAAAAAATGTGTAACTACTTACAATATATGGTAGTGCATAGTTGATTTACAAAGAATATCATTCATAATATATCCCTATATCCTTGCCATGTTATGCTAGACTCACTTAAGACCATTTCTTACAATAGTTTTTCTTAATGCTTTCATGCCTGAAGATTCATTTTTTTCCAACTTCCTGAATTAATGCTCATTATTTTATGATTTATGGTATTCATAACCTCATTACCATTCACCATGATCCATGATCTATGATAACCATATCTATTTCATCCACGCATGTTGATACTTGGTCAAAACCTTTCCATACAATCTCCTTGGTTTTCATTACATTTATGCAACCCCATCCTCACATGCCTTTGAGCCCATTGGCACTCATCTTGAATTTTTCAAAACCTAGTGCCTTTTTTGTACTAATTATTTATTACTCTTTTGGTATCTACATGTCATGCTTATAAAATGTGCACTTTCCTTATACCCTTTTAGTATTTCCAAAAAACAAGCCCACTTCTATACTTTTCTAATATTCAAGATCAACGAATCGCATGAAAGATGATAGATCATTTAATTTTGTTAATTTTTAGGGTGTCATTGGCATGAGCAAACACTTGAACATCTTAAATAGTAAATAATAAATATGCAAGGACTTCAAAAATCATATACTATCATAATCATTATCAACTCATTAAACAAACATGGATGACAACAACAACCATTATTAAAAGATTTTTCCTCTTCTCATTAATACTCATTGTTACATAATTGCTCAAGACTTAGTAAACTCAATAATGGTAATAAGATCAACACGCAATGATAGAAATAAGAGTTCCAACATAACAATAACAATAATGTTGTCAACAACCTAAACTATGGGGTAAGGTGGGATTTAATAGTTTCAAGCCACCACCTTTTGGTTACATTTAAGAAATATGTGTGCCATGAAATTTGTAATAGATTTATAATAAAATATAATTAAATTATTTTACAATGAATTTTTTTTTCATCAAGATCCTAATTTTATATCATATTGTGATAGATCCACTCAATACTTATTTAATGGATTTCCATAATGTCAACCTACCTGAGGACTTGTTCCACTTGCCAACTCCCTACGTTGGCACTCCTAAATTTTCACTATGTATTTATTTTAACCTTTTAGGAATTACATGAATTTAAATCCCATGTTATTAAAGAGTTGATATAATAAATTAGGGTATAACTATGCAATAATTACAACCACTAATTTATTAAAGAATTTACTAAATTTGACCTTTCTAAAAATAGCAATAAATAATGCAAATAAGAACTTAGATGGATAATGACTAAGATGGATGATCTTGAGGATAAAAACTAAAGTAGAGGCTGGTCTGAGTGTCACAAATAGGATCTAGGTGTCAAAACCCCTTCCAGACAATAAGGCCCTAATTGGATAGTAGTGCCATAAGGTGTTAATGTCCTTATTTTGGTGGTAGTGTCCTTTGTGTAGAACAATTTTGAGTTTCTAAGTGCACCTATGTCTAGGTCTGTCAATTTTATTCTTATGTGCACAAGTTTTGAAACCCTATAGATGACCTATTTTGTCTAATTTTATGATCAAACCCTATTCCTACATATTGTTAGAACATATAGTTGATACAATCAGTAAAGTGTGTTGTTAACATAGTAAGCTAGACATCCTCAACACCATAATGTGATGAGAGTTTCCTACATACTAATACTCTAAAGAGGGATCAAGCCTAATATAGTTATCCCCACCTATATGCTGGTGCAAGTACAAGTGAAGCTAGTTTGATTGTAGGCTTCAGTGCTTTGAATGTGCTTGAGACTAGAAATATGAGTAATCTAAGCTTAGGAATGATGTATATGGTAACATGCAAAAGTAGGGTAGAATAGGGATTGATAACCTTAATTTTAAACAACTTGTTCTGAGTTTGTATGTGTAATTTGCATCTAATTTTCATCTATTAGTTAGAGGGATAAAATTCATGTGTGTGTGTGTGTGTGTGTGTGTGTGTGTGTGTGTGTGTGTATATATATATATATATATATATATATATATAAAATTCTAGTGCTTATGTAGGTGTTAAAATAGGTCTAAACCAACCCTATGTGGTTTAAGATTTGAAAATATATTTGTTTGTATAAAAAGGAGGGAAAGGATAGTAGCACCAAAATTAGGACACTAGTGCCATGTGGAGCTACTTTCCTTATTATGGTGCTAGTGTCTGGGTGGCAAAACTTGAGGCACAAAGGGATAAGATGTAAGAATGAAGGTCTAAGATTGCTTTAGGGATGTCCAGGGATGCTTGAGGCCTATACAAAGGCTGAATAGGTGTGAAAATAGGCCCTAAGATAAGTTTAGGGCTAAGTTAGGGATAGGTAGTCTCAAGTAACACTCTTAGCACTCAAGTGTCATTTTTAGGTGATTATATTCCCCCCTTTATTTTAAAAATGTAGTAAAACAAAATGACTAAGATAGAGAAAAAAGAAGTGTAGATGGACTTACTTAAGAGGTGAATCCTATGAATCTACATTTGAGTATGTGAAACATGCTTGATTACGTGTCCTACAAGTGAAATGTGCATACATCAGTCCTTACTTAAGAGACATCAAAATCAAATACAAAATTGAAAAAAAAGTGAAACTAAGTAAAGAGATAAAACTGAGTAAAGAGAGGAAAAGAATTAATACACCTCATTAGGTATGCAAACCAATGCATAAACCTAGTGACAACATGTGCATGTGCATGTATATAATGATTAATCAATTAATAACTTGGACTAAGATGATATCTTGCTAAATCCTCATGTGTGGGTGGATCAAGAACTTAATTTGATTTTGACTCCATCATTGCTCACCCCTAGTTGGTGGATCATGACTAGTGAATAGCTTGGATTGGACTGATGGTGTGTCCAGCCCTCTCATATAGGTGACTCAAGAATTCAAGTAGACTATGATGCCATCATTACCTACCTATGTGTAGTAGATGCATATAAAACTAAAACTACACAATGTAACTGGAAATGTCTAACTAGAGATATCAACTTTGCAGTCACTTGGGTATATTAGGTAACTCTAGGTCACTCGAGAATGCCAACCACTATAGATGGATTAAGGAATGAATATAGTTTCTAACCTAGAACATGGTGTTTGATGTATAAAACATTGATAATGACATGGAGTTTGTGATTCCATCTAATCAACCAGTGTATAAGTGAGCATACAAAAACATTATGCTAGGCACATACTCCTAAATTTGATATCTGAACATATAGATTATGGATTGAGTTGTATTAATCTGTATCTGAGTATCTGAACTAAAAATGAGATTGATCATGTTGTGCATGATACCCCTAATCTAAGCAAACTAGTATGAATTTGAGATAAATTAAGAAAAACTAGTAAATTTCTAATGGAACATGTGTAAGCCTTGACTATACCTGTAATACTTTTCTAGTCAATCTCAATTTTTTCAAAACTAAGGCTACTAGATAGTAGCTCCATATATTGGATAATAGTGCCATGTGGCATTAGTGTCCTAATGTAGGCACTAATGTCTAACTATTCAAAATTTTATGCAATTGTAATTGATCTCTATGTCGTTATTTCCCATTGTGTTTACTTGAGTCTAATTTCTATAATCTGAGCATGTGTGCTGAAAAATGTACTATGAGTATATTTTGATAGCCTGATCTTTGTGCCAAACCCTTGTGAATGCCCCCTCTTTTGAGGAGAGTTATAGAACATGTGTAAGAACTATGCTTAAAATAAAAATATCTACAAAATATGTGTTAGATGGAGCATATATGATTTCTACATAATAATCCAATAAAATGTGCATACATAACATCATAATGTAAGTTAATCTAAGCATACATTTGTAATGTGTGATGTATGTTATAGCATTCATAAGGTTATCAATATAGATATAATAATGTATGTAATAACAAATTTGAGTAGTAATTGAGTAGCTACTTAGGGGGATGGGGCATGATGTCCATCATGATACCCAATTAGGAAGGGGAGATGCATGAGGTCCCTCATGGCATCTAAAATTAGAGTGCATAACAAGCAAGAGACAAGTGTCATGGCCATGATGAATATAAGAAAACATACATACAACACACATGAGGCATGAAAATTAGGCCAAGGGGCCACAATATAAGGTACATGGGCACATATCACTAAATCTAAGAAAACAAGGCATACAAAGACATGTTATGTCCACATATGTAAACAATAATCAAGTTGGCTTAGAGCCACATAAAAAGACATGTTAAAATGTATGCATACCCAATTAGGAAAGAACACAAAAGGATATGGGCACATGTTCAAAGGATACATACTGTGAAAAGAAGTGGAGCGAAGCCATAAAGCAATGGCATATTCAAATGCCTTCAAATAGAATAAACATAGAGATACAATCAATTATAAACTTATTTTAGGCTTTTAGGACTTAGATGAATGTAAATCCTATGTTGTTAGAAAGTCAAGTATAGTAAATCAGGGTAGAAATATGCAATAAGTATAGCCACTAATTTATTACATAATTGACTAAATTTGACCTTTCTAAAAATATAAATAAATGATGTAAGTGAGAACTTAATTGGAAAATGACTGAGATGGATGATCTAGAGGTTAAAAATTGAGGCAAAGGCTAGTTTGAGTGTTGTAAATAGGATCCATGTGCCAAAACCCTTTTCAAATAATAGTGCCCTAATTAGACAATATCACCATGTGGAATTAGTGTCCTTGTTTGGATAGTAGTATCCTATATGTAGAACTATTCTGAGCTTTTGGGTGCCCCTGTATCTGGGTCTAACAAGCCTGTTCATGCATGCATGAGATTTGAAACCCTGTAGATGACTTATTTTAATTGATTTTATGAGTAAACCATAATCCTCCATATTGATATGGCATGCCGTTGATACAATAAATAAAGTGTGTTTTTAATGGGGTAGGTTAGACGTCCTCAACAACTTGCTATGCTGAGAGTTACCTACATACCAATACTGTAAAGAGGGATCAAGCTCAATGTAGTTCTTCCCACCTAAGTTTTGGTATAAGTACAAGTGAAGCTAGTATGATTGTAGACCTGAGTGCTTTGAATGTGATTGAGACTAGAAATATGAGTAATATGAGCTTAAGAATGTTGTAGATGTGTTGGGTGAATATTTTGTCAATCAGCTAACTGATGAGCAAAATAGGTCTCTTCAACCATAACATAGGGAGATTGGTCATCCAGATGTGCGAGTTTACCAAATCAAAAGGGGACAAATCTCTCCTCTCATCAAGGGGAGGTTCCCTTATAACTATGTGGAGTTATATACTATATATATAAGTAGAAAATAACACTCAGGGGTAGGATATACCATCCATCTCTTTTCTTTCAGAGATGATGTTAACAAATAGAGGAGAAAATCCTGGTGAAAACACTTCTCTTCTTTCAGAAGTGTTCTTGCAGGGGACAACAGGAGTTCTTTCAGGCAGGATAAGTAACTGGTAACAGAGTATAGAGTAACCAACAATCTAAGATGTAGCACAAAGTCTCCACCTTGACTGCCCAAGAGTGAAATATGAAGAACAATGGGGGCACAAAGTCATTCCAAGGTCCTTTACATAGAAAGAAACTAAAAACACACAATGAAAACAATTATGTCAGCACAAAGTCTGAAAGTAACCAGTTTTAGGACACCTTCCTGATTACTTCCACTAGTTCTACTTCTTAGATCAAATAAACAAGAATGCTTCTAGGAAACATACATAAGAATAATATCCTAAAGTAGCACAAGATATAACAACATAAAGTCTGAAAGTAACTTGCTTTCTCATTCAATCAAAGAAATATGAACAACAATTTGAGCTCAAAGTCTCAGTAATGCCTTTCAATTTGGGTAGAGTTTTGCTTCTAGTAAAGGGAAGATCTCCCTTAAAATGATACAAGAGATTACATTATATAGAGGCCAAAGGAGGCTTGGCACTTTGTCTCATGGAGCAGCCCATGATGTGCATTAATACCTTGGATGCATTTTTAGTTTTGTCAGGGAAGGCCATGTTGAAACAGGGCAGCTGCCTTAACTGTGGCATGTTGATTCATCTCTAATGTCTCCTCCTGAACCTGAGTCACTTATTCTATCACCTGCTATCTACACAACTATCCACTTTGCCTTTACTTCAAAAGAGACAAATAGGCTATGCTTTTAATGTTTGCAGGCCCAAATATCTACCTGATGAACTGTTCCATCTACTGGAAATAACTCCTACAGATATTTCCCTCTTTGTCTCTTCCTGCTGTGATTTGAGTCCTTGGGCTACCTTTTCCCTTTTTTGATTTTCTTGGTTCATTTTCTGGATGGTTCTTCATTTCAGTCTTGGCCTTAAGGCCTTTGAATACATTTTGGTATGCGTTCAAGCCTACAAAGATCAATAAATGCTTTATTGCCACAAATTTGACATCTACAAGTCTGTCATCCTTCTTAATAATTCCTTCATGTCTTTCTTGCTTCCTATGGCCACTTTCCACTATGACACAGGTGAGGACACGTGGCAACATCTGTAACTTTGAAATAAGCTTATCAGAATAAGCTTTGAAATTTGCTAAAAACTTGAAGTGCAGCTGCAGACACTTGTCACATTTTGCTTGTTTACGAGGGACACATGGCAAGTTTTGTTGCTTTGAAACTTATTAGAGACTGTGTCTCGGCATACAACACTTGGCAGCCTCTGCTTATTTTTTCTAAGGGACATGCGATAACTTCCACTATACTTTGAGGCTTGATCTTTCTCAGAGGGAACTTGTCCTTCGAGGTCTTAAAAGATAATTCATTTTTTGAGTGTCGATTGTCCTCCGCGAGGGTACCTACCCTTCGAGTGGCCTTCAGGATTTCATTCTTTTGGAGGATTATTGTTCCTTTATTTCCTTCAGATAATTCATCTAAAGGAATTCCTTTAGACAATTTATTTGAAGGAAATATTTCCTTGGCTCTGTGTCTTTGTATTGGTAGTGCTCCATCTTTGACACGTGGCACGTTCCACTACTTTTAACAAGTGACACATGGCATCTTCTGTTGGAACAAGCAAGGACACTTGGCAGCTTCCACCTAACTTATAGGGGCTTTTAAAAACCTTTGAGAGTCCTACGAGAGATGACATGTGGTGGCTTCCACTGAGCCCTAGAAACACTTACAAAAACATTTGGGACTCATTTGGATTCACGCAGATGATGACACTTGGCATGTTCCATTTTTTCTTGTGACTTATTTGGGGTCCACCATAGTCCTTACTCAATAACTACAGATGTCAACACTTGGCGGCCTCCACCAATTCTTATTAGAGACATGTGGCAGCTTCCACTCAGTTTTAGAAATCACATGGAGGATGACACTTGGAGCACTCCGCTTATTCTTTTAGCGACTTCCCTGGGGCCCGCCATAGTCTTTACTTGATAATGAAACCAAAAGAAGATACAATGACTGTTGACACTTGGAAACCTCCACTAATTTCTACAAATGACACATGGCACATTCTGCTCTTTGGTATTTTTCTTTTACGTGCCCCTTTGAACCATTTGATTGAACCAACCCTGGAAATGTATAAGTGCCAAAAAATTGCCCTTTCAAAGGAATTTATCTGTTAAAGTTGCTGAAACCTTTGAACTTGTTAATTTCAATCATGTTGAGTCTGTAGATTTCTTCTTGTGAAGTCCATAGAAACTGAGAAGCTTGAAAAATGAGGAATTTGAATGCTTAGGACAAATTTTGAAAAGGGAAGAGATAATTTTGGTCCGTGCAGGGCTACCTAATCCATAGGTTGTCCCAAAAAAGAGTGACATTTTTTGAGGACAACATCTGGCTCTAGTTGGGGAACTTCCTTCAATTGGAAACTTAAAACATAGTTGAGGGGAGTAGAAACCAGAATCTCCAGTGCCTTGAAGTATGCCATTGGGTTATGGAGTCATGCTACCCAAAAAGAAAGGCTTAAAAAAAAAAGAAAATGAAAAGCACAAAACAAAAACAAAAGACTACAAATATACATATGTACAAGTGAACTCATCTGATACTTCAGGAGTTGAAGTGCTTCAGATGCTACCCATTGTGAGGTAGAGAAAAGAGAGTGCCATATTGATACTTCAATAGGAAACTATTTTCACTATTGAGCTGATGAATAATAAAAGGGCCTCTCCAAAGAGAATCAAACTTCCTATGCATCCCCTTTGGTTCTCTTCTCTTGTCCCACAATAGGACTTGATCTCCAATTTGAAAATCACGATTCTTTGCTTTCTGGTCGAAGAGCTTCTTCACCAGACTTTGATGGGTAGTAATTTGGTCCACCACTGCAGTTCTTTACTCATCCAACTCAATCAGGCACATGATCCTCTTATCAAGGGAGCTTTCATATGTTTGATCTTCAATTACCTTAGCTAATTTCAATGTTGGCAATTCCAAGGTGATTGGTATTTCAACATTGATACCATAAAAAATTAGAAAGGAGACATACCAATTTCTCTCTTTGGTGTAATTCTGTCTACCCATAGAGCATTAACCAATGCTTTATGCCATGTCTTTTGGTTATCATCCACTAGCTTCTTGATGATAGTCACTAGATTCTTATTGCTTGATTCAGTCTATCCATTCCCTTGTGAAAAGTAATCAGAAGAGTGGGATAGTGTAATCCCATAGTAGAAATAGAATTGAGTAATCTCCTGGGAAGTGAAACAAGCTACATTGTCAGTGATAATATTGGTTGGGACCCCAAACCTAGAAATGATGTTCTCTTTGAGGAAATTGCACACTACTTTTGAAGTAGCATGTTTGGTTGGAATAGCTTCCACCCACTTGGTGAAGTAATCTGTTGTTGTGAGGACATAATCATGTCCAGCTCTTGAAGATGGGTTTACAGCTCCAATAAAATAAATTCCCCATTACTAGAATGGTTCCTCTATGACCATTGGCTTGACAGGCAGGGCATCTAACTTGGGTCTTCTGATAAACTGTTGGCATAATTCACATTCCCTAACGCACTTATATGCATCTTGAAAGAGAGTTGGCCAGTAATACCTAGCCCACAAAATTTTATAGGTAGTTATAGGAGTAGAGAAATGTCCTCCATAGGCCAAATTGTGGAAGGACTTCAAAAGTTGGTTTTGCTACTCCTTATCCATGCAGCGAAGGAAAAATCCATTAAGGCTCCTCTTGTATAGGCCGTTGTCCTAGAGGATAAAATTTGTAGCTTTCATCTTGATGGTTCTCCTTTCTTTATAAGATAGGTGAGCAAGTCAATCACCATAAGTAAAGAAATGAGCAATATCTAAATACCACTCATTAGTGGTGGAGAAAAAGAGGATTGTTGGCGTATCTTCTTCCACCTATTCTTCATGCTCTATTCCTCTTAGCTTGTTATCAACAATTAATTGGCATAGACCCTTTCCATGTACCAGCTTTAATGGCTTGATGACCAGATTAAACTCCTGGATCTTTGCAACCCAATTGCCTCTTTTCATCCCAAACTCCTACTGAGTTAGTATGGATTTAACCGTGGTGTCAGGGACCAAGGTAGTAGTGTGTGAATTCAAGATGTAGAAGTGGAAATGCTTCACTGCCTTCACCACTGCATAAGCATGCTTCTCCATGTTTGAGTACTTCAGCTCATGAGATTTGAGAGGATAGCTCATGAAAGAAATGGGGGATTCCATACCTTCTTTATTCTATTGAACCAAAATTGCTGAAAGCATGTATTTTGAAGCATAACTGTATATGGTGAACTCTTTGTTATAGTCAGGACAAACTAGAATTGGAGCATGGGCAATGGCAGTTTTGATATCCTCAAATGCTGACCTTCCTTCTTCAGTCCAGCTGAAGGTGGCCTTTACCTTCATCATGTTTACAATATGTCTAGTCTTCTCAACAAACTTGAGGATGAACCTCCATAAGAAATTCATCTTTCTAAAGAAAGAGTGAACAACAGTCTTACTTGTGGGCAAGGTAAGCTATTGGATAGAATTAACTCTATCTGGGTCAATCTTTATGCCTCCTTTAGACACAATGTGTCTGAGAAGTTTCCCCTCTATTACTCTAAAAATTGACTTCTTGGGGTTTAAGGAAATGCCATTTTGGTGATCGCGTTCCAGCACTTGTTGCAAGTGGCATATGTGATCTGGGTGATGCTTAGAAAAGATGATCAAGTCATCAAGATAAACTACAATGAACTTACCCATTTCATCTTTGAAATCAAGGTCCATTTCTCTCTAAAAGGTTATGCCAGCATTTATTAAGCCAAAAGGCATCCTTTTATATGCAAATGTGCCCCATGGTGTGGTGAAGGCAGTCTTATGCTGGTCTGCCTCACCAACTTCAACCTGATTATACCCTGAGAAGCTGTATAACATTGATAACATCTCCAAACTAGTCACTGTCTGAAGCACTTGATCTATGATTGGTAAAGGATAGTTATCCTTAAAGGATGATTGATTCAAGTTCCTGAAATCCACACAGAGGCAAATTTTGCCATTCTTCTTTACAGGCACTATATTGGCAATCCATGTGGAATGATGGATTAGAAAGATTATCCTGGCATTTAGCATTTTTTATATTTTAGACAAAATGGTACCTAATATTTTTGGATTATACTACCTGGACTTTTACCTATAAGGTGTCGAATTAGCCTTGAGAGGAATGTCATGTCAAATTTCATTAGGCCATAGTGACTTTAGGTCTTCATAGGAGTAAGTGAAGACATCCATGTACTGGTTGAGCAAAGTAGTGAACTTGAACCTCTCCTCAGGAGTACAACTTTTCCTAATGTTCACCATCTTGGGATCTCCCTTGGTTCCAAGGTTTATTTGATCAAACACCTGAGAGGATCTTGAATCCATTTGCTACTATTTGATGAATCTGTCATGTTTGTCAAACAACATTTCCAGGGAAACCAAACCTTTGGGAATTTTATTCCCTTTCAGCTGTAGGAATTCTTTGTCTGGGATTAAACTTGATTCAAGGGCAGGTTTAAGTTGCTGAGGCTTATTGCCTTTGAAATGTAGCTATTCAAAGCTGTCCTACTCCAAGAAGGCAATGATTTGGCTATCATTGTTAAACACCTACCAATGACTGGCATTATTAGGCACACTTGGATAAAAGACTAGCTCAATAGTGTACCTATCTCCATTAAAGTCTGGGTGGGGGACCAAGAGAGTAGTTAAAATAACTAGTGCATCAGCCTAGTCATTGAATTATCTAGAAATGACAGAGATGCTGAAAGCATCAAAGCCTTCAATTTGGTCCTAGACTAAATTGCAGTAGTGGCACAATCTTTCATTCTTGGTTTGGTACAAGTTTTTCACCTGACAAACCACTAGTTCAACATCTCCTTTGGCATGAAGGAGCTTGATGCCTTTGTCTCGAGCAGCCCTCAATCTAAGCAATAGAGATTCATATTCAGTTATGTTATTAGTGTTGCTAAAATACTTGTAGGATGAAGGAAAAATATCTCCTTGAGGAGATATCAACACAACCCTGACTCTCGAACCGGTGGAGGAGTAGCTACCATCAAATTCAAGAATCCATACCTCATTTGATACTAATTTTTCTTTGGATTCTTCTTCATTCAGAGGTGGAGATCCTTCCACATTGGTATCCCACTCCACCAATTCTCATGCTGTTCCAGTTGAATGCATTTCTAGGTTATCACCTACAGGAGCTTCATCAGATGCCTCATAAACTTCATCCATGGATAGAAAGTAGTTACCCATGTGTGAAGACTCAAACATAATTTGAGCTTTAGGTGCCGAGGTTTGGGTAACCACATACATCACTGCTTTCTCAGGGAGTAGCCTCTTCATAACACCTTTGATTGGAATCCTCGCTTCGGATAAGTCTATGCTCAATTCACCACCAACATCCTTATAGAAATTTTGCCTAAGAAGGATGCCATATGATGCTGGGACATCGGCTATCAAGACAGTCATCTTGATTCTTTTATCTGGGAACACTACAAATGCAAATTGGGCATCCTTAACTTGTCCCAGCAGAGGTACTTGCTTGTTCTGCATGGAGAAGCATCTACCAAACATCTTGGTCAGTGTGAGGCCAAAGGATTCAACCATTTTGGCAGGCATGACATTGTCTGAAGCTCTAGAATCAATGATGTAATTATTCAGTTGATGTCTATTTATTAGCAATGAGATAGAAAAGTTCAGTCCTACTAGGAGTAGTAGGAGGGGTAATGACAAGATTGTTCTTGGTGGGTGCATTCTTGGGGGAATCATGTGTCACTTTGGGAATTGCTTGTCCTATAGGGATGACCTAGTTTTTAACACACTGAACCAATTTATCTAATTGCTCAGGATGGCACTACAAAAATTCAAATTCAGACATTTGAATTTTGGTTTTCTTTATATGGTCAATTATGTCAAATGCCTAGAATGAACTAGGAGTAGAGGATGGGAATTCATCCTTTTGAGTTTTGGGAGGGGGAGAAATGGACTGCAAATTTGAAGTTTAAGGTGCGAAAATGTTTGAGGTACTTACCTTTCTAGCAACTATCAAGTCCTTTGGCTAGAAAGGCAGAGTGGTTCCACACTTAGCAATTAAAATTGCTAGTTGAGGTTGCCCCTCTATCTTCTCTTTAGCAACTTGTTCAGCTAATTGATTCTTGGATCAGGTAAATACAACATATGATCCCTCAGCTACATTACCTTCACTTTTAGGTTCATCCTGCTAATTCAAGAAACTAATATTAGAGTCACCATATAATTATTCTTCTTCCTCAGTGAAGAGATTAGCTTCATCTTTAGGACTCGAATCACACTAGAATGAGAAATCTGATTCAGCTTCAAGATATACAATCACTGAGTTAGTGGGAGGTGCTTTAATGGCAAGGTTATTCCTCTAAGGGGGAGGAAGTTGATTGGCTTGCCCTTGGTTCTTGGCAGCATTGCCTTGGTAGGAATGATTAGGGAATGTCCTCCTTGGTACATCTTTGTATGAAGGAAAAAATGACATCCCTTGTGCCATTTGTTTTTTGAGGGCCAAAAATTCATTTACTAGCTTTTGCACCATTGGATCAGTGGTTGCTGAAGGGGAGTATTCAGAGGAAGAAGAAGATCTACCTCTGTTTGGGTCTCTCCTTATCTTTCCTGCCAAGATAAGGTCATCTTCAAATTTAGTAGCCAAGTCTTGAGTAGCCTCGAGGTCTATGTGGCTAGTATGTCTTAGCAAAAAACTCACTTCAGGCAACTGTGAGTTGATGAAGAAGAATTTGAGGTTTTTAGGTGTCAGCTGAGCAATAGCAGGAATTCGGTTCCTCAGCTTATCAAACTTTGCTATGAAATCCCTCATAGGTTCATGAGGTTCCTTCTTCATTTGTGTGAGCTGGGCCAGCAAGGCATGTGCATCTTCTACAAGCTTGCACCTAGCTTTGAATTTGGCTTTGAGTGTGTCCCAATCAGTTACTGATCTAGCTTGCAGATGGTAGAACCACTTTGCAGTAGCACCTTGCAGTGTTTCCATGAAAAGCCTAATTTCCATGTCTTCAAATTCCATTCTTATTATGCCATAGACTATGCTGAAGGCTGTAATGTGTTCATCAGGGTGAACTCTCCCATCCCTAAAGAATTTGGGAAAATTATTCCTTGAACTACGTAGAAGCTCATGTAGAGGTGGAGTCAAATTTAGTGGGCCAAATGAGTTACCCTAGGGGCCTTGAGCCATGATTTGATTATGTAGAAGTGGGATCACAAATCTAGGTGGAGTATGGATAGGCAAAGCTCTGCTAGTAGCATAAAAAGAAGCTCTACCTTGTGTTGGTGATCTGGTAGGGGTAGGAGGAAGACTCTTAGTTCATTGAAGGTGAGGTTTTAGAGGAAACAAATCAAAATTGCTCTGCTACACCAACTCAAAAATAGGGTAAACAACACCTTGAGATCTCTGGTTCCTGGTATAATGAGGAGTTGCTAGATTGTAGAATAAAAAATGGAAAAGAGTAGGATTTGCTTTAGCTTGAAGCTTGAGACTTCAAACGATGCACTTTCCCCCAGAAGCTCTGGTTTTATAGACTAGATAATTTAATGGAGATGGAGGAAGATGGTAAGGCTATAATTATGATGGGTAAGACACGAAATGGAGTTGCCAAAGTCTATAATGGATAAGGTTAGGGACTGATTCAATCTAAAACTTAAGGCTTCAGACTGCACATTCATCCTCAGAGGAGTCACCAAAAATACTATTGAGTTAATATTTTGTCAATCAGCTAACTGATGAGCAAAATAGGTCTCTTCAACCACAACATAGGGAGATTGGTCATCTAGATGTGTGGGTTTACCACATCAAAAGGCGAAAAATCTCTCCTCTCATCAAGGGGAGGTTCCCTTATAACTATGTGGAGCTATATATTATATATAAGCAAAAAATAACACTCAGGGGTAGGATATACCATCCATCTCTCTTCTTTCAGAGATGATGTTAACAAATAGAGGATAAAATCTTGGTGAAAACACTGAAGGCACTTCTCTTCTTTCAAAAGTGTTCTTGCAGGGGACAACAAGAGTTCTTTCAGGTAGGATAAGTAACTAGTACAGAGTAACCAACAATCTAAGATGTAGCACAAAGTCTCCACCTTGATTTCCCAAGAGTGAAATACAAAGAACAATGGGGGCACAAAGTTGTCCCAAGGGCCTTTACATAGAAAGAAACTAAAAACACACAATGAAAATAATTATGTCAGCACAAAGTCTGAAAGTAACTTATTTGAGGACATCTTCCTGATTACTTCCACTAGTTTTGCTTGTTAGATCAAATAAACAAGAATGCTTTTAGGAAATAGACATAGGAACAATTTCCTAAAGTAGCACAAGCTATAACATCACAAAGTCTGCAAGTAACTTGCTTTCTCATTAATTTTGAAAGAAATATGAACAACAATCTGAGATCAAAGTCTCAGTAATGCCTTTCAATTTGGGTAGAGTTTAGCTTCTGGTAAAGGGAAGATCTCCCTTAAAATGATACAAGAGATTACATTAAATAGAGGCCAAAGGAGGCTTGGCACTTTGTCCCATGGAGCGGCCCATGCTATGCATTAATGCCTTGGATGCATTTTTGGTTCTATCAGGGAGGGCCATGCTGGAATAGGGTGGCTACCTTAACTGTGGCATGTTGATTCATCTCTAATGTCTCTTCCTAAACCTGAGTCACTTATTCTATCACTTGATATCCACGCAGCTGTCCACTTTGCCTTTACTTCAAAGGAGACAAACAGGTTGCGCTTTTAATGTTTGCAGGCCCAAATATCTACCTGATGAATTGTTCCACCTACTGGAAATAACTCTTGCAAATATTTCCCTCTTTATCTCTTCGTGCTATGATTTGAGTCCTTAGGCTATCTTTTCCCTTTTTTGATTTACTATGTTCATTTTCTGGATGGTTCTTCCTTTCTGTCTTGGCCTTAAGGCCTTTGAATGCATTCTGGTCTACGTTTAAGCTTACAAAGATCAATAGATGCTTTATTACTACAAATTTGATGTCTGCGAGTTTGTCATCCTTATTAACAATTCCTTCATGTCTTTCTTGCTTGCTATGGCCACTTTCCATTGTGATGTAGGCAAGGACATGTGACAGCATCCACAGCTTTGAAATAAGCTTATCATAATAAGCTTTGAAACTTGCTAAAAACCTGAAACATGGATGCAGATACTTGTCACATTTTGCTTGTTTATGAGGGACACGTGGCAAGTTTTTCCACTTTGAAACTTATTAGAGACTGTCTCGGCATACGACACTTAGTAGCTTCTGCTTGTTTTTTCTAAGGGACACGCGGTGGCTTTCGCTACACTTTGAGGCTTGATCTTTCTCAGAGGGAACTTGCCCTTCGGGGTCTTGAAGGACAGTTCATTTTTTGAGTGTCTATTGTCCTTCACGAGGCTACCTACCCTTTGAGTGGCCTTCAGGATTTCATTCTTTTGGAGGACTATTTTTCCTTTATTTCCTATGGATAATTCATCTGAAGGAATTCCTTCAGACAATTTATCTAAAGGAAATATTTCCTTGGCTCTGTGTCTTTGTATTGGGAGTGCTCCGTCTTTGACACGTGGCACGTTATGCTACTTTTAACAAGTGACATGTGACATCTTTAGTCGAAACAGGTGAGGACACTTGGTAGCTTCTGCCTAACTTATAGGGGCTTTTAGAAACCTTTGAGAGTCTTGTAAGAGATGACATATGGCAGCTTCTGCTGAGCTCTATAAACACTTATAAAAACATTCATGACTCATTTAGATTCACATAGAAGATGACACTTGGCATGTTCCATTTGTTCCTGTGACTTATCTGGGGTCCACCACAATCCTTACTTAATAACTATGGATGTCGACACTTGGTGGCCTCTACCGATTCTTATTAGAGACACGTGGCAACTTTTGCTCAGTTTTACCAATCACATGGAGGATGACACTTAGAGTGCTCCACTTATTCTTTTAGAGACTTGCCTAGGGCCCACCATAGTCTTTACTTGATAATGAAACCAAAAGAAGATACAACGACCATTGACACTTGGTAGCCTCCATCGATTTCTATAGATGGCACGTGGCATGTTCCACTCTTTGGTCTTTTTCTTTTGCATACCCCTTTGAACTGTTTGATTGAACCAACCTTGGAAATGTATAAGTACCAAAAACTTGCCCTTTTGAAGGAATTTATCTATTAAAGCCACCGAACCCTTTGAACCTGTTAATTTGAATCATGTTGAGTCTGTAGATTTCTTCCTGTGAAGTCCGTAGAAATTGAGAAGCTTGAAAAATGAGGAATTTGAATGCTCAGGACAAATTTCAAAAAAGGAAGAGACAATTTTGGTCCATGTAGGGCCAAAATAGTCCATAGGTTGTCCCAAAAATGAGTGACATTTTTCGGAGACAACAAGATGGTAGTATGCAAAAGTAGGGTAGAATAGAGATATATAGCCTTAATTGTTTACAACTTGTTCTGAGTTTGTATGTGTAATTTGCATCTAATTTTCATCTACTAGTTAGAGGGATAAAATTCATGTATATATATATATATATATTATGGTGTTTGTGTGGGTGTTAAAAAAGGTCTAACCTGACCCTAGGTGGTCTAAGATTTGAAAAGATATCCATTTATGGAAAAGGAGGGAAAGGACACTAGCACTGAAATTGGGACACTAGCATTATGTGGTGCTATTGACCCTATTATGGCACTAGTGTTCAGGTGGCTGAACCTGAGGCACGAAGGGACAAGAAGTAAGAATGAGGGGTTGGGACTACTTTAGGGATGTCTAAGGATGCCTATGGCCCACAAGAAGGTTAGATAGGTGTGAAAATAGGCCCTAAAATAGGTCTAGGGCTAAACTAGGGATAGGTGGTCTCAAGTAGTGCTCTTAGCACTTAATGTCATTTTAAGTGATTATAGTATTAGTGAAACCACTGTCCCATTAATTTTTTTGTATGTTTTATGCCAACCAATATTATGTCATTTTCACATGTTGAGACACTCCTAGATTTTGTAGGAATGGCACCACCAATTAGATTGGGTTAGTGTCAACCATTCTCTTTTTTTAAAAAAATAATACTAATTTTTTGTGCAAATATGACACAAAATTTTAAGTTTTAATAAATTTTTTACATCATTTTTATTTTGAATTCCATTATTTATTATTTATTAAAACTATTATTGGGTATTGATGATAGGGAGGAGGGTGAGAGGGAGGAGGTTGTTAGGACAAGATGACATCCTTTTTATGCTACTAGAGACCTGGCATGCAGGGACATCATACATCATAATTCATTCTCTATTTTGGAATTTGGTTGTTCATTTTAAAACTAGGGAAATATAAATGCTACCCAAGATCATAAAGCTTGAGAAATGGAAAATGATAGATTAAACAACTTTCTTGAAATGTAGCATCCAATCTCATCATTTATATTCTTGGATTCATTCCCATCCACCTCTACCACCATAGTTGTAAGTTGAAAGTGATTTTGTATTATAACCATGGTGTTGGAGTGGATGGGAAACACCTCAAATAATTTGAATGATGAGAGAGGATTTTTTAGGTTAATGGAAAATCACTTAATATATCCATTTTGATTTCTCAAGATTTTTGATATTGTGTAGCCTTTGGATTTCCCTATTTTTAGCATGGATACTTGGTTGAAAAATATAAAATGAGGTACATGAATTTTTATTTTGATTTTTATACTTTCAGTTCTAATTCCTACAACTTACATTGTAAATGTGCCACATGTATTCCACCATCTTATTAGACACTACATGTGATAACAGGTCCACCTAATTTATGCCTCATTTGGAAGGTATATTATATCAATTTGATTCCATCCAACATCATACGTGTGTGTGTGCGCACATGCATGCATGTGTGTGTGTCACAATTTATAACTTTCTTGTTTATTACAAATGATGCTTTTAAATATAATTGTATCAAATTTTATGAAAATAATAAATTTTAATGCTCACATTCACAATAAATTTCATATATAAAGACACACAATATGTATTTAAATAATATTATATATATATATGTATAATATAATCAAATATATAATTTTGTATATATATATTTAGTTAATATAATGAAAAATATAGGTATAACCTCAGTGTAAATCTAACACAATAAATATGTATAATCACGTCAATTATGTGCCCTATCTATGCCACCAATTTCAAAGTGATTTTTTGAAAATTTTGGTGAAAAAACTAAAAACCATCAATTTTCAACACAAGTTCAACCCAAAAATGAGGTTAAAATTGTATTAAATTTATAGTAAGAGGATGAAAGAGGACATGATCAATAAGACAATAATACATATAGGAGAGAGAAAATAGAAGAAAGAAGAAAGAATGGGCCACATAGAAGAAAGAGATCAAACACATATAAAAGAGACAATAAGTACCTAATTTGAATTGTTGTTCTATATTAACAAAAAAACACTAAAAACATTACAATAGTTATTCTTGCACAAAAATTAGATGTTTATATAAGGTAGGGAAACTTGATTATCAAGTTACATAAATAGTTGATAAGAACATTACATTTATTTACACAAGAAATGATCTAAAATTTAGATTACTAATGCTATTAACATGATTTAATTAATCCATTATTCTCATTGTATAATAATATGTCTTAAAAAACACTTAAAACACTATTCTAGCACTCTTTTATAGTTGCTTGAATTGATCAACCATTGACAGGGTTTAAGAATAAGTTGCGACATCCTTGACCTAAAAATTGATATGCTCTAATGCAAGGGATAAAAAAACATTCATAAGTCATAAAAATTAAATTTTGAAATATAAATATCTATATTCCTCTTGAAAATTTATACATTTTAAAAAATTACATGTCAATCTGAGTTCATATTCATATGCTATGGCCTCCACAAGATGGTGTAATTCTTAGGGTTTCAAAACTTTGAGTTCACCCAAGAGGTACTTACATAACCACCCCAATAATTTTCAAAACTTAAGTGGTTATTTCATAACCACCATGGTTGTTTCACCTACACAACACTATGGTTTTCTTTAAGACAAATAATAGTTAAGAGTAAAAACTACAGACAATTTATCTTCTTCTTCTTCTAAGATTTTTTGGCTTCCCATTCCAATTCTCTTTGATGTTTAATTGTATAAATTTTAATTAATAGGTTATTTTTAAAAAATGGAATGACTCCTAAAAATTCTTCTTCTTGATTATATGTAGTTTCAGGAGTTGGAGTGTGAAAATAATGTGTAAGTGAGTAAGTTGCACAACATGTATGAATTTTTGGACATGAGTAATGCAAATAATGTCCATGAAGACATTGAGAATGAAGTTTACCTATAATTTCAAAATGAAACAGTGGTAAGAGGAGGAATCAAATCCCTCACTCTTATAGAGTTTTCTCAAATTGGGTTTCCTGAGGGTAAGCTTTATTTCTCTTTGTAGCTTTTTTTACAGTGTTTTCTTGCTCAACTTTATGTTTATAATTCATTTAAAATATAAAACACTTTATATTTATTCTTAAGCACATTTATTTACTATTTTATGAAAATTTATATGCAAATAACAATCTAATCAATCATTTTTTTTAGGATTTTCTAGTATAGTATTTGTATTGATGACCTCATAGTGGAATATCCACACAACTACATATCACTTAACATTACAATTATTTAATTTATTCCTCACATAACACTCAAGCAACTTAAAGTATTTTTATAAGGATATGAACATTTAATGTTATTTTGATAAATAATATTTAATCTGAAGTTAATGTCATTATATGTAGTTCATTAAGGATCCATAAAAACATTTAAGAGGATTGAGAGATAACCCATTATAAAACATCATTAACCCCAAACATGAACATATTTCCTACCCTTACAATGTAGTAGGCTCAAAAAATAGAATAATGATTGCAAACTAAGAACTAACTCAAATGATCTAAATGATGAAATTAGTAGATAAACACTATTAAAAACACATTGGGAAAATTAAATGCATAATTTGTGTGCCTTACAATAAATAAAATATGAAGCACACTTCCTTCTAATATGTCAAATATAAAATAATAATGGTTGCGGCTACATAGATGTTTGTGATCATACATGACTTATTGAAATCTTAAATCAAAATCACCAATAAAATTGAGATGTTTTACTTTGAATATAAACACCTATCAAAATATTTTTCTAAACAAGTTTTAAAAATGACCTTTATTAACCAAGTTTTTTTTGATTGGAAAGTGCACTTCTATTAAGTTAAAAAAAACTTATATTACAATGCTAATCACACAAAAAAGGGTGGAAAATTCACACCCTAGAATCCAAATTGAGCTACGGAAGCCTCAGGAGAAATAAAAGTCCATAAAGGCCACAACCTAGCCAATAACAAGATTTAAACTAACTCAAGTGCACATCAATCAAATAAAGATAATGAAATAACACACACATTAAGGAAATAACTAAGCAGTAACTATGAATATGGTGGATGATAGAGGAAGCAGAGGTAGAGGGTCCTGAGGCTTTCCTCCCAACCATCCTGAGTTGGGGGATCTTCATCAACTGGGAGGGGGTCCCAACCATTAGCCTACTAGTTAGTTTTAGAATCATGCTACACCTGAGAATCCTAGTAAGGAGGAGAGATGTATAAAACCAACTATTGGAATTTGTCCTATAGAGGGGGTGTCCATCCCCCCATCACCAGTGTCTCTATTCCTCTATCAGATTCTCTAGGAGGAGATGGTTAGCGAGAGAAAGGATATGAACTCCTCCAAATTTGAGACCTTTGGATGTGAGAGTGGTGGTGCCTCCCCCTACGCTCATGACCCCAAAGAGGGGAGTGGTGAGGAGGGGGATTAATTGGCTCATTTTTGACTACATAAGGAGCATTCCCCTTATGGTTCAAGAGGAGCTGCATATGATGAATCTTGAGCCATACCTTATCTTTTTGACTCTGAATCTGAAAGGTAACATTAACAATTATAAATTTATTAGTTAAAATTTTTTTCCCCATAATTTCATCATTAAAACATGATTGATTTCTAAATTTTCAAATTTGAAACAAAATATTAGTACATAAATTTTGATAGAATATAATATATTTTGTAGGTAACAGGGCAGAATCCACTAGGAGAGCCATTTTCCAATTGAACATTTTAGGTATGAAGGGTTTGAAAAGGGTATGAATCCATCTTCAGGTTGATAGGGCATGAGGGCAAAACCAAAAGAGATGCTTGATAGTTTTTGGGTGATGAGAGGTTGGGCAAGTGGGATTTAACACCCCCATGTGCTTGAGTTTATTCCCGATGGGCAGACCTTGGTATGGAATAGAGAGAGATATAGAGATTCAATACTCCTTTCCAAGATTATTCAAAGTTGAGGAGTCCAATGATAAGAGGATAATGAAAGTTGACTTCAACATTTATGAAATTAATTTTTTAGAAAGAATTTACACACATTGATAGGTATTAAAAATTAATATGAATTAAAGGATTTTAAAACTAATAATCACCATCATCATCATAAAACCATGAAAATAATTATGCAATCTTGGAGAGCACCATTTATATTCATTTAGGTCACTAGTTAAAGTATAATATTAGTCATAATTAATCATCACAAAAGGTTCATTAATGATAAACATTTCATAATAGAATTCCAAACTTATAGTGACATCTAGATTAAGTATATTATAATTATTATTTTTAACATCCTTTTAACCAAATTTATTTATAGGACATAAAAAAGTGCATAGATGATAAATATTGTTGATGCTTACACAACACACCCTCATTCCTTCTATATCATGGTACTCCTCTTTTTGACTTTTTTCTTTGGTCTCGATTATGATTACATGTTAGTTCCTATCAATTCTTTCAAGTCACTCTTAGGGGTCATCTCATTTTACATGTTGAACTAGCACTTGAAACATGATTTTTCGTAATGATCAAGTCCATGTGATCAATTTTCATGTAAGGTTTTTGGTGTAAAGACAAATTCTGATAAATTAGTTCACACTCAAAAAATCTTGCTACAAATGTCAGTTAGGTATGTTGATGCTTCAATTCAAATTTCATAGTTCTTAAAACTAATCGAGATTCAAAAATATGACTAGGTATTCATAGTTTTAATTATGTGTATCTTTTTCTAATCAAATGTTTTTGTATGAATAGGTCTAATTAAATTTGTTGATTTTCATCTCTTTTGCTACGCCCCTAACCTATCACATGTATGAGGATAGTATTAGCCGACTTGTGGCTTACTTATCCCTCTTTGAAATTATATTACATTTATCTATGCTTTCTTTTGATTAGTAGGTCGGCCTATGGAGTAACCATGGCCTAGATAGACTATATATAGGAGGTAGTGGGTAATCATTTATCATCATATTATGAATTCTGCTCTTATTGAAGCTTGTGGAGGTTTCCCACTCGAAGTGGCTTATCTATTATCATATATTTGGATATATTTTAGTCATATTTGGATATAATTCTGCTGTTATATTTAATTCTTGAAGTAATTTCATTACAAGTGGTATCAGAGCTGCGATTTGGGCAATCTTGTGGGTGAAACACTAAATTTTTAAATTTTGTGATATATAAAAAATGGTTGTGAATTTCTATGCAAAATTTTTACTAGAGGTGAGAAATAATCAAATTAATCTTCCTTTAAAATTTCAGCTCATTTGGATTTGTTTTACAAAATTTATCACTATTTTATGGTTTTTAATAAAATTGCTTTATAGTGCACAATTCAAAGAATTTTTCTGAGTTATTCACATTTTTGGAAAGCTTATAAAAATTTGGATATTGTATGTTCTTTGTATATTTTGATTTGAGGCTGACATAATTCCAAAATCGCTTGGTCAAAGTTGGGTCAAAAGTGCCAATAAGGGTCGACATCGTAAAACCCTTTTATGGTAGGTCCACAAACTCGGGGCTGAGGGAAGGGTGCTGAAACTCCAGGTAAAACTCATAACAAGGAAGAGATAGAGTTAGAAGGGGGATGTACTAGATAGACCATTTGTACCAGGGTTTTTTGACATAGATCACAAAGTGAGCCAACTTGACTATAGTATGCAAGGCATTCAGAGTGAGGTGCAAGACATACAATCTACTATGCAATCCATACAAGATAGTTTGGGAGATATCATGATGGATTTGAACATTAATCAGTCAAATCATCAAGATAACTCTATTTCACAAACCCACCAGGGTGGTTCTCCTAACCAGTCTACTTCAAATCTAACTCCATGGCCACAAAGGAACCTATTACCAAAGGTGTATATGTGAAAATTTGATGGAAAAGATCCACTCAATTGGCTCAACCAAATGGAGAGTTTTTTTGACCTACATCAGATTCCAAGTGGATAGAATGTTACCATGGCATTCTTGTATCTTGAAACTGAACAATTCATTTGGTATCGATGGTTGTGTGCTCAAAAGAAAAAGATGACTCTCAATGTCATCTAGTCAATTTTTACAGAAGAGCTACAATTACACTATGGAAATAGTGTGACAGAGAATTACTTTAGCCAACTGGCAAAATTGTGACAAATTAGCTCCATCAAAGATTATATTCATCATTTTCAAAACCTGTCCTTACGTGTGGAGACAATTTCTGAAGCAAACTTGAATGACCTATTTTTGGGTGGACTCAAGGACCACATTCAACATGAGGTAAGCATGTTTAATCCACTTAATATTTATTATTCTATTATCCTAGCATGTAGAGCTAAGGAAAAATTCATAGCCAACAAGAAACAACCATTCACTCACTTCAAAGATCATAGCATATCATCACCAACATTTCCTCCACCTACTAGATTGACCCCTCAACAAATTGAAGAGAAGCATGCAAAAGGATTATGTTTTGGTTGCGATAGTAAGTGGAGTAAAGGACATAGATGTGTTGAAAATAAGTTATTCTACATTGAGGGACTAAATGAAGATGAAGAAGTAGATGATGCCTCCAATGATGATGAGGAAGATATAAAGGAGGTACCTAAAGATTCCCAACCTGCAATCTCTTGTCATGCACTTGCAGGTATTAGCACTCCACAAACTCTTAAGGTGGTGGGTTTCCTCAAGAAACAGAAGGTGACAATGTTTATTGATTTAGGGAGCACACATAACTTTATAAACCATAAGTTGGCTACTTGATTGAACTGTTTCATCTAGCCAGCACCAGAATTTTAGGTCATGATTGCAGATGGTGGCACAATTAATTGTTTAGGCAAATGCCATAGTATTAAGCTTACTATGGGTGGGTACAATCTTGACTCTCCTATGTTTTCTATTCCCATGGGTAACACAAACATTGTTTTGGGAGTCCAATGGCTCACAACATTAGGTACCATTAAGATGAACTTCCAAGAACTATTCATGCGCTTTCATTCTGAAGGTAAGAAAATTGAAATACATGGATTACATGCAAAATTTCCACAATTGATTAGTTCACATTAGATGACCAAGATGCTAAAAAAGGGGGCAGAGGGAATTATTACATGATTATGATCCATATAAGTTCAACCCACATAGGTATCTACAAATCCTAATGTACAAATAATTCTTGGAGACCATTCATCTATTTTTGGGGCCATGCCAAAAGGACTACCACCAAAAAGAGAACATGATCATGCCATTCAACTAATTCCAGGTAGTCAACCACCAAATATCAGACCATATAGATATCCATATGCACAAAAGAGTGAAATTGAAAAGATGGTCCATGAGATGTTGGAGGCAGGGATCATCAAGCATAGCCAAAGTGCATATTCATCACCAGTGGTCATGGTGCGGAAGAAGGATGACACATGAATGATGTGTCCAGATTATAAGGAACTCAACAAGTACACCATCAAAGATAAGTTTCCTAGTCTAGTAATTGATGATTTACTTGATGAGTTGCATGGTGCTAATTATTTTACAAAATTGGATCTTTGCTTGGGGTACCATCAAATTAGAATCAAGGATGAAGATGTTCATAAAACTACTTTTAGAACACATGAGGGCCATTATGAGTTTTTGGTAATACCCTTTGGTCTTACAAATGCACCATCTACTTTTCAGAGCTTGATGAACACTATTTTTAGGCCTTTTTTAAGGAAGTTTGTACTAGTTTTATTTGATGACATATTGATTTATAGTCAGACATGGGAAGCACATCTGCAACATGTGAAATAGGTGTTGATAGTTTTGGAGAAGCACCAACTTTATGTAAAGCCATCTAAATGTGCTTTTGGAGAATAGGAGGTAGAGTACCTTAGTCACATTATTTCCCATGAAGGGGTCAAAGTTGATCCCCATAAGATCAAAGCAATAATGGAATGGCCCATGCCAAAAACTCTCAAAAACCTTCGAGGGTTCCTTGGACTAACAGGTTACTATAGAAGATTTGTGAAAGGTTATGGCAGCATAGCAGCTCCACTCACTGCATTGTTAAAGAAGGATGCTTTCCATTGGAATGATGATGCCATCAAAGCATTTGAGAAACTAAAAGTAATTATGTGCACCACTCTAGTTTTGGCTACTCCAGACTTCTCACAAACATTCACTGTTGAATGTGATGGTTCTGGGTCTGGATTGGGGGAAGTACTAATGCAGGAAGGAAGACCCATTGCATTTGAAAGTCATCGATTCAAAGGTAAGAATCTAAAAAAACTTGTCTATGAGAAAGAAATGATGGCTATTCTTCATGCAGTTAAACAATGGAGGCCTTATCTGATGGGTAAACACTTTAAAGTGAAAATGGATCATGATAGTCTCAAATACTTTTTGGAGCCAAGATTATCATCTAAGGAACAACAAAAATGGGTAACCAAAATGTTGGGTTATGATTTTGAAATAATCTACAAGAAGGGTAAAGATAATGTAGTAACAGATGCACTATCCAGACGGGATGCATCCACAGAAGCATTACTTTGTGTAATGTCCGTATTGGAAGCAAATTGGGTGGATGAAGCTAGGTTAGAATGGGAACAAGACAAGGATACACAGGTTCTGATTTAGAATCTCTATCAAGGTAATTTATCCTCTGAAAATTTTTAATGGAAAGGTAATGTTCTATGGTATAAGGGTAGGTTATACTTGTGCGAAAATTCAAAGCCTAAGCATAAGATTCTTGTAGAGTTGCATGCATATCCAATTAGGGGACACTCAGGGTTCTTGAAAACTTATCATAGAATTAAGAAAGAATTATTTTGGGAAGGACTCAAGGGAGATGTACAAAAGTTTGTGGAAGAATGCTTGATATGCCAATAGAATAAAGGTGAAATAGTTAAGACCCCAGGTTTGTTACAATCGTTAGCAATTCCTAGTCAAAGGTGGGAAGAGGTTTCCATAGATTTCATCACTGGGTTGCCTTATTCTGAAGGTAAGAATGTTATATTGGTCATTGTCGATAGGCTTACAAAATATGCTCATATTTGTGCTCTCTCACACCCATTTTTAGTAAGTATAGTAGCGGCTATTTTTATGGAAGCAGTTCTCAAATTACATGGAACCCCAAAACTAATTGTAAGTGATCATGATCCTATTTTCACTAGTAATTTTTGGACTAAACTATTTTCTTGTTTGGGTACTCAGCTAGCTCATAGCTCATCTTACCACCCCCAATCTGATGGACAAAATGAAGTGGTTAACAAATGTTTAGAGGAGTATCTCCATTGTTTTGTATCAGATAAACAAGAACATTGGGTTAAATGGCTACCACTTGCAGAATGGTGGTAGAACACATCTTTCCATACCTCTTCTAAAATGTCTCCATTTCTATCACTATATGGTTACCATCCACCTTCCATTACTTCTTCATTAAAGGTGCACACCAAGGTTCGAGATGTGGAAGAGCACATTTAACATCAACAAGAGGTTTTGGCTAGTTTGAGAGAGAATTTGGCCTTGGCACAAAATAGGATGAAGCAACAAGAAGATCAACACCGTAGTGAGCAAAATTTTGAGGTGGGTGACTGGGTATTTGTTTGTTTATAGCCTTACAAGCAGATGTCCTTGAAGCAACATAAAGAGGACACCAAACTTGCTCCTAAGTATTATGGCCCTTATCAGGTTCTACAAAAAATTGGAAGTGTGGCTTACAAGCTTGAGTTACCTCATTCATCTCACATACACCTAGTATTTCATGTTTCTTGTTTGAAGAAGGTCATTGGATAGAAAGTTTCCACCTAGATAGAGCTCCCAGAACTAGATGAAGAAGGACGAGTCATTTTAGAACTAGAGAAGATCCTCTAAACACGTACTAAGAGGTTGAGAACCAGAGAGATTAGGGAATGTTTGATCAAGTGGGAAAACCAAAGTAGTGAAGATGTAACTTGGGAAGGTGAAGATTTTCTACAACAACATCTAGAGTTCAACATTGAGGACAACGTTGGTTTGAAGGGGAAGGGCATGCTACGCCCCTAACTTATCACATGTATGAGGATAGTATTAGTCAACTTGTGGCTTACTTATCCCTCTTTGACATTATATTACATTTATCTATGCTTTCTTTTGATTAGTAGGTCGGCCTATGGAGTAACCATGGCCTAGATAGACTATATATAAGAGGTAGTGGGTAATCATTTATCATCATATTGTGAATTCTGCTCTTATTAAAGCTTGTGGAGGTTGCCCTCTCGAAGTGGCTTATCTATTATCATATATTTGGATGTATTTCAGTCATATTTGGATATAATTCTGCTGTTATACTTAATTCTTGAAGTAATTTCATTACATCTTTGCTGATTGAAGTTGAAACTCTGATTATGTCGACATATTTATTAGTGACTTGATTTAGTTTAATAGGGTTTTCCTTAATTAATTAGGTCTTAACATTTTATTTTTGCGTGCCTTAGCCTTAGTTAGATTTCAAGATCTGCATAGGTATTTAAATGAATGAGGCAAGTGTTTTCAATGTTGATAAGGCTTTGAATCCTAACCAGGTCCATTAGGGCTCACTTATACCACATCCTATGTTAATTTTGGAATATCCCTTGACTAGGTCAGTGGGCTTGTTCTCTAGGCCATCATATGTTGATTAAGACTGAAATATTAACTTGGTTTGCAGCCTCTCCATTCAAATAATGCAATGTTGTGCGGCCAATTAACCTTGACTTGCACTATGAACTCACCTCACCAAACTAAAAATGTAATGTGGGACTTAGAGCCTAATCAAAGCATGAAACATTCCCCCTATGATCTACAATGTTGTGCAGGTTTTCAAAGCTTGAATACAATATGGATTCCATAAGCCATTGAGCAAAGAATTAATTAGGGGTCCTAGACATGATTAGGTATGTAGACCCCCATTTAATTAAACCTAATGCAATTTAGGTATATGTAACCTGACTACAACTATGAGCCTTTTAAATGCCTCCCTAGTGGCAATAAGGCCTTTGAGGCCCGACTAGAAATGGGAGGTCAATTTATTTTTATTTTTAAAAATGTGTTTCCCACCATAGTAAAAACTTGAATAGGTTTATGGGTCAATATTTACCACCTGTCATTGTTTCATCCACAAATTTTGAACCATAGCCTCATTTCTGTCTCGTCTATAACACCAGAAAGATGAATTTGACATATTTATCTTGGCGTAATCATTTTTTGTAAATTTTGTGTGGATGAAAACCTATCAACATTCTCCTTTCATACTTTGTTAAGGGTTTTTTTAATGAATTTATTAACTTCTTATAATATTTTTTAGGTGTTGAAAAGTACCAAAAGGAGAAGTATGGTGTGGATATGGAGGGACAAAGATTTTGGTGAATACATTTATTATTTCAGATACATTTTGGATGGAAAATGTCTTCCCATTAGATTGATGATTTATATATATGGCCACTTTGGAGACTTAGAAAGACTGGCTCTTTATTTCTCCAAGGAGATATATTGAACCAAAAATATTTTAATGTATTTTCATGCTTTGTAGTTTAATATATCTCTCATTTCTCACTACCCTATTGTTATGTTGGTCAAATTTATAACCAGTTGATTATAGCGAACTCAAAATTTGTTATCAAAATGAATATCTTGATTAACAAAAGGTTGTGGAAGTTTTATTCATGATATACACATGAAAATGGTGGTTGTGACTATTCCTTTCATAGCTTGGTTGTCCTTAGATTCTTGTATCATCTTTGTTATGGTTTTGCATATATTAATAGGTAAGATATCAATTTTTAGGATCCATTTAATCAATGTTTTAGATTCATCAATCATGATAATAGGATTTTTCTTTCTCTTCTCTCTTTCTTTTGCATTTTGTTTTATAAAACCGATTAGCTAGGGTTTAGTATAGATCTACATGCAATTTGATTTCATTGTTTATCTCAATTGTGAATCCTCTTTCATTTATATTAATCACTATTGAATATTTATTATGTAATGGAGTAAATGTTAAAAATAAATGTATTCATTTCATTTTAAACCCACAAACTTTAATTTCTGTTTTGGGAAAATTTGTGCATTTTTAAAATTTAATATGTGATTAAAACTCGCACGAATGAAACAAGAAAAAATTCATTTTCTTATTAACTCTTTTAAAGTTAAAAATATGTTTAAAATTTCAAACCAACATGCCCCTTGTATTATAATAATTTCACATATACCAATTGGGTTACCTAATATGACATGCCCTGACAGATATAAATCTTGGGGAGATCTCCAGACCTCCTTTTAGGAGAGATTAGTAGGATTCATGTTTCACCTAAGTTGGTGTGATAAACGACCCATCGATATAACTATCACTAGAAGGAGGGCATGAACCAATGATAATTTCAAAATTAAAAATTTTAATGGAAATTTTAAACTTACACATTTTAGAGGCATTGGCCATGCTGAGGTGTTATGAACACTAAACTATAAAATTAATGAATCACCATCAGATTAAGGTGCATTGATGATAAATTTGACTTCTTACACCTCAGTGAGCAAAGAAGACCTAGAGAGATCAAATGAAAACTAGACAAATTCATTTAACTAGTAGATCACCTATGGTGGTTATTCCATTTTTAAATCCATTTTCTGACCCTCAAAACCCATGGATAGTGGCTAATCCTGCTTGGCTTGGTGGAGGTAACTTCCTTATGAGCATTGTAAGAGTTTCCCATGAATTACCCAAAATACATTAAAATTTCTACCCTGGGTATGCAAATGTTGAATCCAAACTGCTGAAGAGCATAATCAAAATTTTAAAGACATTGTTATTAGATCCCATATTCAACATGAATATGTGGCATGCCATTTATTCCCTTAAACCTTGACGAGATGGCCTAGAGTTGGTATCTTGATATCTAGATGGGTCCATAACATCTTGGAATGACCTGAAAATTATCTTCATTAAATCATTTTTGAGTGCCCATTAACCTTGTTTCCATAAACTATCAATTTGTCGTAGCCCATAGAGAACTAAATGAAATAATGAGCATGTTTAGTGCCTACTTATGTAAGCTTTATAAGCAATTAAAAAACCCTTACATGAAAATAGAAGTGGTTATCATATAAACATACTTGAGATCCTTATATCTTATGACCTCCATATTTTTATAAAATACTCCTACAACACTTTCATCATTGTCTTTGGCATATTATAAAGCTATTAGTATCAAACAATAAATTATTTTGCAATGGTATGGGGCTAGTTTGTTACCCTCATTAGGATAGTTGGGTGCATATAAATAGATTATAATGAGAAATTAAACTCTCATGCATAATACATCATTGATGAATCAAATACTAGTAGTTATGATTCAAGTCAAAATCAAGTATAAAACCCAATTTCCATTGAAATATGTGACCATACATCAATAATTTGTGCCTCCAAATCACATGTTTCCTCAAGTAAATAATCACCAAATTATCCCTGTGGCCTATAATAACATTACTACCACACCAAACATAAGGTATTATGTTGCTCTAAATAATAACGAGCATGTTGGTTTATCAATTTTAAACAATCAAACACCTGATAACACTCCCCAAACTAAATTCATGTTTTTTTACTTTCATTTCTAAATGTTTTAGATCCTGTTATTAACATGCATCCACAATCGAGAAACAACCATAATGCTAATGTGAATATTGAAGTGGCCAATTAGTAGTAGATGGTTCAATGATTGAAAAATGACATGGATAATTTATGAAGACAAGATCCTCAAAATAATAATCCAACCACAAATAACCCTCCTTAAAATTTTTTTTTTAACTTTTAGAGAACCAATTGCTAGTAGAACACCAGGTCTGACAATGCTAATGTTTCCAATCCTCTTAACAACACCAATCAAACAAAAAAAACTTCAAACTCTGTCAAAGTGGTTGATTTGGCATTACCCATCTAATGTAGGTTTCATAATACAACAAACCATGCTAAAATGGATAGTCTTGATATTGATCTCAAACATCTTCCAAAAAGAGATAGACAAAATTGAAATAGTGCATGTGCCTGATAACAACTCAAATCAAAGTTTTTGGATACTAAGTATCGTCTTGACCTTAGAAATGCATGAATTATATTATGAGAGTGACAATGAACCTGAGGATAACTTGAATGAATTTCATGCATTTAAATAGTTTCAAATGGGAAATAACCTCTTGTTGAGGAGTAAATTACAGACATCTTTGACTATGTCTACTCCTCCAAACTACATTCAGGTTTATCCTAATGAGAATTTAAATAACTTATTTTTGCCTAAAGGACATATCCTGTCCTATCAACTGAAGAATAATGCTACACCTTTGTAAGATAAAAAACTTATTGAGAAAAACAAAATTAAATATAATTTTTTATGACCTGAAGAAAACTAATGCCAACATAACAATATTTAATTTTCTCTAGATTTATAATCTTAAAGATTAATTATTAAAATCTTTATCTGTTCCTAAGGAGAAATAATCTAATATACCTATTGATACTCATATTTATTTTTAGAAGGAAAAAATTGAAACACCTCCTTTTCTCCTAACAATCCAAAATTTTAGGAAAAACTTACATAATTGTTTTTTGGATTTAGGTGCTTCAGTAATTTGATTCCCTTCTCAAATTTATAGAAGTTGGGTCTAACCCTTTTTAAGTCAAATAGGAAGGTGGTGCAGTTGGAAAAATAATAGGTCAAGGTGGTTGGTGAATTAAATCACATTCACATGTAGTTGGCTTCCAATCCAAGAGTGCAACAATTCATTAACATCTAGGTGGTGGATATACTAGATGTATAAGGTAATTCTTAGCATAGATTGGTCCATAATGTTAAATGGATACATGAGGAGGATATCCTCTATGCACATGAAATACCTTCTTCTCATAGTATTGTCCCTGCACATGGAAATTTGAATTGTGTTGATTTGTATGCAAAACATGATATTTCAATGATTATTTCAGCATTGGGCATAATGGAGACAGTTTTTATCAAGTTAAAACATGTGGTTCAAAATTAAAACAAGGAGTTTTCAAGCTATTAGGTTGAAAATCATTTCATTCTAAGCAACACAATGCCTACTTCTACCACAAAAAAATAGACTAGAAGGTCATTATCAAGTCAATAGCAAAGTATATGCATACTCAACATTAATAAAATGAATAAATAAGTTATTATATTAGAAACACCTACCTCTTAGAGTATACTACACATAGCAGAGGATCATTTATAGACCCTAAAATTTGATGGTTCAAAGTCTAAGAGAAGGTGGGGTGTTGGGCATGAGCTCATTAACCAAAGAGAAATTTCATACTTGGCTACATTCTAATTACAAATTGTTTGTAAAAATAATTTAAATGAATATGTAACATTGGATCTTGTCCTTAATTATACTCTTAAGAGGAAAGTTAAGAACATAAAGGTGCTAAGTGACTCAAAATCAGTGGTCAAACAAGTCATAAGACAACATGCATGTAATGAAAATTTTATATCGAGGTACCACAACTGACTATGGAACTTGATAGAAGAATTTGATGCCTTCAATATTCAAATGGTTCCTCGTAGAATAAATCATATGGTAGATGCATCGAAAACAACTATAAGCACCCTATAATTGATTGTTGAATCTAAATCAAAGATAGTTTAAGTATAGTTTGTCTCTACTAATTCCCTTGTAGATAACATCACAAAAAATTAGGTATTCAACAATGAGAAACATATTAATGACTTCATCACAAACATATATGTATTTGAATCTCATATTATAGTTGAAGATGACATAGATGAGTTTGAACTGGATAAAAGCATGATAAATCTGAAAATGAAAAATATATTGAAGGGTATGGTCTCATTGGAAAGGTTGTTTGACATGGATTACCAAGGAGAAAATGAAAAAAGGAGCCCTACCAAAGGTATGATACATGGGCATTGAAATATTGGCAATGTCGGTGACTCAAAAAATATTCTTTTAAGCATGACTTGCACTTAAGTGAACAATACCAAGTTTTTCAATCCCTAAAGGACTTCAGAGATAACAAATCATGGAACTAAGAGGATATGTAGGAATTCAATACTTTCATCCTCACTAACACCATCCTCCTCAAACTGGGCATTAACTTATTTCATCAAAGGCAAAGCCCTGTGAATCCATTACTAGAGCCTTTGATCTTCAAGGAAGAGAAAAAGTTATTATCAGCTAAAATAATCTTTCCTATCAGGAATTCCATGTAGGTGGTAAATCTTGTGCCAATTCAAAATAAGAATGAAGAGATAAGGCTTTGCTTAGACTTCAAGAACCTGAATTGATTTTTGAAGAAGGATAATTACCCATTTCCTTCACTAGATGAAGTAATACAAATAGTGAATGACTCATAAAAGATGTCATTCCTAAATGGGTATTCTAGTTATGATTGAGTAATGGTGAACTAGGATGATAGTATCAAGACAACATTCACAATGAAGTGGGACACATTCACATACAAAAGGATGTCATTCAAAATAATTAATGTGAGTGATACTTTTTAGTGTACCTGGACATTGAATTCAAATATATAATTTGTAAATGCATTGCTCTCTACATGGATGATTTAACTATCTTTTCTAAGAACTAGGAAGACTACGTGAGGGATTTGATAATGGTGATGTAGAGGTGTCGAGAGCATGACACTTCCTTAAATTTGAAAAAGGGTATATTTGGGGTCACAAAAGGAAAAATATTGGTTCACATCATTTCCAAGAGAGGTATATCCATAGACTCAAGAAATTAGAGATGATTCTAAAAATTCCTTTGGCTAGCAGTAAAAAAAGCTAAAATCTTTATTTGGTAAGATCAATTTCATGTGTAAATTCACATTAGTTTTTGTCAAATTAGTTATAACACTTAACAACATGATAAATAAGTATAATAAGATTGGTTGGACCACTGAAGCACAAGTGACATTTTGTAAAATCAAGAAATAAATTTTGTAAATACTCTGGTGCTGATAAATCCTGACTACACACAACCCTTCTACATCTACTCATTCACCTCTGAACATTTAAGTGTTGTAATTCTAACTCAGAGGAAGGAGGTTAGAGATGAGAGACCTGTGTTATTCATGAATTATCCACTCATAAATACTAAACTTAGTTATTCAAAAATTGATAGAAAATCATTTGATTTTATCAAAGCAGTAAAAAAGTTTAGGCACAATAAAGTGTTCATCATGGTACATGATCCTATCGTAAAAGCATGCTTATGAAAAATGAGTCAGGTAAATAGATGACCATCCTACAATAATTTGACTTAGATCTCTAGCCCATTAATATTTTAAGAGGGAAAGAATTGAGTAAATCAATGCCTAAAGTTGATTTTTAGTGTCACAACCTGATTTCACCCTATAATTAATATCCTTTAATTCGTTAATTAATATCTAATCACCATTGCTTTGATTTAAGCATTTTGATATACATTGGTATGGGACAATAGTATTTTTTATTATTGTACATTACGTAACAATTATATTTTGATATTTTTGTACATTGAGGATGTATAATTATTAATTTTGCATCATTGATTTATGATGACTCAGACTAACTACTTAATTATTATGAGGTGGATGCAGGATAGGTCCTAACCTTAGGGTGTGATGAGGGAGAGCATCATCGGAGAGGGTTGGGTAGATGGAACGATTGGAGGAGATACCATTAGAAAATGTTAGTGACCCCACACACACACACATAGTAAATTTTAAATGATACACATAAAGGGTAGTGCGTAATTGTGAATTATTGCTTGTGATTATCTTTGTGTGTGTGGAATTAATTTTAGTGTGCATTTAATTTTTTTAGCCCAATTGATTTGGTTTTTAAATTTAAAATCCAAAAAATAATTATTTGTTTGAAATAGAAGAATTATTGTCTTAAATACGATTATCTAGCAAATGAAAATCAATTAATGGCATAATTATCCGGTAAATGTTATTTTATTAAAAATAAGAATTATGCTTGAAAGATATTTGAAAATTTAGAAACCAAAATTTATTATTATTAAATTTAGCATGCTAGTTGATAAGCTTGAGAGAAATAAATTAACTAAGATTAATATATTTAGAATAGGTGCTGAATGTGGTCTTGATTAGCATGTAAGAATTCACTTAAAATTAGAAAATAAAGATTTAATTAATTATTGAAATTAAAAAATAAAGATTTAATTAATTATCAAATAAAGATTTAACGATAAAATTAGAAAACTTGAGAGTTGCATGTAAAAAGGAAGCGTGAAAATTAGGAGAAATTTGTGTTATAAATAAAGGGGCAATATGGGGAATTAAAAACACATGGAGACAAAAGATAAAAGCAGGGGAATTTAGAGAATGGAAAGAGGAAAAGAAGGAAAGATGGAAAAGAAAGGAAGTAAAAGAAAATAACCTTAGTTGCTTAGATTTGTAAGGGATTAAGAGGTAGGTTCTATAAATGAATTTCTAGTATATATAGATAATTGTGTATTACTTTTAATCTAGCTATGTCTTGTCCTATAGAGGTAGCAATTTTATCCAATTAGAGCTGCGTTGAAATTAATATTATAGTGTCTCTCTCTTTATTGAAACTAATTATTATTTAAGCTGAGATTCAGTTCTTTTAACCCTGCATTTAAGACCTGCATCCTATTTTATGGTCTTGAGTCAGTTTGTCTTAGGCCGATGTATTAGTAATCAAGCCTACATTCTATGGAATTTTTTGAGTATTATATTAAAATGCTTTTCATTAAAATTTCAATGTTGTTATTATAACACTAGTCTCTAAGCTATTATGCTGAGACATTATGCTAGGTTTTCTTGCATGTAGTGCAAGTTTGTATACAATGCCAAATCATCAAATTAAAAAGATCGAGTCTTAGTTTGAGTAGGATGAATACAAGGCCAACATCACATTGAACAAACCGACCTTTTAGTCAAATTTCATAGCATTCTTATCACCAACCTCTTATGCTAAAATGCCAATTTTAATGTAAACAATCTGTACAATTGTCAGCATGTTCATCTAATAAAAATATGTCTAATTTGTAACAGCTCACTTGTTCAGTGCTGAAACTGTGGCTCAATTAGTGCCTTCTTATGCTTTACTAGTTCAAAAATACCATTTTCTCAACACAGAGGATCATTCACCTTTCATGGCTATCATAGGGGTTAGTAGTAATAGAAATACTAATAATACTCATCTTGCCATATGTTCAAAGGTTTTAAGGAGGATGATAGTCCCTTGTAAAACATCTATAAGGAGGAAAAATCCTTCATTTATGATGGGCAACTTGATAAAATAACAATAGCAAAATGGTCGATGAAACTCTTAACTACTGGTCGATGTAAATGGCGTCATGCATTACCAAACTACTCTACACCACCATTTCCCCCAAACCACCACTATTCTAAATGCCATGCTCAATATTGTAATGCATTGCTTTATCTAGAATCCCAAATTCTTATAAGTCATTGAACATATGCTATAATAGGCCAAATTTTATTATTATAAATATTGCTAAATTATTGGGGAAATATATCCACTTTAAAATAGCCGAGTCATATAAGTTGAGATGCCATACTAGTATTATAGTGTCAAGCTTACATAAGTCATTGAATATAAAATCTAGGGTTTAAAATATTAATCTAGAGTTAAAATAAAATGTTGAGTATATTTTGGTTAGTGCTGAGTATATATGTAAATTACCGAGTCTTAATATTGAATGGCCATAAACTTGAAGCACCCAACCAATTTTTAAAACATATAGTAACTAATTGGATATGTCCATTTGCAAGTGTTATGACTCCTTGACATGTATGTAACTAAACATCTATTCATTAATTAATTATTTGAGCCAAGCCTTGAAAAGATCCTAGAAATCTTGCACCATAAAAAGGCTAGGTCATCATATATTTGTGCTAATTATTTTTTTTCTCGACTCTTTTCACAAGCATGTCATGTAATAGACTAATTTGAAGATACTTGTTTCCAAGAAATTATGATAGAACCCCATGCTTAGAACAATACCATACCAATTTTGAAAAATGATTGCCATGAAAACATTTATAAGATGATTGATTATTGTGGCTGATAATGAAATGAAACATGTCATTATATATTTATTTTCAAGCATTATGAGCCTTGGTCCTACTTATTATAACTAAGTGCCTATGCATTAATTATTATATATGGATTTTCAAGTAATGCTAAGTTACAATTTTTGGTTGAGTATTTTTATAGAAGGTGCTAGGCATATTTATTCATATCATCGTATCTTATTACTAGCTGAATGAAATCACGAAAGTCATTTAGGGGCGTCAAGATAGCTGTTGAACACCATTTAAATATATGGTTGCTAAGTCTTTTTATTAAATGCTGAGTTGCTTGGTAAAGCTGAATATATAATTAAAATTATGCGAGTCAAAATAAATTTAAAATGCCCAGTTTAAATGTATAGCATTGTGAATTTTATTGAGGCTACTAAGTCTTAAAAAAAAAAGAGAATATATGTTTCTCTTGAATGTAAGGTCGAATGTTTAGTGGAATTTTATTGCCTCAAATTTTTGTATTATGGTTAGTAGGATGCATTATATTAATAATGATCATGATTATCATGGAGATGATATGAGAATATAAAAAGTTTTTTATTAGTAAATATAAGTTACTAAGTATGCTTTTGGGTCTCAGTGTAGAAGGCTTAATTTGTTAATAACTTGGACAAGACTAATTATTGTTTTGGGTTTACTCATCTTATTATTTGGGTGGTTGCTTGTTTAATCTTAGTTGTGTTTAAAACCGAGGAAAATTGTTTATCAAAGCCTATTTTAAATTTGATGGTGTTGAAACCAAATTCAAATATGAATGAATAGTATGTAAGATCATTTTACTATCATACTTGTTTCAAAACTGTGCTTATTTACATTTGAAATTGTATATATGTGGTTTTAATGCTTGGATGGTATGAATATGTATGGACTATTTATATGCATAACAATAGTAAGCTTATAAACTCATTTTATGCAAAATAGTGACAAGGTCAAATTGGTGGAGCCATGTTTTGATGAATCTTGTATACATTGTATTTGTGAGAGTGTTTATATGTGTGAATGGTTAGACTTATATAGAGTTTTACATTACGAAAGGTACCCAGATAGTATATAGTATATTTGTGATATCTAGACCCACATTTGGATAATTATATATGTATTGGCTATTATAGTATTTGGTAAGATATCATTTAGGTGTGTATACCATCTTGATAGTGAAAATGAATATTATGATACAATTATATGTATTGTATAGATTTTTGTTATATTTATGCTTGCTTGAATGATTCTATGTTTCTATGACTGCTTTGTATGACTATTTATGGATAAACTAGTAGTCATGCCCAAGAATACTAGACTATGATGATATATGTTGTCTTGAGGTTTAGTTAATTGGATCTTATTGAAATAGTCTGTAGTTTAATGTGTGTTTAACCAAGTGGTATAAATAGTGGTCTTGTTTCTAATTTGCGATTGATTTTAAGGTAAAACCCATTCATGAATAAATTATTATGTGTGTATCTTGATTTATCCTTATTTAGCGTGTGATGTGATATTACTGCTAGGAGAATGTAATCTGTATGAGTTTTTGAGTTACATACTATGACATATATTGATGATATTAATAGGTAGTGAGATAGATTCCACTAACCTAGATAGTACCACCAATAGATAATATGATCAACTGGTGTGTTATGAATTGACTGATCTAAATGATTGTATATTATTTGAAAAAATTGGCCAAAGTATTGTTATATAGATTGTCATTCATATGTTTAATTTTCATGCTATGTGATATCATGCTAGAATAGATTTCTTTATGGTACACTACATGTTTTTAAAAATCTTATAGCACATGGGGTACTAACATATCTCACTAGATTTCTCACTCCGTTCTATCTACCTATCCACAAAGGGATGGCTATTTCCTGATAGGAGATTGTGTGGGGAATCGTTGGTCTATGGTTGGTGTGGTAAAGTACTCAGATGATGCTCTCCTTCCTTCACTTTAGTAATACCTGGAGATGACAATTGAGGTTATCAATGATACATGAGTTGGTTCGACTCGAGCTCCAGAGAGCTTGGTATCTATCATTGTATTAGGTCGTATGCTTGAAATAATGTAATTATATTATGTACTTGTATATTTAATTAGCAAATGTTGTATTGTCAGGTTAACTATAGTTGTGTCCTATTGTATTTGGCTTTCTATGAAGCTGTATAAGATTTATATTGTATGCAATATTTGAAGTAATGTATTATTGTTTGTAATATGACTTAATTATATTGTATTATTTTATTATGTGGAATGCATGTTAATTATTTATTTATTTTTTAAAAAAATACTGTATTTTTTAAGGGCAACTTGAGGGGTTGTCACATTTGGTATCAGAGCTATGGCTCGAACTCTATAACCTAATGAGTCTATTAGTATTTTTGTACCTTCTATTTAGCATAATGGAGAATTGAGAATGTATGCATGATACATTGAGTGTGTACCTTAGAGAATTCATACGCCCTTAGAGTTGCTAAAGGGTTGGGGTGTCAAGTGTGTCATTGGTGATGGTTGTGTATAGTGTTAGGTAGGAGAGCGCATAGCTTAGTTCTTGAATTATGAACAAGACTTTCCTACCATATATTTGATCTTTTAGATTGAACATCTCGAGTGTGATTGCCTTTCTTGAATTACCTTCACTATTTATGTTTTATGTTTTATGAGTGTTTTAAAAGCATGGAGTGCTTCTAACTTAAGTTTTTATGCATTATTTTTGTGTCTTACTTACACAGATCTTAGGAGTGGAAATCCTATAATACCACTCTAGTTTGGCACCACTGAGTGCAGTGGAAATTTTCTTGTAGTTGAGTGTAGATGTCTTGATTGTGTATTCATTTATGTTAGGAGTTTGTTATGTGGATTAGTATCATTGTGTGGAATTTTGAAGAGGAGTCATCTCTCTTAGTTGACTTGGTGAGTTGTTATGTTTCACTCTCTTCTTACATCATTTTAATCTATCAAAAAGATTCATATTTTTAGGATGTTGATATAGAGTTTCCTTTGGCGAAAGACTTATTTTTGAATTGTTGCTTGATCTTATTCCCTTGAGTTTGTGGGATAGTGTTTATATTTCTTGTTGATGCATTATTGTGGTTCATATTTCTTCCCAGTTATAGAAGTAGTTTATGATACTACATTTACAAGATGGCAAGTAACTTGGATTGCGATGTTCCTTCTACCATGTTAGTTTATGTAGGAAGTCTTGGTTTATGAGGTGTTATTTCTTTACTTTCTAATTGTGTCTTTTTAGAGTCATCATTTTATGTATCTCATAGACTTGATCATGAGGAGTGGCTAACAATGAATCTATACTATAGTTGATTATAGCCATTACATTATTAAATACCTTTGTTAGATTAATATTATTCTAAGAGTACTATGTGTACCTTTTTACTAGGAGCAAGTAAGGTATCAGATGTGTAGAACATCTTGGTAAGGCTAAGGGTTGAAATAAATTTTTTAATTATTGTATAAACAAGGAGACATTGTCTCGCTTATAAGGTATTAAGGATGCCATAATCTTTAGCCTTTGTATGTTATATTAGTTATGTTATTATTTCTTTTTACTATGAATATAACACTATAGATTGAGTTGCAGGATATGATACTAGTTTTGAATGATTAGTAGCAACTTCATACAATCTCAAGATGATTGTATGATTGCTCTTGTGTGTATGTTACTACACATGAAATCTTTTAGCATATAGTTTTGCTTGTTTTGATCTATTAGAATGGATTTGTAACCTTGTGTACCTTTTGAAGATCGTCCGGTCATGGAGACCTGAAGGATGATTAGTGAAATAGGAACATGATTTATAAGCAATAAGATAGTATCCTACTTAGCCTCACATTGACTCGATTGATACTGAGTTGGATCCTATAGATGAACTTATTAAATCTAGGACTTAACATGCAAAACTTACTGAATTCAATCATATGATCATTTATTTTGAGTTTTTATGATGAAATCATATGTTTCTAAACTAGTAGTGAAAATTTTATTGAGTTAATTATTAGACTTTTCTTACGGTTCTAGACCCTGGGGTCATCATGATAGAACTAATCAACATAAAGTGACTTTCATGAAACTTATTTATAGAATAGAAAATGTCACAAAGTCTTGTAAAATCAATTCTCTAAAAATAATGATAATTAGGGAAACTAGTAGAAGTTATTCAAGTAAAATTTGCATTTAATTGCATGATATGATAATTGATACTATGATTTTATGAGGTTAAACTCTATTTGTTAATCAAAACATCATTTGAGTAAGAGTCATCGAGATGATGACCAATTTTAGGGGGGAAGATGTCACATCTCAATTTCACCGTGTAATTAATATCTGTTGACCCATTGATTAATATTTGATTACCATTTCTTTTAATTGAGCATTTTGACATATAATGGTATGGGACAATAGTATTGTTGATTAGTATACATTGTGTAATAGTTATATTTTGATATTTATGTACATTGAAGATGTATAATTATTAATTTTGCATCATTGATCTATGATGATTTAGACTAACTACCTAATTGTTGTGAGGTGGATGCAAGATAGGCCCTATCTTCAAGGTGTGACGAGGTAGAGCATCATTAGAAAGGGTTGGCTAGATGGAACGATTGAAGGAAATACCAATAGAAAATGCTAGTGACCCCCCACACCCACACAGTAAATTTTAAATGATAGGCATAAAGGGTAGTGCGTAATTATGAATTATTTCTTGTGATAATCTTTGTGTGTGTAGAATTAATTTTAGTGTGCATTTAATTTATTTAGCCTAATTGATTTGGTTTTAAATTTTAAATCCGAAAAATAATTATTTATTTTCAATAAAAGAATTATTATCTTAAATATAATTATCTATAAAATGAAAATCAATTAATGGCATAATTATTTAGTAAAGGTTATTTAAAAAAAAAAAGAATTATACATGAAAGATATTTAAAAATTTAGAAACTGGATTTTACTATTATTAAATTCAGCATGTTAGTTGATAAGCTTGAGAGAAAGAAATTAACTAAGGTTAGCAAATTTAGAACCAGAGCTAAATGTGATCTTGATTAGCATGCAAAAATTCACTTAAAATTAGAAAATAAAGATTAATTAATTATTGAAATTAAAAAATAAATATTTAATTAATTAGAAAATAAAGATTTAAAGATAAACTAAGAAAAAATGAGAGTTGCATGTAAAAATGAAGCGTGGAAATTAGGAGAAAGTTGTATTATAAATAAAGGGGTAATCTAGGGAAATAAAAACACATGGAGACAAAAGATAAAAGTAGGAAAATTTGGAGAAGGGAAAGAGGAAAATAAGGAAAGTTGGAAAAGAAAGAATGAGGTAAAAGAAAACAACCTTAGCCACTCAGATTTGCAAGGGATTAAGTGGTAGGTTCTGTAAATGATTTTTTGGTATATATAGATAACTGTGTATTGATTTTAATCTAGCTATGTCTTGTCCTATAAAGGTGGTAGTTTTATCCAATTAGAGCTGTATTGAAATTTTTATTACAACATCTCTTTATTTATTGAAACTAATTATTATTTAAGCTGAGATTTATTTCTTTTAACCCTGAGTTTCAGACCTGCATCCTATTTTATGGTCTTGAGTTAGTTTGTCTTAAGCTAATGTACTAGTAAGCAAACCTACATTCTAGGGAAATTACTGAGTATTATATTAAAATGCTTTTCTTTAAAATTTCAATGCTGTTATTATAATGCCAATCTCTAAGCTATTATGTTGAGACGTTATGCTAGGTTTTCTTTTATGTAGCGCCAAGTCTATATACAATGTCAAATCATCAAATTAAAAAGACCACATCTTAATTTGAGTAGGCTGAATATTTTTACATCTTTGAAAGTCCAGTGTTAGATTTAATAATCCAACCTTTTAGTTAAATCACCCAACCTTTTTATCGCTAGCCTCTTATGCTAAAATGCCCATTTTAATGTAAACAATTTATACAATTATCAACATGTTCATCCAATAGAAATATGTTTGGTTTACAGTATGTTTCTTGTTCATCACTAACCCTGTGGCTAGATAAATGCCTTATTATGCTTTGCCACTTTAAAAATACCATTTTTTCAACATAGAGGATCATCCACCTTTCATGGTTGCCATAGGAGTTAGTAGTAACAACAATACTAATAATAATCATCTTTCCATATGTTTGGAGGTTTTGAGGAGGATGACAGTCCCTTGCAAAGTAGCTTTAAAGAGGCAAAATCATTCATTTATGATGGGCAGCATACTAAAATAGCAAGAACAACATGGTCGATGACACTCCTAATTGTTGGTTGACGTAAATGGCATCATGTGCTACCAAATTACTTTGTAACACCATTTTCCCTAAACCACCACTGGTCTAAATGCCATGCTAAATATTGTAATGCCATGCTTTATCTAAAATCCTAGATTTTTATAAGTCATTGAAATATGTTATAATAGGCCAATTTTTATTATTATTAAAATTGTTAAATCATTGGGTAAATATATCCACTTTAAAATAGCTGAGTCACATAAGTTGAGATGCTATACTAGTATTATAACACCAATCTTACATAAGTCACTCAATATTAAAGATGGATTTTAAAATATTAATATGGAGTTAAAATAAAAGGTTGAGTACATCTTAGTTAGCACTGAGTATATAGGTAAATTACCGAGTCTTAATATTGAATAGCCATGAAATTGAAGCACCCAACCAATTTTTAAAACATCCAGTAACTAATTGGATATGTCCATTTGCAAATTTTATGACTCCTTGACATGTACATAACTAAGCATCTATTCATTCATTAATTATTTGAGTCGTGCTCTAAAAAGATCCTACAAATCTTGCACCATAAAAAGGCTAGGTCGTCATATATTTGTGCTGATTATTTTTAATCTTGACTCTTTTCACAAGCATGTCATGTAATAGACTGATTTGAAGATACTTGTTTCCAAGAAATTATGATAGAACCCCATGCTTAGAATAATACCATACCGATTTTGTAAAATGATTACCATGAAAACATTTATAAGACGATTAATTATTGTGGTTGATAGTGAAATGAAACATGTCATTAGATATTTATTTTCAAGTGTTATGAGCTTCGGTCCTACTTATTATAGCTAAGCCCCTATGCATTAATTATTATATATGACTTTGCAAGTAATGCTAAGTTATGATTTTTGGCTGAGTATTTTTATAGAAGGCATTGGGCATATTTATTGATATCATTGTATCCTATTATTAGCTGAATGAAATTGATGAAGTCATTTAGGGGTGTCAAGACAACTATTGAAAACCATTTAAATATATGGTTGCTAAATCTTTTTATTAAATATTAAGTCGCTTGATAAAGCTGAATATATAATTGAAATTAGTTGAGTCAAAATGAATTTAAAATGCCCAGTTTAAATTTATAGCATTGTGAATTTTATTGAGGCTACTAAGTTTAAAAAAAAAAAGAGAATATATGTTTCTCTTGAATGTAAGGTCGAATATTTGGTGGAACTTTATTGCCTCAGATTTATGTATTAAGGTTAGTAAGATGAATTATTTTAAGAATGATGATGATTATCATGGAGATGATATGAGACTATAAATAGTTGTTTATTAGTAAATATAAGTTACTAAGTATGCTTTTGGATTCTAGTGTAGAAGACTTAAGTTGTTGATAACTTGGACAAGGCTAATTTTTATTTTGGGTTTAATCATCTTATTACTCAGGTTGTTAATTGTTTAAACTTAGTTGTGTTTAAAATTAAGGAAGATTGTTTATTAAAGCCTATTTTAAATGTGATGGTGTTAGAACTAAATTCAAATATGATTGAATAGTGTGTAAGATCATTTTATTATCATACTTGTTTCAAAATTGTGCTTATTTAAATTTGAAATTGTATATATGTGGTTTTAATGCCCAGATGGTATGAATATGTACACGCTGTTTATATGCATAACAATATTAAGCTTATAAACTCATTTTATGCAATATAATAATAAGGTTGAATTGGTGGAGTCATGTTTTGATGAATATTGTATACATTGTATTTGTGAGAGTATTTATATGTGCAAAAGGTTATACTTACATAGAGTTTTATATACAAAAGGTACCCAGATGGTACATACTATATTTGTGATATCTAGACCCACAACTGGATAATTATATATGTATTGGTTGTTGTAGCATTTGATAATATATCATTTAGTTGTGTATACCATCTTGATATTTCAAATTAATGTTATGATAAAATTATATGTATTGTATGACTTGTTGTTATGGTTATGCTTGCTTGAAATGAGTGTATGCTTTTATGTTTCTATGACTGCTTTGTATGATTGTTTATGGATAAACTAGTAGTCATGCCCAAGAATACCAGACTATGATGATATATGTTGTCTTGAGGTGTAGTTACTTGGATCTTATTGAAATAGTCTGTAGTTTAATATGTAATTACTCGAGTGGTATAAACAGTGGTCTTGTTTCTAATTTGGGATTGATTTTAAGGTAAGGCCCATTCATGAATAGATGATTATGTGTGTATCTTGCTTTCTCCTTGTTTATCTTGTGATGTTATATCACTACTAGGAGAATGTAATCTTTATGAGTCTTTGAGCTACATACTATGACATATAAATTGATGATACTAATAGGTAGTGAGACAAATTCCACTAGCCTAGGTAGTACCATCAATAGATAATCTGATCAAGTGGTGTGGTATGAATTGACTAATCTAAATGATCATATATTATTTGAAAACTTTGGCTAAATTAATGTTGTATACAGTGTCATTCATATGTTTTATTTTCGTGTTGTGTGATATCATGTTAGAGTGAATTTATTTATAATACACTATATATTTTTAGAAATCTTACATCACATGGGGTACTAGGAAGTCTCACTAGATTTCTCACACCATTCTATCTACCTATCCATAAAGGGAGGGTCATTTCTTGATAGGAGATCGTATAAGAGATCATTAGTCTATGGTTGGTGTTGTAAAGCACTTGAATGATGTTCTCCCTCCTCCACTGTAGTACTACCTTGAGACGACACTTGAGATTTTTAGTGATACATGAGTTGGTTCAACTCGAGCTCTAGAGAGCTTGGTATCTATCATTGTATTAGGCCGTATGACTGAAGTAATGTAATTTTATTATGTACTTGTATATTTTATTAGCAAATGTTGTATTGTCAGGCCAACTGTAGTTGTGTCCTATTATAATTGGTTTTTTGTGGAGTTGTATAAGATTTATGTTATATGCAGTATTTGAAGTATAGTACTATTGTTCATAATATAGTTTAGTTACGTTGGATTATTTTATTTTATGGAATGCATGTTAATTATTTATTTTTTTAAACAAAAAAATACTGTATTTTCTAAGTGCAATTTGAGGGGTTGCCACATTTAAACATTTTTCCAATAATATATAATGCAATTTATCACAAAGGATGATTGGTAGTAGTTTATTACCTATTGAACAACAAATTCTCAATCTACTTGAAATATAATCAAATAATAGTGTTATGTTTGAAGAGTGTTAATTTCATGGTCAAATCAAGAACATTATACATAAAGAATCATGAAGGCAGTTATTTAATATGCCTAAACAAAGTTGAAGTAGCTTAAGTACTTAGATATTTACATGGATAATATGGAAATGACCATGGTTTAGATAGTCCTAAATCCCACAAAATCTTTCAGGTAGGTTACTATTGGTTTCACATCTTCAAGGATTCTCACTAGCATGTCACGAGCTACCTTATTTGTCAAGGTACTACACAAAGAGAGCATAAACCCACTATGACATTATATCTGTTAGGTTGTGGAGCTGAAAGCTTCACCAGGATGCAAACAAGAGAAGTTATGGAGGTTGCAGAGAGTTGCAAAATGAGTTGCAGGGCAATCGACGTTGGTCTGATCAACCGACATCGGTCAGATAGCAGTGGAGTAGCAACCGATGTCAGTTACAAGTCAGCCGACATCAGTCAGGAGGAGCCGACGTCGGCAACCTGTGTGTGAACATGTAGTTTGCATGTAAATTCTGGAGAGTCTATTTTTGGACTATTAGTTTGCATGTTAAAGGCTAATTATAGTCTTGAGTTGCGTGTCTAATTATTGTAATTAAGATAGTCTAATTATTGTAAGCATGAGATCTATATAATAGACTCATGGGCTGTATTGTAAACATGTGCTAGAGAGTAAGAAAGCTAAATAAGCTCCTTCTGGGAGAAGAGAGCAATGGTGTGTTCCTCCTAGTGCCACAATACCAAGTGTGGGTGCTGGTTTGGAGAATCAGAAGGGTTCTTCGTATATGTATGATCTTGGTCAGCAGGTGTGCATGGCTTCTTTTGGAGATCTACAATGGTGAGTAAGGTCTGGTGATTTACAGGTGATAGCAGAGAGCAGGAAATCTACTTGGAGTACGGTTGTGTACTTGGTGTACTGGCAGCATGTTACTGATTGGTGGAGGTGAACATCAATTCTGTATTGGAGTTGATTGTTGTGACCGTGAGAGAGAGGGAAGAAGGTCTTGAGGTGTGGCAAGCCTTTGAGGTGGAAGAAGAAGTGGCATCTTCTTTATTGTATTTTTTTTTGAGTGATTATTAATACAATTGTGTATTGTCTCTCATATCCTGTGTTGTTTCATATTTCTAGTTACTTATCATTCTAGGTAAATTCCGTGTTTAGTTGCTAATACAAGAGGTAATCATATGTGCTCTAATTGAGGAGCAAGATCCTGACAGTTGGTATCAGAGCTTTTGGTTGGGTTGACTAATAGGTGGTTCAGATCTGGTAGTGTTTTTGACTACAGGTCACTCTCAGGGGTTTCAGATTGAGTGGGAGTATAGCAATGGCAGAAGAAAGTAAGCTACGAATGGAGAAACTGAATAGCATGAATGGTCTGATTGATGGAAAGAAAGAGCAGGTAAAGGTAGATTATTGGTCAGTAGAAGATCATCGTGTAGAAGTAGATGTTGCAGGTGATGTTGCACAGGTTGCTCTGGATAAAGTAGAATCTTTGTTTACAGATTCTTTTGCCTCTTTCCATGCAGCCCAAAATAGAGCATATTTTCATGGGTATGTCTTTGGAGACTTTGGAGAGATTTATTTAGGGGTTGGAGAGCCTTGTCAGATGATTGACGAAGGGGAAGTGAAGCTGAAATTGCAGACAGATAACACACAAGTGTTGAAGGAGGTCATGCAAGGCCTAGTCTTGGAGATGAGTCTAATTTCTTCAAGAAAGTTGGGTGATGGGAGATGCACAATAACTCTCACAGTGGATGCACTTGAATTAGATGGTGGTAAGAAAGTAGGTATCCTTTATCTATCTACTTATATTAGTGATTCACCTTCTATTGTAGAGATGTGGCTTTGTAGGCTTGGTCACATATGTAGGAGGGGAATGCATGTTCTTAAGCGGAAGACAGATATCTTTGACAAAATTAAGAACTGGAAAGCCTTGGTGTTCATGGAGGAGATGGCAGACAAAGATCAGCTGAGGGGACTGAATTATTTTGAGCAGGGCTATATGGACAAGGGTTTGACTCAAAAGGAGCTCACGGGTAAAAAGTCATCACTCACAGGTGAACACAAGTATCGGCATCGATCAGAAAGTAATCGATGTCGGCAACATAAAACTAACATCGATCATTCAGGAATCAACGTCAGCAGAAGGGATACCGGTATTGGCCAGGGAAATGACGTCGGCAGTCAGGGTCAGTGCAGGGAACCGACATCGGTCAGTTGCAGACTGGGAGATGGCTGAGATCAATCACTAGAATAGATATTGGGCGGACATCAAGTTGTTAAAAAGGTCTCAAATGCCCATATGGAGGTCAAAAAGGGTAAGTGAACCTCATATTCATTGTTCACCTTCTTTATATTGCTTACTGATGGTCAAGAACTAGGAAGATGTGAAGATGCAATGTAGAAAGAATCCATAAACAGTGGGAGCTTGGTATGGATGAGGAGTGTGAGTCCTTGGAGAAGAACCAAACAAGAGTTTGTTGGTGGAGTTGGCAGCTGGAAGAAAGCACTAAAATATGGATGGATTCCCAAGTTAAAGAAGAGAGTGGATGGATACGTGAGATGGAAGGCCAAGGTATATGGTCTTGAGGAAGCTGCAGGACAGTGGTACAGGTTTTGACAGGAGGATGACAAAGTAGGGCTTTAGTCAATGTCAGTGTAACTATTGTGTTTGTCTTACCAGGTGGATGATGGTCACAACATTATCTAGTTAATGTATGTGGGTGATTTGCTACCAGGTTTATACATACAGGGTTTTTTGCTGAGCTAAAGGTAAGGTTAGTTCAGAGGTATGTCATGAAGAATTTAGAGCAGCAAAATTCTTTGGCATAAGAGTCATGGAGATTTTGTCTCCAGTGGGAGCTGATGTGAAGACGGTGTTGGCAGGGTTCAAGATGCAAGATGCAGAATCAGAAAGCACACCAAGGGTTGGACAGTTCAAGCAGAGCTTAGAACAGTGTTCAAAATCACATGAGGTCGAGTGTAGACCTAAGTTTTCCCAAGCAGTGGGAGTTGTCAGAAAGTATGGAGCCAATTTGGGGAAGGAGTACTGGAGGGTAGTTCAGTGGATTCTTAGGTATTTGAGAGGGACTAGTAGCAGGTTAACATGTTATGTAGGGTCAAGGTCTTCATTACATGGAGTTGTAGGTTTGGATGTGGTAGGTTACTTAGATGACAGGTGTAGCATCACAGGATGTGTGGTGGTTGGTCTTCAGGATTGATCTTGAAGAGGGATACAAGATAGGGAATAAATTAGACAGTGTACAGATACAAGTGTAGCTGTTTATCTCCAAGTGAGAGATTGTTAGGTTATGGAGCTAAAAGCTTCACCAGGATGCAAATAGGAGAAGTTACAGAGGTTGTAGAGAGTTATAGAATGAGTTACAGGGCAACTGACATCGGTCTGATCAATTGACGTCAATTAGATAGCAGTGGAGTAGCAATCAATGTCGGTTATAAGTCAGCTGACATCGGTCAGGAGGAGCCGACGTCGGTAACCTGTGTGTGAACATGCATTTGCATGCGAATTCTAGAGATTCTATTTTTGGACTGTTAGTTTGCATGTTAAAAGTTAATTATAGTCTTGAGTTACGTGTCTAATTATTGTAATTAAGATAGTCTAATTATTGTAAGCATGAGATCTATATAATAGACTCATGGGCTATATTGTAAACATGTGCTAGAGAGTAAGAGAGCTAAATAAACTCCTTCTAGGAGAAGAGAGCAATGGTGTGTTCCTCCTAGTGCCACAGTACCAAGTGTGGGTGTTGGTTTGGAGAATCAGAAGGGTTCTTCGTATATATATGATCTTGGTCAGCAGGTGTGCATGGCTTCTTTTGGAGATCTACAATGGTAAGGTCTGGTGATTTGCAGGTGACATCAGAGAGCAGGAGATCTACTTGGAGTACGATTGTGTACTTGGTGTACTGGCAGTGTGTTACTAACTGGTGGAGGTGAACATCAATTCTGTATTGGAGTTGATTGTTGTGACCGTGAGAGAGAGGGAAGAAGGTCTTAAGGTGTGGCAAGCCTTTGAGGTGGAAGAAGAAGTGGCATCTTCTTTATTATATTTTCTTTTGAGTGATTATTAATACAATTGTGTATTGTCTCTCATATCCTGTGTTGTTTCATATTTCTAGTTACTTATCATTCTGGGTAAATTCTGTGTTTAGTTGCTAATACAAGAGGTAATCATATGTGCTCTAATTGAGGAGCAAGATCCTGACAATATCCAGTTGTTAAAGTTTGACCATTCACCAAATCAGGTTGGATTTTATTGGATTTATTAATGTCAATTCATCCATAGGACACAAGTTAGTTTTGATAGTAATCAAATATTATAGAGGTGGACCAAAGTTCACGCATTCAAAAATTACATGACTGACGTTACGATCACCTTCCTCAAGGAGTACTTTGTCATCAGGTTTGGAATGTAGTTCACTCTAGTATGCGATAAAGTTCATGTCTTATTCTCATTAAAATTTATTGATTGGCCATACAATAATTAAGGAATCCTAAAATTATTATCTAATTATTATTCGTAGAGTAATGGGCTAGTTGAAACAATGATTACTAATTTTATGGATGTGGTTAAGAAAGTTTTGGAGAAGAAACCTAGGGATTGGCATAACACATTGAAATTAAAATTATGGTATGATAGGACTAGAACTAGATCATCCCTAGGCACATCCCTATATCAACTGGTATGTGATCAAGATCTTATCTTTCCCATGAACCTAAGAATCTCAACCTTATAGTTCATGATATATCACATAGAGATTGAATAAAATTTTGAGGCTCAACCCCTGAACCTGATAAAAATTGAATAAAAATATGACGCTATCATGTTCCACTTTAGTAATCATCAAGGAGACATTAAACATTTGTTTGAAAAACAAGCTAGAATAAAAGCTTTTTAAAATTCTTATTTAGTTCTTCTATAAGACAAGGCTCATGAGAAAAAGGGATAACATGGCATGCTTGATACCCTATGTTTAAGTTCCTTAAAAAATTCTAAAATCCTAGGTGAGAAAGCATTATGTCTCAGGTATCTAACTAATAAGGACATCCCATTACCTATCAATTGAAAATTCCTCAAGCCCTACCTTCAGGGATGAGTTGTCCTAGTAAGGTCATGTATATGGTTTGATTTTTATTTCCTAATTTTGTTGTTGTTTTATTTTTTTGTTAGTTTGGCCTTGTCATTTGTCTGACCATACTTTTTTTTGCTCTTGTGGGTACCCTAATTATCAATGAAAGAAGCAAGAAAGGTGATGTTTTAGTGCTTAAATAATCTAAATAATTTGTGGCTTGATATTTTATTTATGAGTTCAATTTATAAATCTTGGGTTGTCATGTGTGTTTAGATTTTTTTCATGTTTGGTAAAGTTTGGGGTCAAAAATTTGACTTATGAATATATTTTATCTAAACTATGCACAAAAAACACACTTTAATGACTTATGGGGTTTGTTTGGATGGAATTCATATGGTCAAAATCTAGTGTGAAAAATATATATTTCTTCCTTTCATTTTCCATGGTGGTCCCTAACCCAAAATTGAGACATTAAAAATGAATAAAAGAGAAAATGAATAAAATAAAAGAAAGGAACACTAATTTACATAAAAAATGGAATTATGGGTGATTCAAGTAACGTATACCAAGGTTATGGACACCTAGATGGTAGTAGAGCAAGGCCTTGAGTGGGATTAGAGACATTTCCATCGAGTCTATGAATGCTTGGCTAGTAGCAAAACAATATTCAAGCATTCATCCAAGGTATAATTAACTAGCCTAATAATGAAATCTATGGTGTCTATTACTTATAATTTCCATGAAGTGGGAATGAACTAATATGTATACATTACGTCAATGAGAATATTATATTTGGTCAAAAATACACTCCCTTATTTTCCTTTATCAAATTCGTTCATGTTTCATTTATTGTCTTAGCTAGATATTTTTGGTCCAGACATGTTTCTTTCATTCATAAATACTCATGAGTATTTTCCAGTAGATTCACCATTTGTTGTTGCTTTCACAACATGCATTAATGCTTTCAGAATTATGGTAACCCTTTTTTTGTCCTTTTGTTCTAGTCTTGCTTGCACTTAAAGGCCATATGGTCTCAACTATTTCAGTCTCTCCCAGGGATAATCACAGTTTATGTTTTAAACTAGCTCTCAAAACCCACTTTGTTACAATGACTAAGTCCATGCAAGAAAATTTCATATAAGTGTTAGGGTGTGGAGCTAAAAGCTTCACCTTGTTGCAAACAGAAGAAGGAGGAGGTTTCTGAAAGTAAGCAGTCTCCAGCGTCGGCAGGCCACACCGACGTCGATCAGGGGACGCAGAAGGGAAACCGACATCGGCAGAAGATCGGCCGGCGTCGGTCACCTCCAGGAGGGCAGGGACCAACGTCGGTCACCTGTAGCGGTCAAAACTGCTGTTGATGAATAGTCAGTTAAGTGAACGTGGAGTTTGCATGTGAAGACCAGTTCGAGTCTTTGAGCCGCCCGTCTAATTTTAGTGTATGCATGAGATCTATATGAGAGACTCATGGGCTGTATTGTTAAGTGGAGAATTTGGAGAAGAGCTATGTGAAGCTTGGAGAGTTCTTCCCATGGTGGAATCAAGTAGGATTCCCCATGTGTGTTTAAGTAAGATCAGGTTTGATTTGCAGGGGTGTATGGATGCGAGGGTCAGAAAGGAGATCAGTGCGGGGACGTTAGATCCAAGGTGACAGCAATACATCAAAAGGATCATGGAGAGATCTACTTGGAGTACGATTGTGTACTCAATTGTACAGATGTGCAATGAGGTGAACAACAGCTTGTGTTAGCTGTGTGTTGTGACCTATGAGAGAAGATTACTCTGGAGGGAAGTTTACTATAAGCCCACAGGGTGTGGAAGAAAGAGTGCCACCTCTTTGTTGTAGATTCCTTTGTAAAGAGTTGAATATAATTGTATATTGCCTCTCATGTTCTGTGTGTTTTCTCATTGATAATTATTTGTTCTTCTGGATTCCGCATGTTTAGTTGCTTATACATTGGTAATCATGTGTGCTCTTAAATCTGACAAGTTGTGTCAGAGCTTTGGGGGGTTTCGGTCCTATCAATTGGTATCAGAGCTCTGATACCACTTGTCAGGAATCTAGAACAACAAACATGCTCTGATACCACTTGTCAGGAATGCAAAACCGGAAGCATACAATTGATTACCAAACTTCAAGCAACTTAATATGCGGAAATAACCAGATTCACCAAGTAACTAGAATTCAGAATAACACAGCATATGAGAGACAATACACAACTTGTATTAACACTTTATACAGAAAAGAATACAATAAAGAAGATGCCACTTCTTCTCCACCACCTCTTCAGAGGCTCGCTACACCTCAAGTGAACAGTAATTCTTCTCCCCAAAGCTCTCCCTCTCACAGGTCCCAACACCCAACTCAAATACAGAGTTGGTGTTCACCTCCCGTGCTCCACGCACAACACAAGTGCTCCACGCACTCCACAAGCACTCCACGTGCTCCACAAGTACTCAAGGTACTTCAAGTAGATCTCCCATGAACCTGCAATAACCTGCACTTCAACAGACCATACTTATGGAAGGAACTCCCTTGCCTTCCTCTTGCTCTATCCGAGTACACACCTGTACTCCAAGTAGATCTTGCCTGATACTGCTCCTTGTTGTGTTGCTGTCTATATGACCTTGCACACCTGCAAATCAAACAATTGTTCTGCTCACCTGTGAACCTCGACCTTGCACACACATACACCTGCAGATCAACGATCTTACTTACCATGTAGATCTCCTATATAGGCCATGAAACTATGACCAAGATCCTACACTCTTGAAGAACCTAGCTGGCTCTCCAATCCAGCACCAACACACCTGGTACTGAGGCACTAGGAGGAACGCACCATTGCTCTACCTCACACACAGAAGGAGCTTATAATTATGCTCTCTTACTCCCTAGCACACATTTCCAATACAACCATGAGTCTATTATATAGATCTCATCCAAACAATAATTAGACATCTAATTATAATGATTAGATCCGCAGCTCTCAGTCTAAAAATAGATCTCTTCATGCAAACACTTGGTTCGTTAGCTAACTGCCCGTAACAAGCACAGTTCGAACCACACAGGAGACCGACGTCGGTCCCTGTCTGCCTGGAGGTGACCGACGTCGGCCGATATATGACCGACGTCAGTTGCTTCTCAATGCTATCCTGCCGACGTCGGCTGATCAGACCGACCCCAACTTCTCTGCAACTCAGCAACCTTCAGCAACCTCCTCTCCTGTTTGCATCAGTGAAGCTTTTAGCTCCACAATCCTAACAATAAGGCATTTTGCATAAAATGGAGTTTTGATAACTTAGTTCACACTCAAAAATTATTTCAACAAATTCTCGTTAGGTTTGATGTAGCTTCACTTAAAATTTCTTAGTTCCTAGACCTAATTGGACATCCAAAATTCAATTAAGTCTTCATAATTCAAATTTTGTGTATCCTTTCCTAATCAAACCTTTTTATCGAAATAGGTCTAAGTGAAGTTTTTGAGGTTCATCTCTTTGCTAATTAGAATTGAAACTTTGATTATATCAACATGTTCATTAATAACTTACCTTTGTCATAATCAGGTTTGTCTTACCCAATTAGGTGTTAGCACTTTATTTTGGTATGTCATAGTGTTATTCAGAGTTCATGCTCCACATAGGTATTTCAATGAGAGAGGCAAGTATTTTCAATTTTGATCAAGATTTGGAGCTCGAGCCCCATCCTATGCTTATCAGGGAACAACCCCTGACTAGGTTGGTAGGATTATTCGTTGGGCCATCCTATGTTAATCAGGTCTAAGATCCCATCTGGGTCTATGGTCCATCCATTAAAAACATGTAATGTCATACGGACATTTAACCGTAATTCATAGTGTGATTTCCCCTCACCAAACTGATAATGTAATGTGATACTTAGATCCTAATCAAAGCATGAAACATTCCCACCAAGCTATGTAATGTTGTATGGTTTTGGAATCCTGAATACAACTTAAATTACCCAAGCCATTGAGTGAAGAGTTAGTCAAGTCTCCATGAACTGATTAGGTCTATAGACCTCCATTCAATTAAATCCAATACAAATCAAGTATATGTAACCCGACTACAACTATGAGCCTTTCTAATGCCTCCCCAATGCTACACCCATTTATAACTAGGAGGTTAATTTATCTTTATTTTTTTAAACATGTTTTCCACCATAGTGAAACCTTGAATAGGTCTAAGGGCCAATTTTTGACCACTTGTCAATTTTTCATCCATAAAATTTGAACCATAGCCCCGTTTCATTTGCCATCTATAGCACCTGAAAGATGACTTCAGTATGGACAATGTGGCATAATCAAATTTTTTGTAAATGTGTGCAAATTAAAGCCTATCAACATTCTCTTTTCATGCTTGTTAAGGGCAATTTTAATGAGTTTATTAACTTGTTCTATTTTATTTTTTCAGGTGTATAAAAGTACCAAATGGAGAATTATGGCATGTATATGGGGGAACAAAGAGTTTGGTGAATGCATTTATGGCTTTAGCTACATCTTGGTATTTAAAGGTACCAAATGGAGAAGTATTGCAAGGATATGAGAGAACAAAGAGTTCAGTGAATGTATTTATGGCTTCAGCTACATCTTGGAGGGAAAATACCTTCCAATTAGATCAATGTTTTTATATATGGCCACTTTGAATAATTGATGATTTTTATATATGGCTACTTTGGAGACTTAGAAAAGTTGGCTCTTTGTTGCTCAAAGGAGATATATTGAACCAAACATGTTTTTATGTATTTTTCATGTTTTTTAGTGTAAATTCTCTCTCATTCCTCGTTGTCATGTTGTTATGCTAGTGAAATTTGTAACCAATTGATTATTGTGAACTCAAAATTTGTTATGAAGATAAATATCTTGATTAATAGAAGGATGTAGAGGTTCTATTTATGATATGTGCATGCAAATGGTGGTTGTGATTATTCCTTTATAGTTTGGTTGTCTATAGACACTTGGATCATCTCCGTTGTGGTTGTAAATATGTTAATCAAGCGGGAGACCAATTTTTTGGATCTATTTAGTCAACATTTCATATTCATCTTCATGGAAATAGGGTTTCTCTTTATTTTCCCTCTTTATTTTACATTTTTCTTTAAAAACATTTTAGCTAGGGTTTAGTATAGATCTTCATGAAATTTTATTTGATTGATTATGTCGATTTTGAATCTTCTATCATTATTATTAATGCACTATTAAATATTTATTATGGAATGGATTAAATGTTAAAAATCAATAGTATTCATTTCATTGAAAACCCACAAATGTTGATTTCTCTTTTGAAAAAAATTATGCATGTTTTGTTGTTTCTAAAATGTGATTAAAATCTGCATAAAAGGCAACAAAAATTTCATTTCCTTCTTAACTCATCTAAAGCTAAACTTATGTTTAAAATTTTAAACTAATAGGGCCCTTGTATTGCAATAATTTTACATAGACCAACTGAGTTACATAGTACGTCGTGCCTTGATAGATATATACATTAGGAAGATCTCTAGACCTCCTTTTAGGAGAGGTTGGGCAGAATCATGTTCTGCCTAAGTTGATGTGCCAAACGACCTATCAACACATCACCTAAATCCTCGCTCTAAGGTGTGATCTTTAAAGTTTTTAACTATCCTCTCATCTTTTGACTCTTCCCAATATAAGTTTTATATAAAGAAAGTAATGATATATATATATATATATATATATATATATATATATAAAACCTGCTTAAAGTAAAAGAAAAGAGTTATTCTTATCCTCTCATCTCTTGACTCTTTCGAATATAAGTTTTATATAAAAGAAGTAATGATAAATGTATATTAAAATAAAAATATATACATATAGTGCTTAAAGTAAAGGGAAGCATTTCTTCTTAAAACATAATAAATATTACATAAGTGCATATAGAGATTTTTTTGATTAAGTGAGTTGTAGTTTTACAATGAAGATGGTGTAAAAAATGCTGTTTAGCCAATACACCTGGCAAATTTGCCGTTAAATATAACAGGAGCTTGTTCTCATTAGGCCCAGAGCTGAAAGCACATCAAAGAGCATTTATGAAATAAAAATGTAGCCAGCAATCGATTTCGCGACCGGGCGGACGAATTTGATCCAAATTTGAAGTAAAATATGGTTATCACTGGAATTCAAAATATAGATTTACCGATCTTCATTGGGAAAATGAAATTCTGTATGTGGCTGATTTTCTTTTGGCGGAGATTAAATTATGCATCTAGTGAGTTTCATCATCGAAATAAGTTTTATTTTACCTTCGCTGCTTTCCCTGTTGTTTACTTCTATAGAACTTGCTACGATGAGAAGCTCATGGAGTTTTGAAAAAGGTCTTGCCGGGGAGCCGTTTTAAGAAATCATCGATTTCAACGAGGGATTTAAGAGGCTGATTGTTGAGTTTTGAGAAATCTAGGGTTTTTAGTTCGATCAGCATGCGGGCTTGCATAGCTTGCTTCAAGAAGCTGAACGGCAGCATGGACGAAGATGGCTCTGCCACTCCCAGGTCTTCGCCCTCAAAAGAGGCCATCAAGAATCTTACTGCTCAGGCTTTTTATTTTCTTTTTAATTTAATGGCTTTTAGGGCTGTTTTTTTTGTGTTCTTTGCAAAAAAATTCAGCTGGTGCGATAAAGATTTATTTTTTGGCAAAATACACTATGCATTTTAAAGCCTATGATGGATTCAGATAAAGGAGATGGCATTAAAGGCGTCTGGATCGTACCGCTACAGCAAGCCGTCAAAGCTTAGATCCATGCAATCTTACAACTTCTTTGAAATACAAATTAGCAATATGGGTGGCATCATTTGTCTTATTGCATGGTATAAAATGCATCATTTTAGAAAATCTATTTACAACAGCAAAAATTGAGTCATTACTCACTAAGTTTGAGGTAGGCCAAACACAAAGTTCATACTTACCATATCACATGGTTTGTTGGCAAGTTGATAAAATCCATTATTTTGACTTCTACCATTTGCATGCAAGGTTATTCTGCATCTCCCCATAAATTTTCATACATCTGCACTCATCTTTAACATATAATTTTGCTCACTTAGTTGTGCCGATGTCTTGTCATACTCAAAATGACTAGCAAGATCGCCACTATGTTTCTCTTTCAAAAGATTGTCTCACATTAAACCTTGAGGCATGCACAACCTCTTCCTTTTGAACAACATATCTACTTGGATCATGTACTCCAGCCACAAAGTCCTATCAATAGTTGTTGGGTTTTTACATGATACCCACGTTTCTCCAAAATTTGAGTCTTTTTTATATAGTTATTTCATTAAATCAAACCCAATGACTTCTACTTGAAGCTCGTTCAATACAAGAGCTCGCCTACTCAAGGCATCTGTCACTTTGTTAGATTTTTCACTTCTATATTTTAAAATAAAAGTGTAACCTTGAAGGAATTCTACCAATTTAGTTTGTTTTTAATTCATTTTACCTTGTTTGTTTATGTACTACAACGCCTGATGATTAGTGAACAAAATAAATTATCTACGTATCAAATAATTTTGCCATTTATTAAGATCTTGAATTATTGTGTAAAACTCTTGGTCATAAACAAAATATTTCATCTGTGCTTCATTTAACTTTTCACTAAAAAAGCAATATGCTTACCTTCTTGACTGAGTATTGCACCTATCATTGTTCCACTTGCATCACATTTGACTTGGAACACTTTTTAAAAATCAAGCAATGATAGAACTAGCTAAACTGTAACTTTTCGTTTTAATAAATCAAAACTTTGTTCTATTGCAACTGTCCATTGGAACTTCTTCTTGACCCTTTTCATAGTATATGTGATGAGTACACAAAGACCTCTGAAATTATTAATAAATTTCAAGTAAAAACTAGCAAATCCACAAAAACTCCTTGTTGAAAATAGTGCTTGATAAAGGCCATTCCACTATTGTTCTTACTTTCTCTAGGTCTATTTTTAATCCATCTCATGAAATCACAAATCCCAAATAAACAAGCTCCTCTTTTATGATGCTGCGCTTTTTCAAGTTCATTAAATTTTTTGTCTCTTTCAGCTTACTCAATAAAAGTTTCAAATGCTCATCCTTACAATCACTAAAAACTAAAATTTCATCTAAATAAACAATGACAAACTTATTCGTGAATGGTTTCATCACCTCATTCGCGAGTCTCATAAATTTACTTGGGGCATTAGACAAACCAAACGACATAACTGATGATTCATACAACTCATCATTGGTTTTAAACATTGTTTTCCACTCATCACTTTCTCTTATCAGGATTTGGTGATACACACTCTTTAAATTTATCTTTCTAAAGTATTTGGCTCCACTTAGATAGTCTTTTAAATCATTCATCTTTGAAAATGGGAACCCGCAACAATATTTGTCACTTACAATTGGTCTCGAGCATGTGAGAGCTTCAATATTATTGATGGGATAGAAATATTTGTTAAAGACTATATAAATATTAGTCAAGGTTTCACATGCATAGTTTTATATGAGCTAATTTGGAGTTGCTTACTATTAGGTTTGTGCTTAATTTTAGTCAAAATACTTAATCACGGTTATAATCTTTGGGATTGTGGGATTAGTTTACTAGCTGCTATAGATGTGGCTAGATGTCATTAAGAAGGCCAAGGACAAAGGATAGAGGACTAGACATCATACAAACTTATGTGATCTGAAATGAGCATGAGCCATATCTTGGCAATTTATGATTTCTCAGACTCGTTGGACTTTACAACAGTGAAGAAGCTAATTTTTCAAGCAAATCTCACAATAGATTTAGGTGTATCCTCATAAATGATGGAATAGAGATGGAAAATAGTAATTTCAAGTGATGCATCCCTCCTTTAGCATCAACAATGATCATCCCACCCTTTGAAATTCAATAACAAGTCCATGGTTCAATCTATATTCATCACACACCAATAGGGGGTTTCTTTGGAGAATCCGTTATTCAAAAACCAAACTATTGTCACTATGAACCGTTTTATTGTTCCTACACCTAAATTTTTGTCTTATTTGAGATGAATCTAAGGGGTTGGCACCCAATAGAGACACCTATGAAGTAATTATAATTGTTTTGTATGTCTCTAAGTACATTCCACATAATCAAATCTTAACTGATTTATTAGTTCCAAAACGATAACTATTGGTTTCATTTTACTTTAACTTGTAATTACTCTTTATTTTTGGACCAATCAAATTGTATTATTTTGTATATGATAAAATATTTAAATATTTTTTAAAAGTAAATTGAAGTTTTTAAATTGATCATATAAAATAATATTATTTTGTGTGAGTTGATTGGTTGAAAGATTTATATGTTATTCTTGGTTTCATGTCAATCAAGACACTCACATCATTTCAATTTGATCAGAACTATCATTTTAGGAATCAAGGTAGTCATAATCTCTTCATTTTAATGTAGAATTTTTTTTGCAGTGAATTTTCCATCTGTGAAGTTGTACACTGATAATACTTAAAACTATCGGTCATTATCACTGCATAATGTTACTGCTTTTGTTGTTGATATTGAATGCATATCCCATAAAATCTTAATAAAATTTTTAATAGAGTTTAGTCCTTTAGATGACAATGACATATAATATTTGTATTGGGGCAATTACAGGTCACATATTCTAGTATGGTGTAGTGTTAAAGTATCAGACCCTTTCCTTTTCAGTAGTCTCAACATTAACTTCTTGAAATTTTGAAAGCTTGTTGTATGTTTACAGATATTATAGGTTTTAAAGCACCTATGATTATCATAGCCATCCCAGAGAATCTAATTATCACAAGTTTTCCGCTGTAGAATTTATATGTTGGGACTAGGCTTTAATCTCTTTTCCATGCCCTAATATTCCAAGTACACTTTTTGTTCTCTCGAGGTGTTCACTTAACTTGATAATGTAAAATCACATCCTTTCTACTTAATTTTCTAGTTTCCAATAAGTTTTGGCTCTAATATAAAGGTTGGATTGCACAATACTTTTTTAATTTCAATGAAACATCAAAAAATCCTTGGGACTATTAGGGTTTCAATCAATATTTTATTGAGCATATTTAATTTTGTTTTGGGGAAATTAAATAATCTTATTGAATTGGATTTTGGTTGAGAATATTGTACCATAGGCAGACTTCATTCTAAAGGCTAATGCACAGGGGGTCATTGCCCAACCCCCATGAAATAGATGATAGTGGTTGGACTCCTCTTCATATTGGATCTTGTAAAGGTAATCTGAAATTTGTTAGTTCAAACACTCATTTTATTTTCTATTACTTTAAAGGTTTTTTAATCTTTTTTTTGGCCTTGTTCGTTTCAAATTTTCAATAGTGTAGCAGGTTTTGAATTTGTATAATTTTATAAGCTTGACTTTATATATCTTATTTTATGAGTCATTTTTAGGGTAAACTTGATCCCTGAAAACCTTTAGGTTATGGGTGGCTATTAGATTGAAATTAAAGTTGCGGTCAAATTCATGGGATATTTTTTGGAGTTGTCTACTACCTTATTGCAGTGGAGGATTTGAACCTTAGTCATGCTATTGGTTAATTATAATTTTAAAGCACTTTTGTAAATTTTAGTATAACTCTATTAATAAATTTATTAGGATTTTGTTATGTAGTAAGTTCATGTTTATTACATGCATATATGTGGAAGAATTAAATGTATTTTGATGGATTATTGATATAATTATTTTTAGTTTTAAGTTTGGCTTCATTCTTTCTTACCTTCAAGATGGACCCAGATCTGAAATCATAAAAAAACAATTTCATGTAAATGAATTTAGAGGGATCCATAATGTCAAACTTTTTTTTATGCAGACGAATCTAGAAGAATTTTATTCGATATAATTCTTTATTTTATTATGGTTTCATATATAAGAATGTTCTTTTTTAAATTATATTTATTGTTAACATTTAATGAGTTATTTTTATATTTATGATATCTTCATATGTAAAAATATATTTTTGTAAATTCATTGCTACCATTTCATGCCTTATTTTATTTTTCTTTATGCTCTTTTGATATTTTCAGATTCTTACATGAACTTGGGATGCATTTTCATTGAGGGGAAACTCAACTCTATATCATCATATAAAACCAAAAATTAGTCTACATTCATAACAACTGAATCATCATTAATTTAAGACACATTTCCATGGTCATCTATATTTTGTATCTTCTCAAAGATTTTGTTTTCTTCAAAATATTATATTATTATGTCATCATCATTTATATACACAACTCCCAAAGCTTACAATCCCTGATATCCATTTGTTGGGTTTGATCCTGCAATTGACTAGCGTCAATGGAGAGTATGATATCATGCATGTGGTTAAGATTAGAGAGATGGTAAAAAATGCTAAAAAAATATTAAGATGAACCCTTGTTTGATTCTAGATTTCCCCATGATTTCATTAGAAAAAAATCATAGTTACAAGACCAGTATAATCATTGCTATCACTCTATCACTTGAACACGCATGCACGAACACACCCATCCACTCAACCACCCACTTACTTACTTTATGAAGTCTTAGAAATACCCTTTGCATTATTGTCAAGCTTTCATATATCATAGCTTTTTTCCTATATTCCAATCAAAAACATTTTCTTTATGTTTTGAAATGTCATCCAATTTTTTTTAAAATGTCACACTCTTCTATAGTCTTCAATCTAACATATCTCTTTTTCTATTTTTAGATTGTACAAAAAAAAATGGCTTCTTTGACAAATATATATGGAGTTTTTTCAATTTCAAGCCTATGATGAATAAGTACAACTATATAAGGAACATCCCTGTGAATAAATATAAATAAGAAACACTCAACAAGGTTATCTTGTAAATTGCTTCAGACGCAAAGAATGTCTTAAGATTGTCATAATAAGGAAGCTACAACTAGATTAAAGTCTAGTAACCAATGTTTCACAAACTATTTTAGTATTTTTTTATGCTTTTCAATGTGGACTAATTAGCTATTAAAAAATAAAGTACATGTAGGGTTTAGAGTTACCTGGAGATATGAATGGTTGTGCACCGTTGATAAAGCTTTGTGAGAACTCATCTTTGGTTGGGGAGGAATGACCTAAAATTCATCACACATAAACAAAAAATGGATTAATAGAAAAAAGAGTGGGCTGCCTGATAAAAAACCAGTCCCGAGAAGCAACACTCTTTCTCAGATAGATGTCAGCCCACGTTCAACATTCAAGTTTATAAATAAACATGAAATTACAAAATATGTAGAAAATGGATAAGCAATGATAAAGATCATTAATCAACAACAAGATTTATATGATTAAAATAAGCATCCTAGAATTTAATAACAATATCTATGTCTTCTTGGATTACAACCAATTATTCTTCAATGTATGTAAAATCACATATGAAAGCCACAAGGCAAAGTCCTAGCTCAAATGTAATATCACTCTGATCAACTAGCAGAGGTTGAGGGACTATAGGAAGATAGAAAATGCTAACCGAATCATGTATTAATCCAAGCAGGGGTCATCTACATGCACAAATAGATTTTTAGAAAACCAAAATGTAGATATTAACAAATTTTAAGACAAAAAAATAGATGAAAGTAATGCTATGAAATTTAAGTAGGAATCGATGGTGATCCAATATGATGGACATTGATTTAGATGAATCGATGTTGATTCTATATAAGAGCTTAAATTTTATAAATAGACTATAATAATGATATGTATTTTTGATAAAATGATAAAAACCAAATGTGGAATAGATAGAGACAAAATATATATGACAATAGATTTAAAATAGGCTATTTAAGACCTCTGATTTGGAAAAGGATCGATGGTGATCCAATAGGATCGACATTGATTTTATGCAAAAGTGCTTAATACTAAAAAACTATAGTGACGGCCTAGAAAATTGATAAAATGAATGAAACATAATGTAGATAAAAGATAGAGATGTAGAATTAAATAAATGCTTAAATATAATACAATACTTACCTTGGATGGTTTGAAGAAAGTGATGCTAGAAACAATAAAAAATGACCTTCAAAATCACCTAAAAATTATCACTTATCAAGTGATCTTCAAAGGTAGAAAGATGCTGGTAAGGCTTATGCAGATTTGTAACTAGTTTTGAAAAAAAATCATGATAAAAAATGGTCTCCTTCCTTTCACATTCATTCCTCCCAACAATGGAGGTCTGCTTTGCTTTTATGGATCGATGTCGATCCTAACTGATCAGTGTCGATCTAAGAGGATTGATGTTGATTTACCAAAAATGGGCAAAGTTGAACAAAAAATCATTCCAATGGGTTGGCATGGGGTAAATGAGGGTTAAAATTACTTTTGAGGTTGTTTAGGATGTTTTAACCATGCGATAAGTTTTTAGGAGGTTGGGTAGATTTAAATGTTTATTTAATTTTGAGATTTTATTGTTAAGGATAATAAAAAGGGGGTTAATTAATATTTAACTATAGTAATTAACTCATTTAACTTATGCGCTGAAAGGTAAAGATGAAGGTAAAATGTAATTATTTAAATAATTACTTAATGGGGGCAATATAACACATCATGATGACACAATATACAAGGTGTATAAAAGTAGTGTCTACATTTGCCCATTTTTGTGGAGTGGTATACAATGGTGTGCTATGAGACAAAAACTAGTAATGTCTACTGCCCCAAGTTTATTTTGAGAAGGTATTCCCCCTCAGACCAGGTGTCAGGAAGTGAAATGGAATGGATGACATGTTTGAACAAGATGGAATGGATAATAAAAGTGCGTAAGGTGAAAGTGACAAAAGGAAAGATAGCTAAGGACACAAAAAAATGCGGATGGCTACAAAGGAGTGTAATGTTTGCACTTAATGGAACAAAGAGTAATGCCGTAAAGACTAAATCAAATAGTGAAATGCCATAGCTAAAATAGGTAAAGCTAGTGAAAAAGGCTATCAAGAGAATAAGAGACAGGAATAGAAAACCAAAGCATCCATTGTGTGTATGGTGTATGTGTTACCTATAAAAAAATGTTCTCAAGATAAAAATACACCCTTGGGGTCTTACATGGGGTAAGATACCAAAAAAACAAGGATATAATTTAAGAGATTAAAGAACTGACAAGGGGTCAAAATTATCTAATCTAAAGGGTAATAAAAAAATGGGATAGCTATGATAAAGGCAATAAGACATGGCTTCGAAACCAAACTGAAAGCATGGAAAAATGATCCAAAATGCAAACATTAATAAACCAAGGGAATTGACATTAATCCCAAGGAATTGATGATGATTACAAAAAAATCAACATCGATCGAAGGAATCGACATTAATTGCAAAAATGGCTATAAATAGGTTGCTGACAAATAAGAAGGCTCATTTAGCTATCAAGTGTAGAAGAGTTTGCTAAGTGAATTTTGATGATTTTTGAGCATTTAAACATACACATGAGATGATGGAAGCTAGCGGGAGTGGACGACAATGATGAAGAATTCATTATGAGGTAGGTGACACATTTTTGAACATTTTTTAAATTTTTATTTATTTTACTATTTTTTATATTTTTGGAGTTGTTAGAATGTTTAGCTTAAAGGAAGGGGATAATTTAGGATATCAGGGGGTGTAGATTAGGAATGCTTGGGGAAAAATTAGTTTTAGGGGAAAAGGGAATTGATGTCGATTTAAAAGGATCGACTATGATTAGGAAGAATTGACATTGATCCTTATAGGATCGACAATGATAAAAAAGAGATGACATCAATCTTTGATGGGTTGATAGCGATCAGAAGGAAGTCACAATGATCTATATAGCATTTAGTATTTAACATTTAATTAATAAAGATTGTTATGACAGGCATGTGAGCTATTGACTATAAGGTATAGGTTCCCACCATTGTTGAGGGAGATATGAGAGGATTTGGATGATGAGGACTGGGTACATCTAGAGGTAGTGGGATTTGGAGGGATCTACCACTATCACCATGTTCATCGAGACATTGGCATGATAGTGGCTTTACTAGAGTTGTAGGATTATACCTCCAATACCTTCTAGCTTTTGACAGGTAAGATGACCATTAATGCTAAGGGAATCCATCAAATTTTGGGAATACCAATCCAAGGAGCCCCAATTTATATGGTTGAGGAGGTTGGATGTGTGGCAGTGCTACCAGGACTATATGGTGAGGATGCTGCTGATATCACATTTATGGCTAGAGCTTTTTCATTCCAACCCCTATACGAGTAGGCACCAATAAAGAGATTAGTGTTGACCATGCTTATATTAGAATTGACTTGCTATGCACTACTTGATTCTAGTAGAGGATGGTTTCCATGGAGCTTCACTATATTTATAGTAGAAATGCTAGAGTACATGACAATATTTGTTTGGGAACCCACATTGTTAGGGAAGATTTTTAGAGAGCTATGAAGTTGGCATAGTGGACACCGACTAGGACTTGACATCACATTTGTGCTCCAATATTGGGTATATGAGTACATTCAGGTGATACACCCTCTTGGGACCTCAGGGGTTGGTTTTGGAGACATGGTGTATAGCATAGGCTTTCTACGATGAGATGATGACCTAGTCATTCCTTATTTAGATAGGATAGTATGTGATTTATCATACTATAGATAGGTATTTGAGAACCTACATATTGAAGGTATTATTTGGAGATCATATATACATTTTTTAGTATGGTCAGGTCTAGAGATAGAGTTAGGAGATGCTACTTGAGGGAGATGGGTATATGGACGATGGATGGACCATATGGAGTTGTTTTATTTTGATAAGGTCCACTATCAATCTAATTTTTTATAAGATGTACCATTAGCCCCATGTGTATATAGGTATGATGATATAGGGCTGGATTGGCTAGCACCAGATACCATAGTTATCTAGATGGGAGCATTAGAGGAGTTGGTAGCATTAGATGTGGATGATGCATGATATATAGATGATTATGCCACTTGGTTTATAGAAGAGATGGTGAGGTGACAACATAGAGTAGTGAGGCCTTGACAGGAGGTGGTACAAGATGAGGTGAGAGGAGAGGAGGAACAGGTGGCTCCAAATGCACACATGTAGGAGGTACTAGTACACGATGCCCCAAGATAGGATGAGTAGGGGATACCGCATGCTGATATACAAAGGTTATAGAGTGAGCTTGATAGTGTCAGATGAGAGTGAGATGAGGCCATTCAAGAGAGGGATTAGGCTATATGAGAAAGAGATGGCCATAGGGTAGAGTTGGAGTAGATGAGAGCTTTTGTGGTTGAGAGGATAGCTCCAGATATTGTAGGATCTAGCACTGCACTACTAGATACAATACCAGTTCACCAGTATAGAGACCTACTTATCAAGATGTCCTCCTATGAGAGGATTATATAGAGGTGGCTTCCAAATATTCCACATTTTTTTTCATATGTGACTAGCCATCGTAGATCACAGAGGACTCCTAGGGCTACAATTAGTTCATGGAGTATGGTAGGTCGAGGAGGGGATGATGAGGGAGGTGACATTATTCACATCAACAGGATTGAGTTCACACAGTAGAGCATATGAAGGTGATCAAGGGCCACTACACGATGATCATCTAAAATCTTGAGTTGGGATAAACACTCCTGACATAAATCCTCATCAAAAATAATGTCTTTAAGGGAGACTCAAAGAGAGGGAACTTGGACTTCCAATGGAAGTATAGCTTCCATACCATAGACTAGGGAAAAAGGAGTAGCACTTGTAAGGGTTTGAATACTAGTTCATTATGCCCACGAGGCGAACAGGATACAAATATGCCAATCCTTGCCAGTTTCAGTAATAACTTTAGTTAGGATATTGACCAGAGTTTTATTATATGCTTCTGCTTGACCATTAGCCTAAGAATAATAAGTAAAGGAAAAACTCAATTTAATTTTAAATGAATCACATAATGCCCAAACTTTTTTATTTTTAAAAGATTTTCCATTATTTGGTATTATTTTATATAAAACTCCAAAATGACAAATAATATACTAGTGAATAAACTCCAAAATATTTTCTACCTTAGTCAAGATAAGTGACACAACTTCCACCCACTTAATGAAGTATTCTGTAGTGGTGATAATAAAGCCATGACACTAGGAGAATTTAGGATTGATTTGCCCTATAAGATCAAGCCCCCACTAGGAGAATGCTAAAAGTCTCTTGCTGCCTGCAAGGTTTCACTAAGGATATGGGATAGGCTTGCATGCTGCTGACATTTTACACACCTCTTAACATAGATGCAATAATCTTGATTTAAGGTAGGTCAATAGTAACCTAAACATAAGATCTTCTTAGTGATTGCATGGCCACTAAAGTGTCCACTGCATGAGCCAACATGGACCTCCCAAATGGATAGGGTAGCTTCATGATTTTGGAGACAACAGAGAAGAATGCCATTAAAACCACGCTTATAAAGAGAACCCCCCAACATGATATAGCGGGCAGCTTTCTACTAGAAAACACATCTGGTACCTTTGGGTAGATGGGGAGGAGACAATCTTGTAGAAAAATAAGTAAATATTTATGCATACCATGGCTCTTCTAGATTTTCCTCAATATTATTGATGGATGGAAGATCAATCCTTATATAAGAAGGCTGATTAACTTGATAGATAAGGACAAATAAATTAGATTCCTAAGATGAGGCTAAGATAAAAGAGGCAAGAGATGCCATAGTGTTAGTGAATTTATTAGTTGATTTGGGGGTAGCCTGGATGGCATAACATTCAAAGTGGACAAAAGCTAATCGGATAAAGTCTTATACCATCAAAGAATATCATTCTTACATTGATATACTCTAGTAATATGATTGACCACTAGCTAGGAATCCTCATAGATATTAATGGACTTAACTCCTAATACAAGAGCAATCTAAAGCCCTATAATCAATGCTTCATACTCAGCCATATTATTGGTGCAATCAAAGTCTAATTTGAAAGACAAAGGCATGGGAATACCTTAAAGGGGGATTAATATAATTCTTGTATCGCCTCCTCACTCACATTTAGACCCATCAAAGCAAAGAGTCATTTGATACAATACAACTAACTAAGAAGTGGAAGTGATAGATTCATCAGGGAATTCACAATTATTTGGTTGATTATCACTAAGAGGTGCTTCAACTAGTTGATCAGTAATAATATACCCTTTAATAGATTTGTTGTGGAGAAACTCTATATCAAATTCAGCTAGAAGCATAATCCATCTGGCCATCTGCTAAATCTGGTGAGGTTTAGAATACATAAACTTAAGGGGATCAATACTCGTAAGTACATACATCTTATGGTTAAGTAGCTTATGACAAAGCTTAGAATCTATAAGGACCAATGCTAGGCATATTTTTTTGGTATATGGATAATGTGTTTCATATTATATGAGGGTATGACTTATATAATTAATATCCTACTCTTTGTGATGCTCATCTCAATGGGCAAGCATATCACCTAGAGCATGGTCTGTAGCTGAGATATAAAGGAAGAAAGGCTATCCTTCCTTAGGAGGAGTGAGGATAGGAGGTGATAAAATATATTCTTTGAGTGCATTAAAGGTTTCTTGACAATGAGAATCCCATATAAAGTGACTATCCTTCTTTAATAAATGGTGGAAAGGTTGACACCAATCAGAGAGCTAGGAAATAAAATGATGAGTAGATTGGAGCTTGCCTTGTAAACTATGAAGCTTCTTGAGGTTAGACGAAGGAGGCATTTCTAAAATAGCCTTGATTTTAGCTGGGTCCACTTATAGTCCATGAATATAAATAATGAAGCCTAGAAGTTTACCCATCAAGACACCAAAAATGCATATTTTTGGATTTAGATGCACATGATATTGGAGTAGATGATCAAAAATAATCTTAAGTACATATAGGTGATCTTTATGGAGCTTTGAATTCCCAAGGAGGCCATCTACATAGTCTTTTACAATTTTGTGGATTATGTCATGAAATATATAAGTCATGGCTCACTAATAGGTGGCTCCTACATTCTTTAGGCCAAAAGGCATAACATGGTAGCAAAAAGTCCCCCAAGGAGTAATAAATGCATTTTTGTGTTGGTCTTTTGGTGTAATAAGTATTTGATTGTAACTAGAGAAACCATCCATAAGGGACAACATTTCATGACCAACAATCAAATCCACTAATTGGTCAATGTTAGGGAGAGGGAAATCATCTTTTAGACATGCAAGATTTAAATCATGAAAGTCTGTACAAATACGAAGTCCCCCTGAAATCTTAGTTACCAGAACAATGTTAGACATCCGCTAAAGATAATCGGTGGGTTGAATAAAGTTAGTGGATAAAAGGAACTGCAACTCTTCTTTTACTAGAAGTACAATGTGAGGATGCATTTTGTGGAGCTTTTGCTTCATCAGTTTAGCATTGAAAAAGGTAATAATGTTATGGATAATGATTGAGGGGTCAATACCAGGAATATCACTATAAAACTAGGCAAAGACTTTAATACTGTCTAATAAAAAAAGTGGTAAAATCTTGGTTTTCTTGTGGATCTAGGGTTTTGATAATTTTAATAATCCTCAAGACTTATTAAGACCTAATATTAATATTAGTAATGGCTTCATTTAATAGGCTAGACATTTTGGATGGAAGAGAATTACGTAAATAAGAGTTTTTAGCACCTATATGGGTCAAGATTAACTCATCGTCCTAACACTAAAAAATAGGGATGGTTGGAATATTACATCCTATTAAGTTAGGATATACTAAGGGGATGGTTCAAATTTCATCATCTCAGTGGAAGATGAGGGGTTCTAAGGAGATCATATTGACTAAAAAAAAGTTAGGAGGAATGGATATGGTATCGCTAGTAGAGGAAGAGGTGTCAGATGAGGAATATGGTTATTTTTCTTCCAAAGATGGTAGAAGAATAGGTTTGGGGGAAGATTTAGAATCTTTATTAAAACCTAAGCCATGCTTTTTGTGTGGTTTTTTGAAATCTCCTAATGTGACATCGTGGGGACCCTGCTCATATCTACCCATCCCAAAGCCTTTCTAGGTGCAATGAAAAAGATAAGTTTGCATGAATTAAGGATTTCTAAGAAAGGAGAAATTGGATGTAAATGGTTTAGTGAAAACACGATCATCAAGTTCTAAGGTAGCTTGATTGATCCCACCATATATTAAGTGAGTAGGCAAGAAAGGTGGTCCAAAAAGAATGAGCTCACCTAGACGGCTGAATACATGAGTTGTTTATTAGGATGGCCATATTCTCTAGGAGTGGGTAAGGTATTAAGAGTTAAAAACTGATATTTTCCCATCAAAACCTATTGCATCAAGGAGTCAATGGACTCTAGAGCAAGTAGTTTTGAGGTTGGGATCATTGTGCTAGTCAAAGCTTGATTGGAAGATGGAGATGGGATATTGTTAGGTGAGGCTATTATGACATAACTTGGCCTAAAGGTGAAGTTTCATGATTTAAAGGGATGAGTATTAGTAGGGATGATGTGCACTTGACCTTCATGTTCATATTTAAGGCATCAAGGAACTATGGAGGGTAAACATCACATCACATGAATCCATGGATGCCCTAATAGGATGTTATATTGGAAAGTCCCTTCTATTACATAAAATAGCTCATTAATGGTGCGAGGACCTACACAAATGGGGAGAACAAATGTTCCTATCATGGGTGCTACAATGTCATTAAATGCATGAAGAATTACTGAGGATTGGGAAATAATGGTTTTTGGTAGTTTTAATTATTGGAAATCAAGTGAGGAAATAATATTAATATTGGCCCATTATCAATCATAACTCTTTTAATTTATGTCTGATTTATTTGAGCTATAATGAAAAGGGCCGGATCTTGATCTTCAAGTGATAAAGGAACAACCTCAGAATCAATAAAACTAAGAGTTGAGATCATTTAAAGAGATCCTATAAAAGCTGACAAAGGTTGAGGTTCATATGGTTAGACCTAAATAGCTTAGAGAGATTCTATCATTGATTGTTGATGTTGCAAATAATTTTTGATAAGCTCATATAATGACATCTTTATAGGTGTTTGGTGGAGTTGTTTTAATATGGATATTTGTACCAACTCCTTGGCTTCAGTTGGGGTAGTTACTGTAAGAGAAAATTTAGGCTTTTATGTATATGGTTTAAGTGTATTAGGTGCAGAGGCTCCTGTAATTGAAACATTATATTTATTAGGATTTTGGTTTTGAGAATGGGTGGTTACATGGATGACATCGATGTGTAACAAAGGTGGATTTGAAGAGGCTACTGACTCTTTATCACTTATAGGACTAGGAGGATTATGGGTGTGTGGAATGGATGGAACAATGACCTTTTACTTAGGAGTTTGATCATTGAGATCATTAATTAAGATGTGATCAGCTTGGACTAACTATTGGATTATAGCCTTAAGGGCTTTACAATTTTTTGTATCATGCCCAGGTACTCTATGATATGTACATATTTGCCAATTTCTATACCAAGTAGGTCTTTAGGGGTGAAGGTTAATAGATCATATAGGTGGTAATGTAATGAGGGATGTATCTAATAATTGTTTTAAGATTACAACATAAGATCCCTTCAAAGCATCATATTTTGGTTTTACAGGGGTTTTGATAACATGCTCTTTTGACAAAGTATTATTCATTGGGCCAACTATCCAAAGGAAAAGAGGGAATGCTGTGGAATGGAATTGTACCAATCCAATGCACATCTCACTAAAGATATGAGAAATGTTCTAAGTAGGAGGGCATCATCATGTGTTATAAAATAACACACATGTTGAAAGGCCCTAAGGTGTTATTGTGGATATTCTTTGTTTTAGAATTTGGTAAACTTAGGAAGTTCCCATTACGAGGAATATGATCAGATAGGGATAGAGGGATGGATTGGCTCATTACAAATTTTATCATATATGAGAATTGTATTATGTCCATAGGTATATGCTTCCAAACTAGCCATCTTATTCATAAAGATGTTCATGAGGTCTGTCTGAGCATTACTTTGAGGCACACTTCATAAAACACCTTGCTGAAGGGGTTGATAGCTTGGTAAAAAGGTAGACATAGGCTATGAAGGAAGGTATCCTATTATGGCAGAAATAATATATTGAGATGCTGTTATATATTGTAGAACTTGTAGTAGAATATTTTTCTATGGGAAAGATTGTAAGTGAGTGGTTATTGCTGGTTGTGATGAAACCACATACTAGGCATCTCATGAGACATACTATTGGAAAGGTTGGGAATAAGGGATTTATTATACATGAGGGATTTTTTGTGCATGAGGGATTTGCTATGTACTATATGCCAAAGTCATCCTAATGGGTGGGAGACTTGCAGGAATTGACACCACTAATGTTTGGGAAGGTATGGTGGATATAAGTGAAGTGGTATTTTGGATTTGAGTAACGATTGGAGAATTGGTAGGTACTATGAAGGTTGGTTATCTAAAGGTTATGATATATAAACATTAGATCCAAATGGAGGAGATCTAGTGGAAAAGGTTACCATGGCCATGGTAAATTCTCTAGTTCTCTCAGTTCCCTCGAAAGGCATCCCATACCTATGTGGAGAGTCTTGGGCATAGGGGGAAGGAGAAATGTGTATTGCTTGACTATTTAGATAATAATTAAGAGAAATAGGGTTATTATCTAGTATTTATGTAAAGGAAGGATCTCATTAAGGATAAAACTATGGTAACACAAGATTCTCAAATAATTTAGGGGAAGAGACAGGACTAGGTGTATGCTCCATAGGAGAGGATGTAACACCCTCAGATTCTTTCTTTGATTATTACCTAGTTAAAACCATGAAATAGAAAATAAAAGCAAAAAATAAAACAAAAAAATCTTTTTGAATTATCTCATATATCTCAATTGTGAATCTTCCTTCATTTATATTAATGCACCATTGAATATTTATTATGTAATGGAGTAAATGTTAAAAATAAATGTATTCATTTCATTTAAAACCCAAAAACTTTGATTTAACTTTTGGGAAAATTTGTGCATTTTAAAAATTTAATACATGATTAAAACTCACATGAATGAAAAAATACTTTCCTTAACTCTATTTAAAGCTAAAACTATGTTTAAAATTTCAAACCAATAGGCCCCTTGTAATAGAATAGTTTCACATATATTAATTAGTTTACCTAATATGTCATGACCTGAGATATCAATCTTGGGGTGATATCTAGACCTCATTTCAAGAGAGATTAGGAGGATTCATGTTTTTCCTAAGTTGGTGTGATAAGTGAACCATCAATAGAACTAGCACTAGAAGGACGGCATGAACCAATGTTAAATTTAAAATTAAAAATTTTAATTGAAATTTTAAACTTAAAATTTTTATAAGCATTTCCCATGCTGAGGTATTATGAGCACTAAACTATAAAATTAATGAATCACCATCAGATCAAGGTGTGTCAATGATAACTTTGATTTCTTACACCTCAGTGAATAAAGAAGACCTAGAGCGGTCAAATGAAAACTAGACAAATCCATTCAACTAGTAGATCACCTATGGTGGTTATTCCATTTTTTAATCCACTTTTTGACCCTCAAAACCCATTTATGGTGGCTAATCTTGCTTGGTTTGGTGGAAGTAACTTCCTTATGAGCATTACAAGAGTTTCCCATGAATTACCCAAAATACATGAAAATTTATACCCTGGGTATGTGAATGTTGAATCCAAACTACTGAAGAGCACAATCAAGATTTTAAAGACATTATTATTAGATCCCAGTTTCAGCATGAATATGTGTCATGACATATATTCCCTTACACCTTGGACGAGATGGCCTAGAGTTGGTATCTTGATATCTAGATGGGTCCATAACATCCTGGAATGACCTAGATACTGTCTTCATTTATCATTTTGAGTGCTCATTAACCTTATTTACATATAATATCAATTTTTCATAGCCCACAAAGAACTAAATGAAATAATGATAATGTTTAGTGCCTACTTCTGTAAGCTTTATAAGCGATTAAAAAACCCTTACATGAAAATAGAAGTGGTTATCATATAAACATACTTGAGAGACTTATATCTTATGACCTTCATGTGTTTATAAAATACTCCTATAACACTTTCATCCTTGTCTTTGGTATATTATGAATCTATTAGTATCGAACAATAAATGATTTTTCAATGGTATGGGGCTAGTTTGTTATCCTCATTAAGGAAATTGGGTGCATATAAATAGATTATAATGAGAAATTATACTCTCATGGATAATACTTCATTGATGAATCAAATACTAGTTGTTATGATTCAAGTCAAAATTAAGTATATAACCCAATTTTCGTTGAAATACATGACCATGCATCAATAATTTGTGCCTCCAAATCACATGTTGCCTCAAGTAAATAATCACCAAATTGTCCCTGTGGCCTATAATAACATTACTACCACACCAAACATAAGATATTATGTTGATCTAAATAATAATGAGCAAGTTGACCACACTTTTAAATAATCAAACACTTGATAACACTCCCCATAACCAAATGCATGTTTTTGTACTTTCATTTTTATATGTTTTAGAGCTTGTTATTAACACACATCCACAATCGAGAAACAACCATAATGCTAATGTGAATTTTGAAGTGGCCAATTAATATTAGATGCTTCAATGATTGAAAAATGACATGGATAATTATGAAGACAAGTTCCTCAAAACAATATTCCAACCATAAACAACCCTCCTTTAAAAATAAATTTCAACTTTTAGAGAACCAATCACTAGTGGAACACTAGGCTTAACAATGCTAATGTTCCCAATCCTCTTAACAACACCAATCAAATAAAAAATTACTTTAAACTCCATCAAATTGGTTGATTTGGCATTACCCACCTAGTGTAGGTTACATAATGCAACAAACCATGTTAAAATGGATAGTGTTGAGTTTATATTGACCTAAAACGTCTTTTAAAAGGAGATGGACAAACTTGAAATAGTGCATGTCCCTAATAACAACTCAAATTAAAGTTTTTGGATACTAAGTATCATCTTGACCTTGGAAATGCATAATTATATTATGAGAGTGATAATGAAGCTGAGGATAACTTGGATGAATTTCATGCATTTAAGTAGTTTCAAATGGGAAACAACCACTTATTGAGGAGCAAATTGTAGAAATCTTTTATTACGTCTACTCCTCCAAAAAACATTCAGGTTCATCCTAATGAGAATTTAAACAGCCTGTTTATTCCTAAAGGACATAGCCTATCCTATCAAATAAAGAGTAGTGTTATACCTTTGCAAGCTAAAAAACCTATGGAGAAAAACAAAATCAAATATAATTTTTTATGATCTAAAGAAAACTAATGCCAACATAACAATAATTAATTTTCTTCAGATTTTTAATCTAAGATATTTATTATTAAAATATTTATGTACTCTTAAGGAGAAATAAACTAATATAGCTATTGATACTCATATTTCTGTTTAGAAGGAAAAAATTGAAACACCTTCTTTTCTCCTGACAATCTAAAATTTTAGGAAAAAATTACATAATTGTTTTGTGGATTTATATTCATATTTCTATTTAGAAGGAAAACATTACACCTCCTTTTCTCCTATAATTAATGTCACATCCTGATTTCACCCTATAATTAATATCAAGGAGGAAGGAGTTAGAGATGAGAGACCTGTGTTATTCATGAATTATCCACTCATAAATACTAAACTTAGGTATTCAAAAATTGATAGAAAATTATTTGATTTTATCAAAGCAATAAAAAAGTTTAGGCATTATATTTTAAAAAATAAATTGTTCATCATGGTACATTATCCTATCATAAAAGCATGCTTATGAAAAATGAGTCATTTAAATAGATGACCATCCTATAATAATTTGACTTAGAGCTCTATCCCATTAATATTTTAAGAGGGAAAGAATTGAGTAAATCAATGCCTAAAGTTGATTTTTAGTGTCACATCCTAATTTCACCCTAAAGTTGTTATATTTTGATGTTTTTTAAATCAAGGATGTATAATTATTAATTTTGCATTATTGGTTTATAATGACTCGGACTAACTACCTAATTATTTGAGGTGGACGTAGGATAGGTCCTAACCTTAGGGTGTGATGAGAGAGAACATCATCGAAGAGGGTTGGGTAGATGGAGCGATTGGGGGAAATGCCATTGGAAAATGCTAGGGACCCCCCACACACATAGTAAATTTTAAATGATATGCATAAAGGGTAGTGCATAATTATGAATTATTTCTTGTGATTATCTTTGTGTGTGTTGAATTGATTTTTATTTAGTAAAATTGATTTGGTTTTTAAATTTAAAATCCATAAAATAATTATTTGTTTGCATTAGAAGAATTATTGTCTTAAATATGATTATCTAGCAAATGAAAATCAATTAATGGCATAATTATCTGGTAAATGTTATTTTCTTAAAAATAAGTATTATGCATGAAAGATATTTGAAAATTTAGAAACCAAAATTTATTATTATTTTAGCATGTTACTTGATAAGCTTGAAAGAAATAAATTAACTAAGGTTAATAAATTTAAAATTGGAGTTGAATGTGATCTTGATTAGCATGCAAAAATTCACTTAAAATTAGAAAATAAAGATTTAATTAATTATTGAAATTAGAAAATAAAGATTTAAAGATAAACTTAGAAAACTATAGAGTTGCATGTAAAAAGGAAGCATAGAAATTAAGAGAAAATTGTGTTATAAATAAAGTTTTGAGGCTTTCCTCCCATCCATCTTAGGTTAGGGGATCTTCATCAGCTAGGAGGGGGTCGCAACCATTAGCCTACTAGTTAGCTTTAGAATCATGTTACTCCTAAGAATCCTAGTTGGGAGGAGAGATGGATAACACTGGTTATTGGAACTTGTCCTATAGAGGGGGTGTCTATCCCCCCATCTCCATTATCTCTATTCCTCTATCAGATCCTCTAGGAGGAAATGGCTAGATAGAGAAAGGAGAAGAGCTCCTTCAACCTTGAGACCTCTAGATGCAAGAGTGGTGGCACCTCCCCCTACATCCATGACCCCCAGGAGGGGAGTGGTGAGAAGGGGGATCAATTGGATCATTGTTGACTACATAAAGAGTATTCGCCCTATGGTCCAGGAGGAACTACAAATGATGAATCTTGAGCTAGACCTTATCTCTTTAACTCTAAATCTAAAAGTTAACATTAATAATTACAACTTTATTAGCTACAAAAAAATGTTTTTCCATAATTTCATCATTAAAACATGCTTGATTTCTAAATTTATAAATCTGAAACAAAATATTAGTACATAAAAATTTGCTAGAATCTAATATATCTTACAGGTAATAGGGCAAAATCTACCAGGAGAGCCATTTTCCAAGTGAACATTTCAAGCCTAAAGGGTTTGAAAAGGGTATGAATTCATCTCTAGGTTGACAGGGCATGAGGGAAAAACCAAAAGAGATGCTTGATAGTTTTTGGGTGAAGAGAGGCTGGGCAAGTGGGATTTAACACCACCATATGCTTGAGCTTATTCCCCATGGGCAAACCTTGGTATGTAATAGAGAGAGATAGAGAGATTCAATACTCCTTTCCAAGATTATTCAAAGTGAGGAGTCCAACGATAAGAGGATAATGAAAGTTGACTTCAACATTTATGAAATTATTTTTTTGGCAAGAATTTACACACATTGATAGGTATTCCAAATTAATATGAGTTAAAGGATGTTAAAACTAATCATCACCATCATCATCATAAAACCATGAAAACAATTATGCAAATCATGGAGAACACCTTTTATATTCATTTAGGTCACTAGCTAAAGTAGAAGATTAGTCAAAAATTAATCATCATAAAAGGTTCATTAATGATAAACATTTCATAATAGAATGCCAAACTTATAGTGACATTTAGATTAAGCATATTATAATTATTATTTTTAACATCCTTTCAACAAAATTTGTTTTTAGGACATAACAAAGTGCATAGATGATAAATATTGTTGATGCTTACATAACACAATCTCATTCCTTCTGTATCATGGTACTCCTCTTTTTGACTTTTTTCTTCCAGTCTCGATTATGCTTACATGTTAGTTCCTATCAACTCTTTTAAGTCACTCTTAGGGGTCATCTCAATTTACATGTTGAAATGGCACTTGAAACATGATTTTTTGTAATGATCAAGTCCATGCAATCAATTTTCATGCAAGGTTTTTGGTGTAAAGACAAATTTTACTAAATTAGTTTGCACTCAAAAAATCTTGCTACAAATGTTGGTTAGGTCTATTGATGCTTCAATTCAAATTTCACAGTTCTTAAACCTAATCAAGATTCAAAAATATGATTAGGTATTCCTAGTTCCAATTATATGTATCTTTTGCTAATAAAACCTTTTTGTATGAATAGGTCTAATTAAATTTGTTGATTTTCATCTCTTTGTTGATTGAAGTTGAAACTTTGATTATGTCGACATGTTTATTAGTGACTTGCTTTAGTTTTAATAGGGATTTCCTTAATTGATTAGGTGTTGGCATTTTATTTTTTCATCCCTTAGCCTTAGTTATATTTCAAGCTATGCATAGGTATTTAAGTGAATGAGGCAAGTGTTTTCAATGTTGGTAAGGCTTTGAATCCTAACCAAGTCCATCAGAGCTTGCCTATGCCACATTCTATGTAAATTTTAGAATAGATCCTGACTAGATCCGTGGGATTGTTCCCTAGGCCATCATATGTTAATTAAGGCTGAAATATTAAATTGGTTTTCTGCCTCTCCATTCAAACAATGCAATGTTTTGTGGCTAATTAAACTTGACTTGCACTATGAACTCAGCTCACCAAACTAAAAATGTAATGTGGGACTTAGAGCCTAATCAAAGCATGAAACATTTTGCCTACAATTTACAATGTTGTGTAGGTTTTCAAAGCTTGAATATAATATGGATTCCACAAGCCATTTAGTAAAGAGTTAATTAGGGGTCCTAGACATGATTAGGTATGTAGACCCCCATTTAATTAAACCTAAAGCAATTCAGGTATATGTAAGCCGACTACAACTATGAGCCTTTTCAATGCCTCCCTAGTGGTAATAGGGCCTTTGAGGTCCGATTAGAAATGGGAGGTTAATTTATTTTTATTTTCTAAAATGTGTCTCCCACCATAGTGAAAACTTGAATAGTTCTATGGGTCAATTTTTACCACTTGTCATTTTTTCATCCATAACTTTTGAACCATACCCTCATTTTCATCTCATCTATAACACCATAAAGATGAATTAGACACATTTGTCTTGGCATAATCATTTTTTGTAAATTTTGTGTGGATTAAAACTTATCAACATTCTCCTTTCATACTTTATTAAGGGTGTTTTTAATTACTTTATTAACTTCTTATAATTTTTTTTAGGTGTTGAGAAGTACCAAAAAGGAGAAGTATGGTGTGGATATGGAGGGACAAAGATTTTAGTGAATAAATTTATTGGTTTCAGCTACATTTTGGATGGAAAATTTCTTCCCATTAGATTGATGATTTATATATATGGCCACTTTGGAGACTTAGAAAAGACTGGCTCTTTATTTCTCCAAGGAGATATATTGAACCAGACATATTTTAATGTATTTTCATGCTTTGTAGTTTAATTTATCTCTCATTTCTCACTGCCCTATTGTTATGTTGGTGAAATTTATAACTAGTTGATTATAGTGAACTCAAAATTTGTTATCAAAATGAATATCTTGATTAACAAAAGGTTGTGGAGGTTTTATTCATGATATACACATGCAAATGGTGGTTGTGACTATTCCTTTCATAGCTTGGTTATCCTTAGATTCTTGTATCATCTTTGTTATGGTTTTGCATATATTATTAGGTAAGATATCAATTTTTAGGATCCATTTAATCAATGTTTTAGATTCATCAATCATGACAATAGGCTTTTTCTTTCTCTTCCCTCTTTCTTTTGCATTTTATTTTATAAAACCTATTAGCTAGGGTTTAGTATAGATCTACATGCAATCTGATTTCATTGTCTATCTCAATTGTGAATCCTCATTCATTTATATTAGTGCACTATTGAATATTTATTATGTAATGGAGTAAATGTTAAAAATAAATGTATTCATTTCATTTAAAACCCACAAACTTTAATTTCTCTTTTGGGAAAATTTGTGCATTTTTAAAATTTAATATGCGATTAAAACTCACACAAATGAAATAAGAAAAAAATCATTTTATTATTAAATATTTTAAAATTAAAGCTATGTTTAAAATTTCAAACCAATAGGCCCCTTGTATTATAATAATTTCACATATACAAATTGGGTTACCTAATATGTCATGATCTAACAGATATAGATCTTGGGGAGAACTCCAGACCTCCTTTTAGGAGAGATTAAAAGTATTCATGTTTCACTTAAGTTGGTGTGATAAATGTCCCATCAATATAACTATCACTATAATGAGGACATGAACCAATGATAATTTCAAAATTAAAAATTTTAATGGAAATCTTAAAATTAAAAATTTTAGAGGCATTGGCCATGCTGAGGTGTTAGGTGTTGGGTGAATATTTTGTCGGCCAGTTAACTGGTGACCAAAATATTTCCTATCACCACAACATAGGGAGATGGGTCATCCTAGTGTGGAGGTTTACTACATCAACATGGGATAAATCTCTCCTCTCATCAAGGGGAGGTTCCCTATTAAATATGCGGAGGCTATATACTAGATAAATAAGCAAAAAATAACACATGGGGGTAGAATAAACCATCCATATCTCTTTTTTTAGAGATGATGCTAACAAACAGAGGAGAAATCCTAGGTGATTGGTGAAGGTAATTATCTTCTTTCAGAAGTAACATTCAACCAAGACCCAGATCCCTTCTTAGATACTAGAAATCCTGGTGAAGCGACACAAGGAACTTATCTTCTTTTAAAAGTGCTTGTTCTTACAGGCAACAAGAATCTTTCTGGTAACAAGTGAATGATAACAAAATGAAGAACAACCAAAAATCTAAGGTGTAGCTCAAATTCTCCACCTTGACTGCCCAAGAGTGAGGTATGAAGAACAGTGGGGGCAAAAAGTCATCCCAAGGTCCTTTACATAGAAACAAAAAAGAAAAACACATACTGAAGGCAACTATGACAGTGCAAAGTTTGAAAGTAGTTGGCTTGAGGACACTTTCCTTATCACCTCCACTAGTTCTACTTGTTAAATCAAATAAATAAGAATGCTTTCAGAAGACATACATAAGAACAATCTCCTAAATTAGCACAAGCTATCACAGCATAAAGTCTGCAAGTAAATTGCTTTCTCATTCAATCAAAGAAATATGAACTACAATATGAGCTCAAAGTCTCAGTAATGCCTTTCAATTTGGGTAGAGTTTCACTTCTGGTAAGGGGAAGTTCTCCCTTGTAAAAAATGAGAGATTACAATATATATCACTCCAAGATATACTTGGGCGCTTGTTTTCATGAAAAAGGCCCATGCTGTAGTCAACATCTTCAATTTGCCTTCAATTCTATCTGGAGGGACCATGTTGGGACCAGTACATTGCCTCAACTATGGCATGTCCATTCATCTAATGTATCTTCCTTGGTATGGACTGTCTATTCCTTTCTCTGATGTCTGTGCAGCTATCCAATTCGCCATTACTTCATGGAAGAAAAATAGGCTTGCGTCTTTGATTTGGTGCACTCAAAAGTCTACTTGATCCACTGTTTCACCTACTAGAAATAACTCTTTTGAAGATATTTTTGGTCCCTTGGTCTCGCTCCTCTCTTCACTGCTTAAGTGCTTCTTTGCTCTCTGGTTGAACCATCACTTTAATTGAACTTGCCTTTGGAATCATCCATGTTGCTTTTTTGTCCTTTATAGCCCTTCTTGTCTAATTCTTTGGGGGTTCCTTTCTACGTCTTTGACATGTGGCAAGTTCCACTATTATGAAACTCATTAGAAACTTACAAAAAATGGGGTCCATGACAAGTTTTGACCAAGCAACCCCAAAAGTGGAACACGGATGCAAACACTTGTCACGTTTCACTGAGTCATAACAAGACACGTGGCAACTTCTACTGCACTTTGTCTTTTTCCATCGAGCATTTTTTCGTAGGCTTTTCTCTCCAGTCTGGCTTTTCCTCTGGACAAAAGTTTGAAGGAATTCCTTCGGGCTCTGCCTTAGTCATTTTCCCATGAAAAATACTTTTGAAAGAATTCTAACGGCTCTTTCACTTAATAATTTCCTTTGGACAAAAAGTTCAAAGGAAATTTTCTCTGTCGGCATTTAAAAAACCCAAAGGAATTCTATATTTTTAGTCAGTCGCTTGGTTCTTCCTTTGAGTTCTATACTTTATTTGAATTTTAACAGATATTCCCTTACTTTAAATTTGATGTCCGTGGGGCTGTTAATGGTCGCTAGTCACTTAAACCATGTTGAACCTTAAACCTTTGAACCCGTTGAAAGTACATTAGTTCATTGGTTCATTAGTTCATTCTATCTCTTTTGTTCCATCGCTTCTTGGTTTAATCACTTTCCCACTTCTTGGTTGAACCATCCGTTGAACCACCTGTGTGCTGCTTCTCTCTTTGATAGAGGCTGCCTTTGAACCTTTGAACCCATGAATCATTAAACTTTGAACTCTTTCAGTTCAAGGTTCAATTGGTTCATTGGTTCATCCTTTTGATTTGGCTGAGTCTCTTTGATACCTTTGAACCAAGTGCATTGAACCAATTGGTCCTTGAACCCATTGAACCGATGAACCAAAATGGTTCAAGGTTCAATGGTTCAAGCCTTTGAAACTTGTTAAGTGCTTGGAGCTATGGAACCTTTGAAACAATTGAACTTTGAACCTCTGAACCCACTAAACCCATTGAACCAAAATGGTTCAAGGTTTAATGGTTCAATGGTTCAATCCTTGCTTAGATGCTTGCCGATGGACATCTTTGATTAAACCATGGTGCCAACCCAATCCTGAAGATGGCCAAGTATTGGAAACTTGTTCTTTTGATTGAAATTTCCTGTAAAAGCCTTTAAACCTATTGAACTTGTTAATTTCAAGCATGTTGAGCCTGTAAAAACATATTTATAGAGTCCATAGAAATTAACCTGTGAAGCCCGTAGAACTTGGCCTGCAGAGTCCATAGATTTTCTACCTGCAGAGTCTGTAGATTTAAGCCTATAGAGTCCATAGATTCAAGCCTGCAGAGTCCATGGATTCAAGCCTACAAAGTCCATAGATTCAAGCCTGTAGAGTCCATAGATTCAAGCCTACAAAGTCCATAGATTTTTGAGAAGCTTGAAAAATGAGGAATTTAAATGCTTAGAATAAATTTTTGAGAAGGGAAGGGAGAAATTTTACTCCTGTAGGACCAATATAACTCATATGTTATTCCAAAAAATGAGTGACATTTTTGGGGACCAATAGCTGGCTCTAGTTGGGGAACTTCCTTCAGATGAAAACTTGAAACATAGCTGAGGGGAGTAGAAAATAAAATATCTAGTTCCTTGAAGTGTGCAATTGGGCTACAAAGTCGTGCTACCCAAAAAGAAAGGCTCAAAAAACAAAAATGAAAAGAACAAAACCAAACTAAAGACTATACAGATATACATATATACAGGTGAACTTATCTAATACTTCAAGAATTGAAGTACTTCAGACACTGCTCCTTGTGAGGTGAAGAAAAGGGGATGCCATCTTGATAAACCAACAAGAAACCATTCTGTCCCTAGAAACGGTGATGGTCAAATGGAGCTCTCCACTAGGAAACCAATTTTCTATGTCTTCCTCTTGTCCTTTTCTTCTTCTTGCCCCATGGTGGGATGTGGTCTTCAAACTGAAAACCATAACTCCGTACTCTCTCTGCAAAGAGTTCCTTTTGCTGACTTCGAAATACAGCAGTATGGTCCACCATCATAACTTGCTATTTTACTGGTTTAGTCCAACACATGCTTTGATTGTCAGCATCAAACTCCTGACAAACCATCAGCTCAACATCTCCTTTGGTGTGAAGGAGTTTGACCTCTTCACCCTGAACAATTTTCAATCCGAGCAACAGAGATCCGCATCTAGCTATGGAAGAATTACTACCATCAGATTCTAGGATCCAAGCATCATCAAAATCTGATCTTCTATCATATTTCTCTTCATGGGAGATGGAAGATCCTTCTTGATTTGTATTGCACCCTACCAATTTTTTTGATGCCTTGTTTGGATGAAATCCTGGATTGCCAGCCATGGGACTTTGATCATCTGAGACATAAGCATCCTCTATGGTTAAGGATTAATTACCCCTACCTGAAGGCTCAAATAGAATTTGAGCAATAGGGGCTAACATTTGGGTGACCACAATCTTTGCCTTAGATAGGTCCGTAACTAGCTCTTCACCAATGTTTAACTGCTTAGGATTGGCTTGCAGTGATTCAAACTCAATCTTTTGAATTTTGGATTTCTTGACATGATCAATCATATCAAATGACTGAGATGGACTTGGAAGATAGGATGGGAGTTCATCCTTTTGGTTTTTGGGAGGGGGAGGAATGATCTGCAAAGTTGAAGTAAAAGGTGTAGAGATGTTTGATGTACTAACCTTCTTGGCAATCACTGGGTCCTTTGAATAGAAAGGCAGAGTGGTTCCCTGCTTAGCAATTAGAATTATAGGCTGAGTTTATTCCTCTATTATTTCTTTATCAGCTTTCTAGGTTGACTGATTCTCAGACCAGGTGAATACTGCATATGATTCTTTGACTACTTCACCTTCACTTTTGGGTTCATCTTGGTAATTCAGGAAACCAATGTGGGAGTCGCCAACTGATTCTTCTAGATATTCTCTGAAGAGATCAACACCTTTTTCTTGCTCAAACTTAGGTTGGAAATAGGAAACATGTTCTGTTTCCAAATTTCCAACTGCTGAGTTGGTTGGAGGTGCTTTAAGGACAAGGTTCCTCTTTAGGGGAGGAAGATGATTTGGTTGCCCTTAACTTTTGGCAGTGTTTCCTTGATATGGCTAATTGGGGAATGTCTTCCTTGGTATATCCTTATATACAGGAGTAGAAGACATACCTTGTGCCATTTGCCTTTTCAAAGCTAGCAATTCATTTGCTAGCTTTTGTAGCATTGGGTCAATGGTGGCTGTGGGTGAGTATTCAGAAGATGAAGAGGTTTTAACTCTGTTAGGATCTCTCCTTATCTTTCCTACCAAGATAAGGTCATCTTCTAGCTCAGTAGCTAAGTCTTGAGTAGCCTCAAGGTCTATGTGTCTAGCCTGTCTCAACAAAAAACTCACTTTAGGCAGCTGTGAGTTGATGAAGAAGCATTTGAGATTCTGAGGTGTTGGCTGGTCGACCATGGGAATATTTTAAAGTTAAAACTATGTTTAAAATATCAAACCAATAGGCCCTTGTATTATAATAATTTCACATATACCAATTGAGTTACCTAATATGCCATGATTTGACAGATATAGATCTCGAGGAGATCTCCAGACCTCCTTTTAGGAGAGATTAGTAGTATTCATGTTTCACTTAAGTTGGTGTGATAAATGTCCCATCAATATAACTATCACTAGAAGGAGGACATGAACCAATGATAATTTTAAAATTAAAAATTTCAATGGAAATTTTAAACTTAAACATTTTAGAGGCATTGGCCATGTTGAGGTGTTAGGTGTTGGGTGAATATTTTGTCGGCCAACTAACTAGTGACCAAAATAGTTCCTATCACCACAACATAGGGAGATGGGTCATCCTGGTGTGCAAGTTTACTACATCAATAGGGGACAAATCTCTCCTCTCATCAAGGGGAGGTTCCCTATTAAATATGTGGAGGCTATATACTAGATAAATAAGCAAAAAATAACACATGGAGGTAGAATAAACCATCCATCTCTTTTTTTTAGAGATGATGCTAACAAATAGAGGAGAAATCTTGGGTGATTGGTGAAGCTACTTCTCTTCTTTTAGAAGTAACATTCAGCCAAGAGCCATATCCCTTCCTAGATAGTAGAAATCCTGGTGAAGTGATAGAAGGCACTTCTCTTCTTTCAGAAGTGCTTGTTCTTGCAGGCAATAGGAATCTTTCTGGTAACAAGTGACCAATAACAAAATGCAGAACAACCAACAATGTACAGTGTAGCTCAAAGTCTCCACCTTGACTGCCCAAGAGTGAGTTACGAAGAACAGTGGGGGCACAAAGTCATCCTAAGGTCCTTTACATAGAAACATAAAAGAAAAACACAAACTGAAGACAACTATGACAATGCAAAGTCTGAAAGTAGTTGGCTTCAAGATACCTTCCTTATCACCTCCACTAGTTCTACTTGTTAAATAAAACAAACAAGAATGCTTTCAAAAGATAGACATAAGAACAATCTCCTAAAGTAGCACAAGCTATCACAGTACAAAGTCTGCAAGTAACTTGCTTTCTCATTTAATCAAAGAAATATGAACTACAATCTGAGCTCAAAGTCTCAGTAATGCCTTTCAATTTCGGTAGAGTTTCACTTCTGATAAGAGGAAGATCTCCCTTGTAATAGATGAGAGATTACAATATATAGCACTCCAAGAAAGACTTGGGCACTTGTTTTCATGAAAAAGGCCCATGCTGTAGTCAACGTCTTCAATGTGCCTTCAGTTCTGTCTGGAGGGACCATACTAGGAACATCACATTGCCTCAACTATGGTGTGTCCATTCATCTAATGTCTCTTCCTTGGTATGTACTATTTGGTCCTTTCTCTGATGTCTGCGTAGTTGTCTAATTCACTATTACTTCATGGAAGAAAAATAGGCTTGTGTCCTTGATTTGGTGCGCTCAAAAGTCTACTTGATCCATTGTTTCACCTACTAGAAATAACTCTTTTGAATATATTTTTGGTCCTTTGGTCTTGCTCCTCTCTTCATTGCTTAAGCGCTTCTTTTCTCTCTAGTTAAACCATCACTTTAATTGAACTTACCTTTGGCATCGTCCATGTTGCTTCTTTGTCCTTTATATCCCTTCTTGTCTAAGTCTTTGGGGGGTCCTTTCTGCATCTTTGACAAGTGGCAAGTTCTAATGTTATGAAACTCATTAGAAACTTATGAAAAATGGGGTCCATGACACATTTACCTGAGCAACCCCAAAAGTGGAACACAGATGCAAATAATTGTCACGTTCTACTGAGTCATAACAAGACACTTGGCGACTTCTGCTACACTTTGTCTTTTTCCATCGGGCATTTTTCCATGGGATTTTTTCTTTAGTCAGGCTTTTCCTTCGAACAAAAGTCTGAAATAATTCCTTTGGGCTTTGCCTTAGTCATTTTCCTACAAAAAATACTTCTGAAAGAATTCTAACGGCTCTTTCACTTAATAATTTCCTTTGGACAAAAAGTCTAAAGGAAATGTTCTCTATCGGACTTTGAACAAACCCAAAGGAATTCTATCTTTTTAGTCAGTTGCTTGGTTCTTCCTTTGAGTTCTACACTTTATTTAAGTTTCAACGAATATTCCCTTACTTTAAATTTGATGTCCACAGGGCTGTCAATGGTCACTAGCTGCTTGAACCATGTTGAACCTTAAACCTTTGAACTAACTAAAAGTACATTGGTTCGTTGGTTCATCAGTTCATTTTGTCTCTTTTGTTCCATCCATTCCTAGTTTAATTACTTTCCTGATCCTTGGTTGAACCATCCATTGAACCACCTGTGTGCTGCTTCTCTCTTTGACAGAGGCTGCCTTTGAACCTTTGAACCCATGAACCATTAAAATTTGAACTCTTTCAATTCAAGGTTCAATCAGTTCATTGGTTTATTCTTTTGATTTGGCTAAGTCTCTTTGATACCTTTGAACCAAGTGCATTAAACTAATTGGTCGTTGAACCCGTTGAATCGATGAACCAAAATGGTTCAAGGTTCAATGGTTTACTAGTTCAAGCCTTTGAAACTAGTTAAGTGCTCGAAGCCATGAAACCTTTGAAACGGTTGAAATTTAAACCTCTAAACCCACTAAACCCATTGAACCAAAATGGTTCAATGGTTCAATCCTTGCTTAGATGCTTGCCGATGGACATCTTTGATTAAACCAAGGCACCAAACCAATCCTGAAGATGTCCAAGTATTGGAAACTTGTTCTTTTGATTGAAATCACCTATAGAAGCCTTTGAACTTATTGAACCTGCTAATTTCAAGCACATTGAGTTTGTAGAAACATATCTATAGAGTCCTTAAAAATTAACCTGTGAAGCCTGTAAAACTTGGCCTGCAGAGTTTGTAGATTTTTTGCCTGCAGAGTCCATAGATTCAAGCCTACAGGGTCCATAGATTCAAGCCTACAGAGTCTGTAGATTCAAGCCTTTAGAGTCCATAGATTTCTGAGAAGCTTGAAAAATGAGGAATTTAAATGCTCAGAACATATTTTTGAGAAGGGAAGGGAAAAATTTTGGTTTTGTAGGACCAAGATAGCTCATATGTTGTTCCAAAAAATGAGTGACATTTTTAGGGACCAACAACTGGCTCTAGTTGGGGAACTTCCTTCAGATGAAAACTTGAAACATAGCTAAGGGGAGTAGAAACCAGAATCTCCAGTGCCTTGAAGTGTGCCATTGGGCTATGGAGTCATGCTACCTAAAAAGAAAGGCTCTAAAAATGAAAATGAAAAGAACAAAATCGAACTAAAGACTATACAGATATACATATGTATATGTGAACTTTCTGATACTTCAAGAATCTGTACTTCAGACGTTGCTCCTTGTGAGGTGAAGAAAAGGGGATGCCATCCTGATAAACCAGTAGGAAACCATTCTGTCTCCAGAAACAGTGATGGGTGAATGGAGCTCTCCACTAGGAAACCAGTTTTTTGCATCTTCCTCTTGGCCTTTTCTTTTTCTTGCCCCATGGTGGGATGTGGTCTTCAAACTGAAAACCATAACTCCTTGCTCTCTCTGCGAAGAGTTCTTTTTGCTGACTTTAGAATACAATAGTATGGTCCACCATCATAACTTGCTATTCTACTGGTTCAGTCCAACACATGCTTTGATTGTCAGCATCAAACTCTTGATAAACCATCAACTTAACATCTCCTTTGGTGTGAAGGAGTTTGACCTCTTCACCCTGAGCAATTTTCAATATGAGAAATAGAGATCTGCATCCAACTGTGGAAGACTTGCTACCATCAGATTCTAGGATCTAAGCATCATCAAAAGCTAATCTTCTATCAGATTTCTCTTCATGGGAGATGGAAGATCTTTCTTGATTTGTACTGTGCCCTACCAATTTTTATGATGCCTTGTTTGGATGAAATCCTAGATTGCCAGCCACGGGACTTTGATCAGCTAAGACATGAGCATCCTCTATGGTCAAGGAGTAATTACCCTTGTCTGAAGGCTCAAACAAAATTTGAGCAGTAGGGGCTGACATTTTGGTGACCACAATCTTTGCCTTAGACAGGTCCACATCTAGCTCTTCACCAATGCTTAACTGCTCAGGATTGGCTTACAGAGATTCAAACTCAGTCTTTTGAATTTCCAATTTCTTGACATGATCAATCATGTCAAATGACTGAGATGGACTTGGAAGAGAGGATGGGAGTTCATCTTTTTGGTTTTTGGGAGGGGGAGGACTGATCTACAAAGTTGAAGTAGAAGGTGCAGAGATGTTTGATGTACTAACCTTCTTGGTAATCATTGGGTCCTTTGACTAGAAAGGCAGAGTGGTTACCCACTTAATAATTAGAATTACAGGGTGAGTTCATTCCTCTGTTCTTTCTTTATTATTTTGCTGGGTTGATTGATTCTCAGACTGGGTGAATACTGCGTATGATTCTTTGACTACTTCACCTTCACTTCTGGGTTCATCCTGGTAATTTAGGAAACTAATGTGGGAGTCACCAGCTAATTCTTCTAGATCCTCCCTGAAGAGATTAGTGCCATTTTATTTCTCAAACTCAGGTTGGAAATAGGAAACATGTTATGTTCCCAGATATCCAATTGCTGAGTTGGTTGGAGGTTCTTCAAGGATAAGGTTCCTCGATGGGGGAGGAAGATGATTTTGTTGCTCTTGACTTTTGGCAGTGTTGCTTTGATATGGCTGATTGGGGAACGTTCTCCTTGGTATATATTTATATAGAGGAGCAGAAGACATACCTTGTGCCATTTGTCTTTTCAAGGCTAGCAATTTATTTGCCAACTTTTGTAGCATTAGGTTAATGGTGGCTGTGGGTGAGTATTCAGAAGATGAAGAGGGTTTACCTTTGTTAGGATCTCTCCTTATCTTTCCTGCCAAGATAAGGTCATCTTCTAGCTCAATAGCCAAGTCTTGAGCAACCTCAAGGTCTATGTGTCTAGCCTATCTCAACAAAAAACTCACTTCAGGCAGCTGTGAGTTGATGAAGAAGCATTTGAGATTCTGACGTGTCGACTGGGTGACCATGGGAATCCTATGCTTCAACTTGTTGAACCTAGAAATAAAATCCCTCATAGGCTCATGAGGTTCCTTCTTCATCTAAGTGAGCTGGGCTAGAAAATCATGTGCATCCTCTGCTGGCTTGAATGTGGCTTTAAACTTATCTTTGAGTGTATCTCAGTCACTCACTGATCCAACTTGCAGATGGTAGAACTAGTCTTTAGCAGCACCTTGTAGGGTCTCCACAAAAAGCTTGACTGCCATGTCTTCAAATTCCACCCCTATCACACCATAGGATATGCTGAAGGCTAAAATGTGTTCATCAGGGTGAACTTTCCCATCACCAAATAATTTGGGGAAATTCTTTCTCAAACTATGTGGAAGTTCATGTAGAGGTGGAGTCAAGTTGAGTGGGCCAAAAGAGTTACCCCAGGGGCCTTAAACTTCCATGTTTTAATTATGTAAAATAGGTATAACAAATCTAGGTGGAGTGGCTAGATTGCAAAATAAAAATGGAAAAGGACTGGCTCAGCTTCAGCTTGAGGCTTCAAACTGTGCACTCTTTCCCAGTAGCTCTGGTTTTGTAGACTAGATAATATAATGGAGATGGAGGAAGATGGTAAGGCTATAATGAATAATAGGTAGGACACATAATGAATTTGCTAGAGTTTGTATAATAGATAAGGGAAGGAACTGATTCAATCTAATACTTGAGGCTTCAGACTACACGTTCATCCCTAATAGAGTCACTAAAAACTATTGGGTGAATATTTTGTCGGCCAACTAACTGGTGACCAAAATAGTTCCTATCACCATAGCATAGGGAGATGGGTCATCCTGGTGTGTAGGTTTACTACACCAATAGGGGACAAATATCTCCTCTCATCAAGGGGACGTTTCCTATTAAATATGCAGAGGCTATATACTAGATAAATAAGCAGAAAATAACACATGGAGGAAGAATAAACCATCCATCTCTCTTTTTTCAAAGATGATGCTAACAAAGGAGAAATCCTGGGTGATTGGTGAAGGTAATTCTCTTCTTTTAGAAATAACATTTAGCCAAGAGCCAGATCCCTTCCTGGATAGTAGAAATCCTAGTGAAGTGACAAAAGGCACTTCTCTTCTTTTAGAAGTGCTTGTTCTTACAGGCAACAGGAATATTTTTGGTAACAAGTGACTGATAAAAAATGCAGAATAACCAACAATCTAAGGTGTAGCTCAAAGTCATAATAGGACACATGGTGACTTCTGCTGCACTTTGTCTTTTTCCATCAGGAATGTTTTTGTAGGCTTTTCTCTTCAGTCGAGCTTTTCCTTTAGAAAAAAGTCTGAAGGAGTTCCTTTGGGCTTTGCCTTAGTCATTTTCTTGTGAAAAATACTTTCGAAAGAATTCTAACGGCTCTTTCACTTAATAATTTCCTTCAAATAAAAAGTTTGAAGGAAATGTTCTCTGTCGGCCTTTGAACAAACCCGAAGGAATTATATCTTTTCAGTCAGTCGCTTGGTTCTTCCTTTGAGTTTTGCACTTTATTTAAATTTCAATGGATATTCCCTTACTTTAAATTTGATGTCTATAGGGCTATCAATGGTCACTAGCTGCTTGAACCATGTTGAACCGTAAACCTTTGAACCTACTAAAAGTACATTGGTTCATCAGTTCATTCTATCTCTTTTGTTCCATTGCATCCTGGTTCAATTGCTTTCTCGCTCCTTGGTTGAACCATCCGTTGAACCACCTATGTGTTGCTTCTCTCTATGATAGAGGCTGCCTTTGAACCTTTGAACTTTGAACTCTTTCAGTTTAAGGTTCAATCAGTTCATTAGTTCATCCTTTTGATTTGGCTGAGTCTCTTTGATAACTTTGAACCAAGCGCATTGAACCAATTGGTCATTGAACTTGTTGAACCGATGAACCAAAATGGTTTAAGGTTCAATGGTTCAAGCCTTTGAAACTATTTAAGTGCTCGGAGCCATGGAACCTTTGAAACGGTTGAACTTTGAACCTCTAAACCCACTGAACCTGTTGAACCAAAATGGTTCAAGGTTCAATGGTTCAATAGCTCAATCCTTGATTATATGCTTGCCGATGGACATCTTTGATTGAACCAAGGTGCCAACCCAATCCTGAAGATGGCCAAGTATTAGAAACTTTTTCTTTTGATTGAACTCACTTGTAGAAGCCTTTGAACCTATTGAACCTACTAATTTCAAGCATGTTGAGTCTGTAAAAACATATCTACAGAGTCCGTAGAAATCAACCTATGAATCCCGTAGAACTTGGCCTATAGAGTCTGTAGATTTTTTGCCTACAGAGTCCATAGATTCAAGCCTATAGAGTCTATAGATTCAAGCCTGCAGAGTCCATAGATTCAAACCTGTAGAGTTTGTAGAATCAATCTTGCAGAGTCTGTAGATTTTCTACCTACAAAGTCTGTAGATTCAAGCCTGTAGAGTCCATAGATTCAGGCCTGCAGAGTCCATAGATTTTTGAGAAGCTTAAAAAATGAGGAATTCAAATGCTCGAAACAAATTTTTGAGAAGGGAAGGGAGAAATTTTGTGTTGTCCCAAAAAATGAGTGACATTTTTGGGGACCAACATTAGGAACACTAAACTACAAAATTAATGAATCACCATCAGATCAAGGTGCATCAATGATAACTTTGAATTCTTACACCTCAGAGAACAAAGAAGACCTAGAGCAATCAAATGAAAACTAGACAAATTCATTGAACTAGTAGATCACCTATGGTGGTTATTCCATTTTTTAATCCATTTTTTGACCCTCAAAACCCATGGATGGTGGCTAATCTTGCTTCAATTAGTGGAGGTAACATCCTTATGAGCATTTTAATTTTCCCATGAATTACCCAAAATGCATGAAAATTTCTACCTTGGGTATGCAAATGTTGAATCCAAACTGCTGAAGAGCACAATCAAACTTTTAAAGACATTGTTATTAAATCCCAAATTCAACATGAATATGTGCCATGCCATTTATTCCCTTACACCTTGGATGAGATGGCCTAGCGTTGGTACCTTGATATCTAGATGGGTCCATAACATCTTAGAATGACATGAAAACTATCTTCATTAATTATTTTTGAGTGCCCATTAACCTTATTTCCACATACTATCAATTTGTCATAGCCCACAGAGAACTAAATGAAACAACAAGCATGTTTAATGCCTACTTATGTAAGCTTTATAAGGAATTAAAAAATCCTTACATGAAAATAGAAGTGGTTATCATATAAACATACTTGAGAGCCTTATATCCTATGACCTCCATGTTTTTATAGAATACTCCTATAACACTTTCATCCTTGTCTTTGGCATATTAAAAAGCTATTAGTATCAAGCAATAAATGATTTTTCAATGGTATGGAGCTAGTTTTTTATCCTCATTAGGACAATTGGGTGCATATAAATAGATTATAATGAGAAATTAAACTCTCATGCATAATGCATCATTGATGAACCAAATACTAGTTGTAATTATTCAAGTCAAAATCAAGTTTATAACCCAATTGTCATTGAAATACATGACCATACATGAATAATTTGTGCCTCCAAATCGCATGTTGCCTCAAGTAAATAATCACCAAATTGACCATGTGGCCTATAATAACATTACTACCACACCAAACATAAGATATTATGTTGATCTAAATAATAACGAGCATGTTGGTCCATCAATTTTAAACAATCAAACACTTGATGATACTCCCCATAACCAAACACATGTTTTTGTACTTTCATTTCTAAATGTTTTAGAGCCTATTATTAACACGCATGCACAATTGAGAAACAACCAAAATGCTAATGTGAATATTGAAGTGGCCAATTAGTAGTAGATGCTTCAATGATTGAAAAATGACATGAGTAATTTATGAAGACAAATTCCTCAAAACAATAATCTAACCACAAACAACCCTCTTTTAAAAATAAATTTCAACTTTTAGAGAACCAATCACTAGTGGAACACTAGGCCTAACAATGTTAATGTTCCCAATCCTCTTAACAACACCAATTAGATAAAAAAATACTTCAAACTCCATCAAATTGGTTGATTTGGCATTACCCACCTGTTTAGGTTACATAATACAACAAACCATGCTAAAATGGATAGTGTTGAGTTTATATTAACATCAAACATCTTCCAAAAAGAGATGGATAAACTTGAAATAGTGCATGTCCCTAATAACAACTCAAATCAAAGTTTTTAGATACTAAGTACCATCTTGACCTTGTAAATGCATAATTATATTATGAGAGTGATAATGAACCTTAGGATAACTTGGATGAATTTCATGAATTTAAATAGTTTCAAATGGGAAACAAACACTTATTGAAGATTAAATTATAGACATCTTTGACTATGTCTACTCTTCCAAACAACGTTAAGGTTCATCCTAATGAGAATTTAAACAACCTATTTCTGCCTAAAGGACATAGCCTATCCTATCAACTGAAGAGTAGTGCTATACCTTTGCAAGCTAAAAAAGTTATGGAGAAAAATAAAATCAAATATATATTTTTTTGATCTAAAATATTTTTATTTAAAAGGAAAAAGTTGAAACACCTCCTTTTCTCCTAAAAATACAAAATTTTAGGAAAAAATTACATAATTGTTTTGTGTATTTATATTCATATTTCTATTTAGAGGGAAAAAATTACACATCCTTTTCTCCTCTAATTAGTGTCACATCCTGATTTCACCCTATAATTAATATCAAGGAGGTTAGAGATGAGAGTCCTATGTTATTCATGAATTGTCCACTCATAAATACTAAACTTAGGTATTCAAAAATTGATAGAAAATAATTTGATTTTATCAAAGCAGTAAAAAATTTTAGGCATAATATTTTGCATAATAAAGTGTTCATCATGGTACATGACCCTATCATAAAAGCATGCTTATGAAAAATGAGTCATGTAAATAGAGAGGTAAATAGATGACCATCCTACAATAATTTGACTTAGAGCTCTATCCCATTAATATTTTAAGAAGGAAAGAATTGAGTAAATCAATGCCTAAAGTTTATTTTTAGTGCAACATCCTGATTTCACCCTAAAGTTGTTATATTTTGATATTTCTGTACATGGAGGATGTATAATTATTAATTTTGCATCATTGGTTTATGATGACTTAGACTAACTACCTAATTATTGTGAGGTGGATGTAGGATAGGTCCTAACCTTAGGGTGTGATAAGCGAGAACATCATTGAAGAGGGTTGGGTAGATGGAATGATTGGGGGAAATACCATTGGAAAATTCTAGGGACCTCCCACACACAGAGTAAATTTTAAATGATACGCATAAAAGGTTGTGCGTAATTATGAATTATTCCTTATGATTATATTTGTGTGTGTGGAATTAATTTTAGTGTACATGTATTTTCTCTAGCCTAATTGATTTGGTTTTTAAATTTAAAATCCAAAAAATAATTATTTGTTTGCAATACAAGAATTATTATCTTAAATATGATTATCTAGCAAATAAAAAATCAATTAATGGCATAATTATCCGGTAAAGGTTATTTTATTAAAAATAAGAATTATGCATGAAAGATATTTGAAAATTTAAAAACCAAAATTTATTATTATTAAATTTAGCATGTTAATTGATAAGCTTGAGAAAAAGAAATTAACTAAGGTTAATAAATTTAGAACTAGATTTGAATGTGATCTTGATTAGCATGAAAGAATTTACATAAGATTAGAAAATAAAGATTTAATTAGTTATTGAAATTAGAAAATAAAGATTTAAAGATAAACTTAGAAAACTAGAGAGTTGCATGTAAAAGGGAAGCACGGAAATTAAGAGAAAGTTGTGTTATAAATAAAGTCTTGAGGCTTTCCTCCCAGCCATCCTGGGTTGGGGATCTTCATCAACTGGGAGGGGGTCGCAACCATTAGCCTACTAGTTAGTTTTAGAATCATGCTACACCTGAGAATCCTAATAGGGAGGAGAGATGGATAACACTAACTATTGGAACTTGCCCTATAGAGGGTGTGTCCATGCTCCCATCACCATTGCCTCTATTCCTCTGTCATATTCTCTAAGAGGAAATGGATAGCAAGTGAAAGGAGAGGAGCTCCTTCAACTTTGAGACCTCTAGATGCGAGAGCGGTGGCACCTCCCCATACACCCATGACCCCCAAGAGGGGAGTGGTGAGGAGGGGGATCAACTAGTTCATTGTTGACTACATAAATCACATTCACATGTAGTTGGCTTCCAATCTGAGAGTGCAACAATTCATTGACATCTATGTGGTGGATATACTAGCTATATAGGGTAATTCTTACATTAGATTGGTCCATAATGATAAATGCATACATGGTGACTGATTTCTCCCATATGTGGCTCCCATGGCATGACATACGTAATCAAATAAAAATTGATGGAAAGCAAAAAAATAATGCATATGATCACAGAGTACAACAATATGAATGATATCTTACATGAATAATCTGATCTTGGGGTATATATGCTTGAAATTAAGATAATATCTAATAAATAATTGAATATTAACATGTCTTTCTTATAATAAAAACTAGAGAATTTGGTTGGTTAGCTACAAAATGAGATTGAAGATCTTGAATAGCTAGATGAGTAGGATATCCTCTATGCACCTGAAATACCTTTTTCTCATAGTATTGTCCTTGCACATGGAAATTTGAATTGTGTTGATTTTCATGTAAAACATGACATTTCAATGCTTATTTCAGCATTGGGCATAATGGAGACAATTTTTATCAAGTTAAAACATGGGGTTCCAAATTAAAACAAGGAGTTTTCAAACTATTGGGCTGAAAATCATTTCATTCTAAGCAACACAATGCATGCTTCAACCACAGAAGAATAGACTAGAAGGTCATTATCAAGTGAATAACAAAGTATATGCATGCTCAACATTGAGAAAAGGAAAAAATAAGGTAATATATTAGAAACACCTAGCTCTCAGAGTTTACTACACATAGCAGGGGATCATTTATTGATGCTAAAATTTGATGGCTTAAAGTCTAAGAGAAGGTAGGGTGTTGGGCATGAGCTCATTAACCAAAGAGAAATTTAATACTTGTCTACATTCTAATTACAAATTACTTGAAAAAATAATTTAAATGAATATGTAGCATTGGTTCATGTTCTTCATTATGCTTTTAAGAGGAAAGTCAAGAACATAAAGGTGCTAAGTGACTCATAATCAGTGGTCGAACAAGTCATAAGACAACATGCATGTAATGACAAATTTTATCAAGGTACCACAACTAATTGTGGAAATTAATAGAAGACTTTGATGCCTTCAATATTCAAATGGTTCCTCATAGAATAAATCATATGGTAGATGCATTGAAAACAACTATAAGCACCCTAGAATTGATTGTTTAATCCAAATTGAAGATAGTTTCAGTATGGTTTGTCTCTACTACTTTATTTATAGATAACATCACAAACATTTAGTTATCCAATAATGAGCAACATATTAATGACTTCATCACAAACATATATGTATTTGAATCTCATATTATAGATGAAGATGACATAGATGAGTTTGAACTAGATGAAAGCATGATATATTTGAAAATGAAAAATATACTGAAAGGTATGGTCTCATTGGAAAGGTTGTTTGACATGGATTACCAAGGATAAAATGAAAAAAAGGATCCCTACCAAAGGTATGATACATGAGCATTGGAATCTTGGCAATGTCAATGACTCAAAAAAAAAGCTTGTAGGCATGACTAGCACTAAAGTGAATAATACTATGTTTTTCAATCCCTAAAGGACTTTAGAGATAGCAAATCGTGGAACTAAGAGGATATGTAGGAATTCAATACTTTCATCCTCACTAACACCATTCTCCTCAAATTGGGCGTTAACTTATTTCATCAAAGGTAAAGCTCTTTGAATCCATTACTAGAGCCTTTGATCTTCAAGGATGAGCAAATGTTATTATCAGCTAAAACAATCTTTCTTATCAGGAATTCTATGTAGGTGGTAAATCTTGTGCCAATTCAAAATAAGAATGGAGAGATAAGGCTTTGCTTAGACTTTAACAACCTGAATCGAGTTTTGAAGAAGGATAATTACCCATTGCCTTCACTGGATGAAGTAATACAAATACTGAATGACTCATAAATGATGTCATTCCTAAATGGGTATTCTAGTTATAATTGAGTAATGGTGAACTAGGATGATAGGATCAAGACAAGATTCACAATGAAGTGGGGCACATTCACATATAAAAGGATGTCATTCAAACTAATTAATGTGAGTGATAATTTTTAGTGTACCATGGACATTTAATTCAAATATATAATTTGTAAATGAATTGATATCTACATGGATGATTTAACTATCTTTTCTAAGAACTGGGAAGACTACGCGAGGGATTTGATAATGGTGATGTAGAGGTGTCGAGAGCATGGCACTTCCTTAAATCTAAAAAATGGTATATTTGGGGTCACAAAAAGAAAAATATTGGTTCACATCATTTCCAAGAGAGGTATATCCATAGACCCAAGAGATTAGAGATGATTCTAAAAATTCCTTTGCCTAGTAGTAAAAAAGCTAAAATCTTTATTTGGTAAGATCAATTTCATGTGCAAATTCATATTAGTTTTTGTCAAAATAGTTATAACACTTAACAACATGATAACCAAGTATGCTAAGATTGGTTGGACCATTGAAACACAAGCGACATTTTGTAAAATCAAGAAATAAATTTTGTAAATACTCTGGTGCTGATAAGCCCTGACTACACACAACCCTTTTACATCTAATCATTCACCTCTGAACATTTAAGTGTTGTTATTATGACTTAGAGGAAGGAGGTTAGAGATGAGAGACCTATGTTATTCATGAATTATCCACTCATAAATACTAAACTTAGGTATTCAAAAATTGATAGAAAATAATTTGATTTTATCAAAGCAATAAAAAAATTTAGGCATTATATTTTGCACAATAAAGTGTTCATCATGGTACATGATCCTATCATAAAAGCATGCTTAGTAAAAATGAGTCAGGTAAATAGATAACCATCCTACAATAATTTGACTTAGAGCTCTAGCTCATTAATATTTTAAGAGGGAAAGAATTAAGTAAATTAATGCCTAAAGTTAATTTTTAGTGTTACATCCTGATTTCACCTTTTTATTTAATATCTTTTAATTCGCTAATTAATATCTAATTATCATTGCTTTGATTTGAGCATTTTGACATATATTGGTATAGGAAAATAGTATTTTTGATTATTATACATTATGTAACAATTATATTTTGATATTTGTTTACATTGAGGATGTATAATTATTAATTTTGCATCATTAGTTTATGATGACTCAGACTAACTACTTAATTATTATCAGGTGTGATGAGGGAGAGCATCATCGGAAAGGGTTGGCTAGATGGAGTAATTGAGAGAAATACCATTAAAAAATGTTAGTGACCCCACACACAGAGTAAATTTTAAATGATACACATAAAGGGTAGTATGTAATTTTGAATTATTGCTTGTGATTATCTTTGTGTGTGTGGAATTAATTTTAGTGTGCATTTAATTTCTTTAGCCTAATTTATTTGGTTTTTAAATTTAAAATTCAAAAAATAATTATTTGTTTGCAATACAAGAATTATTGTCTTAAATACGATTATCTAGCAAATAAAAATTAATTAATGGCATAATTATCTAGTAAAGGTTATTTTATTAAAAATAAGAATTATGCATGAAAGATATTTGAAAATTTAGAAACCAAAATTTATTATTATTAAATTTAACATGTTAATTGATAAGCTTGAGAGAAATGAATTAACTAAGATTAATATATTTATAACTAGAGATGAATGTGATCTTGATTAGCATGCAAGAATTCACTTAAAATTAGAAAATAAAGATTTAATTAATTATTGAAATTAGAAAATAAAGATTTAGTTAATTAGAAAATAAAAATTTAATGATAAACTTAGAAAACTTGAGAGTTGCATGTAAAACAGAAGCGTGGAAATTAGGAGAAAGTTGTGTTATAAATAAAGGGGTAATATGGGGAATTAAAAACACATGGAGACAAAAGATAAAAGTAGGAGAATTTAAAGAATGGAAAGAGGAAAAGAAGAAAAGTTGGAAAAGGAAGGAGGTAAAAGAAAACAACCTTAGTCACTCAGATTTGTAGGGCATTAAGAGGTAGGTTCTGTAAATGAATTTATGGTATATATAGATAATTGTGTATTGCTTTTAATCTAGCTATGTCTTGTCCTATAGAGGTAACGGTTTTATCCAATTAGAGCTGCATTGAAATTGTTATTACAATGTCTCTCTCTTAATTAAAAGTAATTATTATTTCAGCTAAGATTCATTTCTTTTAACCCTGCATTTAAGCCCTGTATCCTATTTTATGGTCTTGAGTTAGTTTGTCTTTGGCTGATGTATTAGTAAGCAAGCCTACATTCTAGGGAATTCGTTGAGTATTATATTAAAATGCTTTTCTTTAAAATTTCAATGCTATTATTATAATGCCAGTCTCTAAGCTATTATGCTGGGTTTTCTTACATGTAGTGCCAACTCTGTATACAATGATAAATCATTAAATTAAAAAGATTAAGTCTTAGTTTGAGTAGGATGAATACAAGGCCAACATCACATTAAACAAAACAACCTTTTAGTCGAATTGCCCAGCCTTTTTTATCACTAACCTCTTATGCTAAAATGCTAATTTTAATGTAAACAATTTGTATAGTTGTTAGCATGTTCATCCAATAGAAATATGTCTAGTTTGTAGTAGGTCACTTGTTCAATGTTGAACTTGTGGCTCAATTAGCACCTTCTTATGCTTCGCTAGTTCAAAAATATCATTTTTGCAACACAGAGGATCATTCACCTTTCATAGTTGTCGTAGGGGTTAGTAGTAATAGCAATACTAATAATAATCATCTTGCCATATGTTTGGAGGCTTTACGGAGGATGATAGTCATGTGTAAAACATCCATAAGGAGGAAAAATCCTTCATTTATGATGGACAACTTGCTGAAATAATAATAGCAACATGGTCGATGAAACTCCTAACTATTGATCGATGTAAATGGCATCACGCGTTACCAAATTGCTCTACACCACCATTTCCCACAAACCACCACTATTCTAAATGCCATGCTCATTATTGTAATACATTGATTTATCTAAAATCCTAAATTTTTATAAGTCATTGAACATATGCTATAATAGGCCAAATTTTATTATTATTAAAATTTCTAAATTACTAGGTAAATATATCCACTTTAAAATAGTTGAGTCACATAAGTTGAGATGCCATACTAGTATTATAGTGCCAAGCTTACATAAGTCATTGAATATAAAATCTAGGGTTTAAAATATTAATTTGGAGTTAAAATAAAAGGCTGAGTATATTTTGGTTAGTGTTGAGTATATATGCAAATTACCGAGTCTTAATATTGAATAGCCATGAACTTGAAGTGCCCAACCAATTTTTAAAACATATAGTAACTAATTGGATATGTCCATTTGCAAGTGTTATGACTCCTTGACATGTATATAACTAAAAATCTATTCATACAAATCTTACACCATAAAAAGGCTAGGTCATCATATATTTGTGCTAATTATTTTTAATCTCGACTCTTTTCACAAGCATGTCATGCAATAGACTGATTTGAAGATACTTGTTTCCAAGAAATTACGATATAACCCCATGCTTAGAATAATACTATACTGATTTTGAAAAATGATTACCATGAAAACATTTATAAGATGATTGATTATTGTTGCTGATAGTGAAATGAAACATGTCATTATATATTTATTTTCAAGTGTTATGAGCTTCGGTCCTACTTATTATAACTAAGTGCCTATGCATTAATTATTATATATGGATTTGCAAGTAATGCTAAGTTATAATTTTTGGTTGAGTATTTTTATAGAAGGTGCTAGGCATATTTATTGATATCATTGTATCTTATTATTAGCTAAATGAAATCACAAAAGTCATTTAGGGGCATTAAGATAACTGTTGAACATCATTTAAATATATGGTTGCTAAGTATTTTTATTAAATGCTAAGTCGCTTGGTAAAGTTGAATATATAATTAAAATTATGTGAGTCAAAATGAATTTAAAATGCCCAGTTTAAATGTATAGCATTGTGAATTTTATTTTGGCTACTAAGTCTTTAAAAAAAAGAGAATATATGTTTCTTTTGAATGTAAGGTCGAATGTTCGGTGGAACTTTATTGCCTCAAATTTTTATATTACGGTTAGTAGGATGCATTATTTAATAGTGATCATGATTATCATGGAGATGATATGAGAATATAAATAGTTGTTTATTAGTAAATAGAAGTTACTAAGAATGTTTTTGGGTTTTAGTGTAGAAGGCTTAATTTGTTAATAACTTGGACAAGATTGATTATTGTTTTGGGTTTACTCATCTTATTACTTGGGTGGTTGCTTGTTTAAACTTAGTTATGTTTAAAACTGAGCAAGATTGTTTATTAAATCCTATTTTAAATTTGATGGTGTTGAAACCAAATTCAAATATGATTGAATAGTATGTAAGATCATTTTATTATCATACTTGTTTCAAAATTGTGCTTATTTACATTTGATATTGTATATATGTGGTTTTAATGCCCAGATGGTATGAATATGTATGGACTATTTATATGCATAACAATAGTAAGCTTATAAACTCATTTTATGCAATATAGTGCAAGGTCGAATTGGTGGAGTCATGTTTTGATGAATCTTGTGTACATTGTATTTGTGGAAGTATTTATATGTGTGAATGGTTAGACTTATATAGAGTTTTACAGTATGAAAGGTACCCAGATGGTACATACTATATTTGTGATATCTAGACCCCCATTTGGATAATTATTTATATATTGGCTATTATAGTATTTGGTAAGATATCATTTAGGTGTGTATATCATCTTGATAGTGCAAATGAATGTTATGATAAAATTATATGTATTGTATGACTTGTTATATTTATGCTTGCTTGAAATGAGCATATGATTTTATGTTTCTATGACTATTTTGTATGATTGTTTATGGATAAACTAGTAGTCATGCCAAAGAATACCAGACTATGATGATATATGTTGTCTTGAGGTGTAGTTACCTGGATCTTATTGAAATAGTCTGTAGTTTAATGTGTGTTTGACTAAGTGGTATAAACAATGGTCTTGTTTCTAATTTGAGATTGATTTTAAGGTAAAACCCATTAATAAATAAATGATTATGTCTGTATCTTGATTTCTCCTTATTTATCTTGTGATGTGATATTACTACTAAGAGAATGTAATCTGTATGAGTCTTTGAGTTACATACTATGACATATATATTGATGATACTAATAGGTAATGAGGCAGATTCTATTAGCCTAAGTAGTACCACCAATAGATAATCTAATCAACTGGTGTGTTATAAGTTGAGCGATCTAAATGATTGTATATTATTTAAAAAAATTAGCCAAAGTAATGTTATATAGATTGTCATTCATATGTTTGATTTTCATGCTATGTGATTTCATGTTAGAACAAATTTATCTATGGTACACTACATGTTTGTAAAAATTTTACAGCACATGGGGTACTAACACATCTCACTGGATTTCTCATACCGTTCTATCTACCTATCCACAAAGGGATTGCTATTTCCTGATAGGAGATTATGCAGGGAATCATTGGTCCATGGTTGGTGTGGTAAAGTACTTGGATGATGTTCTCCTTCCTCCACTGTAGTAATACCTGGAGATGACATTTGAGATTATATTATGTAATTATATGTCTAAAATAATGTAATTATATTATGTACTTGTATATTTAATTAGCAAATATTATATTGTCAGACCAACTATAGTTGTGTCCTATTGTATTTGGCTTTCTATGGAGTTGTATAAGATTTATATTGTATGCAATATATGAAGTATTGTACTATTGTTTGTAATATGATTTAATTATGTTGTATTATTTTATTATTTGGAATACATGTTAATTATTTATTTATTTTAAAAAAATTACTGTATTTTTTAAGTGCAACTTGAGAGGTTGTCACATTTGGTATTCGAGCTATGGCTTGAACTCTAGAACCTAATGAGTCCATTAGTATTTTTGTACCTTTTATTTAGCATAAAGGAGAATTGAGAATGTATGCATGATACATTAAATGTGTACCTTAAATAACTCATACTCCCTTAGAGTTGCTAAAGGGTTGGGGTGTCAAGTGTGTCATTGGTGATGGTTTTGTATGGTGTTGGGTAGGAGAGCACATAGCTTAGTTATTGAATTAGGAACAAGAGTTTCCTACCATATCTTTGATCTTTTAGATCGAACACCTCGAGTGTGATTGCCTTTCTTGAATTACCTTTACCATTTATGTTTTACATTTTATGAGTGTTTTAAAATCATGGAGTGATTCTCACTTAAGTATTTATGCATTATTTTTGTGTCTTAATTACATAGATCTTAGGAGTGCAAATATTGTAATACCATTCTAGTTTGGCACTACCGAGTGCAGTGACAATTTTATTGTAGTTAAGTGTAGATGTCTTGATTGTGTATTCCTTTGTGTTAGGACTTTGTTATGTGGATTAGTATCATTGTGTGGACTTGTGAAGAGGAGTCATCTCTCTTAGTTGGCTTAGAGGTGAGTTGTTATATTTCACTCTCTTCTTAAATCATTTTAAGCTATCAAAAAGATTCATATTTTTAGGATGTTGATATAGAGTTTTCTTTGGCGAAAGACTTATTTTTGAATTGTTGCTTTATTTTATTCCCTTGAGTTTGTGGGATAGTGTTTATATTTTTTGTTGATGAATTCTTGTGGTTCATATTTATTCTTAGTTAGAGAAGTAGTTTACGATACTACATTTACAAGATGACAAGTAATAGTGATTTGGTAACTTGGATTGCGATGTTCCTTCTACCATGTGAGTGCATGTAGGAAGTCTTGGCTTATGAGGTGCTATTTTTTTACTCTCTAATTGTGTCTTTTTAGAGTCATAATTTTATTTATCTCATAGACTTGATCATGAGGAGTGGCTAAAAATGAATCTATACTATAGTTTATTATAACCATTGCATTGTTAAATACTTTTGGTAGATTGATATTATTCTCAGATTACTATGTTTACCTTTTTATTGGGAGAAAGTAAGGTATCAGATGTGTATAACATCTTAGTAAGGATAAGGGTTGAAATAAACTTTTTAATTGTTGTATAAACAAGGAGACATTATCTTGATTGTAAGGTATTAAGGATGCCATAATCCTTCACCTTTGTATATTATATTAGTTATGATATTACTTATTTTTACTATGAATATAGCACTATAGATTGAGTTGCAGGATATGATACTAGTTTTGACTAATTAGTAGAAACTTAGTAGAATCTCAGGATGATTGTATGATTTATCTTGTGTGTATGTTAGTACATATGAAATCTTTTAGCATATAATTTTTCTTTTTTTGATCTATTAGAATGGATTTGTAACCTTGTGTACCTTTTGAAGATCATTTGATTGTGGAGACCTAAAGGATGATTGGTGAAATAGGAACATGAGTTCTAAGTGATAGGATGGTATCCTACTTAGCCTCACATTGACTTGGTTGAGACTAAGTTGGATCCGATAGATGGACTTGTCAAATCTAGGACTTAACAGGTAAAACTTGCCGAATTCAGTCATATGATCATTTGTTTTAAGTTTTTATGATGAACTCATATGTTGTTAAGCTAGTAGTGAAAATTTTATTGAGTTAGTTATTAGACTTTTATTACGGTTCTAGACCCTGGGGTGGTCATGATAGAACCAATTAACATAAAGTGACTTTCATGAAACTTGTTTGTAGAATAGGAAATGTCACAAAGTCTTGTAAAACCAATTCTCTTAAAATAGTGCTAATTAGGGAAACTAGTAGAAATTCTTCAAGTAAAATTTGTATTTAATTACATGATATGATAATTGATACAATAATTTTATGCTATTAGACTTTATTTGTTAATCAGAACATCGCTTGAGAAAGAGTCATCGAGACGATGACCAATTTTGGAGGGAGGGGATGTCACATCTTGATTTCACCCTGTAATTAATATCCTTTGATCTATTGATTAATATTTAATTATCATTGCTTTTCTTTGAGCATTTTGACATCTACTAGTATGTGATAGTAGTATTGTTGATTAATATACATTGTGTAATAGTTATATTTTGATATTTATGTACATTGAAGATGCATAATTATTAATTTTAGACTAACTACCTAATTGTTGTGAGGTGGATGCAAGATAAGTACTATCCTCAAGGTGTGACGAGGGAGAGCATCATCAGAGAGGGTTGGATAGATGGAGCGATTAAAAAAAAAAACCAATGGAAAATGTTAGTGACCTCCCACATCCACACATAGTAAATTTTAAATGATAGGCATAAAAGGTAGTGTGTAATTATGAATGATTGCTTGTGATAATCTTTGTGTGTGTAGAATTAATTTTAATGTGCATTTAATTTCTTTAGCCTAATTGATTTGGTTTTAAATTCTAAATCTAAAAAATAATTATTTCTTTGCAATAGAAGAATTATTGTCTTAAATATGACTATCTAGAAAATAAAAATCAATTAATGGCATAATTATTTGGTAAAGGTTATTTTATTAAAAATAAGAATTATGCATGAAAGATATTTGAAAATTTAAAAACTAGATTTTATTATTATTAAATTTAGAGTGTTAGTTGATAAGCTTAAGAGAAAGAAATTAACTAAGGTTAATAAATTTAGAATTGGTGCTGAATGTGATCTTGATTAGCATGTAAGAATTCACTTAAAATTAAAAAATAAAGATTTAATTAATTACTAAAATTAGAAAATAAATATTTAATTAATTAGAAAATAAAAATTTAAAGATAAACTTAGAAAACTTGAGAGTTGCATGTAAAAAGGAAGTGTGGAAATTAGGAGAAAGTTGTATTATAAATAAAGGGGTAATCTAGGGAAATAAAAACACACGGAGACAAAAGATAAAAGTAGGAGAATTCGGAGAAGGGAAAGAGGAAAATAATAAAAGTTGGAAAAGAAAGAATGAGGTAAAAGAAAATAACCTTAGCCACTCAGATTTGCAAGGGATTAAGTTGTAGGTTCTATAAATGAATTTTTGGTATACATAGATAACTGTGTATTGCTTTTAATCTAGTTATATCTTGTCCTATAAAGGCATCAGTTTTATCCAATTAGAACTATATTAATTTTTTTATTATAGCATCTCTTTATTTATTGAAACTAATTATTATTTAAGCTGAGATTCATTTATTTTAACCCTGTGTTTTAGACCTGCATCCTATTTTATGGTCTTGAGTTAGTTTGTCTTAAGCTAATGTACTAGTAAGCAAGCTTGCATTCTAGGGAAATTACTGAGTATTATATAAAAATGCTTTTCTTTAAAATTTCAATGCTGTTATTATAATGCCAGTCTTTAAGCTATTATGTTGAGACATTATGCCAGGTTATATTGTATATAGTGCCAAGTCTATATACAATGCCAAATCATCAAATTAAAAAGACCAAGTCTTAGTTTGAGTAGATTGAATATTTTTACATCTTTGAAAGTCCAGAGTTAGATTGAACAAGCCAACCTTTTAGTCAAATTTCCCAACCTTTTTATCGCCAGCCTCTTATGCTAAAATGCCCATTTTAATGTAAATAATTTATACAATTGTCAACATGTTCATCCAATAGAAATATGTTTGGTTTCCAGTAGGTCGCTTGTTTAGTGTTGAACCTGTGGCTCAATAAATGCATTCTTATGCTTTGCCACTTTAGAAATACCATTTTTTCAAAATGGAGGATCCTCTGCCTTTCATGGCTGTCGTAGGGGTTAGTAGTAACGACATTATTGATAATAATCATCTTTCCATATGTTTGGAAGTTTTGAGGAGGATGACAGTCCCTTGCAAAGCATCCATAAAGAGGTAAAATCATTTATTTATGATGGGCAACATACTAGAATAACAATAGAAACATGGTTGATGATACTCCTAACTATTGGTTGATGTAAATAACATCATGCACTACCAAACCGCTCTGCACCACCATTTTCCCTAAACCACAACTAGTTTAAACGCGATGCTAAATATTATAAATCCATGCTTTATCTAAAATCCCCAAATTTTTATAAGTCATTGAAATACGTTATAATAGGCCAAATTATTTTATTATTAAATCATTGGGTAAATATATCCACTTAAAAATAGCCGAGTCACATAAGTTGATATGCCATACTAGTATTATAGCACTAAGCTTACATAAGTCACTGAATATTAAAGATGGGTTTTAAAATATTAATATGGAGTTAAAATAAAAGGTTGAGTATATCTTAGTTAGCGCTGAGTATATAGGTAAATTGTTGATTCTTAATATTGAATAGCCATGAAATTGAAGCACCCAGCCAGTTCTTAAAACATCTAGTAACTCATTGGATATGTCCATTTGCAATTTTTATGACTCCTTGACATGTATATAACTAAGAATCTATTCATTCATTGATTATTTGAGCTGTGTTCTAAAAATATCTTACAAATCTTGCACCATAAAAAGGCTAGGTCATCATATATTTGTGCTGATTATTTTTAATCTCAACTCTTTTCACAAGCATGTCATGTAATAGACTCATTTGAAGATACTTGTTTCCAAGAAATTATGATAAAAACCCATGCTTAGAATAATACCATACCGATTTTGCAAAATGATTACCATGAAAACATTTATAAGACGATTGATTGTTGTGGCTGATAGTGAAATGAAACATGTCATTAGATATTTATACTTATTATAGCTAAGTGCCTATGCATTAATTATTATATATGACTTTGTAAGTAATGCTAAGTTATAATTTTTAGCTAAGTATTTTTATAGAAGGCATTGGGCATATTTATTGATATCATTGTATCTTATTATTACCTGAATGAAATTGATGAAGTCATTTACGAGCGTTAAGACAACTACTGAAAACCATTTAAATATATGGTTGCTAAATAATTTTTATTAAATGCTGAGTCACTTGGTAAAGCTGAATATATAATTGAAATTAGTTGAGTCAAAATGAATTTAAAATGTCCAATTTAAATTTATAGCATTGTGAATTTTATTGAGGCTACTGAGTTAAAAAAAAAAAAGAGAATATATGTTTCTCTTGAATGTAAGGTTGAATATTTGGTGGAACTTTATTGCCTCAGATTTACGTATTACGGTTAGTAAGATGAATTATTTTAATAAGGATCATGATTATCATGGAGATGATCTGAGACTATAAATAGTTGTTTATTAGTAAATATAAGTTACTAAGTATACTTTTGGATTTTAGTGTAGAAGACTTAAGTTGTTGATAACTTGGACAAGACTGATTATTGTTTTCGGTTTAATCATCTTATTACTCGGGTTGTTGCTTGTTTAAACTTAGTTGTGTTTAATATTAAGGAAGATTGTTTATTAAAGCCTATTTTAAATTTGATGGTGTTAGAACTAAATTCAAATATGATTGAATAGTGTGTACGATCATTTTATTATCACACTTGTTTCAAAATTGTGCTTATTTAAATTTGAAATTGTATATATGTGGTTTTAATGCCCAAATGTTATGAATATGTACACACTGTTTATATGCATAACAATAGTAAGCTTATAAACTCATTTTATGCAATATAACAATAAGTTTGAATTGGTGGAGTCATGTTTTGATGAATATTGTATACATTTTATTTGTGAGAGTATTTATATGTGCAAAAGGTTATAATTATATAGAGTTTTATAGTACAAAAGGTACCCATATGGTACATACTATATTTGTGATATCTAGACCCACAACTGGATAATTATATATGTATTGGTTGTTATAACATTTAATAATATATTATTTAGTTGTGTATACCATCTTGATAGTTCAAATTAATGTTATGATGAAATTATATGTATTGTATGACTTGTTGTTATAGTTATGCTTGATTGAAATGAGTGTATGCTTCTATGTTTCTATGACTGCTTTGTATGATTGTTTATGAATAAACTAGTAGTCATGCCCAAGAATACTAGACTATGATGATATATGTTGTCTTGAGGTGTAGTTACTTGGATCTTATTAAAATAGTCTATAGTTTAATATGTATTTACTCGAGTGGTATAAACAGTGGTCTTGTTTCCAATTCGAGATTGATTTTAAGGTAAGACCAATTCATGAATAGATGATTATGTGTATATCTTGCTTTCTCCTTGTTTATCTTGTGCTGTGATATCACTACTAGGATAATGTAATCTTCATGAGTCTTTGAGTTACATACTATGACATATATATTGATGATACTAATAGGTAGTGAGACATATTCCACTAGCTTAGGTAGTACCATCAATAGATAATCTGATCAAGTGGTGTGGTATGAATTGACTAATCTAAATGATCATATATTATTTGAAAACTTTGGCTAAATTAATGTTGTATACAGTGTCATTCATATGTTTTATTTTCGTGTTGTGCAATATCATGTTAGAACGAATTTATTTATAATACATTACATATTTTTAGAAATCTTACATCACATGGGGTACTAGGAAGTCTCACTACATTTCTCACACCATTCTATCTACCTATCCACAAAGGGAGGGTCATTTGCTGATAGGAGATTGTATAGGAGATCATTAGTCTATGGTTGGTGTTGTAAAGCACTCGAATGATGTTCTCCCTCCTCCACTTTAGTACTACCTGGAGATGACATTTGAGATTTTTAGTGATACATGAGTTGGTTCAACTCGAGATCTAGAGAGCTTGGTATTTATCATTGTATTAGTCCGTATGACTGAAGTAATGTAATTTTATTATGTACTTGTATATTCTATTAGCAAATGTTGTATTGTCAGGCCAACTGTAGTTGTGTCCTATTATATTTGGTTTTCTGTGGAGTTGTATAAGATTTATATTATATGCAGTATTTGAAGTATAGTACTATTGTTCATAATATAGTTTAGTTATGTTGGATTATTTTATTTTGTGGAATGCATGTTAATTATTTATTTTTTTAAACAAGAAATTACTATATTTTCTAAGTACAATTTGAGGGGTGCCGTATTTAAACATTTTTCCAATAATATATAATGCAGGTTATCACAAAGGATGATTGATATCAAGATGTAGTTTATTACCTATTGAACAACAAATTCCCAATCTACTTGAAATCTAATCAAATAATAGTGTTATGTTTGAAGAGTGTTAATTTCATGGTCAAATCAAGAACATTATACATAAATAATCATGAAGGCATTTATTTGATATGCCTAAACAAAGTTGAAGTAGCTTAAGTACTTATATATTTACATGGATAATATGGAAATGACCATGGTTTAGATAGTCCTAAATCCCACAAAATCTTTCAGGTAGGTTACTATTGGTTGCACATCTTTAAGGATTCTCACTAGCATGTCACGAGCTACCATATTTGTCAAGGTACTACACAAAGAGAGCATAAACCCACTATGACATTATATCTAGTTGTTAAAGTTTGACCATTCACCAAATCAAGTTGGATTTTATTGGATCTATTAATGTCAATTCATCCATAGGACACAAGTTAGTTTTGATAGTAATCAAATATTATAGAGGTGGATGAAAGTTCATGCATTCAAAAATTACACGACTGACGTTACGGTCACCTTCCTCAAGGAGTACTTTGTCATCAGGTTTGGAATGTAGTTCACTCTAGTATGCGATAAAGTTCATCTCTTATTCTCATTAAAATTTATTGAGTGGGCATATGTTAATTAAGTAATCCTAAAATTATTATCTAATTATTATTCGTAGGGTAATGGGCTAGTTGAAACAATGATTACTAATTTTATGGATGTGGTTAAGAAGGTTTTGGAGAAGAAACTTAGGGATTGGCATAACACATTGAAATTAAAAATATGGTACGATAGGACTAGAACTAGATCATCCCTAGGCACATCCATGTATCAATTGGTATATGACCAAGATCTTATCTTTCCCATGAACCTAAAAATCTCAACCTTATAGTTCATGATATATTACATAGAGATTGAATAAAAATTTGAGGCTTAACCCATGAACCTGATACAAATTGAATAAAAATATGACGCTATCATGTTCCACTTTAGTAAACATCAAGGAGACATTAAACATTTGTTTGACAAACAAGCTAGAATAAAACCCTTTTAAATTTCTTATTTAGTTCTTCTATAAGACAAGGCTCATGAGAAAAAGGGATAACATGGCATGTTTGATACCCTATGTTTAAGTGCCTTAAAAAATTCTAAAATCCTGTGAAAGAAAGCATTATGTCTTAGTTATCTAACTAATAAGGACATCCCATTACCTATCAATTGAAAATTCCTCAAGCCCTACCTTCAGGGATGAGTTGTCCTAGTAAGGTCATGTATATGGTTTGATTTTTATTTCCTAATTTCGTTGTTGTTTATTATTATTTTTGTTAGTTTGGCCTCGTCATTTGTTTGACCATACTTTTTTTTGCTCCTGTGGGTACCCTAATTATCAATGAAAGAAGCAAGAAAGGTGATGTTTTAGTGCTTAAATAATCTAAATAATTTGTGGCTTGAAATTTTATTCATGAGTTCAATTTATAAATCTTGGGTTGTCATGTGTGTTTAGATTTTTTTCATGTTTGGTAAAGTTTGGGGTCAAAAATTTGACTTCTAAATATATTCTATCTAAACTATGCACAAAAAACACACTTTAATGACTTATGGGGTTTGTTTGGATGGGATTTATATGGTCAAAATCTAGTGTGAAAAATCTATATTTCTTCCTTTCATTATCCATGGTGGTCCCTAACCAAAATTGAGACATTAAAAATGAATAAAAGAGAAAATGAATAAAATAAAAGAAAGGAACACTAATTTACATAAAAAATAGATTTATGGGTGATTCAAGTTACCTATACCAAGGTTATAGACACCTGGATGGTAGTAGAGCAAGGCCTTGAGTGGGATCAGAGACATTTCTATCAAGTCTATGAATGCTTGGCTAGTAGCGAAACAATATCCAAGCATTCATGCAAGGTATAATTAACTAGCTTAATAATGAAATCTATGGTGTCTTTTACTTATAATTTCCATGAAGTGGGAATGAACTAATATGTATACATTACGTCAATGAGAATATTAGATTCGATCAAAAATACACTCCCTTATTTTCCTTTATCAAATTCGTTCATGTTTCATTTATTGTCTTAGCTAGATATTTTTGGTCCATAGACATGTTTCTTTCATTCCTAAATACTTGTGAGTATTTTCCAGTAGATTCACCATTTGTTGTTACTTTCACAACATGCATTAATGCTTTCAAAATTATGGTAATCCTTTTTTTGTCCTTTTGTTCTAGTCTTGCTTGCACTTAAAGGCCGTATGGTCTCAACTATTTCAATCTCTCCTAGGGATCATCTTAGTTTATGTTTTAAACTAGCTCTCAAAACCCACTTTGTTACAATGACTAAGTCCATGCAAGAAAATTCCATATAAGGCATTTTGCATAAAAATGGAGTTTTGATAACTTGGTTCACACTCAAAAATTATTGCAACAAATTCCCGTTAGGTCTGATGTAGCGTCACTTAAAATTTCTTAGTTCCTAGACCTAATTGGACTTCCAAAATTCAATTAAGTCTTCATAGTTCAAATTTTCTGTATCCTTTCCTAATCAAACCTTTTTATCAAAATAAGTCTAAGTGAAGTTTTTGAGGTTCATCTCTTTGCTAATTAGAATTGAAACTTTGATTATGTCAACATGTTCATTAATAACTTACCTTTGTCATAATCAGGTTTGTCTTACCCAATTAGGTGTTAGCACTTTATTTTGGTATGCCATAGTGTTATTCAGAGTTCATGCTCCACATAGGTATTTCAATGAGAGAGGCAAGTATTTTTAATTTTGATCAAGATTTGGAGACTGACCAGGTCCATTAGGGATCACTCGAGCCCCATCCTATGCTTATCAGGGAACAACCCCTGACTAGGTCGATAGGATTATTCGTTGGGCCATCTTATGTTAATCAGGGCTAAGATCCCATCTGGGTCTGTGGTCCATCCATTAAAAAAATGTAATTTCATATGGGCATTTAACCTTGATTCATAGTGTGATTTCCCCTCAAGAAACTGATAATGTAATGTGATACTTAGATCCTGATCAAAGCGTGAAACATTCCCACCAAGCTTTGTAATTTTGTATGGTTTTGAAATCCTGAATACAACTTAAATTACCCAAGCCATTGAGTGAAGAGTTAGTCAAGTCTCCATGAACTGATTAGGTCTACAGACCTCCATTCAATTAAACCCAATACGAATCAAGTATATGCAACCCGACTACAACTATGAGCCTTTCTAATGCCTCCCCAATGCTACACCCATTTATAACTAGGAGGTTAATTTATCTTTATTTTTTTAAACATGTTTTCCACCATAGTGAAACCCTGAATAGGTCTAAGGGCCAATTTTTGACCACTTGTCAATTTTTCATCCATAAAATTTGAACCATAGCCCCATTTCATTTGCCATCTCTAGCACCTGAAAGATGACTTCAGTATGGACAATGTGGCATAATCAATTTTTTGTAAATGTGTGCAAATTAAAGCCTATCAACATTCTCTTTTCATGCTTGTTAAGGGCAATTTTATTGAGTTTATTAACTTGTTATATTTTATTTTTTCAGGTGTATAAAAGTACCAAATGGAGAATTATGGCATGTATATGGGGGAACAAAGAGTTTGGTGAATGCATTTATGGCTTTAGCTAAATCTTGGTATTTAAAGGTACCAAATGGAGAAGTATCTGAAGGATATGAGAGAACAAAGAGTTCAGTGAATGTATTTATGGCTTTAGCTACATCTTGGAGGGAAAATGCCTTCTAATTAGATCAATGTTTTTATATATGGCCACTTTGGATGATTGATGATTTTTATATATGGCTACTTTGGAGACTTAGGAAATGTTGGCTCTTTGTTGCTCAAAGGAGATATATTGAACCAAACATGTTTCTATGTATTTTTCATGTTTTTAGTGTAAATTCTCTCTCATTCCTCGTTGTCATGTTGTTATGCTAGTGAAATTTGTAACCAATTGATTATTGTGAACTCAAAATTTGTTATCAAGATAAATATCTTGATTAATAGAAGAATGTAGAGGTTCTATTTATGATCTGTGCATGCAAATGGTGGTTGTGATTATTCCTTTCATAGTTTGGTTGTCTATAGACACTTGGATCATCTCTGTTGTGGCTGTAAATATGCTAATCAAGCGGGAGACCAATTTTTTGGATCTATTTAATCAACATTTTGTATTCATCTTCATGGAAATAGGGTTTCTCTTTATTTTCCCTCTTTATTTTACATTTTTCTTTAAAAACATGTTAGCTAGGGTTTAGCATAGATCTTCATGAAATTTTATTTGATTGATTATGTCGGTTTTGAATCTTCTATCATTATTATTAATGCACTATTAAATATTTATTATGGAATGGATTAAATGTTAAAAATCAATAGTATTCATTTCATTGAAAACCCACAAATGTTGATTTCTCTTTTGAAAAAAATTATGCATGTTTTGTTGTTTCTAAAATGTGATTAGCATCTGCATGAAAAACAAGAAAAATTTCATTTCCTTCTTAACTCATCTAAAGCTAAACTTATGTTTAAAATTTTAAATTAATAGGGCCCTTGTATTGCAATAATTTTACATAAACCAACTGAGTTACATAGTACGTCGTGCCCTGATAGATATATACATTAGGAAGATCTCTAAACCTCCTTTTAGGAGAGGTTGGGCAGAATCATGCTTTGCCTAAGTTGATGTGCCAAACGACCTATCAACACATCACCTAAATCCTCGCTCTAAGGTGTGATCTTTAAAGTTTTTTTTTTAACATCAACCGTAACTATCCTCTCATCTTTTGACTCTTCCCAATATATATATATATATATATATATATATATATATATATATATATATATATATATATAGGTATATGTGTGTGTATATATATATATGTATGTATATGTACGTATATGTACGTATATGTGTATATATATATGTACATATACATACATATACATATACATATACATATACATATATATATATATATATATATATATATATATATATATATATATATATATATATATATATATATGTATGTATGTGTGTGTGTATAGATAAAACCTGCTTAAAGTAAAGGAAAAGAGTCATTCTTATCTTCTCATCTCTTGACTCTTTCGAATATAAGTTTTATATAAAAGAAGTAATGATAAATGTATATTAAAATAAAAATATATACATATAGTGCTTAAAGTAAAGGGAAGCATTTATTCTTAAAACATAATAAATTTTACATAAGTATATATAGGAGTTTTTTTGATTAAATGGGTTGTAGTTTAACAATGAAAATGATGGTATAAAAAATGCTGTTTAACTAATACACTTGGTAAATTTGCCGTTAAATATAACAGGGGCTTGTTCTCATTAGGTCCAGAGCTGGAAGCACATCAAAGAGCATTTATGAAATAAAAATGTGGCCAGCAATCGATTTCGCGACCGGGCGGACGAATTTGATCCAAATTTGAAGTAAAATATGGTTATCATTGGAATTCAAAATATAGATTTACCGATCTTCATTGTTAAAATGAAATTCTGTATGTGGCTGATTTTCTTTCGGCGGAGATTAAATTATGCATCTAGTGAGTTTCATCGAAATAAGTTTTATTTTACCTTCGCTGCTTTCCCTGTTGTTTACTATTATAGAACTTGCTACGAGGAGAAGCTCATAGAGTTTTGAAAAAGGTCTTGCCGCGGAGCCGTTTTAAGAAATCATCGATCTCAACGAGGGATTTAAGAGGCTGATTGTTGAGTTTGAGAAATCTAGGGTTTTTAGTTCGATCAGCATGCTGGCTTGCATAGCTTGCTTCAAGAAGCTGAACGGCGGCATGGACGAGGATGGCAATTGGTAGTGGTTGATAAAATCCATTATTTTGACTTCTACCATTTGCATGCAAGGTTATTCTGCATCTCCCCATAAATTTTCATACATCTGCACTCATCTTTAACATATAATTCTGCTCACTTAGTTGTGCCGATGTCTTGTCATACTCAGAATGATTAGCAAGATCGCCACTATGTTTCTCTTTCAAAAGATTGTCTCACATTAAACCTTGAGGCATGCACAACCTCTTCCTTTTGAACAACATATCCACTTGGATCATGTACTCCAGCCACAAAGTCCTATCAATAGTTGTTGGGTTTTTACATGATACCCATGTTTCTCCAAAATCTGAGTCCTCTTTATATAATTATTTCATTAAATCAAACCCAATGACTTCTACTTGAAGCTCGTTCAATACAAGAGCTCGCCTACTCAAGGCATCTGTCACTTTGTTAGATTTTTCACTTCTATGTTTTAAAATAAAAGTGTAACCTTGAAGGAATTCTACCAATTTAGTTTGTTTTTAATTCATTTTACCTTGTTTGTTTATGTACTACAACGCCTGATGATTAGTGAACAAAATAAATTATTTATGTATCAAATAATTTTGCCATTTATTAAGAGCTTGAATTATTGTGTAAAACTCTTGGTCATAAACAAAATATTTCATCTATGCTTCATTTAACTTTTTACTAAAAAAGCAATATGCTTACCTTCTTGACTGAGTACTGCACCTATCATTGTTCCACTTGCATCACATTTGACTTGGAACACTTTTTAAAAATTAAGCAATGATAGAACTAGCTAAACTGTCACTTTTCTTTTTAATAAATCAAAAATTTATTCTATTGCAACTGTCCATTGGAACTTCTTCTTGACCCTTTTCATAGTATAAGTGATGAGTGCACAAAGACCTCTGAAATTAATAAATAAATTTCAAGTAAAAACTAGCAAATCCACAAAAACTCCCTGTTGAAAATAGTGCTTGATAAAGGCCATTCCACTATTGTTCCTACTTTCTCTAGGTCCATTTTTAATCCATCTCGTGAAATCACAAATCCCAAATAAACAAGCTCCTCTTTTATGATGCTGCACTTTTTCAAGTTCATTAAAAAATTTGTCTCTTTCAGCTTACTCAATAAAAGTTTCAAATGCTCCTCCTTACACTCACTAAAAACTAAAATTTCATCTAAATAAACAATGACAAACTTATTCGTGAATGGTTTCATCACCTCATTCGTGAGTCTCATAAATTTACTTGGGGCATTAGACAAACCAAATGACATAACTGATGATTCATACAACTCATCATTGGTTTTAAACATTGTTTTCCACTCATCACTTTCTCTTATCAGGATTTGGTGATATGCACTCTTTAAATCTATCTTTCTAAAGTATTTGGCTCCACTTAGATAGTCTTTTAAATCATCCATCTTTGAAAATGGGAACCCACAACAAGATTTGTCACTTACAATTGGTCTCGAGCATGTGAGAGCTTCGATATTCTTGATGGGATAGAAATATTTGTTAAAGACTATATAAATATTAGTCAAGGTTTCCCATGCATAGTTATATATGAGCTAATTTGGAGTTGCTTACTATTAGGTTTGTGCTTAATTTTAATCACAATACTTAATCACGGTTATAATCTTTGGGATAAATGGGATTAGTTTATTGGCTGCTATAGATGTGGCCAGATTTCATTAAGAAGGCCAAGGACAAAGGATAGAAGACTAGACATCATACAAACTTATGTGGTCTGAAATGAGCATGAGCCATATCTTGGCAATGTATGATTTCTCAGACTCATTGGACTTTACAATAGTGAAGATGCTGATTTTTCAAGCAAATCTCATGATAGATTTAGGTGTATCCACATAAATGATGGAATAGAGATGGAAAATAGTAATTTCAAGCGATGCATCCATCCTTTAGCATCAACAATGATTATCCCACCCTTTGAAATTCAATAACAAGTCCATGGTTCGATATATATTCATCACACACCAACAGGGGGCTTCTTTGGAGAATCCATTATTCAAAAACCAAACTATTGTCACTATGAACCATTTTATTGTTCTTACACCTAAATTTTTGTCTTATTTGAGATGAATCTAAGGGGTTGGCACCCAATAGAGACACCTATGAAGTAATTATAATTGTTTTGTATGTCTCTAAGTACATTCCACATAATCAAATCTTAACTGATTTATTAGTTCCAAAACGATAACTATTGGTTTCATTTTACTTTAACTTGTAATTACTCTTTATTTTTGGACCAATCAAATTGTATTATTTTGTATATGATAAAATATTTAAATATTTTTTAAAATTAAATTGAAGTTTTTAAATTGATCATATAAATTAATATTATTTTGTGTGAGTTGATTGGTTGAAAGATTTATATGTTATTCTTGGTTTCATGTCAATCAAGACACTCACATCATTTCACTTTGATCAGAACTATCATTTTAGGAATCAAGGTAGTCATAATCTCTTCATTTTAATGTAGTAGTTTTTTTGCAGTGAATTTTCCATCTGTGTAGTTGTACACTGATAATACTTAAAACTATCAGTCATTATCAATGCATAATGTTACTGCTTTTGTTGTTGATATTGAATGCATATCCCATAAAATCTTAATAAAATTTTTAATAGAGTTTGGTCCTTTAGATGACAATGATGGATAATATTTGTATCGGGGCAATTATAGGTCACATATTCTATTATGGTGTAGTGTTAAAGTATCAGACCTTTTCCTTTTCAGTAGTCTCAACATTAACTTCTTGAAATTTTGAAAGCTTGTTCTATGTTTATAGATATTATAGGTTTTAAAGCACCTATGATTATCATAGCCATCCCAAAGAATCTAATTATCACAAGTTTCGCTATGTATAATTTATGTGTTGGGACTAGGCTTTAATCTCTTTTCCATGCCCAAATATTCCAAGTAAACTTTTTGTTCTTTTTAGGTGTTCACTTAACTTGATAATGTAAAATCACATCCTTTCTACTTAATTTTCTAGTTTCCAATAAGTTTTGGCTCTATTATAAAGGTTGGATTGCACAATACTTTTTAAATTTTAATGAAACATCAAAAAATCCTTGGGGCTATTAGGGTTTCAATCAATATTTTATTGATCATATTTAATTTTGTTTTGGGGAAATTAAATCATCTTGAATTGAATTTTGGTTGAGAATACTGTACCATAGGTAGATTTCATTCTGAAGGCTAATGCACAGGGGGTCAGTGCCCAACCCCCATGAAATAGATGACAGTGGTTGGACTCCTCTTCATATTGGATCTTGTAAAGGTAATCTAAAATCTGTTAGTTCAAACACTCATTTTATTTTCTATTAGTTTAAAGTTTTTTATATATATTTTTTGGCCTTGTTCATTTCAAATTTTCAATAGTGTAGCGGGTTTTGAATTTGTATAATTTTATAAGCTTGACTTTATATATCTTATTTTATGGGTAATTTTAAGGGTAAACTTGATACTTGACAACCTTTAGGTTATGGGTGGCTATTAGATTGAAATTAAAGTTGTGGTCAAATTCATGGGATATTTTTTGGAGTTGTCTACTACCTTATTGTAGTGGAGGATTTGAACCTTAGTCATGCTATTGGTTAATTAGAATTTTAAAGCACTTTTTTAAATTTTAGTATAAATCTATTAATAAATTTATTAGGATTTTGTTATGCAGTGAGTTCATGTTTATTACATGAATAAATGTGGAAGAAATAAACGTATTCTGATAGATTATTGATATAATTATTTTTAGTTTTAAGTTTGGCTTCATTCTTTCTTACCTTCAAGATGGACCCAAATCTAAAATCATAAAAAAACAATTTCATGTAAATGAATTTAGAGGGATCCATAATGTCAAGCATTTTTTTTATGCAGACGAATCTAGAAGAATTTTATTCAATATAATTCTTTATTTAATTATGGTTTCATATATAAGAATGTTCTTTTTTAAATTATATTTATTGTTAACATTTAATGAGTTATTTTTATAGTTATGATATCTTCATATGTAAAAATATATTTTTGTAAATTCGTTGCTACCATTTCATGCATTATTTTATTTTTCTTTATGCTCTTTTGATATTTTTAGATTATTACAAGAACTTGGGATGCATTTTCATTGAGGGGAAAAGTCAACTCTATATCATCATATAAAACCAAAAATTAGTCTACATTCATAACAACTGAATCATCATTAATTTAAGACACATTTCCATGGTCATATATATTTTGTAGCTTCTCAAAGATTTTGTTTTCTTCAAAAGAGTATATTATTATGTCATCATCATTTATATACACAACTCCCAAAGCTTACAATCCCTGATATCCATTTGTTGGGTTTGAAACTGCAATTGACTAGTGTCAATGGAGAGTATGATATCATGCATGTGGTTAAGATCAGAGAGATGGTAAAAAATGCTAAAAAAATCTTAGGATGAACCCTTTTTTGATTCTAGATTTCCCCATGATTTCATTAGAAAAAAATCATAGTTACAAGACCAGTATAATAATTTCTATTACTCTATCACTCGAACATGCATGCACAAACACACCCATCCACCCAACCACCCACTAACTTACTTACTTTATGAAGTCTTAGAAATACCCTTTGCATTATTGTCAAGCTTTCATATTTCATAGCTTTTTTCCTAAATTCCAATCAAAAACATTTTCTTTATGTTTTGAAATGTCATCCAATTTTTTAAAAATGTCACACTCTTCTATAGTCTTCAATCTAACATATCTCTTTTTCTATTTTTAGATTGTACCAAAAAAATGGCTTGTTTGACAAATATATATGGAGTTTTGTCAATTTCAAGCCTATGATGAATAAGTACAACTATATAAGGAACATCCTTGTGAATAAATATAAATAAGAAACACTCAACAAGGTTATCTTGTAAATTGCTTCAGACACAAAGAATGTCTTAAGACTGTCATAATAAGGAAGCTGCAACTAGATTAAAGTCTAGTAACTAATGTTTCACAAACTATTTTAGTATTTTTTATGCTTTTCAATGTGGACTAATTAGCTATTAAAAAATAAAGTACATGTAGGGTTTAGAGTTACCTGGAGATATGAATGGTTGTGCACTGTTGATAAAGCTTTGTGAGAACTCATCTTTGGTTGGGGAGGAATGACCTAAAATTCATCACACATAAACAAAAAATGGATTAATAGAAACAAGAGTGGCTGCCTTATAAGAAACCAATCTCGAGAAGCAACACGCTTTCTTAGATGGATGTCAGCGCACGTTCAACATTCAAGTTTATAAATAAACATGAAATTACAAAATATGTAGAAAATGTATAAGCAATGCTAAAGATCATTAATCAACAACAAGATTTATATGATTAAAATAAGCATCCTAGAATTTAATAGAAATATCTGTCTTCTTGGATTACAACCAACTATTCTTCAATGTATGTAAAATCACATATGAAAGCTACGAGGCAAAGTCCTAGCTCAAATGTAATATCACTCTATCAACAAACAGAGGTTGAGGGACTATAGGAAGATAGAAAATGCTAACCGAATCATGTATTAATCCAAGCAGGGGTCATCTACATGCACAAATAGATTTTTAGCAAACCAGAATGTAGATATTAAAAAAATTTAAGACTAAGAAAAATAGATGAAAATAATGCTTTGAAATTTAAGTAGGAATCGATGGCAATCCAATATGATCGACATTGATTTAGATGAATCAATGTTGATTCTGTATAAAAGCTTAAATTTTATAAATAGACTATAATAATGATATGTATTTTTGATAAAATGATAAAAACCAAATGTAGAATAGATAGAGACAAAATATAGATGACAGTAGATTTAAAATAGGTTGTTTAAGACTTATGATTTGGAAAAGGATCGATGGTGATCCAATAGGATCGATGTTGATTTTATACAAAAGTGCTTAATACTAAAAAACTATAGTGACGACCTAGAAAATTGATAAAATGAATGAAACATAATGTAGATAAAAGATAGAGATGTATAATTAAATAAATTCTTAAATATAATACAATACTGACCTTGGATGGTTTGAAGAAAGTGATGCCAGAAACAATAAAAAATGACCTTCAAAATCACCTAAAAAATTATCACTTATCAAGTGCTCTTCAAAGGTAGAAAGATGCTGGTAAGGTTTATGTAGATTTGCGATTGGTTTTGAAAAAAAATCATGATAAAAAATGGTCTCCTTCCTTTCACATTCGTTCCTCCCAACAATGGAGGTTTGCTTTGCTTTTATGGATCGACGTCGATCCTAACTGATCGGTGTTGATCTAGGAGGATAGATGTTGATTCACCAAAAATGGTTGAAGTTGAAAAAAAAATCATTCCAATGGGTTGTCATGGGGTAAATGAGGGTTAAAATTATTTTTGAGGTTGTTTTAACCATGGGATAAGTTCTTAGGAGGTTGGGTAGATTTAAATTTTTATTTAATTTTGAGATTTTATTGTTAAGGATAATAAAAAGGGGGTTAATTAATATTTAACTATAGTAATTAAATCATTTAACTTATGTGCTGAAAGGTAAAGATGAAGGTAAAATGTAATTATTTAAATAATTACTTAATGGGGGCAATATAACACATATCATGATGACACAATATACAAGGTGTATAAAAGTAGTGTTTACATTTGCCCAATTTTGTGGAGTGGTATACAATGGTGTGCTATGAGACAAAAACTAGTAGGAGACCACCACCCCAAGTTTATTTTGAGAAGGTATTCCCCCTCAAACCAGGTGCCAAGAAGTGAAATGGAATGGATGACATGTTTGAACAAGATGGAATGGATAACAAAAGTGTGTAAGGTGAAAGTGACAAAAGGGAAGATAGCTAAGGACACAAAAAAATGTAGATGGCTACAAAGGAGTGTAATGTTTGCACTCAATGGAATAAAGAGTAATGCCATAAAGACTAAATTAAATAGTGAAATGCCATAGCTAAAATAGGTAAAGCAAGTGAAAAAGGCTATCAAGAGAATAAGAGAGAGGAATAGTAGACCAAAGCATCCATTGTGTGTATGGTGTATGTGTTACCTATAAAAAAATGTTCTCAAGATAAAAATACACCCTTGGGGTCTTACATGGGGTAAGATACCAAAAAAATAAGGGTATAATTTAAGAGATTAGAGAACTGACAAGGGGTCAAAATTATCTAATCTAAATGGTAATAAAAAAATGGGATAGCTATGACAAAGGCAATAAGACATGGATTCGAAACCAAACTGAAAGCATGGAAAAATGATCCAAAATACAAACATTAATAAACCAAGGGAATTGACATCAATCCCAAGGAATTGATGATGATTACAAAAAAATCAACATCGATCGAAGGAATTGACATCAATTGCAAAAATGGCTATAAATAGGTTGCCGACAAATAAGAAGGCTCATTTAGCTATCAAGTGTAGAAGAGTTTGCTAAGTGAATTTTGATGATTTTTGAGAATTTAAACATACACATGAGATGATGGAGGCTAGTGGGAGTGGACGACGATGATGACGAATTCATTATGAGGTAGGTGACACATTTTTGAACATTTTTGAATTTTTTATTTAATTTACTATTTTTTATATTTTTGTAGTTGTTAGAATGTTTAGCTTAAAGGAAGGGGATAACTTAGGATATCAGGGGGTGTAGATTAGGAATGCTTGGGGAAAAATTAGTTTTAGGGGAAAAGGGAATTGACATCGATCTAAAAGGATTGACTATGATTAGGAATAATTGAAATTGATCCTTATAGGATTGACAATGATAAAAAAGAGATGACATCAATAGTTGATGGGTTGATAGCGATTAGAAGGAAGTGACAATGATCTATATAGCATTTATTATTTAACATTTAAATAACAAAAGATTTTTATGACATGCATGTGAGCTATTGACTATAAGGGATAGGTTCCCACCATTGTTGAGGGAGATATGAGAGAATCTAGATGATGAGGACTGGGTACATCTAGAGGTAGTGGGATTTGGAGGGATCTACCACTATCACCATGTTCATCAAGACATTGGCATGATAGTGGCTTTACTAGAGTGGTAAGATTATACCACCAATACCTTCTAGCTTTTGACAGGTGAGATGACCATTAATGCTAAACACATCCATCAAATTTTGGGACTACCGATCTAGGGAGCCCCAATTTATATGGTTGAGGAGGTTGAATGTGTGGCAGTACTAGCATGACTATATGGTGAGGATGCTATTGATATCACATTTATGGCTAGAGATTTTTCATTCCAACCCCTATATGAGCAAGCACCAATAGAGAGATTAGTGTTGGCCATGCTTATATTAGCATTGATTTGCTATGCACTACTTGATTCTAGTAGAGAAAGGTTTACACGGAGATTCACTATATTTATAGTAGATATGCTAGAGTACATGACAATATTTGCTTGGGTACCGACATTGTTAGGGCAGATTTGTAGAGAGCTATGAAGTTGGCATAGTGGACACCGGATAGGACTTGACATCACATTTGTGCTCCACTACTAGGTATATGAGTACATTCAAGTGATACACCCTCTTGGGACCCCAGGGGTTGGTTTTGGAGACATGGTGTATAACGCAAGCTTTCTACAATGAGATGATGACATAGTCATTCGTTATTTAGATAAGATAGTATGTGATTTATCATACTATAAATAGGTATTTGTGATGTGCTACTATCGTCATGCTGCAAATAGGGAAATATTGATGAAGGTGCTGTTCTGAAAATACCATTTGGGTTCTTCTTTAATTTGGATAGTTTACTCAAATATTCCTTCCATAGCCACAGGGTATACAAAAATAGAAGAAAAATATAGACTTGGTCTGTTAAGAAACACATACCATGCAACAACATAACATAGACGTATTACCTCTCAGTAGATTGAGTTTGTCTCATGTGCTTTACATGATAGATAAATATTATATTCCCACTTGGTCTACGTACCTAGTTTGGGTTTCTGTGTTTATACCACGCATCTCTATCCCTTCGGCTTGCCCTGTGAAGTGTAGTTTTTGGCTCTAGTCAACCAAAATAGACAAAGTTATCCAAACCATTGACTTGATAGTTTTGCATATAAGATATGCATTTTACGCTACAATAAATAGCTGCATCACATTCATCTATGGTTTAAAGGCCAAATAGATGTTTTGATTTCACTAACTCATTCTTTCGACATGTATCAAATAGAATAATAAAGGAGAGTCGATCTACTGTATAAAGAATAAGACCACATCCATAGCAATGACTTCAGTCTTTATCAATAGATGATCATCCCATTATCCTTTGGGACTATCTCCCCTCATTATAGTTTCATCCTCCACTCAAGACTGTCTTGACACTTCTTAGTCTCAGCCATTTTCTCGGCAATACTAATCACCTCAGCTTGGTTTTGCCAATTAAACATTCACATTGAATGCTTCTTCCATGGCCTTGAAATAAAATAAGACATTCCCCTACATGGGTCACCATACCTGGTCTAATGGACAATCTCCCATTACTATTCTATGAATAGATAGGCCCTATATATCATCGCCTAGCTGTGATTCAATGGATTTTATCATAGGCATTCGCATCTAGTCAAAATGAGCTTCAACAGTCATCCAATTAGTCGATGACCCTTATTAAGACCTCTACATCATTCCATGATGAATTTTTTTTCTGTTCCATTCCCATCTTGGCTCTGTCCACATACCCTGTTTAAGATCCTTTATTGCATACAGAGTTCTTTAGATCTCTCGATCATGTAATACCATTTTCAACTTGTTCTTGGCATACACCTAAAGGTTCCTCATGCGTATCTTACACCATAATGTAATCATTATTCTTTAAGCTCTTATGGGAAATTATATACACACAGGCCTGCTTACAGCTGAAACAGAGTTCTACAGATGACATAAAAATCAACATCATTTTTCTTCTTAATCAAATAAGAGCACTTACATAGAAATGAGATCAATACATCCATGACTATGATCAATGGCCTTATTAGACATCTTCACACCTTCTTTTGTTCTCACATCCAATCCTCAATTTTCTCTTTCTTGTATTCCTGCATTCTTACAGGCTTGCTGATCATTCTTCCTCTCTCCTTGAATGAGAGATTCTCCTTCTGTCCTTCCTCTTTTCTACGTTCCACTGTCCTCTTGAATGAATTTTTATTTTCTCCTCTTCTCTCCTTAATGCATATCCTACTCTTTTGTTTTTAAAGAATCTCCTCCAAACCTCTACGCCCAACTTGGGCTCAAGATAAAACAAAAATAGTTTTTAATTTTCAACAATATACCAAGGTTGAAATATTTTCAACCACTCCTCTTTTATTTTCTCAACAGCGCCAACATTTACTTTTTACCTTTACTATCTACAATTACTCCTCACTAACAACATTTTTGGAGGGAAAATATAATAATTGGAATTTGAATTCAAACATGACTTGCATCCCAACGTAACCATGTCTTGCCTGAAGATGTATGTAGATGCTCATGCATCAATTTGAGACCCTACATATTGAAGACATTATCTGGAGATCATATATACATTTTTTAGCATGGTCAGGTCTAGAGATAGAGTTAGGAGATGCTACCTGAGGGAGATGGGTATATGAACGATGGATGGACCATATGGAGTTGTTTTATTTTGATAAGGTTCACTATCAATTTGGTTTTTTATAGGATGTACCATTAGCCCCATGTGTATATAGGTATGATGATATAGAGCTGGATTGGCTAGCGCCAGATATCATAGTTATCTAGATGGGAGCATTAGAGGAGCTGGTAGCATTAGATGTGGATGATGCATGATATATAGATGATTACACCACTTGGATTATAGAAGATATGGTGAGGTGACAACATAGAGTAGTGAGGCCTTGACAGGAGGTGGTACAAGATGAGGTGAGAGGAGAGGAGGAACAGGTGGCTCCAAATGCACATATGTAAGAGGCACTAGTACAAGATGCCCCAAGATAGGATGAGCAGGGGATACAGCATGCTAAGCTACAAAGGTTATAGAGTGAGCTTGATAGTGTCAGACGAGAGTGAGATGAGGACATTCAAGAGAGGGATTAGGCTATATGAGAAAGAGATGGCCATAGGGTAGAGTTGGAGTAGATGAGAGATTTTTTGGTTGAGAGGATAGCTCCAGATATGGTAGGATCTATCACTGCACTACTAGATACAATACCACTTCACTAGTATAGAGACCTACTTATCAAGATGTCCTCCTATGAGAGGATTGTATAGAGGTGGCTTCTAGATATTCCACATTTTGTTTCATATGTAGCTAGCCATCGTAGATCACAGAGGACTCCTGGGGCTATAATTAGTTCATGGAGTATGGTAGGTCGAGGAGGGGATGATGAGGGAGGTGACATTATTCACATCAACAGGATTGAGTTCACACAGTAGAGCATATTGTATGGTCTAAGAGCCCTATTGCATTATTATTATGATATTTGTGTAGACATTGATATATATATATATATATATATATATATATATATATATATATATATATACATTTTATGCTTATGGATCATGTATATTTGCTTATGGATTTATTGATGTTTATGGACATGTTATATTTTTATTAATGATGTGATGCACTGGATTATAGATTAGATATTATGTAATTTACTTTGTGTTAATGTAATTATACATGTTGTGGATGTTTATGTTCATGCTTTATGAATGAGATGCAAATTATGGTTTATGCTTATGGATTATTATGTGATGTTATGAGATATATTTTTTTATGTTTTAGGATTATGGATTATGTGTTTATACTATTATGATTTATGGATTTTAATGATTTATATGTTATGGATTATGGATGGCCTTTAATGTTTGTATATTTATAGATTTTAATGATTATAAATTATGGATTTGCTCAACATTGACTTGGACATTAACCAAAAGAGGACCTCTCATCTACATGTCCTATACATCCTTTTCTAAATGATATTAGATCATGACACAAACTAGGTTAGCTAAAGCTTCAACCTTAGTCATTAGGATCATATTCTTGTGATAGGATGGGGATAATTCATTTTCACCACATATTTCAAAACCAGGATTTATCATTTAGGAATCATTTTTATGCCAATGGGTAGACTGATCAATACGAGAAGTCTACAATTAGAATGCTAATAAATGCGGGAAGCTTTCTTAGTATTTACCATTCACAATTTATGTTATTACTTTTATTGCCTTTTTTTAGGGCATTAAAATGACATAATTTGAAAACTGATCAATATGGGAAGTTTTCTCCTTGGTAGCCATCCTTCGAGGGAGTGGTCTACATTTTGATGTTTTTTTTGCACAACTATCCTTCAAGGGATCAGTCTGTTATTTGTCCTTTACACATTTGATTACAACTATCCTTCAAGGGAGCATTCTATTTATTGAGCCTATTTTGATACTTTTGCTTTTCATTGATTTTGAATCCCAAAGAAGTTATCAACTATAGTAAAGATGCAGATGTAATGCATTGCGAGGTTTTGGTTCTGGTTTTCCATCAAGAAAATCCAAATGATATGCCCTAGATCCATATTTATGGGTTATGATGTATGGTCCAAGCCAATTAGGATCAAATTTACCCCTTTTACTTTATTCTATATTAGTGACATCTTGATTTTATTTAAGCACAAGATCTTCAATATTAAATTCATGCTCTCTTACATGTTGATTATATGCTTGTTTTAATCTTTCTTGATATATATGAAGGTGATCAAGGGCCACTACACGATGATCATCTAAAATATTGAGTTGGGATAAATGCTCTTGACATAAATCCTCATCAAAAACAATGTCTAAAAGGGAGACTCAAAGAGAGGGAATTTGGACTTCCAATGGAAGTATAGCTTCCATACCATAGACTAGGGAAAAATGAGTAGCACTTGTAAGGGTTTGAATACTAGTTCGATATACCCACAAGGTGAATGGGATACAAATATGCCAATCCTTGCCAGTTTTAGTAGTAACTTTAGTTAGGATCTTGACCAGAGTTTTATTATATGCTTCTGCTTGACCATTAGCCTAAGAATAATAAGGCAAGGACAAACTCAATTTAATTTTAAATGAATCACATAATGCCTAAACTTTTTTATTTTTAAAAGATTTTCCATTATTTGTTATTATTTTATATGGAACTCCAAAATGAAAAATAATATACTAGTGAATAAAATCCACAATCTTTTCTGACTTAGTCAAGATAAGTGACACAACTTCCACCCACTTAATGAAGTATTCTGTTGCGGTGATAATAAAGCCATGACACTAGGAGAATTTAGGATTGATTTGCCTTGTAAGATTGAGCCCCCACTAGGAGAATGCTAAAAGTCTCTTTCTACCTGCAAGGTTTTACTAGGGATATGGGATAGGCTTGCATGCTGCTAAAATTTTACACCTCTTAACATAGATGCAATAATCTTGATTTAAGGTGGGTCAATAGTAACCTAAACATACAATCTTCTTAGTGATTTCATGGCCACTAAAGTGTCCACTACATGACCCAAAATGGACCTCCTAAATGGATAGAGTAGCTTCATGATTTTGGAGACAATGAAGAAGAATGCCATCAAAACCATGCTTATAAAGAAAACCCCCCAACATGATATAGTGGGCAGCTTTCTACTGGAAAACACATCTGGTACCTTTGGGTAGATGGAGAGGAGACAGTCCTGTAGAAAAATAAGTAAATATTTATGCATACCATGGCTCTTCTAGATTTTCCTCAATATTATTGATGGATGGAAGATCAATCCCTATATAAGAACGCTGATTAACTTGATAGATAAGGACAAATAAATTAGATTCCTAAGATGAGGCTAAGATAAAAGAGGCAAGAGATGCCATAGTGTCAGTGAATTTATTAGTTAATCTGGGGGTAGCCTGGATGGCATAACATTCAAAGTGGACAAAAGCTAATTGGCTAAAGTCTTATACCATCAAAGAATATCATTCTTACATTAATATACTCTAGTAATATTATTGACCACTAGCTAGGAATCCTCATAGATATTGATGGACCTAACTCCTAATGCAAGGGCAATCTAAAGCCCTATATTCAATGCTTCATACTTAGCCATATTATTGGTGCAATCAAAGTCTAATTCAAAAGACAAAGGCATAGGAATACCTTAAAGGGGGATTAATATAATTCTTGTATTGCCTCCTCACTCACATTTAGACCCATCAAAGAAAAGAGTCATTTGATACAATATAACTAATTGAGAAGTGGAAGTGATAGATTCATCAGGGAATTCACAATTATTTGGTTGATTATCATGAAGAGGTGCTTCAGCGAACTGATCAATAATAATCTACCCTTTAATAAATTTTTTGTGGAGAAATTCTAGATCAAATTCAGCTAGAAGCATAATCCATCTGGCCATCTGCTGATTCTGGTAAGGTTTAAAATACATAAACTTAAGGGGATCAGTACTCGTAAGTACATACATCTTATGGTTAAGTAGTTAATGACAAAGCTTAGAAGCTATAAGGACCAATGCTAGGCATATTTTTTTGGTATGTGGATAATGTGTTTCATATTATATGAGGGTATAACTTATATAATAAATAGCCTACTCTTTGTGATGCTCATCTCGATGGGCAAGCATATCACCTAAAGCATGGTCTGTAGCTGAGATATAAAGGAAGAAAGGCTATCCTTCCTTAGGAGGAGTGAGGATAGGAGGTGATAAAATATAGTCCTTGAGTGCATTAAAGGTTGCTTGACAATGAGAATCCCATATAAAGTGATTATCCTTCTTTAATAAATGGTGGAAAGGTTGACACCAATCAGAGAGCTAGGAAATAAAATGATGAATAGCTTGGAGCTTGCCTTGTAAACTATGAAGCTTCTTGAGGTTGGACGAAGGAGGCATTTCTAAAATAGCCTTGATTTTAGATGGGCCCACTTATATTCCATGAATATAAATAATGAAGTCTAGAAGTTTACCCATCAAGACACCAAAAATGCATATTTTTGGATTTAGACGCACATGATACTAGAGTAGATGATCAAAAATAATCTTAAGTACATATAGGTGATCTCTACAGAGTTTTGACTTACCAAGGACACCATTTACATAGTCTTTTACAATTTTGTGGATTATGTCATGAAATATATAAGTCATGGCTCACTGATAGGTGGATCCTACATTATTTAGGCCAAAAGGCATAACATGGTAGGGAAAATTCCCCTAAGGAGTAATAAATGCATTTTTATGTTGGTCTTTTGGTGTAATAAGTATTTGATTGTAACTAGAGAAACCATCCATAAGGGACAACATTTCATGACCAATAGTCAAATCCACTAATTGGTCAATGTTAGGGAGAGGGAAATCATCTTTCAAACATGCAAGATTTAAATCATGAAAGTCTGTACAAATACAAAGTCCCCTTGAAAGCTTAGTTACCAGAACAATGTTAAACATCCACTAAAGATAATCGATGGGTTGAATAAAGTTAGCGGATAAAAGGCATTGTAACTCTTCTTTTACTAGAAGTACAATGTGAGGATGCATTTTGTGGAGCTTTTGCTTCATTAGCTTAGCATCGAGAAAGGTAATAATGTTATGGATAATGATCGAGGGGTCAATACCAGGAATATTGCTATAAGACTAGGCAAAGACTTTAATACTGTCTAATAAAAAAAGTGGTAAAATCTTGGTTTTCTTGTGTAACTAGGGTTTTGATAATTTTAATAATCCTCAAGACTTCTTAAGACTTGATATTAATATCAATAATGGCTTCATTTAATAGGCTAGACATTTCAGATGGAAGAGAATTACGTAAATAAGAGTTTTTAGCACCTAGATGGGTCAAGATTAACTCATCATCTAGACACTTAAAAATAAGGATGGTTGGCATATCATGTCCTATTAAGTTAGGATATACTAAGGGGATGGTTTAAATTTCATCATCTCAGTGGAAGATGAGGGGTTCTAAGGAGATCATATTGATTAAAAAAAAAGTTAGGAGGAATGGATATGGTATCGCTTGTCAAGGAAGAGGTGTCAGATGAGGAATATGGTTATTTTTCTTCCAAAGATGGTAGAAGAATAGGTTTGGGGGAAGACTTAGAATATTTCTTAAAACCTAAGCCATGATTTGTGTGTGGTTTTCTAAAGTCTCCTAATGTGACATCGTGGGGACCCTGCTCATATCTACCCATCCCAAAGCCTTTATAGGTGCAGTGATAAAGATAAGTTTGCATGAATTGGGAATTTCTAAGAAAGGAGAAATTGGATGTAAATGGTTTAGTGAAAACATGATCATCAAGTTCTAAGGTAGATTGATTGATTCCACCATATATTAAGTGAGTAGGCAAGAAAGGTGGTCCCAAAGGAATGAGCTCACCTAGACTAGGTGAATACATGAGTTGCTTATTAGGATGGCCATATTCTCTAGGAGTGGGTAAGGTATTAAGAGTTAATAACTGATATTTTCCCATCAAAATCTATTGCATCAAGGAGTCAATGGACTCCAGAGTAGGTAGTTTTGAGGTTGGGATCATCATGCCAGTCAAAGCTTGATTGGAAGATGGAGATGGGAAATTGTTAGGTGAGGCTATTATGACATAACTAGCCCAAAGGTGAAGTTTCATGATTTAAAGGGATGAGGATCAATAGGGATGATGTGCACTTGACCTTCATGTTCATATTTAAGGCATCAATGAACTATGGAGGGTACACATCACATCACATGAATCCATGGATGCCCTAATAGGATGTTGTATTGGAAAGTCCCTTCTATTACATAAAATAGATCATTAATGGTGCGAGGACCTACACAAATGGGGAGAACAAATGTTCCTATCATGGGTGCTACTATCTCATTAAATGCATGAAGATTTACCGAGGATTGGGAAATAATGGTTTTTGGTAGTTTTAATTATTGGAAAGCAAGGAGGAAATGATATTAATATTGGCCCATTATCAATCATAACTCTTTTAATTTGTGTCTGATTTATTTGAGCTATAATGAAAAGGGCAGGATCTTGATCTTTAGGTGATAAAGGAACAACCTCAAAATCAATAAAACTAAGAGTTGAGATCATTTAAAGAGATCCTATAAAAGCTGACAAAGGTTGAGGTTCATATGGTTCGACCTCAATAGCTTAGAGATCTTCTATCATTGATTGTTGATGTTGTAAAGAATTTTTGATAAGGTCATATAATGACATCTTTACAGGTGTTTGGTGGAGTTGTTTTAATGTGGATATTTTTACCAATTCCTTGGCTTCTGTTGGGGTAGATCCTATAAGAGAAACTTTAGGCTTTTATGTATATGGTTTAAGTGTATTAGGTGCAGAGGCTCTTGTAATTGAAACATTAGATTTATTAGGGTTTTGGTTATGAGAATGGGTGGTTACATGGATGACATCAATGTGTAATAAAGGTGGATCTGAAGAGGCTACCAAATCTTCATCACTTATAGGACTAGGAGGATTATGGGTGGGTGGAATGGATGGAACAATGACCTTTTAATTAGGATTTTGATCATTGAGATCGTTAATTAAGAGGTGATCATCTTGGACTAACTATTGGATTATAGCCTTAAGGGATTTACAATTTTTTGTATCATGCCCAGGTACTCTATGATATGTACATATTTCCCAATTTCTATACCAAGCAGGTCTTTAGGGGTGAATGTTAATAGATCATATAGGAGGTGGTAATGTAATGAGGGATGTATCTAATAATTGTTTCAAGATTACAACATAATATCTCTTCAAAGCATCATATTTTGGTTTTACAGGGGTTTTGATAACAGGGTCTTTTGACAAAGTATTACTCATTGGGCCAACTATCCAAAGGAAAAGAGGGAATGCTGAGGAATGGAATTGTACCAATCTAATGTAGATCTCACTAAAGATATGAGAAATGCTCTAAGTAGGAGGGCATCATCATGTGTTATAAAATAACACACGTGCTGAAAGGCCCTACGGTGTTATTGTGGATCTTCTTTGTTTTAGAATTTGGTAAACTTAGGAAGCTCCCATTATGAGGGATATGATCGGATAGGGATAGAGGGATGGATTGGCTCATTAAAAATTTGCTCATATATGAGAATTTTATTATGTCCATAGGTAGACGCTTCCAAACTAGCCATCCTCATAAAGATGTTCATGAGGTTTGTCTGAGTATTACTCTGAGGCACACTTCTTAAAACACCTTGCTGAAGGGGTTGATAGCTTGGTAAAAAGGTAGACATAGGCTATGAAGGAAGGTATCCTGTTATGGTAGACATAATATATTGAGATTTTGTTACATATTGTAGAACTTGTAGTAGAATATTTTTCTATGGGAAAGATTGTAAGTGAGTGGTTATCGCTGGTTGTGATGAAACCACATACTAGGCAGCTGAGGAGACATACTATTGGAAAGGTTGGGCATAAGGGATTTTTAGTACATGATGGATTTTTGTGCATGAGGGATTTGCTATGTACTATATGACAAAGTCATCCTAATGGGTGGGAGACTTGAAGGAATTGACACCACTAATGTTTGGGAAGGTATGGTGGATATAAGTGAAGTGGTATTTTGGATCTGAGTAACGATTGGAGAATTGGTAGGTGCCATGAAGGTTGGTTATCTAAAGGTTATGATATATAAACATTAGATCCAAGCAGAGGAGATCTGGTGGAAAAGGTTACCATGGCCGTGGTAAATTCTCTAGTTCTCTTAGTTCCCTCAAAAGGCATCCCATACCTATGTGGAGAGTCTTGGGCATGGGGGGAAGGAGAAATATGTATTGCTTGACTATTTAGATAATAATTCAGAGAAATAGGGTTATTATCTAGTATTTATGTAAAGGAAGGATCTCCTTAAGGATAAAACTATGGTAACACAAGATTCTCAAAGAATTTAGGGGAAGAGACGGGACTAGGTGTATGCTCCATAGGAGAGGATGTAACACTCTTAGATTATTTCTTTGACTATTGCCTAGTTAAAACCATGAAATAGAAAATAAAAGAAAAAAATAAAACAAAAAATTCTTTTTGAATTATCTCATATATCTCAATTGTGAATCCTCTTTCATTTATATTAATGCACCATTGAAAATTTATTATGTAATGGAGTAAATGTTAAAAATAAATGTATTCATTTCATTTAAAACCCAAAAACTTTGATTTCTATTTTGGGAAAATTTATGCATTTTTAGAATTTAATACATGATTAAAACTCACATGAATTAAAAAAGAAAAAAAAAACTTTCCTTAACTCTATTTAAAGCTAAAACTATGTTTAAAATTTCAAACCAATAGGCCCCTTGTAATAGAATAGTTTCACATATATTAATTAGTTTACCTAATATGTCATGACCTGAGATATCAATCTTGGGGTGATATCTAGACCTCATTTCAAGAGAGATTAGGAGGATTCATGTTTTTCCTAAGTTGGTGTGATAAGTGAACCATCAATAGAACTAGCACTAGAAGGACGGCATGAACCAGTGTTAAATTTAAAATTAAAATTTTTAATTGAAATTTTTAATTTAAACATTTTATAAGCATTTCCCATGCTAAGGTATTAAAAACACTAAACTATAAAATTAATGAATCACCATCAGATCAAGGTGCATCGATGACAACTTTGAATTCTTACACACCTCAGTGAACAAAGAAGACCTAGAGTGGTCAAATGAAAACTAGACAAATCCATTAAACTAGTAGATCACCTATGGTGGTTATTCCATTTTTTAATCCATTTTTTGACCCTCAAAACCCATGGATGGTGGCTAATCTTTCTTGGTTTGGTGGAGGTAACTTCCTTATGAGCATTACAAGAGTTTCCCATGAATTACCCAAAATACATGAAAATTTATACCCTGGGTATGCGAATGTTGAATCCAAACTGCTGAAGAGCACAATAAAGATTTTATAGACATTATTATTAGATCCCAGATTCAACATGAATATGTGGCATGACATATATTCCCTTACATCTTGGATGAGATGGCCTAGAGTTGGTATCTTGATATCTAGATGGGTCCATAACATCTTGGAATGACCTAGAAACTGTCTTCATTAGTCATTTTGAGTGCCCATTAACCTTATTTCCATATAATATCAATTTTTCATAGCCCACAAAGAACTAAATGAAATAATGATCATGTTTAGTGCCTACTTTTGTAAGCTTTATAAGCGATTAAAAAACCCCTACATGAAAATAGAAGTCGTTATCATATAAACATACCCTAGAGACTTATATCTTATGACCTCCATGTTTTTATAAAATAATCCTATAACACTTTCATCCTTGTCTTTGGTATATTATAAATCTATTAATATCAAAGAATAAATGATTTTGCAATGGTATGGGGCTAGTTTGTTATCCTCATTAGGAAAATTGGGTGCATATAAATAGATTATAATGAGAAATTAAACTCTCATGCATAATACATCATTGATGAATCAAATACTAATTGTTATGATTTAAGTCAAAATCAAGTTTATAACCCAATTGTCATTGAAATACATGACCATGCATCAATAATTTGTGCCTCCAAATCACATGTTGCCTCAAGTAAATAATCACCAAATTGTCCTTATGGCCTACAATAACATTACTACCACACCAAACATAAGACATTATGTTGATCTAAATAATAATGAGCAAGTTGGTCCACACATTTAAATAATCAAACACTTGATAACACTCCCCATAACCAAATGCATGTTTTTGTACTTTCATTTCTAGATGTTTTAGAGCTTATTATTAACAAACATCCACAATCGAGAAACAACCATAATGCTAATGTGAATATTGAAGTGGCCAATTAATATTAGATGCTTCAATGATTGAAAAATGACATGGATAATTTATGAAGACAAGTTCCTCAAAAAAATATTCCAACCGTAAACAACCCTCCTTTAAAAATAAATTTCAACTTTTAGAGAACCAATCACTAGTGGAACACTAGGCCTAACAATGCTAATGTTCCCAATCCTCTTAACAACACCAATCAAAAAAGAAAATACTTCAAACTCCATCAAATTGGTTGATTTGGCATTACCCACCTAGTGTAGGTTACATAATGTAACAAACCATGTTAAAATGGATAATGTTGAGTTTATATTGACCTAAAATGTGTTCCAAAATGAGATGGACAAACTTGAAATAGTCCATGTCCCTGATAACAACTCAAATTAAAGTTTTTGGATACTAAGTATCATCTTGACCTTAGAAATGCATAATTATATTATGAGAGTGATAATGAACTTGAGGATAACTTGGATGAATTTCATGCATTTAAGTAGTTTCAAATGGGAAACAACCACTTGTTGAGGAGTAAATTGTAGACATCTTTGATTACGTCTACTCCTCCAAAAAACATTCAGGTTCATCGTAAGGAGAATTTAAATAGCCTATTTCTTCCTAATGGACATAGTCTATCCTATCAACTAAAGAGTAGTGTTACACCTTTGCAAGCTAAAAAACCTATGGAGAAAAACAAAATCAAATATAATTTTTTATGATCTGAAGAAAACTAACGCCAACATAACAATAATTAATTTTCTTCAGATTTCTAATCTAAAAGATTTATTATTAAAATCTTTATGTACTCTTAAGGAGAAATAAACTAATATACCTATTGATACTCATATTTCTGTTTAGAAGGAAAAATTTGAAACACCTACTTTTCTCCTAACAATCCAAAATTTTGGGAAAAAATTACATAATTGTTTTGTGGATTTATACTCATATTTCTATTTAGAAGGAAAAAACTACACCTCCTTTTCTCTTATAATTAGTGTCACATCCTGATTTCACCCTATAATTAATATCAAGGAGGAAGGAGTTAGAGATGAGAGACCTGTGTTATTCATGAATTATCCACTCATAAATACTGAACTTAGGTATTCAAAAATTGATAGAAAATTATTTGATTTTATCAAAGCAGCAAAAAAGTTTAGGCATTATATTTTTCACAATAAAGTGTTCGTCATGGTACATTATTCTATCGTAAAAGCATGCTTATGAAAAATGAGTCATGCAAATAGAGAGGTAAATAGATGACCATCTTATAATAATTTGACTTAGAGCTCTATCCCATTAATATTTTAAGAGGGAAAGAATTGAGTAAATCAATGCCTAAAGTTGATTTTTAGTGTCACATCCTAATTTCACCCTAAAGTTATTATATTTTGATATTTTTGTACATCAAGGATGTATAATTATTAATTGTGCATCATTGGTTTATGATTACTCGAAGTAACTACCTAATTAATATGAGGTGGATGTAGGATAGGTCCTAACCTTAGGATGTGATGAGGGAGAGCATCATCGAAGAGGGTTGGGTAGATGGAGTGATTGGGGGAAATACCATTGGAAAATGCTAAGGACCCCCCACACACATAGTAAATTTTAAATGATACGCATAAAGGGTAGTTCATAATTATGAATTATTCCTTCTGATTATCTTTGTGTGTGTTGAATTAATTTTTCTTTAGTCTAATTGATTTGGTTTTTAAATTTAAAATAAAAAAAATAATTATTTGTTTGCATTAGAAGAACTATTGTCTTAAATATGATTATCTAGCAAATGAAAATCAATTAATGGCATAATTATCTGGTAAAGGTTATTTTCTTAAAAATAAGAATTATGCATGAAAGATATTTGAAAATTTAGAAACCAAAATTTATTATTATTAAATTTAGCATGTTACTTGATAAGCTTGAAAGAAATAAATTAACTAAGGTTAATAAATTTAAAACTGGAGTTGAATGTGATCTTGATTAGCATGCAAAAATTCACTTAAAATTAGAAAATAAAGATTTAATTAATTATTGAAATTAGAAAATAAAGATTTAAGGATAAACTTATAAAACTATAGAGTTGCATGTAAAAAGGAAGCATGGAAATTAAGAGAGAATTGTGTTATAATTAAAGTCTTGAGGCTTTCTTCCCATCCATCTTGGGTTAGGGGATATTCATCAGCTGGGAGGGGGTCGCAACCATTAGCCTACTAGTTAGATTTAGAATCATGCTACTCTTGAGAAACCTAGTTGGGAGGAGAGATGGATAACACTGGTTATTGGAACTTGTCCTATAGAGGGGGTGTCCATCCCCCCATCACCATTATCTCCATTCCTCTGTCAGATCCTCTAGGAGGAAATGGCTAGATAGAGAAAGGAGAGGAGCTCCTTCAACCTTGAGACCTCTAGATGCAAGAGTGGTGGCACCTCCCCCTACATCCATGACCCCCATGAGGGGAGTGGTGATGAGGGGGATCAACTGGCTCATTGTTGACTACATAAAGAGTATTCGCCCTATGGTCTAGGAGGAACTACAGATAATGAATCTTGAGCCAGACCTTATCTCTTTAACTCTAAATCCAAAAGTTAACATTAATAATTACAACTTTATTAGTTACAAAAATGTTTTTCTATAATTTCATCATTAAAATGTGCTTGATTTCTAAATTTCTAAATCTGAAACAAAATATTAGTACATGAAAATTTGCTAGAATCTAATATATCTTATAGGTAATAGGGAAAAATCCACTAGGAGAGCCATTTTCCAAGTGAACATTTCAAGCCTGAAGGGTTTGAAAAGGGTATGAATTCATCTCCAGGTTGATAGGGCATGAGGGCAAAACCAAAAGAGATGCTTGATAGTTTTTGGGTGAAGAGAGGCTGGGCAAGTGGGATTTAACACCACCATGTGCTTGAGCTTATTCCCCATGGGCAAACCTTGGTATGTAATAGAGAGAGATAGAGAGATTCAATACACCTTTCCAAGATTATTCAAAGTGAGGAGTCCAATGATAAGAGGATAATGAAAGTTGACTTTTATGAAATTATTTTTTTGGCAAGAATTTACACACATTGATAGGTATTACAAATTAATATGAGTTAAAGGATGTTAAAACTAATCATCACCATCATCATCATAAAACCATGAAAACAATTATGCAAATCATGGAGAACACCATTTATATTCATTTAGGCCACTCGCTAAAGTAGAAGATTAGTCAAAAATTAATCATCACAAAAGGTTCATTAATGATAAACATTTCAAATAGAATGCCAAAATTATAATGACATTTAGATTAAGTATATTATAATTATTATTTTTAACGTCCTTTCAACAAAATTTGTTTTTAGGACATAACAAAGTGTATAGATGATAAATATTGTTGATGCTTACATAACACAATCTCATTCCTTTTGTATCATGGTACTCCTCTTTTTGACCTTTTTCTTTGGTCTCGATTATGCTTACATGTTATTTCCTATCAACTCTTTTAAGTCACTCTTAGGGGTCATCTCAATTTACATGTTGAAATGGCACTTGAAACATGATTTTTTGTAATGATCAAGTCCATGCGATCAATTTTCATGCAAGGTTTTTTGTGTAAAGACAAATTTTACTAAATTAGTTTGCACTTAAAAAATCTTGCTACAAATGTCGGTTAGGTCTGTTGATGCTTCAATTCAAATTTCATAGTTCTTAAACCTAATCAGTATTCAAAAATTTGATTAGGTATTTGTAGTTCCAATTATATGTATCTTTTGCTAATAAAACCTTCTTGTGTGAATAGGTCTAATTGAATTTGTTGATTTTCATCTCTTTGTTGATTGAAGTTGAAACTCTGATTATGTCGACATGTTTAGTAGTGACTTGCTTTAGTTTTAATGGGGATTTCCTTAATTGATTAGGTGTTAGCATTTTATTTTTGCATTCCTTATCCTTAGTTAGATTTTAAGCTATGCATAGGTCTTTATGTGAGTGAGTCAAGTGTTTTCAATGTTGGTAAGGCTTTGAATCATGATTAGGTCCATCATAGCTTGCCTATGCCACATCTTATGTTAATTTTGGAATAGATCCTGACTAGGTCAGTGGGATTGTTCCTGAAGCCATCATATGTTAATTGAGACTAAAATCTTAACTTGGTTTGTGGCCTCTCCATTCAAACAATGCAATGTTGTGTGGCCAATTAAACTTGACTTGCACTATGAACTCACCTTACCAAACTAAAAATCTAATGTGGGACTTAGAGCCTAATCAAAGCATGAAACATTCACCCTATGATATACAATGTTGTATAGGTTTTCAAAGCTTGAATACAATATGGATTCCATAAGCCATTGAGAAAAGAGTTAATTAGGGGTCCTAGACATGATTAGGTATGTAGACCCGCATTTAGTTAAACCTAATGCAATTCAGGTATATGTAACCCTATTACAACTATGAGCCTTTTTAATGCCTCCCTAGAGGCAATAGGGCCTTTAAGGCCAATTAGAAATGGGAGGTCAATTTATTTTTATTTTATAAAATGTGTTTCCCACCATAGTGAAAACTTGAATAGGTCTATGGGTTAATTTTTACCACTTATCATTTTTTCATCCATAACTTTTGAACCATACCCTCATTTTCATCTTGTCTATAACACCAGAAAGATGAATTTGACACATTTGTCTTGGAATAATCATTTTTTTAAAATTTTATGTGGTTTAAAACCTATCAACATTCTCCTTTCATAGTTTATTAAAGGTGTTTTTAATGACTTTATTAACTTCTTATAATTTTTTTTTTGGTGTTGAAAAGTACCAACAGGAGAAGTATGGTGTGGATATGGAGGGACAAAGATTTTGGTGAATTGTAATGTCCCTTACTAATGGGCACACTAAATACAATGGTTTTTATACTAAGGAATTTTGTCAAACACTTTACGGAATATCAAAAATTACATTGCATTAAGAATTTTGTCATAATACAACCTTGTAATTTCGTCAAACAGTTGTCAATCAGCCTATACTGCTGTAATTTGTAACTAGATATGAAATTCAGCCAATTTATTCAAAAAAAAATATAGATCCTTTTACAATAGATTTCTACCTTCAGATTTTAGCAAATATGGATAGAATGCAAATGATTGGCAATTAATTATATCATTATGCAAAATCAAATAACTTCTTTCTTAATGCTCCTCCAGCGCAAATCTTTTCATTTATACCTGTGTATATCTGATTAAAAACATGGGGAACACCACATAAAATAGTTGGCTTCAACTCTGAGATATCCTCCACCAAAAGTTTCATATCCCAATGCCAGAAACCAATTGAGGCATTTCTGGACTGCCGACTAAGAGCTGCCACAATGGATGATTACTCAGCAAAGGTCGACGCCTTATACTTCTACTCCTTTGTGCTCACCAAAATTCTCCTGCCTCTAGCGTGTCTACTCCAGGTCCACAATAGCTACAGCAGTGCGATGTTTGTACACGGGGACGTGGTGGAGAGGTCGGCCATGCATCAAAATACCTCTGCAAAGTGAACCGACAAGGTACTAAATATTAGCGCTAGACTGAGAAAAACGCCTTCCAAAATATATAAATGAATTGCCCAGCTAAGAGCGCCATGGGGTTAAGGAAAATCGCTGCCTTCTGGGCTGTCGTACTATGTCTATCGTACCTGTATGGACGGTAAACAATTATATTGTCCCTGTGGGTTCTTCAGATTGATGGATGATGAAATTGCTCCACCAAGGGGTTTCCAAATTATTCCATTTTCGAAACGAAACACCATATAAAATTGCTGAATAATCAATGTTTTGATTACTGAAAACACAAACCCTTTGGCAAATCTCTGAGTATCAAATAAGCCCAACTTGAAGTAGCTGAATACCACTTCCAAGTGCAACCCTTCAGATGATCTCTCACACCCTCAGTTATGCAAATCGCTTGAGAGGTATCGTTTTCAAGGATTAATTTGACGATTTGCAGACTCTGCAATCTTACAAATGCTCAAAGAGATTCAATGATCAAAAATAAACTCTGAATATCAAATGAGAGACCCATGAGGTCTATTTAAGCACTTTACGAAAATTCCAGAAGTTTTCGTAATACATCTTGGTACAACATCAATATACTTTTTTTAAATAAAAAGTAATTTAATAAAATAAAAAGTGCACCTAGATTTAAAAACATAACATTTGACCCCAAATAAATATCTCCCGGGGCATAGTGAGCCATCAAATCGCAAAAATGACTCTCTCACCTCCTTCATCTACCTACAAGAGTCTGGGATAGGCAAATCTACATAGAATATCATGTCGCACTAGAGAGGGGACATGACAGTCTGCCCCTCTTGAAATTGCTTGACCTCAAGCAATCTCAATGCTGGATGCTGCAGAATGACCTCACCCTCCCAAGTAGCACCCTCAACGCGTAGATCCTTCCACTTAATCAGGTACTCTTTGATCACTTGCCTGTGAAGCTGCGTCTCTCTGTTATCCAAGATGGATTCTAGAATTAACTTTTCCTTATTATCCAAGGGAGGTAACACTACAAAAGGCACCACATTCTGACCCAATGCCTTCTTGAGGCGTGATACATGGCATACATTATGCACTCTATCTGGGGGTCTGCCTGGTGGAATCTTGATGTATGGCTTCTTATCAAGATGATATTTAGCCTTGTGTTGTTCCTTATGTGAAGGCATCAAAGTACAAATAGCGGCCTATTCTATAACATTATGCTTGGCTAGCCTTTCCATCCTCTTAAGTGTAATAGTCCTATCATCACTATTACGAATAGCCTTCAACACATGTGTTTTGCCACCTTCCTCAAACCGCATCTCCATATCCTTAAGTCTCAGGGTAATCTCCTCCAACGAATGTAGCCACTGCATCCCAAGCATTATGTCCATGTCACCCATGTTGACCACATAATAATCTACCTTGAACTCATAGTTGTTCAGGCATAGAGGTAGATTACGTACCATCTTGTCCCATCGAAGAGTATATCCATTAGCCACCTTGACTTTCAGTCCCTCAAACTCCTCAGTGGTGAGTCCATGCCTCTCAGCGAAGCATGCATCAATAAAGTTATGTGTGGCACCAATATCCATGAGTGTAATAACCTTTTGTCCAGCCAAGACACCTCTAATTCTGAAAGCACCCTCTCTCTAAATACTAGATAGACGTGCCTCCTGTAAATGTAACTCTAGTTCCCCCTTTTGTTCAACCTCTTGTTCCTACTTTGCATCATCAGGATCATGGTACTCTGAGCTATCTGAGTCTGAGCCTTCGTAATAAACCCACATCATCCTGTTGGCCTTTCCCTTAGGCCTCATAGGGCAATCATGTCCAAACTCATAGGGATCCTTACAATAGAAGCATAATTTCTTCTTACACAAGTCATTAAGCGTTTCCTTATTCAAAGGTGCAGCTGACTTGTCTTTCGTATCTTCATCCTTCTCTTTACCTTTATTGAAATCCTCTTTATTATCTTTGTTCGATGAAGAGCCTTTTGAACCGAACTTGTTTGCTGATGCTGCAAGTTCCATACTGCGGCTTTTCTTCATGGCTTCCTAGAATGTGAGAGGATTAAAGGCTTTGACCCACCCTTTGAGTGGTTCAGTCAACCCTTCTATAAATAGCATGACTATTTTACGCTCTGAAATATCAGGTACCATTGCCGCTAATTTTTGGAAGTCATTAATATAAGTATCAAGTGAACCATGCTATTTTAATTGTGCTAGTTCACGGAAGCTTACCTCAAGGTCTTTGACATCGAACCTTTCGATCAATCTGTTGGTAAATTCCTCATAGGTAGTGATGTGGTTGTGTCCCAGAGTGACCAAACCATGATACCACCACTCGTGAGCAACTCCTTCAAGGTGCAATGTAGCAAATCTTATGGCATCTTCCTCAGGCATTGGTCTTAGAGAAAGATAATTATCTAGTTTTTGAATCCAAGACCTAACTGTACACCTGCTACTTCCATCATAGTTAGGCATGGAAATCTTACCAAGTGCTTGTTGATAATCATTCCTTGGCACAAGGTGATCATTTCTTCCTCTTCTCTTATTCTTTTGATTCATGAACTGGTCAAATGTCCATATTTGTCACATATCAGGAGGGAGAGTGGTATACTCCAAATAGGCCTGTCTAGCCTCCTCGCCAAATGGAGTAGCTGTAGCAACATGTAACTGTTCTTCCCTGGGTGTGAAAGTGGGAAAAAGAGGTCTAGACACTGATCCTCCAGCACGTTGTATAGACCTTTCCTCATTGACTCCACTATGTTTAGTGGTGTGCTGGTGACCTTAATCTGGAATGGCTTGTTGGTCCATTCTTGCCAATAAACGTGACATCATATCAAGCATGCTGTCAAATTTTCTTTCAACACTTGTATCTCTATCTTCTTCTGCCATATTCTGGAATGATTTGCCGGTGTCCCTCAACGCTTCTGGCAATGTATTTTTTGTTATTTGCAAATTATGATGAGGTTGCCTTTGCTGCTCCTGACTGTTATACCTGATTTCCCTATCGCTCATCTACCGTTTAGTGGGCTACAGGATGGCAGGATGATGGCTCTAATACCACTGTAATGTCCCTTACTAATGGGCACACTAAATACAATGGTTTTTATACTAATGAATTTTGTCAGACACTTTACAGAATATCAAAAATTACATTGCATTAAGAATTTTGTCATAATACAACCTTGTAATTTCATCAAACAGTTGTCAATCAGCCTATACTACTGTAATTTGTAACTAGATATGAAATTCAGCCAATTTATTCAAAAAAAAAATATAGATCCTTTTACAATAGATTTCTACCTTCAGATTTTAGCAAATATGTATAGAATGCAAATGATTGGCAATTAATTATATCATTATGCAAAATCAAATAACTTCTTTCTTAATGCTCCTCCAACGCAAATCTTTTCATTTATACCTGTGTATATCTGATCAAAAACATGGGGAACACCACAGAAAATAGTTGGCTTCAACTCTGAGATATCCTCCACCAAAAGTTTCATATCCCCACGCCAGAAACCAATTGAGGCATTTCTAGACTGTCGACTAAGAGCTGCCACAATGGATGATTACTCAGTAAAGGTCGACGCCTTATACTGCTGCTCCTTTGCGCTCACCAAAATTCTCCTGCCTCCAACGCGTCTACTCCAGGTCCACAATAGCTACAGCAGTGCGATGTCCGTACATGGGGACGTGGTGGAGAGGTCGGCCATGCATCAAAATACCTCTGCAAAGTGAACTGACAAGGTACTAAATATTGGCGCTAGACTGAGAAAAATGCCTTCCAAAATATATAAATGAATCGCCCACCTAAGAGCGCTGTGGGGTTAAGGAAAATCGCTGCCTTTTGGGCTGCCGTACTATGTTTGCCATACCTGTACAGACGGTAAACAATTATACTGTCCCTGTAGGTTCTTCAGATTGCTGGATGATGAAATCGCTCCACCAAGGGGTTTCCAAATTATTCTATTTTCGAAACGAAACACCATATAAAATTACTAAATAATCAATGTTTCGATCACTGAAAACACAAACCCTTTGGCAAATCTCTTAGTACCAAATAAGCCCAACTTGAAGTCGCTGAATACCACTTCCAAGTGCAACCCTTCGGATGATCTCTCATACCCTCAGTTATGCAAATCGCTTGAGAGGTATCGTTCTCAAGGATTAATCTGACTATTTGCAGACTCTGCAATCTTACAAATGCTCAAGGAGATTCAATGATCAAAAATAAACACTGGATATCAAATGAGAGACCCATGAGGTCTATTTAAGCACTTTACGAAAATTCCAAAAGTTTTCGTAATACATCTTGGTACAACATCAATATACTTTTTTTAAATAAAAAGTAATTTAATAAAATAAAAAGAGCACCTAGATTTAAAAACATAACATTTGACCCCAAATAAATATCTCTCGGGGCATAGTGAGCCATCAAATTGCAAAAATGGCTCTCTCACCTCCTTCATCTGCCTACGAGAGTCTGGGATAGGCAAATCTACATAGAATATCATGTCACACTAGAGAGGGGACATGACATGAATACATTTATTGATTTAGCTACATTTTGGATGGAAAATGTCTTCACATTAGATTGATGATTTATATATATGGCCACTTTGGAGACTTAGAAAAGACTGGATCTTTATTTATCTAAGGAGATATATTGAACCAGACATATTTTAATGTATTTTCATGCTTTATAGTTTAATTTATCTCTCATTTCACACTACCCTATTGTTATGTTGGTGAAATTTATAAACATTTGATTATAGTGAACTCAAAATTTGTTAACAAAATGAGTATTTTGATTAACAAAAGGTTGTGGAGGTTTCATTCATGATATACACATGCAAATGGTGGTTGTGACTATTCCTTTCATACTTTGGTTATCCTTAGATTCTTGTATCACCTTTGTTGTGGTTTTGCATATATTATTAGGTAAGATATCAATTTTTAGGATCCATTTAATAAATGTTTTAGATTCATCAATCATGACAATAGGCTTTTTCTCTCTCTTCCCTCTTTCTTTTGTATTTTATTTTATAAAACCTATTAACTAGGGTTTAGTATAGATCTACATGCAATCCGATTTCATTGTTTATCTCAATTGTGAATTCTAATTCATTTATATCAGTGCACCATTGAATATTTATTATGTAATGGAGTAAATGTTAAAAATAAATGTATTCATTTCATTTAAAACCCACAAACTTTAATTTCTCTTTTGGGAAAATTTATGCATTTTTAAAATTTAATATGCGATTAAAACTCACACAAATGAAATAAGAAAAAAATCATTTTATTATTAACTCTTTTAAAGTTAAAACTATGTTTAAAATTTCAAACCAATAGGCCCCTTATATTATAATAATTTCACATATACCAATTGGGTTACCTAATATGCCGTGATCTGACAGATATAGATCTCGTGGAGATCTCCAGACCTCCTTTTAGGAGAGATTAGTAGTATTCATGTTTCACTTAAGTTGGTGTGATAAATGTCCCATCAATATAACTATCACTAGAATGAGGACTTGAACCAATGATAATTTCAAAATTTAAAATTTTAATGGAAATTTTAAACTTAAACATTTTAGAGGCATTGGCCATGTTGAGATGTTAGGTGTTGGGAGAATATTTTATTAGCCAGCTAACTGGTGACCAAAATAGTTTCTATCACCACAACATAGGGAGATGGTCGTCCTGGTGTGTAGGTTTACTACATCAATAGGGGACAAATCTCTCCTCTCATCAAGCAGAGGTTCCCTATTAAATATGCAGAGGCTATGTACTAGATAAATAAGCAAAGAATAACACATGGGTGCAGAATAAACCATCCATCTCTCTTTTCTTAGAGATGACGCTAACAAAAAGAGGAGAAATCTTGGGTGATTGGTGAAGGTACTTCTCTTCCTTTAGAAGTAACATTCAGCCAAGAGCCAAATCCCTTCCTGGATAGTAGAAATCCTTGTGAAGCGATAGAATGCACTTCTCTTCTTTCAAAAGTGCTTGTTCTTGAAGGCAACATGAATCTTTCTGGTAGCAAGTGACTGATAACAAAATGTAAAACAACCAAAAATTTAAGGTGTAGCTCAAAGTCTCCACCTTGACTACCCAAGAGTGAGGTATGAAAAATAGTGGGGGCATAAAGTCATCCCAGGGTCCTTTACATAGAAATAGAAAAGAAAAATACACACTGAAGACAACTATGATAGTGCAAAGTCTAAAAGTAGTTGGCTTCATGACACCTTCTTTATTGCCTCCACTAGTTCTTGTTAAATCAAATAAACAAGAATGCTTTCAGAAGATAGACATAAGAATAATCTCCTAAAGTATCACAAGCTATCACAACACAAAGTCTGCAAGTAACTTGCTTTCCCATTCAATCAAAGAAATATGAACTACATTCTGAGCTCAATGTCTCAATAATGCCTTTCAATTTGGGTAGAGTTTTGCTTTTGGTAAGGGGAAGATCTCCCTTGTAACAAATGAGAGATTACAATATATATCACTCCATGAAAGACTTAGGCACTTGTTTTCATGAAAAAGGCCCATATTACAGTCAACGTCTTCAATGTGCCTTCAGTTTTGTCTAGAGAGACCATGTTGGGAACAATGCATTGCCTCAACTATGGCATGTCCATTCATCTAATGTCTCTTCCTTGGTATGGAATATCTAGTCCTTTCTCTGATGTCTACGCAGCTACCCAATTCACCATTACTTCATGGAAGAAAAATAGGCTTGCGTCCTTGATAGTGCACTCAAAAGTCTACTTGATCCACTATTTCACCTACTAGAAATAACTCTTTTGAATATATTTCTAGTCCTTTGGTCTCGATCCTCTCTTCACTACTTAAGCACTTCTTTTCTCTCTGGTTGAACCATCACTTTAATTGAACTTGCCTTTGGAATCATCCATGTTGCTTCTTTGTCCTTTATAGCCCTTCTTGTCTAAGTATTTAGGGGGTCCTTTCTGTGTCTTTGACAAGTGGCAAGTTCTGCTATTATGAAACTCATTAGAAACTTACAAAAAATAGGATCCATGACACGTTTTGCCCAAGCAACCCCAAAAGTGGAACACGGATGCAAACACTTGTCACATTCTGCTGAGTCATAATAGGACACGTGGTGGCTTCCACTGCACTTTGTCTTTTTCCATCAGGCCTTTTTTTGTAGGTTTTTCTCTTTAATCAGGCTTTTCCTTTGGACAAAAGTCTAAAGGAATTCCTTCGAGCTCTGCCTTGGTCATTTTCCCATGAAAAATACTTTTGAAAGAATTCTAACGGCTCTTTCACTTAATAATTTCCTTTAGACAAAAAGTCTGAAGGAAATGTTCTCTGTCAGACTTTGAACAAACTTGAAGGAATTCTATCTTTTTGGTCAATCGCTTGGTTCTTCCTTTGAGTTATACACTTTATTTGAATTTCAACAGATATTCCCTTACTATAAATTTGACGTCCACGGGGCTATCAATGGTCACTAGCCGCTTGAACCATGTTGAACCTTAAACCTTTAAACCCACTGAAAGTACATTGGTTCATTGGTTCATCAATTCATTCTGTCTCTTTTGTTCCATCGCTTCTTAGTTCAATCACTTTCCTACTCCTTGGTTGAACCATCCGTTGAACCACCTGTGTGCTGCTTCTCTCTTTGACAGAGGCTATCTTTGAACCTTTGAACCCATGAACCATTAAACTTTGAACTCTTATGGTTCAAGGTTTAATCAGTTCATTGGTTCATCCTTTTGATTTGGCTGAGTCTCTTTGATACCTTTGAACCAAGCACATTGAACCAATTGGTCGTTGAACCCATTGAACTAATGAACTAAAATGGTTCAAGGTTCAACGGTTCAAGCCTTTGAAACTAGTTAAGTGCTCAGAGCCGTGGAACCTTTGAAATAGTTGAACTTTGAACCTCTAAACCCACTGAACCCATTGAACCAAAATGGTTCAAGGTTCAATGGTTCAATGGTTCAATCCTTGCTTAGATGCTTGCTGATGGACATCTTTTACTGAACAAAGGTGCCAACCCAATCTTGAAGACGGCCAAGTATTGGAAACTTATTCTTTTGATTGAACTCACTTGCAAAAGCCTTTGAACCTACTAATTTCAAGCATGTTGAGTCTATAGAAACATATTTTCAGAGTCTATAGAAATCAGCTTGTGAAGCCAAGAGAACTTGGCCTGTAGAGTCCGTAGATTTTCTCCCTACAGAGTCCATAGATTAAAGCCTGCAGAGTCTATAGATTTAAGCCTGTAGAGTCTATAGATTCAAGCCTGTAGAGTCCATAGATTCAAGCCTATAGAGTCCATAGATTCAAGCCAATATAATCTGTAGGTTTCTGAGAAGCTTGAAAAATGAGGAATTTAAATGCTCAGAACAAATTTCTGAGAAGGGAAGGGAGAAATTTTGGTCCTGTAGGACCAAGATAGCTCATATGTTGTTCCAAAAAATGAGTGACATTTTTGGGGACCAACATTAGGAAAACTAAACTATAAAATTAATGAATCACCATTAGATCAAGGTGCATCGATGATAACTTTTAATTCTTACACCTCAGAGAACAAAGAAGACCTAGAGAAATCAAATGAATATTAGACAAATTCATTGAACTAGTAGATCACCTATGGTGGTTATTCCATTTTTAATCCATTTTTTGACCCTCAAAACCCATGGATGGTGGCTAATCCTACTTGAATTAGTGGAGGTAACATCCTTATGAGCATTTTAAGTTTCCCATGAATTACCCAAAACACATGAAAATTTCTACCTTGGGTATGCAAATGTTGAATCCAAACTGCTGAAGAGCACAATCAAACTTTTAAAGACATTGTTATTAGATCCCAGATTCAACATGAATATGTGCCATGCCATTTATTCCCTTACACCTTGGATGAGATGCCCTAGCGTTGGTACCTTGATATCTAGATGGGCCCATAACATCTTAGAATGACCTGAAAACTATCTTCATTAATTATTTTTGAGTGCCCATTAACCTTATTTCCATATACTATCAATTTGTCATAGCCCATAGAGAACTAAATGAAACAACAAGCATGTTTAATTCCTAATTATGTAAGCTTTATAAGGAATTAAACAATCCTTACATGAAAATTGAAGTGGTTATCATATAGACATACTTGAGAGCCTTATATCCTATGACCTCCATGTTTTTACAAAATACTCCTATAACACTTTCATCCTTGTCTTTGGCATATTATAAAGCTATTAGTATCAAACAATAAATGATTTTTCAATGGTATGGGGCTAGTTTGTTATCCTCATTAGGACAATTGGGCACATATAAATAGATTATAATGAGAAATCAAACTCTCATGCATAATACATCATTGATGAGTCAAATACTAGTTGTTATGATTCAAGTCAAAATCAAGTTTATAACCCAATTGTCATTGAAATGCATGACCATACATCAATAATTTGTGCCTCCAAATTGCATGTTGCCTCAAGTAAATAATCACCAAATTGACCATGTGGCCTATAATAACATTACTACCACACCAAACATAAGATATTATGTTGATCTAAATAATAACGGGCATTTTACTCCATCAATTTTAAACAATCAAACACTTAACAACACCAATCAGATAAAAAAATACTTCAAACTCCATCAAATTGGTTGATTTGGCATTACCCACCTAGTTTAGGTTACATAATACAACAAACCATGCTAAAATGGATAGTGTTGAGTTTATATTAGCATCAAACATCTTCTGAAAAGAGATGGATAAAATTGAAATAGTGCATGTCCCTGATAACAACTCAAATCAAAGTTTTTAGATACTAAGTACCATCTTGACCTTGTAAATGCATAATTATATTATGAGAGTGATAATGAACCTTAGGATAAATTGGATGAATTTCATGAATTTAAATAGTTTCAAATGGGAAACAACCACTTATTGAGGAGTAAATTGTAGACATCTTTGACTATGTCTACTCCAAACAATGTTGAGGTTCATCCTAACGAGAATTTAAACAACCTATTTCTGCCTAAAGGACATAGCCTATCCTATCAACTGAAGAGCAGTGCTATACCTTTGCTAGCTAAAAAAGTTATGGAGAAAAATAAAATCAAATATATATTTTTTTGATCTGAAGAAAACTAACACCAACATAACAATATTTAATTTTCTCCAAATTTCTAGTCTGAAAGATTTATTATTAAAATCTTTATGTACTCTTAAGGAGAAATAAACTAATATACCTAGTGATACTCATATTTTTATTTAGAAGGAAAAAATTGAAACACCTCTTTTTCTCCTAAAAATCCAAAATTTTAGGAAAAAATTACATAATTGTTTTGTGGATCTATATTCATATTTCTATTTAGAAGGAAAATATTACACATCCTTTTCTCCTATAATTAGTGTCACATCCTGATTTCACCCTATAATTAATATCAAGGAGGTTAGAGATGAGAGTCTTGTGTTATTCATGAATTATCCACTCATAAATACTAAACTTAGGTATTCAAATATTGATAGAAAATAATTTGATTTTATCAAAGTAGTAAAAAAATTTAGGCATTATATTTTGCACAATAAAGTGTTCATCATGGTACATGACCCTATCATAAAAGCACGCTTATGAAAAATGAGTCATGTAAATAGAGAGGTATATAGACGACCATCCTACAATAATTTGACTTAGAGCTCTATCCCATTAATATTTTAAGAGGGAAAGAATTGAGTAAATCAATGCCTAAAGTTGATTTTTAGTGCAACATCCTGATTTCACCCTAAAGTTGTTATATTTTGATATTTATGTACATGGAGGATGTATAATTATTAATTTTGCATCATTGGTTTATGATGACTCAGACTAACTACCTAATTATTGTGAGGTGGATGTAGGATAGGTCCTAACCTTAGGATGTGATGAGCGAGAACATCATTGAAGAGGGTTGGGTAGATGGAGCAATTGGGGTAAATACCATTGGAAAATTCTAGGGACCCCCCACACACAGAGTAAATTTTAAATGATACGCATAAAGGGTAGTGCATAATTATGAATTATTCCTTCTGATTATATTTGTGTGTGTGGAATTAATTTTAGTGTACATTTATTTTCTCTAGCCTAATTGATTTGGTTTTTAAATTTAAAATCTAAAAAATAATTATTTGTTTGCTATAGAAGAATTATTGTCTTAAATATGATTATCTAGCAAATGAAAATCAATTAATGGCATAATTATCTGGTAAAGGTTATTTTATTAAAAATAAGAATTATGCATGAAAGATATTTGAAAATTTAAAAACCAAAATTTATTATTATTAAATTTAGCATGTTAGTTGATAAGCTTGAGAAAAATAAATTAACTAAGGTTAATAAATTTAGAACTAGAGTTGAATGTGATCTTGATTAGCATGCAAGAATTTACTTAAAATTAGAAAATAAAGATTTAATTAATTATTAAAATTAGAAAATAAAGATTTAAAGATAAACTTAGAAAACTAGAGAGTTGCATGTAAAAGGGAAGCATGGAAATTAAGAGAAAGTTGTGTTATAAATAAAGTCTTGAGGCTTTCCTCCCAGCCATCCTGGGTTGGGGATCTTCATCAACTGGGAGGGGGTTGCAACCATTAGCCTACTAGTTAGTTTTAGAATCATGCTACACCTGAGAATCCTAATAGGGAGGAGAGATGGATAACACTAACTATTGGAACATGCCCTATAAAGGGTGTGTCCATGCCTCCATCACCATTGTCTCTATTCCTCTGTCATATTCTCTAAGAGGAAATGGATAGCGAGTGAAAGAAGAGGAACTCCTTCAACCTTGAGACCTCTAGATGTGAGAGCGGTGGCACCTTCCCATACACCCATGACCCCTAGGAGGGGAGTGGTGAGGAGGGGGATCAACTGGCTCATTGTTGACTACATAAATCACATTCACATATAGTTGGCTTCCAATCTGATAAATGCATACATGGTGACTGATTTCTCCCATAAGTGGCTCCCATGGCATGACATACATTATCAAATAAAAATTGATGGAAAGCAAAAAAGTTATGCATATGATCACAGAGTACAACAATACCAATGATATCCTACATGAATAATCTAATTTTGGGGTATATATGCTTGAAATTAAGATAATATCTAGTAAAGAATTGAATATTAACATGTCTTTCTTATAATAAAAATTAGAGAATTTGGTTGGTTAGCTACAAAATGAGATTGAAGAGCTTGAACAACTAGATGAGTAGGATATCCTCTATGCACCTGAAATACCTTTTTCTCATAGTATTGTCCCTGCACATGGAAATTTGAGTTGTGTTGATTTTCATGCAGAACATGATATTTCAATGCTTATTTCAGCATTGGGCATAATGGAGACAATTTATATCAAGTTAAAACATGGGGTTCCAAATTAAAACAAGGAGTTTTCAAGGTATTGGGCTGAAAATCATTTCATTCTAAGCAACAGAATGCATGCTTCGACCATAGAAGAATATACTAGAAGGTCATTATCAAGTGAATAACAAAGTATATGCATGCTCAACATTGATAAAAGGAAAAAATAAGGTAATATATTAGAAACACCTACCTCTCAGAGTCTACTACACATAGTAGAGGATCATTTATTGACACTAAAATTTGATGGCTTAAAGTCTAAGAGAAGGTGGGGTGTTGGGCATGAGCTCCTTAACCAAAGAGAAATTTAATACTTGTCTACATTCCAATTACGAATTTCTTGAAAAAATAAGTTAAATGAATATGTAGCATTGGTTCATGTCCTTCATTATGCTCTTAAGAGGAAAGTCAAGAACATAAAGGTGCTAAGTGACTCATAATCAGTGGTCGAACAAGTCATAAGACAATATGCATGTAATGATAATTTTTATCAAGGTACCATAACTAATTGTGGAAATTAATAGAAGACTTTGATGCCTTCAATATTCAAATGGTTCCTCATAGAATAAATCATATGGTAGATGCATTGATAACAACTATAAGCACCTTAGAACTGATTGTTGAATCCAAATTGAAGATAGTTTCAATATAATTTGTCTATACTGCTTTCCTTAGAGATAACATCACAAACATTTAGGTATCCAATAATGAGCAACATATTAATGACTTCATCACAAACATATATGTATTTGAATCTCATATTATAGATGAAGATGACATAGATGAGTTTGAATTGGATGAAAGCATGATATATTTGAAAATGAAAAATATACCGAAAGGTATGGTATGATTGGAAAGGTTGTTTGACATGGATTACCAAGGATAAAATGAAAAAAAGGAGCCCTACCAAATGTATGATACATGATCATTAAAATCTTGGCAATGTCGATGACTCAAAAAAAAAGCTTGTAGGCATGACTTGCACTGATGTGAATAATACCATGTTTTTCAATCCCTAAAGGACTTTAGAGATAGCAAATCATGGAACTAAGAGGATATGCAGGAATCAATACTTTCATCCTCACTAACACCATTCTCCTCAAATCGGGCATTAACTTATTTCATCAAAGGCAAAGCCCTGTGAATCCATTACTAGAGCCTTTGATCTTCAAGGATGAGCAAAAGTTATTATCAGCTAAAACAATCTTTCTTATCAAGAATTCCATGTAGGTGGTAAATCGTGCCAATTCAAAATAAGAATGGAGAGATAAGGCTTTGCTTAGACTTCAAGAACTTGAATCAAGTTTTGAAGAAGGATAATTACCCATTGCCTTCACTAGATGAAGTAATACAAATAGTGAATGACTCATAAATGATGTCATTCCTAAATGGGTATTCTGGTTATAATTGAGTAATGGTGAACCAGGACGATAGGATCAAGACAAGATTCACAATGAAGTGGGGCACATGCACATATAAAAGGATGTCATTCAAACTAATTAATGCGAGTGATAATTTTTAGTGTACCATGGAAATTGAATTCAAATATATATTTGTAAATGAATTGCTATCTACATGGATAATTTAACTATCTTTTATAAGAACTAGGAAGACTACGTGAGGGATTTGATAATGGTGATGTAGAGGTGTCGAGAGCATGATACTTCCTCAAATCTAAAAAAGGGTATATTTGGGGTCACAAAAAGAAAACTATTGGTTCACATCATTTCCAAGAGAGGTATATCCATAGACCCAGGAAATTAGAGATGATTCTAAAAATTCCTTTGCCTAGTAGTAAAAAAAGCTAAAATCTTTATTTGGTAAGATCAATTTCATGTGTAAATTCATATTAGTTTTTGTCAAAATAGTTATAACACTTAACAACATGATAACTATGTATTCTAAGATTGGTTGGACCACTGAAACACAAGTGACATTTTGTAAAATCAAGAATTAAATTTTGTAAATACTTCGGTACTGATAAGCCCTGACTACACACAACCCTTATACATCTAATCATTCACCTCTGAACATTTAAGTGTTGTTATTCTGACACAGAGGAAGGAGGTTAGAGATGAGAGACCTATGTTATTCATGATTTATCCACTCATAAATACTAAACTTAGGTATTCAAAAATTGATAGAAAATAATTTGATTTTATCAAAGCAATAAAAAAGTTTAGGCATTATATTTTGCACAATAAAGTGTTCATCATGGTACATGATCCTGTCGTAAAAGCATGCTTAGGAAAAATGAGTCAAGTAAATAGAGAGGTAAATAGATGACCATCCTACAATAATTTGACTTAGAGCTCTAGCCCATTAATATTTTAAGAGGGAAAGAATTAAGTAAATCAATGCTTAAAGTTGATTTTTAGTGTTACGTCCTGATTTCACCCTTTTATTTAATATCTTTTAATTCATTAATTAATATCTGATTATCATTGCTTTGATTTGAGCATTTTGACATATACTGGTATAGGACAATAGTATTTTTGATTATTATACATTACGTAACAATTATATTTTGATATTTCTTTATATTGAGGATGTATAATTATTAATTTTGAATCATTAGTTTATGATGACTCAGACTAACTACTTAATTATTATGAGGTGGATGCAAGATAGGTCGTAACCTTAGGGTGTGATGAGGGAGAGCATCATCGGAAAGGGTTGGGTAGATGGAGCAATTAGGGGAAATACCATTAAAAAATGTTAGTGACCCCACACACAGAGTAAATTTTAAATGATACACATAAAGGGTAGTATGAAATTTTGAATTATTGCTTGTGATTATCTTTGTGTGTGTGGAATTAATTTTAGTGTGCATTTAATTTATTTAGCCTAATTTATTTGGTTTTTAAATTTAAAATTGAAAAAATAATTATTTGTTTGCAATACAAGAATTATTGTCTTAAATACGATTATCTAGCAAATACAAATTAATTAATGGCATAATTATCTAGTAAAGGTTATTTTATTGAAAATAAGAATCATGCATGAAAGATATTTGAAAATTTAGAAACCAAAATTTATTATTATTAAATTTAACATGTTAGTTGATAAGATTGAGAGAAATAAATTAACTAAGATTAATATATTTAGAACTAGAGATGAATGTGATCTTGATTAGCATGCAAGAATTCACTTAAAATTAGAAAATAAAGATTTAATTAATTATTGAAATTAGAAAATAAAAATTTAATGATAAACTTAGAAAACTTGAGAGTTGCATGTAAAAAAGAAGCGTGGAAATTAGGAGAAAGTTGTGTTATAAATAAAGGGGTAATATGGGGAATTAAAAACACATGGAGACAAAAGATAAAAATAGGAGAATTTAAAGAATGGAAAGAGGAAAAGAAGAAAAGTTGGAAAAGGAAGAAGGTAAAAGAAAACAACCTTAGTCACTCAGATTTGTAGGGCATTAAGAGGTAGGTTCTGTAAATGAATTTATGGTATATATAGATAATTGTGTATTGCTTTTAATCTAGCTATGTCTTGTCCTATAGAAGTAGCGGTTTTATCCAATTAGAGCTATATTGAAATTGTGATTACAATGTCTCTCTCTTTATTAAAAGTAATTATTATTTTAGCTGAGATTCATTTCTTTTAACCCTGCATTTAAGCCCTGTATCCTATTTTATAGTCTTGAGTTAGTTTGTCTTAGGCTGATGTATTAGTAAGCAAGCCTACATTCTAGGGAATTTGTTGAGTATTATATTAAAATGCTTTTCTTTGAAATTTCAATGTTATTATTATAATGTCAGTCTCTAAGCTATTATGCTGAGATGTTATGTTGGGTTTTCTTACATGTAGTGCCAAGTCTGTATACAATGATAAATCATTAAATTAAAAAGATTAAGTCTTAATTTGAGTAGGATGAATAAAGGCCAACATTACATTGAAAAAACTAGCCTTTTAGTCAAATTGCCCAGCCTTTTTTATCACTAACCTCTTATTCTAAAATGCCAATTTTAATGTAAACAATTTGTATAGTTGTCAGCATGTTCATCCAATAGAAATATGTCTAGTTTGTAGCAGGTCACTTGTTCAATGTTGAACTTGTGGCTCAATTAGCACATTCTTATGCTTCTCTAGTTCAAAAATATCATTTTTGCAACATAGAGGATCATTCACCTTTCATAGTTGTTGTAGGGGTTAGTAGTAATAGCAATACTAATAATAATCATCTTGTCATATGTTCAGAGGTTTTAAGGAGGATGATAGTCCCTTATAAAACATCCATAAGGAGGAAAAATCTTTCATTTATGATGGGCAACTTGCTGAAATAAAAATAGCAACATGGTTGATGAAACTCCTAACTACTGGTCGATGTAAATGGCATCATGCGTTTCCAAATTGCTCTACACCACCATTTCCCACAAACAACCACTATTCTAAATGCCATGCTCATTATTGTAATGCATTGATTTATCTAAAATCCCAAATTTTTATAAGTCATTGAACATATGCTATAATAGGCCAAATTTTATTATTATTATTAAAATTTCTAAATTACTAGGTAAGTATATCCACTTTAAAATAGTTGAGTCATATAAGTTGAAATGCCATACTAGTATTATAGTGCCAAGCTTACATAAGCCATTGAATATAAAATATAGGGTTTGAAATATTAATCTGGAGTTAAAATAAAAGGTTGAGTATATTTTGGTTAGTGCTGAGTATATATGCAAATTACCGAGTCTTAACATTGAATAGCTATGAACTTGAAGCGCCCAACCAATTTCTAAAACATATAGTAACCAATTGGATATGTCCATTTGCAAGTGTTATGACTCCTTAACATGTATATAACTAAACATCTATTCATTCATAAATTATTTGAGCCAAACCTTGAAAGATCCTACAAATCTTACACCATAAAAAGGCTAGGTCATCATATATTTGTGCTAATTAATTTTAATCTCGACTCTTTTCACAAGCATGTCATGCAATAGACTGATTTGAAGATACTTGTTTCCAAGAAATTATGATATAACCCCATGCTTAGAACAATACCATACTGATTTTGCAAAATGATTACCATGAAAGCATTTATAAGATGATTGATTATTGTGGCTAATAGTGAAATGAAACATGTCATTATATATTTCTTTTCAAGTGTTATGAGCTTCGGTCCTACTTATTATAACTAAGCACCTATGCATTAATTATTATATATGGATTTGCAAGTAATGCTAAGTTATAAGTTTTGGTTGAGTATTTTTATAAAAGGTGCTAGGCATATTTATTGATATTATTGTATCTTATTATTAGCTAAACAAAATCACATAAGTCATTTAGGGGCATCAAGATAACTGTTGAACACCATTTAAATATATGGTTGCTAAGTATTTTTATTAAATGCTAAGTCGCTTGGTAAAGTTGAATATATAATTAAAATTATGTGAGTCAAAATGAATTTAAAATGCCCAGTTTAAATGTATAGCATTGTGAATTTTATTAAGGCTACTAAGTCTTTAAATGTAAGGTCGAATGTTTGGTGGAACTTTATTGCCTCAGATTTTTATATTACGGCTAGTAGGATGCATTATTTAATAATGATCATGATTATCATGGAGACGATATGAGAATATAAATAGTTGTTTATTAGTAAATATAAGTTACTAAGTATGATTTTGGGTTTTAGTGTAGAAGGCTTAATTTGTTAATAACTTGGACAAGATTTATTATTGTTTTGGGTTTACTCATCTTATTACTCAGGGGGTTGCTTGTTTAAACTTAGTTGTGTTTAAAACCGAGGAAGATTGTTTATTAAAACCTATTTTAGATTTGATGGTGTTGAAACCAAATTCAAATATGATTGAATAGTATGTAAGATCATTTTATCATCATACTTGTTTCAAAACTATGCTTATTTACATTTGAAATTATATATATGTGGTTTTAATGCCTGGATAGTATGAATATGTATGGACTATTTATATGCGTAACAATAGTAAGCTTATAAACTCATTTTATGCAATATAGTGACAAGGTCGAATTGGTGGAGTCATGTTTTGATGAATCTTGTGTACATTGTATTTGTGAGAGTACTTATATGTGTGAAAGGTTAGACTTATATAGAGTTTTATAGTATGAAAGATACCCAAATGGTATATACTATATTTGTGATATCTAGACCCAAATTTGGATAATTATATATATATATATTGGCTATTATATTCTTTGGTAAGATATCATTTAGGTGTGTATACCATCTTGATAGTGCAAATGAATGTTATGATAAAATTATATGTATTGTATGAATTTTTGTTATATTTATGCTTGCTTGAAATGAGCATATGATTCTATGTTTCTATGACTATTTTGTATGATTATTTATGGATATACTAGTAGTCATGCCCAAGAATACCAGACTATGATGATATATGTTGTCTTGAGGTGTAGTTACCGAGATCTTATTGAAATAGTATGTAGTTTAATGTGTGTTTAACCAAGTGGTATAAACAGTGGTCTTGTTTCCAATTTGAGATTAATTTTAAGGTAACACCCATTCATGAATAAATGATTATGTGTGTATCTTTATTTCTCATTATTTAGCTTGCGATGTGATATTACTGCTAAGAGAATGTCATCTTATGAGTCTTTGAGTTACATACTATGACTTATATATTGATGATATTAATATGTAGTGAGACAGATTCCACTAACCTAGGTAGTACCACCAATAAATAATCTGATTAAATGGTGTGTTATGAATTGACCGAACTAAATGATAGTATATTATTTGAAAAATTTCTCTAAAGTAATGTTATATATATTGTCATTCATATGTTTGATTTTCATACTATGTGATATCATGTTAAAACATATTTCTTTATGGTACACTACATGTTTTTAAAAATATTACAACACATGGAGTACTAACACATCTCATTGGATTTCTCATACCGTTCTATCTACCTATCCATAAAGGGATGGGTATTTTTTGATAAGAGATTGTGCAAAGAATCGTTGGTCCATGGTTGGTGTGGTAAAGTGCTTAAATGATGCTCTCCTTTCTATACTACAGTAACACCTAGAGATGACACTTGAGATTATCAATGATACATGAGTTGGTTCGACTTGAGCTCCAAAGATCTTGGTATCTATCATTGTATTAGGCCATATGTCTGGAATAATGTAATTATATTATGTACTTGTACATTTAGTTACAAATATTATATTATTAGGCCAACTATAGTTGTGTCCTATTGTATTTGGCTTTCTATGGAGTTGTATAAGATTTATATTGTATGCAATATTTGAATTATTGTACTACTATTTGTAATACAATTTAATTATATTGTATTAATTTATTATGTGGAATGCATGTATATTATTTATTTGTTTTTTTAAAAATTTATTGTATTTTCTAAGTGCAACTTGAGGGGTTGTCACATTTGGTATCAGAGCTATGGCTCGAACTCTAGAACCTAATGAGTCCATTAGTACTTTTATACCTTTTGTTTAGCATAAAGGAGAATTAAGAATGTATGCATGATACGTTGAGTGTGTACCTTAGAGAATTCATAGCCCCTTAGAGTTGCTAAAGGGTTGGGGTGTCGAGTGTGTCATTGGTGATGGTTGTGTATGGTGTTGGGTAGGAGAGTGCATAACTTAGTTCTTGAATTAGGAATAAGAGTTTCCTACCATATCTTTGATCTTTTAGATCAAACACATCGAGTGTGATTGCCTTTCTTGAATTACCTTCACCATTTATGTTTACATTTTATGAGGGTTTTAAAAGCATGGAGTGCTTCTCACTTAAGTATTTGTGCATTATTTTTGTGTCTTGCTTACACAAATATTAGGAGTGCAAATCCTGTAATACCATTCTAGTTTGGCAGCATCGAGTGCAGTGAAAATTTTCTTGTAGTTGAGTCTAGATGTCTTGATTGTGTATTCCTTTGTGTTAGGAGTTTGTTATGTGGATTAATATCATTGTGTGGACTTGTGAAGAGGATTCATCTCTCTTAGTTGGCTTAGAGGTGAGTTATGTTTCACTCTCTTCTTACATCATTTTAAGTTATCAAAAAGATTCATATTTTTAGGATGTTGATATAGAGTTTTCTTTGGTGAAAGACTTATTTTTGAATTGTTGCTTGATCTTATTCCCTTGACTTTGTGGGATAGTGTTTATATTTTTTGTTGATGCATTCTTGTGGTTCATATTTCTTCTCAGTTATAGAAGTAGTTTATGATACTACATTTACAAGATGGCAAGTGATAGTGATTTGGTAACTTGGATTGCAATGTTCCTTCTACCATGTGAGTGTATGTAGGAAGTCTTGGTTTATGAGGTGCTATTTCTTTACTTTCTAATTATGTCTTTTTAGAGTCATCAGTTTATCTATCTCATAGACTTGATCATGAGGAGTGGCTAACAATGAATCTATACTATAGTTGATTATAACCATTACATTATTATATACCTTTGTTAGATTGATATTATTCTCAAAGTACTATGTTTACTTTTTTATTGGGAGCAAGTAAGGTATCAGATGTGTAGAACATCTTGGTAAGGTTAAGGGTTGAAATAAACTTCTTAATTGTTATATAAACAAGGAGACATTGTCTCGCTTATAAGGTATTAAGGATGCCATAATCCTTAGCCTTTGTATGTTATATTAGTCATGATATTATTTCTTTTTACTACGAATATAACACTATAGATTGAGTTGTAGGATATGATACTAGTTTTTACTAATTAGTAGCAAATTAGTATAATCTCAGGATGATTGTATGGTTGCTATTGTGTGTATGTTAGTACACATGGAATATTTTAGCATATAGTTTTGCTTTTTTGATCTATTAGAATGGATTTGTAACCTTGTGTACCTTTTGAAGATCATCTAGTTGAGGAGACCTAAAGGATGATTTGTGAAATAAGAACATGAGTTATAAGTGATAGGATGGTATCATACTTAGCCTCACATTTACTTGGTTGATACTGAGTTGGATCTGATAGATGGACTTGTCGAATCTAAGACTTAACAGGTAAAACTTGCTAAATTCAGTCATATGATCATTTGTTTTGAGTTTTTATGATGAACTCATATGTTGTTAAGCTAGTAGTGAAAATTTTATTGAGTTAATTATTAGACTTTTATTAAGGTTCTAGACCCTGGGGTAGTCATGATAGAACTAATCAGCATAAAGTGACTTTCATGAAACTTGTTTGCAGAATAGGAAATGTCATAAAGTCTTGTAAAACCAATTCTCTAAAAATAGTGCTAATTAGGGAAACTAGTAGAAGTTCTTCAAGTAAAATTTGTATTTAATTGCATGATATGATAATTGATACTATGATTTTATGCTATTAGACTCTATTTGATAATCAAAACATCGCTTGAGTAAGAGTCATCGAGATGATGACCAATTTTAGAGGGGGAGGATGTCACATCTTGATTTCACCCTGTAATTAATATTCTTTGATCCGTTGATTAATATTTGATTACCATTGCTTTTATTTGAGCATTTTGACATATACTAGTATGGGACAGTAGTATTGTTGATTAGTATACATTATGTAATAGTTATATTTTGATATTTATGTATAATGAAGATGTATAATTATTAATTTTAGACTAACTACCTAATTATTGTGAGGTGGATGCAAGATAAGTCCTATCCTCAAGGTGTGACAATGGAGAGCATCATCAGAGAGGGTTGGATAGATGGAGCAATTAAAAAAATACCAATGGAAAATGCTAGTGACCTCCCACACCCACACATAGTAAATTTTAAATGATAGGCATAAAAGGTAGTGTGTAATTATGAATGATTGCTTGTGATAATTTTTGTGTGTGTAGAATTAATTTTAATGTGCATTTAATTTATTTAGCCTAATTGATTTGGTTTTAAATTTTAAATCCAAAAAATAATTATTTATTTGCAATAGAAGAATTATTGTCTTAAATATGATTATCTAGAAAATAAAAATCAATTAATGGCATAATTATTTGGTAAAAGTTATTTTATTAAAAATAAGAATTATGCATAAAAGATATTTGAAAATTTAAAAATTAGATTTTATTATTATTAAATTTAGCATGTTAGTTGATAATCTTGAGAGAAAGAAATTAACTAAGGTTAATAAATTTAGAACTGGAGCTGAATATGATCTTGATTAACATGCAAGAATTAACTTAAAATTAGAAAATAAAGATTTAATTAATTGTTGAAATTATAAAATAAATATTTAATTAATTATAAAATAAAGATTTAAAGATAAACTTAGAAAACTTGAGAGTTGAATGTAAAAAGGAAGCGTGGAAATCAGGAGAAAGTTGTATTATAAATAAAGGGGTAATCTAGGGAAATAAAAACACATGGAGACAAAAGATAAAAGTAGAAGAATTTGGAGAAGGGAAAGAGGAAAATAAGGAAAGTTGGAAAAGAAAGAATGAGGTAAAAGAAAAAAACCTTAGCTTCTCAGATTTGCAAGGGATTAAGTGGTAGGTTCTGTAAATGAATTTTTGATATATATAGATAACTATGTATTGATTTTAATCTAGTTATGTCTTGTCCTATAAAGGTAGCAGTTTTATCCAATTAGATTTATATTAATTTTTTTATTATAACATCTCTTTATTTATTGAAATTAATTATTATTTAAACTGAGATTAATTTCTTTTAACCCTGTGTTTCAGACCTGCATCTTATTTTATGGTCTTGAGTTAGTTTGTCTTAAGCTAATGTACTAGTAAGCAAGCTTGCATTCTAGGAAAATTATTGAGTATTATATTAAAATGATTTTTAAAAAAAAATTAATGCTATTATTATAATGCCAGTATCTAGGCTATTATGTCGAGACGTTATGCTAGGTTTTTTTGTATGTAGCGCCAAGTTTGTATACAATGCCAAATCATCAAATTAAAAAGACCAAGTCTTAGTTTGAGTAGGTTGAATATTTTTACATCTTTGAAAGTCCAATGTTAGATTGAACAAGCCAACCTTTTAGTCAAATCGCCCAAATATTTATCGCCAGCCTCTTATGCTAAAATGCCCATTTTAATGTAAACAATTTATTCAATTGTCAACATGTTCATCCAATAGAAATATGTTTGGTCTGCAGTAGGTCACTTGTTTAATGCTAAACCTGTGGCTCAATAAATGCCTTCTTATGCTTTGCCACTTTAGAAATACCATTTTTTCAACACGAAGGATCATCTGCCTTTCATGGCTGTCATAGGGGTTAGTAGTAACAACAATACTGATAATAATCATCTTTCCATATGTTTGGAGGTTTTGAGGAGGATGATAGTCCCTTGCAAAGCATCCATAAAGAGGTAAAATCATTTATTTATGATGGGAAACATATTAAAATATCAATAGCAACATGGTCGATGATACTCCTAACTATTGGTTGATGTAAATAGCATCCTGCGCTACCAAACCGCTCTGCACCACCATTTTCCCTAAACTACCACTAGTCTAAATGCCATGCTAAATATTATAGTGCCATATTTTATCTAAAATCCCATATTTTTATAAGTTGTTGAAATATGTTATAATAGGCCAAATGTTTTTATTATTAAAATTGTTAAATCATTGGATAAATATATCCACTTTAAAATAGCCAAGTCACATAAGTTGATATGCCATACTAGTATTATAGCACTAAGCTTACATAAATCACTAAATATTAAAGATGGATTTTAAAATATTAATATGGAGTTAAAATAAAAGGTTGAGTATATCTTATTTAGCGTTGAGTATATAAGTAGCCATAATATTGAAGCACCCAACCAATTTTTAAAACAACCAGTAACTAAGCATTTGCACGTTTTATGACTCCTTGACATGTATATAACTAAGCATTTATTCATTCATTAATTATTTGAGTCATGCTCTAAAAAGATGCTACAAATCTTACACCATAAAAAGGCTAGGTCGTCATATATTTGTGTTGATTATTTTTAATCTTGACTCTTTTCACAAGCATGTCATGTAATACACTGATTTGAAGATACTTGTTTCCAAGAAATTATGATAGAACCCCATGCTTAGAATAATACCATACCGATTTTGCAAAATGATTACCATGAAAACATTTATAAGATGATTGATTGTTGCAGCTGATAGTGAAATGAAACATGTCATTAGATTTTTATTTTCAACTGTTATGAGCTTCAGTCCTACTTATTATAGCTAAGCACCTATGCATTAATTATTATATGTGACTTTGCAAGTAATGTTAAGTTATGATTTTTTGCTGAGTATTTTTATGGAAGGCGTTGGGCATATTTATTGATATCATTGTATCTTATTATTAGCTGAATGAAATCGATGAAGTCATTTAGGGGTGTCAAGATAAATATTGAAAACCATTTAAATATATGGTTGCTAAATCTTTTTATTAAATGCTGAGTAGCTTTGTAAAGCTGAATATATAATTAAAATTAGTTGAGTCAAAATGAATTTAAAATGTCTAGTTTAATTTATAGCATTGTGAATTTTATTGAGGTTATTGAGTTAAAAAAAAGAAAAGAAAATATATGTTTCTCTTGAATGTAAGGTCGAATATGCGGTGGAACTTTATTGCCTCAGATTTACGTATTATGGTTAGTAAGATGCATTATTTTAGTAATGATCATGATTATCATGGAGACGATATGAGAATATAAATAGTTGTTTATTAGTAAATATAAGTTACTAAGTATGCTTTTGGGTTTTAGTGTAGAAGGCTTAAGTTGTTGATAACTTGGACAAGATTGATTATTGTTTTGGGTTTAATTGTCTTATTACTTGGGTGGTTGCTTGTTTAAACTTAGTTGTGTTTAAAATTAAGGAAGATTGATTATTAAATCCTATTTTAAATTTGATGGTGTTGGAACCAAATTCAAATATGATTTAATAGTGTGTAAGATCATTTTATTATCACACTTGTTTCAAAACTATACTTATTTACATTTGAAATTATATAAATATGGTTTTAATGCCTAGATGGTATGAATATGTATAGGCTATTTATATGCATAACAATAGTAAGATTATAAACTCATTTTATGCAATATAACAATAAGGTTGAATTGGTGGAGTCATGTTTTGATGAATCTTGTATACATTGTATTTGTGAGAGTATTTAAATGTGCGAATGGTTATACTTATATAGAGTTTTATAGTACAAAAGGTACCCAAATGGTACATACTGTATTTGTGATATCTAGACCCACAACTGGATAATAATATATGTATTGGTTGTTGTAGCATTTGATAATATATCATTTAGTTGTGTATACCATCTTGATAGTGCAAATTAATGTTATGATAGAATTATATGTATTGTATGACTTGTTGTTATAGTTATGCTTGCTTGAAATGAGTGTATGCTTCTATGTTTCTATGACTGCTTTGTATGATTATTTATGGATAAACTAGTAGTCATGTCCAAGAATACTAGACTATGATGATGTATGCTGTCTTGAGGTGTAGTTACTTGGATCTTATTGAAATAGTCTATAGTTTAATGTGTGTTTATCTAAGTGGTATAAACACTGGTCATGTTTCCAATTTGGGATTGATTTTAAAGTAAGACCCATTCATGAATAGATGATTATATGTGTATCTTTCTTTCTCCTTGTTATCTTGTGATGTGATATTACTACTAGGAGAATATAATCTATATGAGTCTTTGATTTACATACTTTGACATATATATTGATGATACTAATAAGTAGTGAGATAGATTCCACTAGCCTAGGTAGTACCATCAATAGATAATCTGATCAAGTGGTGTGGTATGAATTGACTAATCTAAATGATCATATATTATTTGAAAACTTTGGCTAAATTAATGTTGTATACAATGTCATTCATATGTTTTATTTTCATGTTGTGAGATATCATGTTAGAACAAATTTATTTATGGTACAGTACATGTTTTTAGAAATCTTACAACACATGGGGTACTAGGAAATCTCACTGGATTTCTCACACCATTCTATCTACCTATCCACAAAGGGAGGGTCATTTCTTTATAGGAGATTGTGTAGGGGATAATTGGTCTATGGTTGGTGTCGTAAAGCACTCAAATGATGTTCTCCCTCCTCCACTATAGTACTACCTGGAGATTACACTTGAGATTATTAGTGATACGTGAGTTAGTTTGACTCAAGCTCTATAGAGCTTGGTATCTATCATTGTATTAGGCTGTATGACTGAAGAAATGTAATTTATTATGTACTTGTATATTTGATTAGCAAATAGTGTATTGTCAGTCCAACTGTAGTTGCATCTTATTATATTTGGCTTTCTGTGGAGTTGTATAAGATTTATATTATATGTAGTATTTGAAGTATAGTACTATTGTTCATAATATATTTTAGTTATGTTGGATTGTTTTATTTTGTGGAATGCATGTTAATTGTTTATTTTTTTAAACAAAATAATACTGTACTTTCTAAGTGCAACTTGAGGGGTTGCCACATTTAGACATTTTTCCAATAATATATAATGCAATTTATCACAAAAGATGATTGGTATCAAGATGTATTTTATTACCTATTGAACAACAAATTCCCAATCTACTTGAGATCTAATCAAATAATAGTGTTATGTTTGAAGAGTATCAACTTCATGGTCAAATTAGGAACATTATACATAAATAATCATGAAGGCATTTATTTGATATGCCTAAACACAGTTGAAGTAGCTTAAGTACTTAGATATTTACATGGATAATATGGAAATGACCATGGTTTAGATAGTCCTAAAGCCCACAAAATCCCTCAAATAGGTTACTATTGGTTACACATCTTCAAGGATTCTCACTAGCATGTCACAAGCAACCATATTTGTCAAGGTACTACACATAGAGAGCATAACCCCACTATGACATTATATCCAGTTGTTGAAGTTTGACCATTCACCAAATTAGGTTGGATTTTATTAGATCTATAAAATTAATGTCAATTCATCCATAGGATAGAAGTTACTTATTCTCATTAAAATTTATTGAGTGAGCATACGGTAATTAAGGAATCCTAAAATTATTGTCTAATTATTGTTTGTAGGGTAATGGAATATTTGAAACAATGATTACTAATTTTATGGATGTGGTTAAGAAGGTTTTGGAGAAGAAACCTAGGGATTGGCATAACACATTGAAATTTAAATTATGGTACGATAAGACTAGAACTAGATCATCCTTGAGCACATCCCTGTATCAACCAGTATATGACCAAGATCTTATCTTTCCCATGAACCTAAGAATCTCAAACTTATAGTTCATGATATATTACATAGAGATTGAATAAAAATTTGAGGCTCAACCCCTAAACCTGATACAAATTGAATAAAAACATGACGCTGTCATGTTCCACTTTAGTAAACATCAAGGAGACATTAAACATTTGTTTGAAAAAAAAACTAGAATAAAATCCTTTTAAATTTCTTATTTAGTCCTTCTATAGGACAAGGCTCATGAGAAAAAGGGATAACATGGCACATTTGACGTCCTATGTTTAAGTCCCTAAATAAATTCTAAAATCCTAGGTGAGAAGCATTATGTCTTAGGTATTTAACTAACAAGGACATCCCATTAGCTATAAATTGAAAATTCCTCAAGCCCTACCTTCAGGGATGAGTTGTCCTAGTAAGGTCATGTATATGGTTTGCTTTTTCTTTCCTAATTTTGTTGTTGTTTATTATTTTTGTTTTTGGTTTGGCGTCATCATTTGTCTGACCATACTTGTTTTTGATCCTATTGGTACCCTAATTATTAATGAAAGAAATAAGAAAGGCGACGTTTTAGTGCTTAAATAATTTAATTAATTTGTGGCTTGATATTATATTTATGAGCTCACTTTATAAATCTTGGGTTGTCATGTGTGTTTAGATTTTTTTCATGTTTGGTAAAATTTGGGGTAAAAAAATTGACTTCTGAATATATTCTATTTAAACTATGCAAACAAAACACACTTTAATGACTTATGGGGTTTGTTTCGATGGAATTTATACAGTCAAAATCTAGTGTGAAAAACATATATTTCTTCCTTTCATTTTCCATGGTGGTCCCCAACCGAAAATTGTGACATTAAAAATAAATAAAAGAAAAAATGAATAAAATAAAATAAAGGAACACTAATTTACATAAAAAATGGATTTATGGGTGATTCAAGTAACCTATACCAAGGTTATGGACACCTAGACGACAGTAGAGAAAGGCCTTGAGTGGGATCAGAGACATCTCTATCGATTCTATGAATGCTTGGCTAGTAGCAAAACAATATCCAAGCATTCATACAAGGTATAATTAACTAGCCTAATAATGAAAGTTATGGTGGCTATTACTTATAATTTCCATGAAGTGGGAATGAACTAATATGTACACATTAGGTCAATGAGAATATTAGATTTGGTAAAAAATACATTCCCTTATTTTCCTTTATCAAATTCGTTCATGTTTCATTTATTGTCTTAACTAGAGATTTTTGGTCCATAGACATGTTTCTTTCATTCCTAAATACCCATGAGTATTTTCCAATAGATCACTATTTGTTGTTACTTTCACAACATGCATTAATGCTTTCAAAATTATGGTAACCCTTTTTTTGTCCTTTTGTTCTAGTCTTACTTGCACTTACAGGCCATATGGTCTCAATTCTTTCAAGTCTCTCCCAGGGATCATCTCATTTTATGTTTTAAATTAGCTCTCAAAACCCACTCTATTACAATGACTAAGTCCATGCAAGAAAATTCCATATATGTCATTTTGCATAAAAATGGAGTTTTGATAACTTAGTTTGCACTTAAAAATTATTACAACAAATTCCCATTAAGTCTGATGTAGCTTCACATAAAATTTCTTGGTTCCTAGACCTAATTGGACTTAATTGAAATAGGTCTAAGTGAATTTTTTGAGGTTAATCTCTTTGCTAATTGGAATTGAAACTTTGATTACGTTGACATGTTCATTAATAACTTACCTTTGTCATAATCAGGTTTGTCTTACCCAATTAGGTGTTATTGTTTTATTTTGGTATGTCATAGTGTTATTCAAAGTTCATGCTCCACATAGGTCTTTCAATGAGAGAGGCAAGTATTTTTAATTTTGATCAGGCTTTGGATCTTGACCAGGTCCATTGGGGATCACTGGAGCCCCATCCTATGCTTATCAGGGAACAACCCCTGACTAGGTTGGTAGGATTATTCATTGGGCCATCCTATGTTAATTAGGTCTGAGATCCCATCTAGGCCTAAGGGCCATCCATTCAAACAATGTAATGTCATATGAGCATTTAACCTTGACTCATAGTGTAATCTCCCCTCACCAAATTGATAATGTAATGTGATACTTAGATCCTGATCAAAGTGTGAACCATTCTCACCAAGCTCTGTAATGTTGTATGGTTTTGAAATCCTGAATACAACTTAAATTACCCAAGCAATTGAGTGAAGATTTAGTCAAGTCTTCATGACCCGATTAAGTTTGTAGACCTCCATTCGATTAAACCCAATACAAATCAAGTATATGCAACCCAACTACAACTATGAGCCTTTCTAATGCCTCCCCAATGCTACACCCATTTATAACTAGGAGGTCAATTTATCTTTATTTTTTTAAACATGTTTTTCACCATAGTGAAACCTTGAATAGGTCTAAGGGCCAATTTTTGACCACCTATCAATTTTTCATCCATAAATTTTGAACCATAGCCCTGTTTCATTTGCCATCTCTAGCACCCAAAAGATGACTTCAATATGGACAATGTGGCATAATCAATTTTTTGAAAATATGTGCAAATTAAAACCTATCAACATTCTCTTTTCATGCTTGTTAAGGGCAATTTTAATGAGTTTATTAACTTGTTCTATTTTATTTTTTCAGGTGTATAAAAGTAGCAAATGGAGAAGTATGGCATGTATATGGGGGAACAAAGAGTTTGGTGAATGCATTTATGGCTTTAGCTACATCTTGGTATTTAAAGGTACCAAATGGAGAAGTATGGCAAGGATATGAGGGAACAAAGAGTTCGGTGAATGTAATTATGGCTTCAACTACATCTTGGAGGGAAAATGCCTTTCAATTAAATTGATGTTTTTATATATGGCCACTTTGGAGAATTGATGATTTTTATATATCGATACTTTGGAGACTTAGAAAATGTTTGCTCTTTGTTGCTCCAAGGAGATATATTGAACCAAACATGTTTTTATGTATTTTTCATATTTTTTAGTGCAATTTCTCTCTCATTCTTCATTGTCATGTTGTTATGCTAGTAAAATTTGTAACCAATTGATTATCGTGAACTCAAAATTTGTTATCAAAACAAATATATTGTTTAATAGAAGGCTATAGAGGTTGTATTTATGATTTGTGCATGCAAATGGTGGTTGTGATTATTCCTTTCATAGCTTGGTTGTCTATAGACACCTGCATCATCTTCATTGTGGTTGTCAATATGCTAATCAAGTGGGAGACCAATTTGTTTGATCCATTTAATCAACATTTTGTATTCATCTTCATGGCAACAGGGTTTCTCTTTATTTTCCCTCTTTATTTTGCCTTTTTCTTTAAAAACATGTTGGCTAGGGTTTAGTATAGATATTCATGAAATTTTATTTGATTATTTATCTTGATTTTGAATCCTTTATCATTATTATTAATATACTATTAGATATTTATTATGCAATGGAGTAAATGTTAAAAGTCAACGGTATTCATTTCATTGAAAACCCACAAATGTTGATTTCTCTTTTGAAAAAAATTATGCATATTTTGTTGTTTCTAAAATGTGATTAAAATCTGCATGAAAAACAACAAAAATTTCATTTCCTTCTTAACTCGTCTAAAGCTAAACCTATGTTTAAAATTTTAAACTAATAGGGCCCTTATATTGCAATAATTTTACATAGACCAACTGAGTTACCTAATACGTCGTGACTTGATAGATATATACATTAGGGAGATCTCTAGACCTCCTTTTAGGAGAGGCTGGGCGGAATCATGCTCTACCTAAGTTGATGTGCCAAATGACCTATCAACACATCACCTAAATCCTCGCTCTAAGGTGTGATCTTTAAAGTTTTTTTTTAAATTATCAACCTTAATTATCCTCTCATCTTTTGACTCTTCCCAATATAAATTTTATATAAAGAAAGTAATGATAAATATACATTAAAAAATAATAATAGATATACACCCTGCTTAACGTAAAGGAAAAGAGTCAATCTTATCCTCTCATCTCTTGACTCTTCCCAATATAAGTTTTATATAAAGGAAGTAATGATAAATGTATATTAAAATAAGAATATATACATATAGTGCTTAAAGTAAAGGGAAGGATTTATTCTTAAAACATAATAAATATTACATAAGTGTATATAAAGATTTTTTTGATTAAGTGGGTTGTAGTCTAACAAATTGGATGATGGTGTAAAAGGTGTTGTTTAGCCATCCATCAAAATACAAATCTAAAGAGATATAAAAAAGATGAGATCGAGATTATGCTCTAAGAGAATTTCGCAGAATGGATACCCCTCAATCCTTAATACTACGCTGAATAAATATTCTATATACTTAATTTGTATAAAAAATAAAATTTCAATTTAAAAAAAAATGTTTTTACCAATAAATTGTATAATAATATACAACAAATTATAATATTTATTTTTTATTTTAAATTACTTTTCAAATTATATTCATAAATATAATCTACGATGTCTATGAAATGTTAATAAATTAATGGTAGATTTTAAATTTCCGACAGCGTTATGTACCATCGAACAGTGGCACACTAATCTGTAAAAACTTGGGACCCGATAACGACACGACCACGGGGACGGTAACATCTTTATTAAAATTCAAAATAGAAATAATTAATTTACTTATTATTCGAAATCTCCGACGCACGTTCTCGGGGACACGTCTCTCGACATAACGGCAGAGTTGCCAGACAAGCTGCCACCGTCAATACAACACGGGCGTGGTCCAGAGCTCGAAGCACATCAATCTCGCCAGCAATCGATCTCGCGACCGGGCCGAAGAATTTGATCCAAATTTGAAGTAAAATATCGTTATCATTGGAATTCAAAATATAGAATTACCGATCTTCATTGGAAAAATGAAATTCTGTATGTGGCTGATTTTCTTTCGGCGGAGATTAAATTATGCATCTAGTGAGTTTCATCGAAATAAGTTTTATTTTACCTTCGCTGCTTTCCCTGTTGTTTACTATTATAGAACTTGCTACGAGGAGAAGCTCATAGAGTTTTGAAAAAGGTCTTGCCGCGGAGCCGTTTTAAGAGATCATCGATTTCAACGAGGGATTTAACAGGCTGATTGTTGAGTTTGAGAAATCTAGGGTTTTTAGCTAGATCAGCATGCTGGCTTGCATAGCTTGCTTCAAGAAAGTGAACGGCGGCATGGACGAGGATGGCTCTGCCACTCCCAGGTCTCCGCCCTCTAAAGAGGCCATCAAGAATCTTACTGCTCAGGCTTTTTATTTTCTTTCTAATTTAATGGGTTTTAGGGTTGTTTTTTTTGTGTTCTTTGCAAAAAAATTCAGCTAGTGCGATAAAGATTTATTTTTTGGCAAATTTTATTATGCATTTTAAAGCCTATGATGGATTCAGATAAAGGAGATGGCATTAAAGGCGTCTGGATCGTACCGATACAGCAAGCTGCCAAAGCTTAGCCGCGAGGGACAGCTGCTAAGAAGCATGATGGAATCAGAATTAGCAAGATCTGAAAGCGCAACTCCGCGTGGAGGATGCTCATCCTGGAATGTTTTAACCTCTACCAAAGGCGATGTTCTTCGCAGCTCAAATTCTTCAAGCAACGGCACGCCAAAGTTTGACAATGCTACAGAACCGACGGAGGAGGAAGAAGAAAGAGTGCAAGAAGTGTGGATATCAAACGTCGAACCGGGCGTCGTCATAACCTTAATTTCTCTCAAGGGAGGTAAAAATCAGCTTAAACGCATCAGATTCAGTTAATCAAACGTTTTTTTTACCACTTTTCACAAATTGGAGCATGTTTTTCGGATTTTGAAAGGTTATTTTACTAGAATATCTTACACATTGGAGCATATTTTAGCGGTTTGAACGGTTAATTTGATGCAGCCCCAAACCCTGCAAAACCGAAGGGAGAGAACGACTGCAAACCTATATACTAGCAGAAATCTGTAGAATAAAAATAATATTTTTTAGTCTTTCATGTATTTTCATCCAAGGTGTACCAAACAATCCACAAAACAAATCCTCAGTTTCTTTTCTCTACGGCAGTCCTATACCCCTAACCAGCATCCAATGTTTTGGGAGTTACAGGTCTTCTATTTTTAGGAGAATAAGGCAGGGGTTCCATGGAGGGGCCTGTTGCTTGGTTGTTGCTCCTATTTTTAATGCGCTGGTGGCCTCATGAAAAATGAAAGGTATGCTAAAAGGAAATTTAAGAATCTTTTCTTAAAAGTGAGGCGCTGGCTATTTTTTAAGGAGAAAAGTTTGAGGGGGTGAAAAAAAGAGGTTTGGAGTTTCCGGTATGTGCTTCTATTTTGTAGGAAGATATTTAACTAATTAGTGGAGTTTCTCATAGGTATTTCTGTTTTGTAGGAATATATTTTACCATTTGTAAATATACGAGTGAATAAAATTTATGTAAACTTTAGTTATAAATAAAAAGATAATAATTTTAAATATTATCTCCAATAAAATAGGAATATACAGTTAGAGTTTTTATTCCATGGGACTATTTTAAATACATATGCTCCTAAATTCACTCTGCACTACCTCTTAGAAAATTTAGGAGCCCCCTTCGATGAAACCACTTACTAAATTTCGGAAAAACTCTTAGTTGTTTAGATTAACATCTCTATAAAAAGATAAAACAAACACATTGCAATTAAATATTTGCTTTTTTTGGTAATACAAGATTGTACAATCACGTGGATACTTTTGTATCATACATCCAAGGTAAATAGAACATGAGTTATTGCTCATGAGTTGTATGTGAGGTCCTCAATCGATTTTCCTTTTTTTAACTTTGGATTCAAACATCCAAGTTGCATCCTATGTTGTGCACCCTTTCCACCTAATCAAATATTCATAATAATCTTTATTCCTTGTGCTTTTGTTAATTATGATTCATGTGATTGCTTTCATTTCTTCTTTTTCTCCTTTTGGCATTTGGGCTCTCCAATCATTAGTTGAAATATCTTCATTTGGGTTCTCTCCACTCATGTAACCCTTAACAAATGGGTAAGGGTTTGAAAAATTAAGGACAAGTAAAATATTTACCCCTTTGGGCAACTCTATTTCATATGCATTGGATGAGAAATTGCACAAAATATTAGAAGGCTTGATCTTCTTCATTTTATGTTTGTTGTACTCATCTTTTGATACCTCTCATTTGCGTAAATGTGCTAACCCCAAGTCTCCAAATTCAAAGAATTTCTCTTTACACTTTTGATCAACATATTGTTTATATCTCTGCCCACTTTATTCCAACTTTCTCTTTACCTCCATGTGTACATCATGCATGGCTTGGACATACTCCTCATCTTCAACACTCCTTCTAGTCATCTCAGTTGTGTTTCTTAACTCAAAAACTCCTCTTGGGTTCTTGTCATATACAATATGAAATGGGTTCATACCCATACTACTGTATATAGATTCATTATAGGCAAATTCATCTTGTGTCAAAGCTAAATCCCACTATTTGGGTTTATCACTACCAATGCATTGCATCAAATTTCCTAGAGATATGTTCACTACCTTTAATTACCCATCAATTTGTGGGTGATAGGTTGAGTTAAAATTTAGTCTTGTACCTAGATTCTTCCATAATGTTCTCCAAAGATGCCCCACAAATTTAATGTCCTTATCCAACACAATACTCAATGTCAACTCATGCAATCTTACATCTTCTTTGAAATACAAATTAGCAATATGGGTGGCGTCATTTGTCTTCTTGCATTTTATAAAATGCACCATTTTAAAAAATATATCTACAACAACAAAAATTGAGTCATTACCTCACTAAGTTTGAGGTAGGCCAAACACAAAGTCCATACTTACCATATCACATGGTTTGTTGGCAATTGGTAGTGGTTGATAAAGTCCATTATTTTGACTTCTACCATTTGCATGCAAGGATATTTTTCGTCTCCCCATAAATTTTCATACATCTACACTCATCTTCAATGTATAATTCTACTCACTTAGTTGTGCCAATGTCTTGTCATACTCAGAATGACTAGCAAGATCGCCACTATGTTTCTCTTTGAAAAGATTGTCTCACATTGAACCTTGAGGCATGTACAATCTCTTCTCTTTGAACAATATATTTTCTTGGTTCATGTACTCCAACCATGAAGTCCTATCAATAGTTGTTTGGTTTTTACATGTTACCCACATTTCTTCAAAATTTGAGTCCTCTTTATACAATTATTTCATTAAATCAAACCCAATGACTTGTACTTGAAGCTCATTCAATACAAGAGCTCGCCTACTCAAGGCATCTGTCACTTTGTTAGATTTGTCACTTATATGTTTTAAAATTAAATTGTAACTTTGAAGGAATTCTACCATTTTAGTGTGTTTCAAATTCAGTTTACCTTGGTTGTTTATGTACTACAATATTAGTGAACAAAATAAATTCTTTATGTAGCAAATAACACCACCATTTATTAAGAGCTCGAATTATTGCGTAAAACTTGTGGTTATAAACAAAATATTTCATCTTTGCTTCATTTAAATTTTCACTAACATAAGCAATAGGCTTACCTTCTTGACTGAGTACTGAACCTATCATTGTTCCACTTGTATCACATTCAACTTGGAACACTTTTGAAAAACAAACAATGATAGAACTGGCTAAATTGTAACTTTTATTTTTAATAACTCAAAAATTTATTCTATTGCAATTGTCCATTGGAACCTCTTATTGAACCCTTTCATAGTGTATGTGATGAGTGCATAAAGACCTCTGAAATTATGAATAAATTTCCTGTAAAAACTAGCAAATCCACGAAAACTCCTTGTTGCAAATAGTGCTTGGCAAAGACCATTCCACTATCATTCCTAATTTCTCTAGGTCCATTTTTAATCCATCTCGTGAAATCACAAATCCAAAATAAATGAGCTCCTCTTTTATGAAGTTGCACCTTTTCAAGTTCATCAAAAACTTTGTCTCTTTCAACTTACTAAAGGTCTCAAATGCTCCTCCTTACAATTGCTAAAAACTAAAATTTCATCCAAATATACAATGACAAACTTATCCATAAATGGTTTCATCACCTCATTCGCGAGTCTCATAAATTTACTTGGGGCATTAGACAAACCAAATGACATAACTAGTGATTCATACAACTCATCATTGGTTTTAAATGTTGTTTTCCACTCATCACCTTCTCTTATCTAGATTTGGTGATACCCACTCTTTAAATCTATCTTTCTAATGTATTTGGCTCCACTTAGATAGTCTATTAAATCATCTATCCTTGGAAATGAGAACCTATACTTTATTGTGATCTCATTTATCATTCTTGAATTAGTACACATTCTTCATTTTCCACCTTTATTCGGTGCTAACATAGTTGGAACTATGCATGGGCTTAAAATTTCATGAATCAACCTCTTTTGTAACAACTCTTGGACTTGTCTCTTTATCTCTTCATTCTCTTGAGGTGTCAACTTATAAGCTACCTTGTTTGGAAAACTTTCTCTTCACATTGAGTCCATGTGAGGACTAATGATTCTTATTGATGGTAAATCCTCAAGCAAATAATTGGATAGTGTATTGACATATTATTCTAATAAATTCTAAATTTAAATAGTCAAGTTAGTTAACTTAGTGTTTGTCTCCATTTTCATGGGTTTGGGAATGAGGGAAAAACATGCCTCTACCTTCTTTGTCTTTATTAGGAACTCTTTTCCATCTACTAACATCACTTTTTGACTATTGTCCACCTCTTATCCTTTGTCTTTCAATGGACTCTATGTGAATCTCTTACCATCCTTTACAAGTATATGTGTTTTCCTTGCCATCATGTATTGCTCTCCTATCAAAATTCTAGGGCCTACCCAACAATATGTGAGACATATCCGTGGGCATCAAATCACATACAATTTCATCTTTATAAGCTTTAATATGAGATTTTACTATACATTCTTCATTGACTAACACTTGGTGTCCTTTGAGTAACCAAGAAACCTTATAATGAGTTGGGTGCATTGATATTTTTAGTCGTAACTTCATCACCATTGCTTTAGACACTAAGTTATATGTGTTACCACCATCAATATTTAACTTGCAACATTTATCTCTAGATTTGCAAATTTTCTTGAAGAGGTTCTTCCTTTGTTTTGGTTCATTTTTCTCCATTTATGGTTTTAATAATACTATTCTCATCAAAAGGGCTTCTCCTTGCTTTGGTTCTGTTGTGCATGTTGGAGACTCAACACTTTTCTCATCTCCATGGGCTATATGTTTTGTCCTTTCAGTCCTTTTGTTGTTATTATAATTTTATTCTAGGAAATGACCTATGGCCAACATACCTATTGCACTTAAAACATCTCTCCATGAATCCTCTTCATATTCCTCGAGGTGCATAGCCTCCTCTTCCTCTTATATTAAAATTTTGGGTCGATGAATTATTGAATCCTTCATCATAGGTCTACTATCCTCTTTCACAAATTTTTTGTCCCCTTCATCTACTTCTAAAGTTCATTTGTTTCCTTCGTAATAACTTTTTTTCCACCTTCAATACACATTGATGAGTTATTTTACGCTTCTAAAATTTAACAAACTAATCTCATCTTTAATATTAAAATGTGGTCATTCACATAGCTTTCTACCTTTTTTGAGTCATCCTTCACACATACAACACTTGTAATGACTTTGCAAAACTCTCCAATATACTCCTTTATAGATACTTCTTTTTGTCTTCAGTTTTTAGGAGAACAAGTTCCCCAAAACTCTCAGTTGTCTGGATTGACAACTGTACGGGAAGACAAAACATACACACTAAAATTAAATATTTCCCCCTCTTTTTTTTCCCTGGGGAAACAGGAGTGCCCAATCCCGTGGATGCTCCGCATCAAAATCTTAGGGTATGTGCGCGCTACAGCCAAAAAGGTGAAATAAAATCATAAAGTTATTCTTCTAGCACAGCGATTTGGGCATGCCTGATCGAGCCTCGTCTATACATCAATTTTGGAGACTTCTTGCAGAATGGCAGTAAAGTAAAGTCTGATTGTCTTTGGCTTCATCTAGATTACCTTAAATAGGCATTTCACGTGTTTCTATAAGAGATTCTACTATTTTGTGGCAATTGCTTGCCGTTAGGGAACTTCGCAATGATTTGTCCTTTGTTTAAAATTATCTATTCTGATAAATGTTCGTCTCTATTAAATGCAGCAGGGAATTATTTTGGAGCTTTACAATGTCCATCCAAAAGTAAAGCGCAAATCTGGTGAATCTGGTGACATTCCCAAATCTCAAGATGAGGAGGTATAAATATTGAATAAATAAACATAAGCAAATATTATTAATGGAGGTAGTTGTAGATGATGGTGGTGGTGGTGGTGGTGGAGGAATGGTGGTATATGGCGACATGAATTTAAAGGAGTCCGGAGGTGAAGACAGACTTGTGGCACTGACATCGTAAAATATTTTCCCAATATCTTTCGACGCCTTCACAGTTATTTATCATCGCGATGCGGATCAATCCGACGACCTGCGGAGCAACATCAACGACGAATATTCAATGAATAATTCCACAAATTCAATCAAGCAAGAGCTGGACCCAGAGTAAGAGTGGGTGGAAGAAGATGAGATCTCCATATACATTACAATTCACTCTTTAATAACCCTTGCAAGGGAAGTGAGCGCGTCTGATTTAGGTAACAGTTCTCCACGATATGTTTTGGTTTTTTTTGTAATTTTTTAATAATTAATTTATTTTTTAATAAAAATTATAATAGTATTGTACGGTTGGCAAAAGTTCAGTGAGATGCAGGGTTACATAATACAAGAACAATATATATTAAATATAAATATCAATTGTTCTAAAGGTACAAGTTATGCTGGGAGAGATGACGTTATTTTCATTTTGAATAAAATGGGGATTTGTAAAATGAAAGAATATAAATTGGTAGTTGTATCTAAATTGAAACTTATGATTAATAACCTCATCTCACTTTTTGTACATGATGCAGTATGCAACAATAATACATTATTTTTGGTTATGGTGGAGGTGTCAGTGAAAAATAAGATTGTGTTTTTGTTCATAAGGGATGTCATTTTAAATTTTGGTAAAGTGGGGTTTTGTAAAGATAGATTGTAAATTAACAATCATACTTCACTCGAAACACATGACTACCAACTTCATCTTACCTTTTTTTACGAAGTTTTTATGTGGGGAGGAGACTCTTCTTTTCACGTGAGCTCGAGTAATGGCGAAGTGGGGGGAAGGGAAAGGCTATACATAACATGAAATCGGTGAAAGATTTAAAAGTAATTTGGGTGGTGATGGTGAGGGGAAATGACATGGTATTTTAAAGGATGAACTCGAAAAAACCTGAGTAGATACACATGCAAAGTTCAGTGACATGTCAGACATGTCAATGTAAATTTTAGCTTCCATCAAATTGTTTATGCTACCCAATACATGATTGAAATAAGCGTCATCTCAGTGAAAACTAGATGTCAAATATCTACCTTATTTCAAAATATAAAGAATGCACCATGTGTCAATTTAGACAAGTCTAAAAATAACTAAACAAACCTAATTAGATGACTCTAAAATCAATTAGACAAAAAATAAAAAAAAGGCTTATTAAATGAAAGATGCATCTTATAATCTAATAAAAACAATGTAGTTTGGCATATGCAAATAGATATGGATACAAATATTTCCAAGGTTTTTGCATTATCATTCTGAAAAATATTTAATAGAAATCATTGTATTCATAATAATAGTGCTCATTTCTCTTTATTTGGTGATTGGAGGAAAGGTGAATTTGATGCCAAGACCACAATCAATAATAATTTTGAGTGGTCTACTGAACTTAGCTTTGAATCCCACCAATATTTTCATACTCTCTCTAAGTGGTATGACATTATGATGTATCTCAAATTAGGCACAACCCTTGTTGTTATAGCTTCCTCTATGTAGGTTGCAACTACCATATTGAAGAGTGTAAATTATGCTATGATGGATGTAATTTTCTTTTGGTAAATATAGGTTTTATAAAGTAAAAGAGTGTAAATTGATATTCATACCTAACTCAAACCTCATTACCACTAACCCCATATCACTTTTGTGCATGAAGAATTAATAAAAAATAATTTAATATTCATTTTAATAATCCTTTAAAAACATAATTTTTTTGACTAGAGCTCCCTTAGATTTTATGTTTTATATGCTTACAAAGATAGGCTCTGATTGTGATCATCTTTTCTTCCAAGGGTCAGAGTATGGTGTTTCCATATATATTCCTAATGAACAAAAGCAACAATATAGACTCCATAACCTCAATGTATTTACCCCATATCAATGGCATTGCATTTTTGATTCAATTTGCACATCGGACAAGGAACCCTTTTGTATCTTCTGAACCCTGATGTAATTTCTCTAAGTGTCAATCTATTGGTAGCATAGATGAACAAAAGCTACAAGATAGACTTTGAAACTTTAATGTCTTGTCCTCACATCAACAACATTGCTTAAAATACCAGGAAACATAATCCTAACTATGTTTTATCCCTTTTATATAATTAAACAAAATCATATATATATATATATATATATATATATATATATATATATATATATATATGGATGGTTGCAAAAAGGCCCAATGTCTCATCTCCATAAGATAAATGAAAGAGTTTAAATTGATGACACAATATATTAATACTCAAAGAATGTATTTAAGTTTATATATATATATATATGAAAGAGTTTAAATTGATGACACAATATATTAATACTCAAAGAATGTATTTAAGTTGTTATATATATATATATATATATATATATATATAAACTTAAATACATTCTTTGAGTATTAATATATTGTGTCATCAATTTAAACTCTTTCATTTATCTTATGGAGATGAGACATTGGGCCTTTTTGCAACCAAATCAATGCTCATACATCCTTTTCCATCTTTGACAATAGAAAATATACAATAAAATATGTTTCCACCTTGCAAGCTGTAGACTCTTTTCATATGAGTTCTAGTCATGTAAATCCAATAGCTTCCCCAAATATGGGGTTAGTGTAAAATATCCCCTAAAATAGCTTTTCATTACCCCTCACCATTACCACTTAGCTCACCCTAAAATATTTCACTATTTGCATGTTTTGTATGGCCTTGTCTTTTCTTCAAGGAGTATGAGTATTGTGTTTCTGTATCTTCTTAACTCTGATGTAATTTTTCTAGGTATTGGTAACATAGATGAATGGAAGCTACAAGATAAACTTTAGGACTTCTATGTCTTGTAATTTGAGTCGGTCGAACCCTAAATTGATCAATTTTGTAAAGAATTAAACTTTTCTAAGGATGCAATTTTCTATTATGTTAAAGAAGGCTTTTGTAAAGTGAAAGTGAAATCAACAGTACAACCTAGAACCCTTCTCATCCCACCTTATGTGCACAAAACATTAAAAAACAATAATTTGATATTCATTTTAATAAGCGTAATATATATAAATAAATTAAATAATAATATTATCATAATAGTATAGTATATTTTATACTATATTAATATAATAACAATATATTATGAATTATAATATTATATTATATATTAATATATTATAATGTTATATATTATTAATATATTGATATTATACAATATTAATAATATAAAATAAATTATTATATAATATTATAATATAATTATTACTGTGTATATATATAATATAATTATATAAAATTATAATTTTATAATATATATTTATAAAATTATTTTATATAATATATATTAATATATCATATATTAATAATAAGAATATTATTTTTATAATATATAAAATTATATTATATAATTATTATATTATATTTTAATATATTATATAATAATATAATATAAATAATATATTAAATTTATATATTATGATATTAAATAATAAATTAAAAATGTGATATATATATTTAAATGCATTACAACAATAAAATTAAATATATATATATATATATATATATATATATATTATCATTATTAATATATAATATAATTTTATAATGATGATGAATTATTATAAAATATAATTATATTTTATATAATATATATATATATATATTAAAACATTAATATTATACTACTTATTAATATATTTCTATATTTTATAATAAATATTAGTATATTAAATTTATATACTATATAATATGATACGAAATTATAAAATTAAATAGTTGATGTTCTCAATGTGGTTGGAATCATTTTTTCTTGCAATCAATGAATTTGGTAAATTCAATTATGAAAACTTGGTTGTGTTAAGGGAAAACTATGATGGTTAGAAAGGGGAGAAATTGATGGCTTATGATCATTTACTCAAATGGAGTTTAGTTAATCTTCTTCACAGTTTAAATAGGATCATTTGAAATGGGTGTTAGTAATGTAAATCCAATAGCTTCCCTAAATTTGGGGTTGGTGCATGATATTCCTTGAAATATCTTGTTATTGCTCCTCACCATTACCACTTAGCTCACCTTCAACTTTTTTACTATTTGCATGTTCTGTATGGCCTTTTCCTTTCTTCAAGGGCTCTGAGTATCGTGTTTTTGTATGTTCTTAACCCTAGTGTAATTTCACTAAGTTAGTATATTCATAGGATGGATGAATGGAAGCTACAAGATAAATTCATGGACCTCAATGTCTTGTAATTTGAGTCTGTCGACCTCTAAATTGATCAATTTTGTAAAGAATTAAAATTTAATAAGGATTTAATTTTCTATTATGTTAAAGTGGGTTTTTGTAAAGTGAAAGAGTGAAAAGCAGTTGTTCTAATTCACTTGAAACGTATAACTACTGACCTAATCCCACCTTTTGTGTGCAAAACATTAAGAAACAATAATTGAATATTAATTTCAATAAATGTCATATATATACATATATATATTAGATAATAATATTATCATAATAATATAATATATTCTACATTATATTAATATAATATTTTAATAATAATATATTATGAATTATGATATATATTAATATATTATGATATATATTAATATATTATACTATTATATAATATTAAAGGCAATTAGTATATAATATTATTTATATTATCTAGTATTAATATTTGTGTTGTACATGGCTAACATTTGTCCTGCCAGCTATTAGTCATCGTGTTGATAGGTGCTAACGGTCATGCCGTTCCCTGCATGGAGGGTTTATACAGAGCCAACTACTTTTCTGCTTCAAGATAATGTCTGCGATGGCTTGAATGTTCAGAAGAAAGATGTGCTTTGGATCTTCATTTCTCCCATAGCGAATGTTCTTGTTATCAACCTTGGTGAATCCCTTGTTGTGAGTATCCATACTGTAGATCTCCCAAGGATGGGGATGGTCATGGAACACACACGACCTCCATCACTGTGGGATCACTTGTAAATAATTCTATTTTTTTTAGATTTTCTAGTGTTACTGCCCTAGGCATGACACCCGTAGCAAGAGTTGTCGTTTACAAGGTTTGTTGGTCTCGAGCATGTGAGAGCTCAGATATTCTTGCTGGGATGGAAAGAACTGTTAAAGACTCTGTAAATATTAGTCAAGGTTTCCCATGCATAGTTTTGTATGAGCTAATCTGGAGTTGCTTAATTTTAGTCACAATACTTAATCACGGTTATAATCTTTGGGATTAATGGGATTAGTTTACTGGCTGGTGCAGATGTGGCTGGATGTCATTAAGAAGGCCAAGGACAGAGGATAGAGGACTAGACATCATACAAACTTATGTGTTCTGGAATGGGCATGAGCCATATCTTGGCAATGTATGATTTCTCAGACTCGTTGTACAACAGTGAAGATGCTGATTTTTCAAGCAAATCTCATTATTATTAAAAAACCATATTAATGTGGGATTAAATCCCACCCAAAATTCATGGAAGCATTATCCAAGCCTAAAAATAAGGTAATGGAAGGGGATATGAATCCCAACATATTGGGTAAGAAGATATGAATTTAACACATAAAACAAGGGTATTGAAATTATTATAAAATGCTAATTATTGTATTTTAAAAAATATAAAGAGACAAAGAGAGGAAAATGGTTTTTTATCTTTTTGAAGGAGAGTAAGTAAGAAACAAGTAAGCATCTTTTTATGTAGGAAAAATAAACTTCCATGCACAATAATGTTGTAAAAAACTTCCTAGATGTAGAGAAAATGTTATCTTTTTAGGACAAAGTCATATTTTGGCATAAGCATTATACAAAAAGTGTATTTTGCACCATTTAATAGATCAGTTCAAGAGATTTTCAGACCCATAAACGTATCCTCCAAAAGGATGAACTATGTTATCAATTTGATTTGCATTTTCTTTATTTATATTCATTTAGTTATTATTTTTAACCAGTATTGAAATTGATTTTTAACCAAATAAATCAATTTCATGTAAAAGATGGTAATTGATAAAATTGTCATGAACATCTGAAATTGGTAAATAGTGAGAATTTTACATTGACTAATAATTCGAATCAAGTTCATTAGATCAATCAAGTTCATTAGATCAGGGATATTTTTAAATGGATTTTGGATTTGAAAGTTTCTATTTTTCATGTTAACTAGGTTTAAGAACAAGCATGGTGAAGGATTGTTTGAAGATTATAAACCATAAATTGGTACAAAACATACAATTCAAGCCATGGATTCTCCTAGGGGAGAACAAGACTTAGAAGCATCCTTCTATCAAGATTTTATAAAGATGAAGACCAGGGTGAAAAAGTTGTAATTCGAAAGGAAAAATAGGATTGAAGATGAAAATTAAGGTAAACAAGAGGAAAAACCCTCAACTAATTCGAAAGGAAAAATAGGATTGAAGATGAAAATTAAGGTAAACAAGAGGAAAAACCCTCAACTAGTGGTAAGGTTAAAGGAGAAGAACCTCCTAAATCTCTTCCATCTTCTCCCAAACCTTATAGTTCTTCCTTTTATGAACACAATAAAGTTTATAATTCTATTTCTTCCATGGTAAATCTTGATGTTAAGTTTGATTTTCCAATTTAGAATTGAATGATTAGTGGAGATAAATTAGATCATTAGATGAAGTAGATGGAAGTATATTGTAGGGTTTGGAAGATTGATGACGATGAAATAAAAATTTAGTTAGATATTCTTTGGTTAGGTGGTACGACACTCATTTGGTGGTAGATTAAGACACAATATAATTTCATTAAGCATGGTAAATTTATTTATTCTAGAAATTATTTTATTTCTATATTGAAAAAAGAATTCTATCCTTTAGATTATATGCAACAAACTACTATGGATTTAAAAAATTTAAGGCAAACTAAATATCAAAGTGTATAAGATTACACTTAAGATTTTAAAAAGAGGGATTTGGTGTTAGGCATTGAACTTTACACTCAATAGACTCTTTTGAAATATATTTGTGGGTTACATAGTTATTTGAGGAATACAATACTTATGTTTAACCCCACTACTCTTGATGAAGTGTGTTTCCAAGCTACCCATATTTAATTAATGGGTAAAGAGACCAAGGATAGAGAACATTTCACAAAGAATCCCAATAAATCACTTGAAATCAAAGGCAAAGGAAAGGGTAAGATGAAACACACCTTCATGGTTAATAAAAATGATAAGAAGCCTTTTTTCTCTGATTTCAAAAGAAAATTACATGAAGATGTTAAGTGTTGGGAGCTCCACCCATAACATGGGCCAAAATGGTTCAAGAATAAAAAAGGTAAGAAGACTAATACACCAGTATAATAAGATCTTGTCTTTAATTCTAGTGATGAGACCAAGGTCATTACCATGGGCATGAAAGGTTCATCATCTTTCTCTTCTAACACTAAATATTATACTACTCATTCTTTTTTACATTCTAAATCTATGTATGATGAAAAGAAAAGAAATGAGTTGTTCCACATTAGAGTGATTTCTAAGCATACTAAAATAGAAAATATTTTTGATAGTGGATCTCAAGCTAATCTCATTTCTAAAAAATTTGTGAATAAATTAAGGCTTGCTACTAAACCACATCCTAATCCATACCCTTTTACATGGGTGTGTGATGATGCTAAATTGCAGATTAGAAAAACATGCAAACTTATATATGCAATCACCTCTAAGTTCATTCATGTGGTAGAGTTAGATGTATTTATACTTGATTTATGTGGAATTGTACTTGGTATTTATTATTTGTATTATATAAAAGTAATATTATATATGGAAGAGAATAAATATTTTCTTTTAAAATATTGGGTTGAATACATTGTAATATCCCATCAGATAGAGAAACACTTCTCTTATATCTACATGATAAATGAAAAATATTGTCAATTCAAGAAATAACTTTATACTCATAATTTTAAAAGCCAAGGATTATGATAAATCCAATATTATATAAGGATGTGATCCTAAACATAATATTAAATAGTTAATATTATGTCTAACTATGATGATGTTTCTCAAGATCCACAAGGTTTACCTCCTAAAAGGCATATTCAACATTAGATATAACTACAAAAAGATGCACCTCTTCCCAATATTGAAATTTATAGGTTATCCATGGTAGACAATGAATAAATAAATAATAAAATTCAAGCATAAATGATGGAACATATGTGGAAAATAGTAATTTCAAGCGATTTGTCCCTCCCTTTTCAGCATCAACAATGACTGTTCGACCCTTCAACATTCAAGAACAAGTCCATGGTCCGATCTAGATTCATCACACACCAATAGGGAACTTTTTTGGAGTATTCATTATTCAAAAACTAAACTATTGTCGATATTAACTATTCCATTGTTCCTACGCCTACTCATATTCGATTTTTTTGGTCCCATTTGAGATGAATGTAATGGGATGGCACCCCAATAGAACATAATCATATATAATTGTCTTGTATGTTTCTAAGTACATTCTACATAATCAAACCTTAACTGATTTATTAATTTCAAAAAGGATAACTATTGTTTACTTTAACTTGTAATTACTCTTTGTTCTTTTGACTAATCAAATTGCATTATTTTGTATATTATAAAACATGTAAATATTTTTAGTTAAATTGAAGTTTTTTAATTGACCATATAAAATAAAATTATTTTATATGATATTTTGTGTGACTTGATTGGTTAAAATATTTATATGTTATTATTAGTTTCATGTCAATCATAGCACTCACATCATTTCACTATGATCAGAACTATCATTTTAAGAATTAAGGGAGTCATAATCTCTTCATTTTAATGCAATGATTTTTTTGCACTGAATTTTCCATCTGTGTAGTTGTACATTGATAATCTTAATAAATTTCAGTCATTATCAATGCATAAAGTTGATGCGCTTGTTGTTGATATTGAACGCATATCCCATAAAATCTTAATAAAATTTTTAATAGAGTTTAGTCGTTTAGATGACGACAATAGATAATATTTGTATTGGGGCAATTATAGGTCATGTATTCTAGTATGGTGTAGCGTTCAAGTATCAGACCCTTTCCTTTTCAGTATTCTCAGCGTTAACTTCTTGACATTTTGAAAGCTTGTTGTATGTTTACAGATATTGCAGGGTTTAAAGCAGCTATGTTTATCGCAGTTGTCCTATAGAATCTGATTGTCACAAGTTTCACTCTACAGAATTTACATGTGTTGGGACCAGGGCTTAATCCCTTTTCCATGCCCAAATATTCCAAGTAAACTTTTTGTTCTCTCTAGGTTTTCACTTAAGTCGATAATGTAAACTCACACCCTTTCTACTTGCTTTTCTAGTTTCCAATAAGTTCTTGCTTTATTATAAAGGTTTGATTGCATTACAATTTTTTAATTTGGATGAAACATCAACAAATCCTTGAGGCTATTAGGGTTTCAACCAATATTTTATTGAGCATATTTAATTTTTTTTTGGGGAAATCAAATCATTTTTTTGAATTGGATTTTGGTTGAGAATATTATACCATAGACAGTCTTCATTCTGGAGGCTAATGCGTAGGGGGTCAATGCCGAACACCCATGAAATAGATGACAGTGGTTGGACTCCTCTTCATATTGGAGCTTGTAAAGGTGATCTGAAATTGGTTAGTTCACGCATTCATATTATTTTGAATTAGTTTAAAGAGTTTTATTTGTTATTGGCCTTGTTCATTTCAAATTTTCAATAGTGTAGCAGGCTTTGAATTTGTATAGTTTGATTTTGATTTGATAATCTTGAATTTATATATCTTATTTTATGGGCCATCTTTAGGGTAAACTTGATGCCTGGTGACCTTCAGGTTATGGGTGGCTTTTAGTTTGAATTTAAAGTTGTGGTGAAATTCATGAGATATTTTTTGGAGTTGTCTGCAACCTTATTGCAGTGGCAGATTTGAACCTTAGTCATGCTCTTGGTTAATTGTTACTTAAAGCACTTTTTAAAATTTTAGTATAACTTTCTTAATAAATTTATTATAATTTTGTTATGTAGTGGGTTCGTGTTTCTGACATGAATATATTTGGAAGAATTAAATGTAATCTGATAGATCCATGATATAATTATTTTTAGTTTTAAGCTTTGCTTCATTCTTTCTTACCTTTAAGATAGACCCAGATCCGAAATTGGAAAAAAAAACAATTCCGAAATTGGAAAAAAACAATTCCTAAATTGGAAAAAACAATTTTATGTAGATGAATCCAGAGGGATCCAAAATATCAAACATTTTTTTTATGCAAATGAATCCAGAATTTTTTTATTCAATAGAATTCTTTGTTTTAGTATAGTTTCGTATGTAAGAATGTTCTTTTTTAAACTATATTTGTTGTTAACATTTCATGCATTATTTTTGTATTTATGATATGTTCATATGTAGAATATATTTTTCTTAATGTAAATTCGTTGCTACCATTTCATGCATTATTAGTCCCGATGGGATAAACTATTAGATTCAATTCAATTTAACTATCAATTAAATTTTATCTTCTCAACCTATATATACATTCAAATATTTATAGTTATCCAATAATTAATTTGTGCATATATTAACTAAAAATATGAAAAATATATTTATTTGTATTGTGATTGGTTGAAATTATTAACATGTTATTAAAGAAAAACTGCTGAAGTCATGTACAATTTGAAAATGGAAACAGCTCTGATAGGTGGCTGATGTCATGAACAGTAACAATAGAAACAAATTTAAAATCTATTATTGGAAGATTTTTATGAGTAGTTAAAAGGTTGTCACAAATTTGCATGCAGAGAGAGGTTGGAAACAGTGCTAACGTGCTGTCAACTGATTTTTATCAGAAGCTAATTGCATTTGATTATATTTAGATGATTTAACATATAATAAATTCAATAAACAGAATATCTAATAGTCTTGCGTTCGTTCAGAGAATAAATATACTGTTCGGGTACCAATTTCAATTTTCTGTAATCCTTTTTTTGGCCCTGCAATGGGATTTTGGATATTTCTTTTAATTTGTTTTCCCAGATTTTGATAAGAGCTTTTTTTTTCTTTGACGAGGGTTTGTCTTTTTTATTTGAAGTTTTCAATACAAAACAGAGTATGTAACTTGTAGCATTCCATATTTGATATATGAAATCAGTTTATTTATCAAGATATCATACACAATGTTAAGGAACATGCACCTTAATCAAGTCGGCCTTATCCCAGATGATGAAAATGCCTTTCTGAGCTTCCTTGGCAGAGGGCCACAATGGCAATCTAAGATTGGGATCATAAGATAACAGAGCACCAACATCTTTTGCCATTTTCAAAGCTGCAAGATGAGCTGATCTGCATGGCTCTGCAATCAAGCTAATTGATCCAAAGTGAAATATGCGCACCTGCAAACAAAAAACATTACAATTCATCATGTGTAAAGAGAACCATTTCACAAGAACAAATATTTACAGATAGGTTTTTATCACTACAAAGAATTCCAAATTGTTACCATTCTTTAAATTCTGATAGAGTGCCAAGAATAGACAATAAAATAACAACATTATTCACTTTAAAAGTAAAACAGACCAAAGGATTCTTACTTTACAACAATGAGGCATGTGAACTGAAAAAAGAATTAATCTACTTCAATTTTCTGCCATGAACCAGGAACATGAAAAAAAAAATGAAATTCTGTTTCCCAAGTATAAAGTACCAACATATTTACATTGTCTCTAGTGTTTCCAGTTATGTTTGTCAAGGGAATGCCAACAAAATGGTCTTCAGTACTACATTTCTGGAGAATATCATTCTAGCCCAAGCATAAATCACCTGCAGATATGATACAATTATGGCTATTAGTTTGATTCTAAACAAAATGCTGTGATGAATTTAATATAATCCAAATGTCAATTCCTTTTTACCGTTATGTTTGTCAAGGGAATGCCAACAAATTATTCTTCAGTAGTACATTCCAGGCAAATATCTGGCTAGCCCAGGCACAAATAACTTGGAGAATTCTGATTCAATAATGGGCATTGATTATGATTCCACCCAAAATACAATGATGAACTTAATATTATTGAAATGTCAAGTCCTTTTCATTATAATTCAAGTACATAACTTTTTGGCTTCCATCTTGATCACTTTTCTTTTTTTTCAAAAAATGCTAGAGTTTAGGCATAAACAGAGACTTTAAAATTAGAATTGATATGTTCCTTACTAGGACATACCTGTTGGATCAGGTCTTTATCAAGTTTAGCCCCAGTCAAGAGCATGTCAGCACTAGGATTACGATATTACAGGAAATCTCGTTCACCATTACTACATAATGTCACAAATGCGAGTGTTGTTCTAGCATGACTGTCAAACAACATCCCCTTGTCATCCACACCATTCTCCCTCAAAATGCTAGACAACATGTGCCCAAACTTATCATCACCAACCTGCCAAGAATGAAAAGGTTTGAATTGCATTGCTGGTGTACCATGAGGAGAAAAAATGAAAACTCAAATTCATCTGTCATGTAGCAAACAAATGAAATAAGAGACTGTGGGCATCATATAGGATAACCTTTTAAAATTTGATCCAAAAACCAATCCAATCTTATTACAATACCTTCTTAATGAATACTGCATGATCGCCAAGCCTAGCTATCCCTACAACAACACCCCCTGGGGCCTTCTTAAAGGCTGGTGCCTCAGATAACGTAATTCCAAAGACCGTTGGGATAAAATCAATGAGCATCTCCCCAAAGGAGAATATTAAATCTGACTTCTTGACTGGGGTGCTTTTATTGTTCAAATATGTAGCCCTATTGAAATCTGCCAAGACATGCAATTAGTAACAATACAGTATATCAAGAATCAAAATCAAGGCAACCATCTTATGGGCACACGAACACCTCTTCAATCCAAATCTATACAACCATCTTTCATGAAATTGAAAACATCTCTAATTCAAAAATATTTTTTATTATAATTAACTCTTCTGCTAACACTAATGCAAACATATGAAGTAATTATCAAGTTTAATTTGATCTGAATTTAAAACATTTGTCCACTACAAGCCCAAAATGGCCAAAAGACCTCCCAAAACAAAAATACAATGGGAGTTTGTGATGCATCTCTGTCTTAAAATAAAAATAAAAAATATAAATAAAGGCAAAAGAATAGTCAGATTAAAGTGTTGAAAGGCGAACAAAATTGCTCGTAAACTAAATTTACAAGCTCTTAACTGAAAATATTCTTGCTCCCATATTCTCTTCTAACAATTCTCAACAAATTGTGATGATTATGGCGCCACAACTTGTTAGTAATCTTTTTGGAACTTTTCCACCAATGCCTCATATGTTTGTTCAATATGGAATATGTCGAGATGACTATGATTGTAATAAGAGCCTTAGAATTAAATGAGAGTAAGTGCAGTTTATATATTTAGCATGACATTTGCATGTTTTCTCAGAAGATTTATGACTGTTATTGACAAGTATTTTTGTTGAGTGCATTGGTTGTTCCTTGTAAGGATTAAGGAACAATTTCTTTCAACTTCACACCTTTATCCTCCCATGTTAAATTTCTCATAGTTCGTTAATATTTTGTAGGCTCAAAGAAAAAAGGAAAATAATACACTCCTCGGGGGTATCTAGACTTCTTAAAGGAAAGTTTAGATCTTAAACCCTTTTTCGTGTGTCTGCCCTCAACTTCTATTCAGATAGAAGAAAATATCATGTGAAGCACGAATTATACCAGGCTAGAGAAATCACTCATTGATCATGGATTCAGATAGTTTTATCATTTGTGCATTTTCCTTAACCTAGAGGATATTCCATTGTTATTCCCCATTGATAATGTAATGTGCTTAATGACGTCCATTGTATCATAAATTGGAAATGTAATTTGTTGTAATATATACTCCTTTATATCATAGATGAAAATGGATTTGTCGTGTCGAGAATTATAACATTTCACAAATACCTACTATAATTGCATTGATTTCAGCCATATTTTTACTTGAATCTTCTTACCGGGTTTAAGCAAAATATACAAACTCCCATAGGGACTTGGTGCATGGTGCCCTTGTTTTATTTGTCTTTATGCTATTTTGATATTTACAAATTCTTCTATGAACTTGGATGCAATTTTTGTTGAGGGGAAAATTTAAATCTATATTATCATATCAAAACTTTACAAAAGCTGGCGAAAACGTTAGTCTAGATTCGTAACAATTGCATGGTCATTAATTTAAGACATGTTTCCATGCTCATATATATTTTTTAGCTTCTCAAAATTTTTGTTTTTTTCAGAAGACTATATTATTATGTCATTATCATTTCTATACACAACTCCCTAAGCTTACAATCCCTAATATCCATTTGTTGGGTTTGATCTTGCAATTGGCAAGTTTCAATGGAGGGTATGGTGTAGAATGCTAAAAAAAATTCTTAAGGTGAACCCTTGTTCAATTTTAGATTTGCTCATAATTTCATTAGAAAAAAAAAAATCATAGTTACAAAATCATTATAGTGATTGTAATTAAGTGTGTGTATGTATATATATATATATATATATATATATATATATATATATATATATATATATACATATATATATACATATATATATATATATATATATATATATACATATATATATATATATATATATATACATATATATATATATATATATATATATATATATATAACTGTTTTCTAAAATCTTAAAAGTACCCTGTGCATTATTGTTAGGCTTTCATATTTCATATTTTTTTTCATAGATTCCAATCAAAAATATTTCTTTTTGTTTTGAAATGTTAAATTTATAAGTCAATTCTCATCCAAATTTTTCTTAAATGTCAAACTTTTCTATAGTCATCAATCTAGCATTTCTTTTTTTTTCTATTTTTAAATTGTACAAAAAAAGGCTTGTTTGACAAATATATATGGAGTTTTGTCAATTTCAAACCTATGATGAATGAGTGTACTGCTATAGAAGGAACATCCTTGTGAAGACATAAATAAGAAACACTAAACAAGGATATCTTGTAAATTGTTTCAGACACAAAGAATGTCTTAAACTGGTAGAACAAGGAAGCTGCAACTAGATTAAACTTTAGTAACCAATGTTTCAAAAATGTCCAACTAATTATAATGATTTTTAATAAAGATACCAAGATAAATTATGAAGCTTTCTAGAGCCTATAATAAGACTATAAACTAGAGGTTTGGGATTACAAGATTTTTATAGACTTAAGGTTTAGAACTACAAGATTTTTATAGAATACATTCTCTCTATGCCATTACTACCACATATTGAAAACATCTTGTGAGTTTCATCTTCATGTTTTATTGTGATCATGGAGTTGCACTTCCCTTTAACTTGACAACATAGAAAATTAGCTTCTTGTTCTTTCATGATTTTTGACATACCATTGCTTCAATGCCTATTTTGTAAAACAAACTAGCATTTGTACTACTAACATTAAGGCATAATTTATTGTTAAAGGTGCAAAATCTTATGATAAATATTAGTCTTATAATACTTTTTGCAAGTATAATGGATATGATATTGCATTTTTAGAATGTTAGACTTTGTTACCTTAGACACCCAGACAAGATCAACAAAACTTGATCACTACTTCTCATTCTTCCCACAGAGACTTGGAACTTTGTGCCCTTGTTAGTTATGAAACTGATCGAAATAATTTATATAAGGAATAAAGTTTCTAAATATTTGGATAATTTATTTTTTGATTAATATAAATATAATTTCAGATTTTTAGGCTTTGCAAAATTATTCGGAACTATAACTTATAAAAGACATAGAAACATTAATAATGAATGACTACCATATTAATGGCAATAACTAATATTAATAAAGTGATGAGTTTCATCATATATATATATATATATATATATATATATATATATATATATATATATATATATATATATAGAGAGAGAGAGAGAGAGAGAGAGAGATCTTACTTTTATAAGGATTAAGTATACAAAATGCTTCTTTGGCTTAGTGTTAATGATTGAGGGATATCTATCCTTCTTTCAAATTCATTCAGGGAACGATCCCAACATCATCCTTTTTGGTATCTCGTAGGATTTTTACCTTGGTGGATGGCTAGAAAATACTTTTTACACCATTATTCTCACCATTAGACTACAACACACTTGATATATGAATATATTTTGAGATAGTGGTCATTTTAGACAGTGAGTTCATTATTTGGCACAATCATACTCTGGAATTCGTGATGTTAATTCTATAATTATGTTTCAATTTTATTATAGCCACCATGTTGGTAAAGCATTATCTTTAGTATAAAAAGGATCTTATTACCTTATATTGATGGCTATGAAGCACCATAAATATGAGACTCAAAGCATTCTCAATATACTAACATCTCTTCTTATGAAATAAGTACAATTCATGAGATTTCAATGCCATGTATGATTTTATTTATCTATGAAAGAGAGCTATCTGGATTGATCTTAAGAATATCATATGGTGTTTTCAATGACTATGGATTATTTATGGATTTATTACTATTAATTATAAAAGTTTTTTTTTCTAATTTAATTTATGTCCATTTAAATTTTAAAAAAATATTTTTAATGAATTTTTATTATAATTTTTTAATATTTGCATTTGTAATAATTATAAAATAAATAAATTAAACACTAAAATATCTTGAAATATTTGTTATTAAGATAAATAATAACCTTTTTTTCATTTAAAAAAAGATCACAAATTCAAATAATAACTTATTGAATGCATTTAAAAAAATATTATACACCCTCAAACCTTGATCTTAAGCCCTAAGTCTTCTATATTAGTTCTCTTCAAAATATTTAGATTTAAATATTCTACTCTCTTTTCTCCAAAAGATTTAGGGGACTCTAGGAAAGCTATTTATAAATTATGTCTTAGTGAATTGAGGCTTTGAAAAAAAAGAAAAAAGAGAAAATTGTGTGAATGTTTTATGATTAAAAAAATGTAGATAATAATTAATTTTCCATTCTAATTATATTTTAGTCCAAGAACTTAAAAAAAACAAGGGTTTAATATTTTTCTGTATTTTATCAATTATGAATTTAATTTTTGAATGAGGTTGTTTTATCTAACTTGATTTTCTTAGTCTCAACAAGTCATCCAGCCTATTAACAAGAAGTTAAGTGACAACTCTAATTTGAATACTTATATGACTACCATAATTACACATACATTTTCCAAGCTTGTCACAATGCTAGACTTGAAGCTTTCTTAGCATTTGTTTCTTGGAAATATACTAGTGTAAGGACAAACATGCTTTAGGGGAGGCTTTCAAAACATTCATGTTCACACTTATGATCTTTGGGATATTATTGTTCATAAAGTCATGAACAATATTCCAAACCCTTTTCGATTCATTTTTTAAAGGTTTTTTTCCCCAATATATCTACTTTTTGAGAGGATACAAGCTATTAGTGTTTAAGAGGCCATTATTGTCATCATGAAATCACCTATGAGGCATTTGTTTTCCATTTTTGAACTCTTCACACGAGCTTTGAATTTATGCTATTGTAGTTAAACAAGGTTTCCCTCTTTTCTAGGCTCTATTTGGTATGTGGATTTATGGTCCTAAAGAATTTTTTGGTAGCATGGTTATATGAATGATCATTTCTGATTATTTTTATGAAGATTTTATGTGAAAATTATATGGATTAAACTAAAAGAAGTTTTAATATCAAATTTTTAAATTATTTTTAATTTTATTTGTGTTTTTATGGGGATCAAATTTAATTTTTTTTTTAATTATTGGTAAATGGTTTTGAAGGGACCATACCTAGAACAAAAGGCTTAGGATCCAGAAAAGAAAGAAAGCTTCATCACATAAGAAGGATCACAAGCTAGATAAAGCAGGAGTACAATCTAAGACATAAATAAAAGAGATAAAAATTCCCTTGTTTCAAAAAAGTCAAAAAACTAGAAGAAACAAAATATAATAGTAACAGGGAGCAACTTGCCAATGAAGGGTACCAAAGCAGTGCCCAAACAGCAATAGGTCAGCAAAAATAGGGAGTTATAATGAGTTGAATCACTTAGTGAACTTGTTAAAACTATTCTTCAGTCCCTCCAAAGCATTAAAAAGATTGAGTGTAGTGATTTGAGAAGGGTATGTCTTGTCAATGGTGGCTAGAGCTAGAGTATTTTCATTGCCTTCCTTCCACAAACCTAGATGTAAGGTGCTGATGGTGCACACTTGTTTCACTTAAAACTCAATAAATTATAGAAAGGCTCAGTGAATGGCTAAATGATCCATCTACCTGCTCCCAATCTGGTTCATGGTGTCCTCCATGTATTTCATTCTCTTGAGAATGTCTTCTATTTTGGTCTCGAACAGGGAGGAGTTGTCTATTTTCTTCTTTTCCCTTCCACTAAACTTGTTGATCTGAGTGATTTCCTTCTTGAGATCACTGATTTATTCCTCAAGTTGTGTAATTTGACCATTGTGCCTAGGATCTTTGGGATAGAAGGGACCAAAGTCCATATCATCCTACCTCATGTGAAGAAGACTCTCAACTATGTCAATTTCTTTACCCCTGTGAGAATTAGGCTCCAAACCCTTATCTTTGATTCTACTCTTAAGAACCCTCTTAGGAGAGGGAGGAGGTGAAGAATGAAGGCTAGGGTTCTTAGACCTAACCCTAATCTAAGAAGGAGGCTTAGATAGGGGAAGGGGAACAAAAATGTTAGCAGTGATAATGCTGCAATGGTGATGCAAGAGAAAGATAACCCCTTCATGAAGGGGCAAGGCACACTTGTGAGTTTAAAAATTAAGAATTGAAGCTTCTAAAGATCATAAGATGTAATAAGGAAAACCAACTCTAGGGCCTTTGTGGAAATGGTTCAGGAGGATAAGGTGATGAAGTGACAGTGTTTTGTACCTACCTTCCAATGTGACAAACCTAACCAACATGCAGACCACCTCATCAAAAGGAGCAGGGAGAAAGGAACAAACAATGAGAACTTTAATAAATTCTAAGGCCTTAATCGAGGAACCCTCCAAGAGCCTTTTGTCCTCCACAGCCTTGTCAAATTTGTTTCTCTAAAATTTTAGACCATCCCTATTGAGACCTGTAACAAAGGTAATGAGATCTTCTATGACAGAGAGATTCTTACCTCTATAAATGACTTTCCTATTCTTCCAATTGTTTGCAAACTTGATCAAAATGTGATTATTGTGCCCCTTGATCCTTTGAATGAAATTGGAGAATCCTCCCACATTTAAAATATTTCAAAGGTCTTCATTCACCCTCTAATTCAAGTCACATATTGGCTCAACATGACAAGGAGATCCACCCATGATGATACCAACAAGATTTTGGGTCGAGGTCACATAAAGAGCAGCGAATAGATCGCCCCCACACTGCCTCTGCTTAGCCTTTAGAGGTGCCATTAAATTTAAGTAATTTAGTATATGAAGAAGATGCTATCAGTCTACTTAAGGTTCTCTTTAGTTTAATTTCATATTTGTTTTCATCAATTATGGATGGAATCTGATGATGATCTCCCACATAATGAGCTTATATGGAAATTATATTTATAAAATGTGAAAGTGAAGATCATTTTATATTCAAGTTTTCTATCTACTATGAGATTTGTCGAAGATACCCTTATATTTTAGAGATTCTTATGGATCATTGAGTACCTTCATTTAGCATGACGACCAAAGGATTTATGTTTTTTTAATCCATGAGACACTTCAACTTTGATAGAGAACACTCAAATTGAAATCTTCATATATGGATAATTCTAGGAATATCAATTATTATTTCCAAACAACAGACTTTTTGAACCATAAGAGACCACATATCTAACCAATATAATACAAATCTATAAGATAATGCATATGTCAATAGTTTAAAGATATATTATCTACAAATATTAAAATTATTATTTATCATTAAAATTTTGTAATAACTTTATTGTATTTATCTCTTGTATTTTTTTGATAATGGTAAAATGAGGGTTTTGAAAACGTCCTTTCCATTTTACATAGAATAGGAAAAAAGTAAAAAAAAAAAACCTAGTTAAATAAATAGAAACTGCATGGGTTAATAGAAAGTTGTTGAACAACAAATAAACATAAATTAAATAGAAAAATCCAATGTCCAAATACAAAAAATAAAAACAACCAACACCCCCACCTCCCCCTCTGACATTTTTCCTTTGTCTTGACCTTTGTTCCTTTTGCTCATCCTCAGTTTGCTCTACTCCTTTTTCCAAACTTTGATGAATTCCTTCAACACATAAATTTTAGAAAAGCAATTCTTAATATCCAATTTACTAATTTGGACAATTTGTTTAATGTTTTTGTTCAACTGTAGATTCTCACTCTCTAACATAGAGACCCTTTCCTTTAATTGAAATAAATTGTGAAAAACATTCTCTTGATCTCCTACATCCTTCACCATAGTATCTTGGATCATGCTTCCACAAGAATGAAGCTAAATCTACTTAATTGACTCCTTGATACCACCATTTTTCTTCATTATCTAATTATTAATACTTTTTATGGAGGTCCATGTAATTGGCTAAAGTTTTGAATTTATCCTAATAATCCTTCTCACCAACCTCCAAAGCCTTCCTTTTCTTTTTAACATCATCTTTACCAAAATTTAAAGCTTCTTCCTTCAAATTCTCCTCCTCCACTGGGTTTTTTTGCTTTAAAAGATATAAAGCATGCTCCTCCAAACTAAGGTAATATTCAGGATGTTGATATAGAGTTTTCTTTGGTGAAAGACTTATTTTTGAATTGTTGCTTGATCTTATTCCCTTGAGTTTGTGGGATAGTGTTTATATTTTTTGTTGATGCATTCTTGTGGTTCATATTTCTTCCCAGTTATAGAAGTAGTTTATGATACTACATTTACAAGATGGAAAGTGATAGTGATTTGGTAACTTGGATTGCGATGTTCCTTCTACCATGTGAGTGTATGTAGGAAGTCTTGGTTTATGAGGTTCTATTTCTTTACTTTCTAATTGTGTCTTTTTAGAGTCATTAGTTTATCTATCTCATAGACTTGATCATGATGAGTGGATAACAATGAATCTATACTATAGTTGATTATAACCATTGCATTATTAAATACCTTTGTTAGATTGATATTATTCTCAAAGTACTATGTTTACTTTTTTATTGGGAGCAAGTAAGGTATCAAATGTGTAGAACATCTTGGTAAGGCTAAGGGTTGAAATAAACTTTTTAATTGTTATATAAACAAGGAGACATTGCCTCGCTTATAAGGTATTAAGGATGCCATAATCCTTAGCCTTTGTATGTTATATTAATTATGATATTATTTCTTTTTAATATGAATATAACACTATAGATTGAGTTGCAGGATATGATACTAGTTTTGACTAATTAGTAACAACTTAGTATAATCTCAGGATAATTGTATGGTTGCTATTGTGTGTATGTTAGTACACATGGAATCTTTTAGTATATAGTTTTGCTTTTTTTGATCTATTAGAATGGATTTGTAACCTTGTGTACCTTTTGAAGATCATCTAGTTGAGGAGACCTAAAGGATGATTGGTGAAATAAGAACGTGAGTTCTAAGTGATATGATGGTATCATACTTATCCTCACATTGAATTGGTTGATACTGAGTTGGATCTGATAGATGGACTTGTCGAATCTAGGACTTAACAGGTAAAATTTGCTGAATTCAGTCATCTGATCATTTGTTTTGAGTTTTTATGATGAACTCATATGTTGTTAAGCTAGTAGTGAAAATTTTATTGAGTTAATTATTAGACTTTTATTAAGGTTCTAGACCCTGGGGTGGTCATGATAGAACTAATCAACATAAAGTGACTTTCATGAAACTTGTTTTCAGAATAGGAAATGTCTTAAAGTCTTGTAAAACCAATTCTCTAAAAATAGTGCTAATTAGGGAAACTAGTAGAAGTTATTCAAGTAAGATTTGTATTTAATTGCATGATATGATTATTGATACTATGATTTTATGATATTAGACTCTATTTTTTTAATCAAAACATCACTTGAGTAAGAGTCATCGAGATGATGACCAATTTTAGAGGGAGAGGATGTCACATCTTGATTTCACCCTGTAATTAATATCCTTTGATCTATTGATTAATATTTGATTACCATTGATTTTATTTGAGAATTTTGACATATACTAGTATGGGACAGTAGTATTGTTGATTAGTATACATTATGTAATAGTTATATTTTGATATTTATGTACATTGAAGATGTATAATTATTAATTTTAAACTAACTACCTAATTATTGTGAGGTGGATGCAAGATAAGTTCTATCCTCAACGTGTGACGAGGGAGAGCATCATTAGAGAGGGTTGGATAGATGGAGCGATTAAAAAAATACCAATGGAAAATGCTAGTGACCTCCCACACCCACACATAGTAGATTTTAAATGATAGGCATAAAAGGTAGTGCGTAATTATGAATGATTGCTTGTGATAATTTTTGTGTGTGTAGAATTAATTTTAATGTGCATTTAATTTCTTTAGCCTAATTAATTTGGTTTTAAATTTTAAATCCAAAAAATAATTATTTATTTGCAATAGAAGAATTATTGTCTTAAATATAATTATCTATAAAATAAAAATCAATTAATGGCATAATTATTTGGTAAAAGTTATTTTATTAAAAATAAGAATTATGCATGAAAGATATTTGAAAATTTAAAAATTGGATTTTATTATTATTAAATTTAGCATGTTAGTTGATAATCTTGAGAGAAACAAATTAACTAAGGTTAATAAATTTAGAACTGGAGCTGAATATGATCTTGATTAGCATGCAAGAATTCACTTAAAATTAGAAAATAAAGATTTAATTAATTATTGAAATTAGAAAATAAATATTTAATTAATTAGAAAATAAAGATTTAAAGATAAACTTAGAAAACTTGAGAGTTGAATGTAAAAAGGAAGCATGGAATTAGGAGAAAGTTGTATTATAAATAAAGGGGTAATCTAGGGAAATAAAAACACACGGAGACAAAAGATAAAAGTAGAATAATTTGGAGAAGGGAAAGAGGAAAATAAGGAAATTTGGAAAAGAAAGAATGAGGTAAAAGAAAAAAATGTTAGGAACCCGTGCCTTACCCTTTTCTTTGCAGCATTAGTGTAATAATTGCTATGGACACATATGCTTTGTAAGTCGTCCCTTAGAGCATATTTGAATTATCCCACATACAAGGGAAGTAGTAGTTATTAGAATAGATTTAGTATATAAGTAAGTGTTGAGGCCCAATGAAGGTATCCATGAATTTATTGTATTGAGCTTGCTCAAAGGAGGTTGCCCCCTCGAAGTGGCCTGTGATCAGTATAAGCTTTCTATGTTTCTATTATTCATAAGAGTTATTTTATTTTCACATATTTATATTAAATCTATTATAGAAGGTAATCTACTGCAGTTGGTTCTTCTCATATGGTATCAAAGCACTTTCTTGGCTTTGTGGGTAGATTTGGAGCAATTTTTTTTAAAGCAGTGCTTTCTAGGAGCTGTGCCATTTCTAGCAAGAGTTTTTTTCATTGTAGGTTCCATCATTTTAAATTGGGTAAATACCCATCTGATTAACTGTGGGAAGTGTTTGGGCATAAGCCCTAAAACTCAATGTGAGGAGTACCACAAGAACCCTGAAGTAGCTAACCCATTGAGAGGACCTGCCAGTAAAAAGGGCAACGGCCCCATCCCAATTGACTAGTTTCCACCCATGAGGTAAACCAAATGATGTCGTTAAGGGGTAAACCTGTGGCCAAATTTTTTTGGAGAGTGGTACTTGATCAGACAACTTTGGTGGCCAGAGAGAATTTCAAAAAATCCTTTAGGCAGCCAAACAAACTTGGGGTCCATATCCAACTTATCAGGTTTAGAGAACAGACAACAACGTATCCACAATTGAGGATATTTCCAACCACATAGTTGTAGAAAATCTATTTCTAAAGTAGCAGTAAAAAAAACCTAGCTATTAACAACTAGTTATGGTCACCACTCGTGTAGGCACAAAAATCAAGGAGGAAGAAATCACCACATTAAAATCTCAGGTTATAGAGTTAACCGATATGATGCGTGGCTTGAATCAACAGGATAACATCTTGCTCAATAGAGTGCAGAAGGATTCTTCTTCATATCATCACTCCTTTGCTTCTAACTTCTCATGTGGACCTAAGCTAGACTTTCCACAATTCAATGGTACAGATCCTACAAGATGGATATATCAAGCTGAACTATTATTCAACCTCCACAATATGTATTCTGTAAACAAAGTCCCAATTACTTCCTTTCATCTGGAACAAGAAGCACTGCAGTGGTACCGTTGGCATCTCAAGTCCAATAATGAACCTGATTGGTCAAATTTTGCATCCTTAATTCTGGGCAGGTTTGGTCCCTCAGCATTCAAGGATTTCAAAAGAGCTCTCATCAAACTCTATCAAATAATTACTATACATGAATATCAGATTGAATTTTAAAAACTCACTAATCACACTGAAGGGTTGTCAGATGACTTCTTCAAAAGCTGCTTTGTTAGTGGCCTCAGAGAGCTGATCCACTTGAAGGTAAAAATGTTTCAACCTAAAAATATATGGATGATTTGGGTATCACTAAGTTATCAAAAGATAAACTCTCCACATAGCGTTGACCTCCCTCCTTTTCACTAGCAAAGAACACAGTGAATTAGCGGACAACCATGACCACATCAATCAAGCGCCTAACTGAGGCAGAGATGTGGGCTCACAAAGAGAATGGATTATGTTACAACTGTGATGACAAATGGGTTAGGGGTCATAGGTGCATCCAACAAAAATTTTACTTGCTAGATGTGGAGTCACCACTAGAGTAGGACAACGAGCCTGATATTCTAGAATTTCAAGATGCTTAAGAAGAACTTGGCACTGAAGAGGACCCATTAGTTTAAGAGACTCAACCTGAGATCTTAGTACATGCACTAGCAAGATTCACCACTCCCCAAACCATGAAGGTCAAAGGGTGCTTCAAAAATATCCCTCTCACAATCCTCATTGACTCAGGCAGTACTCACAGTTTCATCGATCCTCGCATTGCTAAGGTGGTAGACTAATTTGTATACCCTTGTTCTAGCTTTGAAGTCATGATTGATAATAGGGGCACATTCCATGTAAAGGGAAGTGTCGAAATGTGCGTATTGTAATGGGTGATTATAATTTTTGCTTTGATATGTTTGCCCTACCTTTAGGAGGGCGTGATGTGGTTTTAGGGGCACAGTGGCTTCACACATTAGGACCTATTTTATGGGACTTCTCTTAGCTTTGGATGCAGTTCAAAGATAATGGTTAGAAGCACACCTTAAAATGGTTATTGTTAGGATCTGCTAGCATCATCTGTTCTCATTGCATGAAAATTTTTTTGAAGAAAGGCTCACATGGGGTCATTGCACAACTACATTTCATTCAACTCTAGCCCCTCGCTGCTACTAACCACCCTACAGATTTATAAGCCATACTCAACAAGTATGCAACCATTTTTTTAGAACCAATAGGTTTTCCCCCTTCATGCCCTGAAGATCACCTCATTCCTCTCCTTCTAGGAAGCATCCCACCCAACATCCGGCCATACCGTTACCCCCATTTTCAAAAGATTGAAATTAAGATCTTAGTCTAGGAACTCCTCAAGTCTAGAGTTATTCACCCCAGCACCAACGCATATTCCTCCCCAGTGCTTCTTATCCAAAAAAAAGGGTCATGGCACCTTTGCATTGACTTCTGAGCCCTTAACCACCTCACTATCAAGGATAAATTCCCAATTTCTATCATCGATGAGCTTCTTGATGAGCTCCATGGGGCCAAATTTTTCTCCAAGTTGGATTTGCGTTCTGGCTATCATCAAATCTAAGTGCACCTTTATGACATTCCCAAGATAGCCTTCCATACGCATGAAGGTCACTATGAGTTCCTTATCATGCCATTTGGCCTTACAAATGCCCCTTCCACTTTTCAAGCACTCTTAAATAAAATCTTTCAGCCTTTTCTCCATCAATTTATTTTAGTTTTCTTTGATGACATTTTGATCTATAGCTGCACATGGGCTGAGCATCTACAACATATTGACAAGGCATTACAACTATTAGCAGACAATCAATTATGTGTCAACCAATCCAAGTGCTCATTTGGTTAAGAGGAAATTGACTATCTGGGGCACATTGTTTTAGCCAATGGGGTTCACGTGGACCCAAAAAAGATTAGTGCTATGCAAAATTGGCCTCGACCAACCACCCTCAAGAGACTTCATGGTTTCTTAGGCCTGATAGGATACTATCGCAAGTTCATTAAAGATTATGGAAATATTGTAGCTCCTTTGACTTCCTTATTGAAGAAGGATGCTTTCACCTGGGGTGCAATAGCTGATCATGCATTTGTCAAAATCAAATAGGCTATGTGTAGCACACTAGTTTTGGCACTGATAGACTTCACCAAAAATTTCACCATCAAAAGTGATGTCAGTGGCATCAGCTTGGGTGATGTTCTTCTCCAAGAGGGCTGAACAATTGCCTTCACTAGCAAAGCCCTTTCTGGCCACAATTTAGCTTTGTCTACATATGAAAAGGAAATGATGGCAATTTTATATGCAGTACAAAAATGGAAACCCTACTTATTGGGAAATAATTTTTGAATCAAAATTGATCATCAGAGTTTGAAATATTTCTTGGAACAATAGGTCTCATCCCCAGCTCAGTAGAAGTGGGTCAACAAACTCAAAGGTTATGATTATGAGATCACCTATAAGAAGGGAAAAGACAATGTTGTGGCTGATGCTCTCTCAAGAACCTTCGAGGAACAACCTTCCCTCTCTGCCATCTCCATGCCCATTTCAAATTGGTTGGAATCTATCCAACAAGGGTATGCAAATGATCCCTCCTTATGTCACCTCATTCATCAATTGGCCACTAACCCCTCTGTAGTACCACATTATTCATGGGATGGTGCTTTCCCAAAGTATAGACCTGCATCAAGTTATCTTCTATGCAATCCATGCTTCTCCCTCAGCAGGGCACTCAGGATTTATCAAAACCTATGAACGGGCATGTCGACACTTCTTTTGGAAAGGCATGAAAGCCGAAATTAAATAGATGGTGGCTGAATGTGATACCTGCCAATGAAACAAAGGTGAAACCACATGGACTCCCAGTTTGCTCGAGCCTTTTCCAATTCCTACTAGGATCTAGATAGATATTTCCATGGATTTTATTAAAGGCCTCCCTAAATCTGGGGGAAAGACAGTGATCCTAGTCATAGTCAACATCCTCTCCAAATATAGTCATTTTTGTGCACTCACCCACCCATACATAGCCTCCATAGTTGCACAAATTTTCTTGGATTAGATCTTCTGTCTTCATGGCATTCATTCTTTAATTGTATTAGATTGTGATGCCACTTTCACCAGCCATTTTTTGATGAAACTATTTCGTCACATCGGCACACAGTTGAGAATGAGCTCTAGGTACCACCCACAAATAGATGGCCAGACATAAATAGTCAGTAAATGCTTGGAGACCTTCTTTCATTGCTTTTATTTAGGACAACAACATCAATGGGCCAAGTGGATTCCCCTAGTTGAATGGTGGTACAATACCTCATACCACACTTCCACCAAAATGACTCCCTATGAAGCAGTTTATGGTCAAGCACCGCCACCACTACTTCCATATAATCCTGGCAGCTCACCAGTTCAGGCAGTTGACACTACTCTCTAAAATCAAGATCAAATTTTCTACACCTTACGGGACAATCTCCACATGACACAGAATTAAATGAAGTAGTACCCTGATCAGCACCGCTCTGAGTGTACCTTTCAACCTGGTGATATGGCATTTCTTCATTTGTATCCATACAAGCAATCATCAATGAAACTAAAAGGGCACCAAAAGCTTGCTCCAAATTTTTATGGGCCATATAAGGTTCTCCTGAAAGATTGGGTCAGTTGCTTACAATTTAGAGCTTTCGCCTTCCTCCCAAGTTCATCCCGTCTTTCATGTCTCTTGTTTGAAGCAAGTTCTTGGATCCAACATCCAAGTGTAGTCAGTTTTACCAGCACTTGATAATGAAGGCTCCATCCTTCTCGAGCTGGAAGCAATCTTGGACAGGTGCACCTGCCAACTTCGATCTCGCTCCATCACAGAGGTCTTAATCGAATGGTACGGCATGCAACCAAAAGATACAACATCGGAACCACTCTTCCAGATTCAACAACAATTCCTACATCTGAAGCTTTGAGGGCAAAGCTTTTTCTAAGGGGGAGGGGTTGTTAGGAACCCGTGCCTTACCCTTCTCTTTGTAGTATTATTGTAATAATTGCTATGGACGCATATGCTTTGTAAGTCATCCCTTAGAGAATATTTGAATTATCCCACATACAAGGGAAGTATTAGTTGTTAGAATAGAGTTAGTATATAAGTAAGTGTTGAGGCCCAATGAAGGTATCTATGAATTTATTGTATTGAGCTTGCTCAAAGGAGGTTGCCTCCTCGAAGTGGCCTGTGATCAATATAAGCTTTCTATGTTTCTGTTATTCGTAAGAGTTATTTTATTTTTGCATATTTCAATTAAATCTATTGTAGGAGGTAATATGTTGTAGGAGGTTCTTCTAAAAAAACCTTAGCTACTTAGATTTGCAAGGGATTAAGTGGTAGGTTCTGTAAATTAATTTTTGGTATATATAGATAATTGTGTATTGCTTTTAATGTAGCTATGTCTTGTCCTATAAAGGTAGAATTTTTATCCAATTAGATCTATATTAATTTTTTTATGATAGCATCTCTTTATTTATTGAAACTAATTATTATTTAAGCTGAGATTCATTTCTTTTAACCTTGTGTTTCAGACCTGCATCCTATTTTATGGTCTTGAGTTAGTTTATCTTAAGCTAATGTACTAGTAAGCAAGCTTGCATTTTATGGAAATTATTGATAATTATATTAAAATGCTTTTTAAAAAAAATTTTAATGCTGTTATTATAATTCCAGTCTCTAAGCTATTATGTTGAGACGTTATGCTAGGTTTTCTTATATGTAACGCCAAGTCTGTATACAATGCCAAATCATCAAATTAAAAATACCATGTCTTAGTTTTTGTAGGTTGAATATTTTTACATCTTTGAAAGTCCAATGTTAGATTGAACAAGCCAAACTTTTAGTAAAATTGCCCAAATTTTTGCCAACCTCTTATACTAAAATGCCCATTTTAATGTAAACAATTTATACAATTGTCAACATGTTCATTCAATAGAAATTTGTTTGGTCTGTAATAGGTCACTTGTTTAGTGCTAAAACTGTGGCTCAATAAATGCCTTCTTATGCTTTTCCACTTTAGAAATACCATTTTTTCAACACGAAGGATCATCTGCCTTTCATCGCTGTCGTAGGGGTTAGTAGTAACAATAATACTGATAATAATCATCTTTTCATATGTTTATAAGTTTTGAGGAGGATGACAGTCCCTTGAAAAGCATCCATAAAGAGGTAAAATCATTTATTTATGATGGGAAACATATTAAAATATCAATAGCAACATGGTCGATGATACTCCTAACTGTTGGTTGACATAAATAACATCATGCACTACCAAACCGCTCTGCACCACCATTTTCCCTAAACCAGCACTAGTCTAACGCCATGCTAAATATTATAATGCTATGCTTTACTAAAATCCCAAATTTTTATAAGTTATTAAAATATGTTATAATAGGACAAATGTTTTTATTATTAAAATTGTTAAATCATTGGGTAAATATATCCACTCTAAAATAGCCGAGTCACATAAGTTGTTATGCCATACTAGTATTATAGCACTAAGCTTACATAAGTCATTGAATATTAAAGATGGGTTTTAAAATATTAATATGGAGTTGAAATAAAAGGTTGAGTATATCTTATTTAGCGTTGACTATATAGGTAAATTGTCAAGTCTTAATATTGAATAGCCATGAAATTGAAGCACCCAGCCAATTTTTAAAACATCCAGTAACTAATTGGATATGTCCATTTGCAAGTTTTATGACTCCTTGACATGTATATAACTAAGCATCTATTCATTCATTAATTATTTGAGTCATGCTCTAAAAAGATCCTACAAATCTTGCACCATAAAAAGGCTAGGTCATCATATATTTGTGCTAAGTATTTTTAATCTCGACTCTTTTCACAAGCATGTCATGTAATAGACTGATTTGAAGATACTTGTTGCCAAGAAATTATAATAGAACCTCATGCTTAGAATAATACCATACCGATTTTGCAAAATGATTACCATGAAAAATTTTATAAGACGATTGATTATTGTGGCTGATAGTGAAATGAAACATGTCATTAGATATTTATTTTCAAGTGTTATGAGCTTCAGTCCTACTTATTATAACTAAGCACCTATGCATTAATTATTATATATGACTTTGAAAGTAATGTTAAGTTATAATTTTTGGCTAAGTATTTTTATAGAAGGCGTTGGGCATATTTATTAATATCATTGTATCTTATTATTACCTGAATGAAATCGATGAAGTCATTTAGGGGTGTCAAGACAACTATTGAAAACCATTTAAATATATGGTTATTAAATATTTTTTATTAAATGCTGAGTCACTTGGTAAAGCTGAATATATAATTGAAATTAGTTTAGTCAAAATGAATTTAAAATGTCCAGTTTAAATTTATAGCATTGTGAATTTTATTGAGGCTACTGAGTTTAAAAAAAAAGAGAATATATGTTTGTCTTGAATGTAAGGTTGAATATTCGATGGAACTTTGTTGCCTCAGATTTACGTATTTTGGTTAGTAAGATGTATTAATTTAATAATGATCATGATTATCATGGAGATGATATGAGAATATATATATAGTTGTTTATTAGTAAATATAAGTTACTAAGTATGATTTTGGGTTTTAGTGTAGAAGGCTTAAGTTGTTGATAACTTAGACAAGAATGATTATTGTTTTAGGTTTAATTGTCTTATTACTCAGGTGGTTGTTTGTTTAAACTTAGTTTTTTTTAAAATTAAGGAAGATTGTTTATTAAACCCTGTTTTAAATTTGATGGTGTTGGAACCAAATTCAAATATGATTGAATAGTGTGTAAGATCATTTTATTATCATACTTGTTTCAAAACTGTGCTTATTTATATTTTAAATGTATATATATATAGTTTTAATGCTTGGATGGTATGAATATGTATAGGCTATTTATATGTATAACAATAGTAAGATTATAAACTTATTTTATGCATTATAACAATAAGGTTGAATTGGTGGAATCATGTTTTGATGAATCTTGTATACATTGTATTGTATACATTGTATTTGTGAGAGTATTTATATGTGTGAATGGTTATACTTATATAGAGTTTTATAGTATAAAAGGTACCCAGATGGTACATACTATATTTGTGATATCTAGACCCATAGCTAGATAATTATATAAATATTGGTTGTTGTAGCATTTGATAATATATCATTTAGTTGTGTATACCATCTTGATAGTGCAAATTAATATTATGATAAAATTATATGTATTGTATGACTTGTTGTTATAGTTATGCTTTCTTGAAATGAGTGTATGCTTCTATGTTTCTATGACTGCTTTGTATGATTGTTTATGGATAAACTAGTAGTCATGCCCAATAATACCAAACTATGATGATGTATGTTGTCTTGAGGTGTAGTTACTTGGATCTTATTGAAATAGTCTATAATTTAACGTGTGTTTATCTGAGTGGTATAAACAATGGTCTTGTTTCCAATTTGGGATTGATTTTAAGGTAAGACCCATTCATGAATAGATGATTATGTGTGTATCTTTCTTTCTACTTGTTCATCTTGTGATGTGATATTACTACTAGGACAATGTAATCTATATGAGTCTTTGAGTTACATACTATGACATATATATTAATGATACTAATAGGTAGTGAGATAGATTCCACTAGCCTAGGTAGTACCATCAATAGATAATTTGATCAAGTGGTGTGGTATGAATTGACTAATCTAAATGATCATATATTATTTGAAAACTTTGGATAAATTAATGTTGTATACAGTGTCATTCATATGTTTGATTTTCATGTTGTGAGATATCATGTTAGAAAATTTTTATTTATGGTACACTACATATTTTTAGAAATGTTACAACACATGGGGTACTAGGAAGTCTCACTAGATTTCTTACACCATTCTATCTACCTATCCACAAAGGGAGGGTCATTTCTTGATAGGAGATTGTGTAGGGGATCATTGGTCTGTGGTTGGTGTCGTAAAGTACTCAGATGATGTTCTCCCTCCTCCACTATAGTACTACCTAGAGATTACTCTTGAGATTATTAGTGATACATGAGTTGGTTCGACTCAAGCTCTAGAGAGCTTAGTATCTATCATTGTATTATGTCATATGATTGAAGAAATGTAATTGTATTATGTACTTGTATATTTGATTAGCAAATATTGTATTGTTAGGCCAACTGTAGTTGTGTCTTATTATATTTAGCTTTCTGTGGAGTTGTATAAGATTTATATTATATGTTGTATTTGAAGTATAGTACTATTGTTCATAATATAGTTTAGTTATGTTGGACTGTTTTATTCTATGGAATGCATGTTAATTTTTTTTTGTTAAAACAAAAATTACTGTATTTTCTAAGTGCAACTTGAGGGGTTGCCACATTTAGACATTTCTTCAATAATATATAATGCAATTTATCACAAAAGATGATTGGTATCAAGATGTAGTTTATTACCTATTGAACAACAAATTCCCAATCTACTTGAAATCTAATCAAATAGTAGTGTTATGTTTGAAGAGTATCAACTTCATGGTCAAATCAAGAACATTATACATAAATAATCATGAAAGCATTTATTTGATATGCCTAAACAAAGTTGAAGTAGCTTAAGCACTTAGATATTTACATGGATAATATGGAAATGACCATGGTTTAGATAGTCTTAAAGCCCACAAAATCCTTTAGATAGGTTACTATTGGTTGCACATCTTCAAGGATTCTCACTAGCATGTCACAAGCAACCATATTTGTCAAGGTACTACACATAAAGAGTATAACCCCACTAAGACCTTATATCTAGTTGTTAAAGTTTGACAATTCATCAAATCAGGTTGGATTTTATTGGATCTATTAATGTCAATTCATCCATAGGACATAAGTTAATTTTGATATTAATTGACTATTATAGAGGTGGACCAAATTTCACATATCCAAAAATTACATGACTGACGTTGTGATCACCTTCCTCAAGGAGGACTTTCTCACCAGGTTTGGATTGTACTTCACTCTAATAAGCGATAAAGTTCATGTCTTATTCTCATTAAAATTTATTGAGTGGACATACAGTAATTAAGGAATCCTAAAATTATTGTCCAATTATTATTCGTAGGGTAATGGGCTAGTTGAAACAATGATTACTAATTTTATGGATGTGGTTAAGAAGGTTTTGGAGAAGAAACCTAGGGATTGGCATAACACATTGAAATTCAAATTATGGTACGATAGGACTAGAACTAGATCATCCTTGGGCACATCCCTGTATCAACTGGTATATGACCAAGATTTTATCTTTCCCATGAACCTAAGAGTCTCAAACTTATAGTTCATGATATATTACATAGAGATTGAATAAAAAATTGAGGCTCAACCCCTGAACCTGATACAAATTGAATAAAAACATGACACTATCATCTTCCACTTTAGTAAACATCAAGGAGATATTAAACGTTTGTTTGACAAACATGCTAGAATAAAAGCCTTTTAAATTTCTTATTTAGTCATTATATAAGATAAGGCTCATGAGAAAAAGGGATAACATGGCATGTTTGATACCCTATGTTTAAGTCCCTAAAAAAATTCTAAAATCCTGGGTGAGAAAGCATTATGTCTCAGGTATCTAACTAATAAGTACATCCCATTACCTATCAATTGAAAATTCTTCAAGCCCTACCTTTAGGAATGAGTTGTCCTAGTAAGGTCATGTATATGGTTTGCTTTTTCTTTCCTAATTTCATTGTTGTTTATTATTTTTGTTGTTGGTTTGGCATCGTCATTTGTCTGACCATACTTGTTTTTGCTCCTGTTGGTACCCTAATTATCAATGAAAGAAATATTAAAGGTGATGTTTTAGTGCTTAAATAATCTAATTAATTTGTGGCTTCATATTTTATTTATGAGTTCACTTTATAAAGCTTGGGTTGTCATGTGTGTTTATATTTTTTTCATGTTTGGTAAAGTTTGGGGTAAAAAATTTGACTTCTGAATATATTCTATCTAAACTATGCATAAAAAAACACACTTTAATGACTTATGGGGTTTGTTTGGATGGAATTTATATTGTCAAAATCTAGTGTGAAAAAAAAAATTCTTCCTTTCATTTTCCATGGTGGTCCCCAACCCAAAATTGAGAAATTAAAAATGACCAAAAGAAAAAATGAATAAAATAAAATAAAGGAACACTAATTTACATAAAAAATGGATTTATGGGTGATTCAAGTAACCTATACAAGGGTTATGGACACTTAGATGGAAGTAGAGTGAGGCCTTGAGTGGGATCAGATACATCTCTGTCGAGTCTATGAATGCTTGGCTAGTAGCGAAACAATATCCAAACATTCATCTAAGGTATAATTAACTAGCCTAATAATGAAAGCTATGGTGGCTATTAATTATAATTTCCATGAAGTGGGAATGGAATAATATGTACACATTAGGTTAATGAGAATATTAGATTTTGTCAAAAATACATTCCCTCATTTTCCTTTATCGAATTCGTACATGTTTCATTTATTGTCTTAGCTAGAGATTTTTGGTCCATAGACATGTTTTTTTCATTCTTAAATACTCATGAGTATTTTACAATAGATTCACCATTTGTTTTTGCTTTCACAACATGCATTAATGCTTTCAAAATTATGGTAACCTTTTTTTGTCCTTTTATTCTACTCTTGCTTGCACTTATAGGCCATATGGTTTCAACCATTTCAAGTCTCTATGAGGGATCATCTCAGTTTATGTTTTAAACTAGCTCTCAAAACCCACTCTGTTACAATGACTAAGTCCATGAAAGAAAATTCAATATAAGGCATTTTGAATTAAAATGGAGTTTTGATAACTTAGTTCGCACTTAAAATTTATTACAAGAAATTCCCATTAGGTTTGATGTAGCTTCACTTAAAATTTCTTGGTTCCTAGACCTCATTGGACTTAATTGAAATAGGTCTAAGTGAATTTTTTCAGGTTCATCTCTTTGCTAATTGGAATTGAAACTTTGATTATGTCAACATGTTCATTAATAACTTACCTTTGTCATAATCAGGTTTGTCATACCCAATTAGGTGTTAGCACTTTATTTTGTTATGTCATAGTGTTATTCAGAGTTCATGCTCCACATTGGTCTTTCAATGAGAGAGGGAAGTATTTTTAATTTTGATTAGGATTTGGAGCCTGACCAGATCCATTGGTGATCAATCAAGCCCCATCCTATGTTTATCAGGGAACAACCCCTGACTAGGTTGGTAGGATTATTCATTGGGCCATCCTATGTTAATCAGGTCTAAGATCCCATCTAGGTCTATGGTCCATCCATTCAAATAATGTAATGTCATACGAGCATTTAACCTTGACTCATAGTGTGATCTCCCCTCACCAAATTGATAATGTAATGTGATACTTAGATCTTGATCAAAGCGTGAAACATTCCCACCAAGCTCTATAATGTTGTATGGTTTTGAAATCTTGAATACAAATTAAATTACCCAAGCCATTGAGTGAAGAGTTAGTCAAGTCTCCATGACCTGATTTGGTCCATAGAACTCCATTAAATTAAACCCAATACAAATCAAGTATATGTAACCCAACTACACCTATGAGCCTTTCTAGTGCCTCCCCAATGCTACACCCATTTATAACTAGGAGGTCAATTTATCTTTATTTTTTAAAACATGTTTTCCACCATAGTGAAACCCTGAATAGGTCTAATGGCCAATTTTTGACCACTTGTCAATTTTTCATCCATAAATTTTGAACCATAGCCCCATTTCATTTGCCATCTCTAGCACCCAAAAGATGACTTTAGTATGGACATTGTGGCATAATCAATTTTTTGAAAATATGTGCGAATTAAAACCTATCAACATTCTCTTTTCATGCTTGTTAAGGGCAATGTTAATGAGTTTATTAACTTGTTCTATTTTATTTTTTCAAGTGTATAAAAGTACCAAATGGAGAAGTATGGCGTGTATATGGGGGAACAAAGAGTATGGTGAATGCATTTATGGCTTTAGCTACATCTTGGTAATTAAAGGTACCAAATGGAGAAGTATGGCAAGGATATGAGGGAACAAAGAGTTCGGTGAATGTATTTATGGCTTCAGTTACATCTTGGAGGGAAAATACCTTCCAATTAGATTGATGTTTTTATATATGGCCACTTTGGATAATTGATGATTTTTATATATGGTTACTTTGGAGACTTATAAAATGTTGGCTCTTTGTTTGTCCAAGGAGATATATTGAACAAAAAATGTTTTAATGTATTTTTCATATTTTTTAGTGTAATTTCTCTCTCATTCCTGGTTGTCATGTTGTTATTCTAGTAAATTTTTTAACCAATTGATTATCATGAACTCAAAATCTATTATCAAAACAAATATATTGATTAATAGAAGGCTATGGAGGTTGCATTGATGATCTATGCATGCAAATGGTGGTTGTGATTATTCTTTTCATAGCTTGGTTGTCTATAGACACCTACATCATCTTCCTTGTGTTTTTCAATATGCTAATCAAGTGGGAGACCAATTTTTTGGATCTATTTGGTCAACATTTTGTATTCATCTTCATGGCAATAGGGTTTCTCTTTATTTTCGCTCTTTATTTTGCAGTTTTCTTTAAAAACATGTTGGCTAGGGTTTAGTATAGATAATCATGAAATTTTATTTGATTATTTATCTTGATTTTGAATCCTTTATCATTATTATTAATTCACTATTAGATATTTATTATGCAATGGATTAAATGTTAAAAATCAACAATATTCATTTCATTGAAAACCCACAAATTTTGATTTCTCTTTTGAAAAAAATTATGCATGTTTTGTTGTTTCTAAAACGTGATTAAAATTCACATGAAAAACAACAAAATTTACATTTCCTTCTTAACTCGTCTAAAGATAAACCTATGTTTAAAATTTTAAACTAATAGGGCCCTTGCATTGCAATAATTTTATATAGACCAATTGAGTTACCTAGTATGTCGTGACCTGATAGATATATACATTGGGGAGATTTCTAGACCTCCTTTTAGGAGAGGCTGGATGGATTCATGCTTTGCCTAAGTTGATGTGCCAAACGACCTATCAACACATCACCTAAATCCTCGCTCTAAAGTGTGATCTTTAAAGTTTTTTTTAATTATCAACCTTAATTATCCCATCTTTTGACTCTTCCCAATATAAGTTTTATATAAAGAAAGTAATGATAAATATATATTAAAAAATAATAATAGATATACAACCTGCTTACCGTAAAGGAAAAGAGTCAATCTTATCCTCTCATCTCTTGACCCTTCCCAATATAAGTTTTATATAAGGGAAGTAATGATAAGTGTATATTAAAATAAGAATATATACATATATTGCTTAAAGTAAAGGGAAGGATTATTCTTAAAACATAATAAATATTACATAAGTGCATATAAAGATGTTTTTGATTAAGTGGGTTGTAGTCTAACAATGAGGATGAAGGTGTTAAAGGCATTGTTTAACCATTCATCAAAATATAAATTTTAAGAGATATAAAAAAGGATGAGGTTGATATTGTTCTCCAGGAGAATTTGGTGGAATGGATACCTCTCAAACCTTGATACTAAGCTGAAGAAATATTCTATATACCTAATCTATATAAAAAATAAGGTTTCAATTTAAATAAAGATGTTTTTACCAACACATTGTATAATAATAATAATAATAATAATAATAATAATAATAATAATAATAATAATAATAATAATAATAATAATAATAACCTATTTGAAATATATTTAAAAAAAAAATCTCCTATGATTTAAGAAACAACATTATTTACAAATTCAACTCTTTTTCATAAATGAAATAGTTATAATATTGTAATCGAAGAAACAACATTATCTACAAATTTGACTCCTTTTCATAATTAAAATAGTTATAACATCATGGTCTAATAATCATTAAATTTTTAATGAACCAAAACTGTTGGAAAATGTGGCTGTAGCCACATAGGTACTCTAGCCTACCTTACATTGATGGCAATCAAATCTTTGCAAATATATGCGCTAAAGACCAAATCTTCAATCAGCTGTCTTTCTGTCACGTCTTGGTGACCTTGGCAAATCCTGCTGCATATTTCATCAATAAATATCTTAGGTAATGGGTTTGCCTCTTTAATGTATGTAATGTTGTTTGGTGGAACTTATCCGTGCTCAAAGACTAAGTGACTTTTCAAGAATATCTAGATCCTTCTACCCATTGCTATAAATATATGTATCTGCTATGCTTTATGCTATGCACAGAAGTGCATCCCAGCCCAAGCTGGTAGGATCAATGAGTGAGTTCAGTTGTGAGGGCCTACAGAGTGCCCATTAAGTTTAGTTGTGAAGATGAGAGCTGAAGCTTGTTAATATCTGTAATATGAATCTCATTAATAGAAATAGGTTGTTTGATTTTACATCTGTTTCGCTGTGTTTATCAATCTGTTTGAATTGTCTGTTCTTTGAAAGTCTGCCTTTAGGCAGTTTTCGTTTCTTTCAAATGGTATCAGAGCCAATGGAGAAAATCCTGGGATGTTGTAGAAGAAGTTGCAGAGAACGTCTCAGAGCCAGGTTGTCTAGTTGTTTGTTTGAGCCTATGTTGGTATAATCTTATAAATTGTCTGTAGACTGTTAAAAGTTTCAATGTATTGTGTGAGCCGTAGCTCACATCTTTGTGCACGTCCAAGACACTATAATTTTACTACATATGTTTGAAGCCAGTTGAGATTCCGTAGAAGCAACCTGTTGAGACAACAAAACTGAAAGGAAATGAAAGGAATACGTGGAGAGCTGAAGGCAGACAAACTGAAGGATTTGATCCTGGAAAGCCACAGCAGCAGCAACAATATCGTCAAAGAAGACCTTGGCATTTCGTGGGAAGCTATGTTAGAGAGAAGATCGTGGATTTTGGACTGATTTTGATGCAGTCTTTAAAACAAAAAGCAGCAGCAGCTGCTGAGTTGAAGAAAGAGGAGATATTTTGAAAGATGATCAAAGAAGATCGCAGCTAGCAGGGAGATGGAGCTTCTAGTTGAGTGTTTGCAGAAAACAAGAGATAAGAAATAATGAGCTGTTTTGGAGATGACGGTGAGGCAGTTGAAGAGACTGTAGGCTCAGACTAACAAGCACGCAGGCTATAAGCTGGTTAGGAGTCCTATGTTGTAGCCCATGGTGCAGATCCTGGAAAGTTGCAGCAGCAACGATAGCATTAGTTTCGTCGGAGAAGAGCTTGAAGAAGCAGACACGTGTGAGAAGAATAGTAGTTCGTGAGAAGAGAAGCAGCAGCAGCTGCTGAACATTCAAAAGAGAGCGCAGAAGCGTAGGAGAGTTCCTGCCTACGAAAGGAGAGCTGTAGGTAATCAAGCCGAAGTTTGTTTAGTTATTTGTTTAAGCTTGTTTTGGCATAATCCATTGTCCAAGGGATTGACTGTTCACTGTCATTACAAGATGAAGATTGTTTTTGATCCTGAGTGTGTAGCTAGTGACCATCAATAGCGCTAGCCTGTCCGTGTTTGTCCTAGCTAGGTTTGCATGTTTGTTACCCTAGTTTGTCTGTCAAAACTAGAAATTGGCCAAGCCGAGTCTTTATAAAGCCGAAGCTTTCAACAACAAGTATCATGCCAAGCTTCCGTAGAAGCATTGTGTCAAGGCCCAGAGCATTAAAAAAAAGAAAGCTGAATGCAGAGAAGTTTGTGGATGGGGTAGCATTCCATTTCTTGTTGATGTCCTCTATATAGCTGAATGCCAGGAGATTGTGAATGCCATAGCATTCCATTTTGTATTATTGTTCTATGTATTGCTAAGGAATTTGTATGCAGCCAGCTCAGAAGAAAGTTAAATTAAGACTGCTCCGAAGATGAGAAGATGCTCCGAAGATGCATCTAACGCCAAGGATAAGAGGCGTATTACAAAGATTATTGCTCTGAAGAGCTTGTTGTCAACATCAAATAGAAGAGGCGTCGAAGAAGTTCAAGAACAGACTGAAGTCTGCATGTTGGTGGTGTATTCCACATATAAGGTGATGTATTTTGTGAGGTGATGTATTCCGCATGAGAGGCAATATAAAGAAAAGGTTTAGCAATTTGAAACCAGTTTTCAACTTAAGGGGGAGAATGTCCGTATGCTGCTCCGAAGACGCAGCTCTGAATATTACTCCGGTAGCCTAGAGTAAGGGGGAGTGTTGGAAAATGTGGCTGTAGCCACATAGGTACTCTAGCCTACCTTACATTGATGGCAATCAAATCTTTGCAAATATATGCGCTAAAGACCAAATCTTCAATCAGCTGTCTTTCTGTCACGTCTTGGTGACCTTGGCAAATCCTGCTGCATATTTCATCAATAAATATCTTAGGTAATGGGTTTGCCTCTTTAATGTATGTAATGTTGTTTTGTGGAACTTATCCGTGCTCAAAGACTAAGTGACTTTTCAAGAATATCTAGATCCTTCTACCCATTGCTATAAATATATGTATCTGCTATGCTTTATGCTATGCACAGAAGTGCATCCCAGCCCAAGCTGGTAGGATCAATGAGTGAGTTCAGTTGTGAGGGCCTACAGAGTGCCCATTAAGTTTAGTTGTGAAGATGAGAGCTGAAGCTTGTTAATATCTGTAATATGAATCTCATTAATAGAAATAGGTTGTTTGATTTTACATCTGTTTCGCTGTGTTTATCAATCTGTTTGAATTGTCTGTTCTTTGAAAGTCTGCCTTTAGGCAGTTTTCGTTTCTTTCAAAAACATCCTTAAAGGATTTAATGTATAGAATTTTCTTGTTAAGATGTGTGCCACATAGGAGAAAAGGTCAAATTTCCTTAAGCAAGCTTTTGAATATGCTTGAATTTTTATTTTTTATTTTCAATTACTTTTCAAATTATATTCATCAATATAATTTATGATTGTCTATAAAATGTTAATAAATTAATGGTAGATTTTAAATTTCTGACAGCGTTATGTAGTAATTATGTGTAAGCACGCTTTTGAATATGCTTGAAAAAGGCCATCAAGAATCTTACTGCTCAGGTCTTTTATTTTCTTTTTAACTTAATGGATTTTAGGGTTATTCTTTTCTGTGAATCGTATTTATTTTTTCAGCTGGTGCGATAAAGATTTAATTTTTTGCAAGTTTTATTATGCATTTTAAAGCCTATGATGGATTCAGATAAAGGTGATGACGTTAAAGGCGTGTGAATCGTATCGATACAGCAGGCCATCAAAGCTTAGCCGTGAGGGACAACTGCTAAGAAGCATGATGGAATCAGAATTAGCATGATCTAAAAGCACAACTCTACGTGGAGGATGCTCATCTTGGAATGTTTTAACCTCAAACAAAGGGGATGTTGTCCGAAGGTCAAATTCTTCAAGCAACGACATGCCAATGTTTGACAGTTCTTCAGAACCGACAGCAGGAGGAAGAAGAAGAGTTTTGTTGAGTAGTGGCTATCACACGTCGAACTGGGCGTTGTCATAACTTCAATTTCTCTCAAACCTTCTCTCAAGGGAAGAGACAATCACCTTAAACGTATCAGATTTAGGTAATGAAACAATTTTTTTTACCACTTTTCACAAATTATAGCATATTTTTGGATTTTGAAAGGTTATTTTGCCAGTATGCCTCATCATTTGTCCCTTTTTTGTCCGACCCTGCTTGTTTTTGCTCCTGTGGGTACCCTAATCAATGAAAGAAGAAAGAAAGGCATGTAAGTAGGTATCAGTATTGACGTTCTAGTGCTTAAATAATGTAAGTAGTTTGTGTCTTGAGATTTCATTTACAATTTAATTTATAAAGCTTGGGCTGTCATGTGTGTTTTGATTTTTTTTTGGTATTCGGTAAAGTTTGGGGTCAAAAAATTGACTTTTGAATATATTTTATCGAAATCATGGTATAAAAAATAATAATAATAATTAATTAAAAAAAAAAAGAAAAAAAAGAGAGAGAGCACATTTTAATGATTTATGGGGTTCGTTTGGATGAAATTTATACAGTCAACATTTAGTGTGAAAAATATATATTTCTTATTTTTATTTTTCATGGTGGTCCCTAACCCAAAATGAAGACGTTAAAAATGAAAAAAGAGAATGAATAAAATAAAATAAAAGAACGCTAATTTATAGAAAAATAGATTTGTGGGTGATTCAAGCAACCTATTCCAAGTTATGGACACCTAGATGGCAGTAGAGCAAGTCCTTCAGTGGGATCAGAGACATCTCCATCAAGTTTATGGACGCTTGGCTAGTAGCAAAACAATATCCAAGCATTCATCCACGGTATAATTAATTAGCCTAATAATTGAAGCTATGGTGCCTATTAATTATAATTTCCATTAAGCAAGAATAATTTCATATGCACACATCTCAATGAAAATATTAGATTTGGTAAAAAAATATGACCTCCTATTTTCCTGTATTGAATTCGTTCATGTTTCATGCATTGTCTTAGCTAGATTTTTTTTTTGTAGACACGTTTCTTTCATTCCAAAATACTCATGAGTATTTTCTAGTAGATTCACCAATCATTTTTGCTTGCACAACATGCATTAATTCTTTCAAAATTATGGCACCCCTTTTTTGTCCTTTTGTTCCAGTCTTGCTTGCACTTACAGGCCATATGGTCTCAACTATTTCAAGAGTCTCTTATGGATCATCTCAGTTTATTTTTTAAAACTAGCTCCAAAAACCCACTATATTACAATGACTAAGTCCATGCAAAAAAAATTGATAAGTTAGTTCGCACTCAAAAATTATTGCAACAAACTACCATTAGGTTTGATGTAGCTTCACTTAAAGTTTCTTGGTTTCTAGACCTAATTGGACTTTAAAAATGCAATTAGGTCTTCATAGTTCAAATTTTATGTATCCTTTGCTAATCAGACCTTTTTATCATGATAGGTCTAAGTGAGGTTGAGATTCATCTCTTTACTAATTGGAGTTGAAACTTTGATTAAGTTGACATGTTTATTAGCAATTTGCCTTTGTCATAATCAGAGTTGTTTTACCTTATTAGGTGTTAGCGCTTTATTTTGGCATGTCGTAGTGTTATTCAAAGTTCATGCTCTGCATAGGTCTTTCAATAAGAGAGGCAAGTATTTGTAATTTTGTTCAGGATTTGGAGCCTAACCAGGTCCAGTGTGGATCACTCGAGCCCCATCCTATGCTTATCAGGAACAATCCCTGACTAGGCTAGCAAGCTTATTCATTAGGCCATCCTATGTTAATCAAGTCTGAGACCCCATTTAGGTCTGTGGTCCATCCATTCAAACAATGCAATGTCATATGAGCATTTAACCCTACCTCATAGTGTGATCTCCCCTTACCAAACTAATAATGTAATGTGATACTTAGAACCTGATCAAAGTGTGAAACATTCCCACCAAGCTTCATAATGTTGTATAATTTTGAAAACATGAATACAACTTGGATTACCCAAGCCATTGAGTGAAGAGTTAATCAAGTCTCCATGCCTTGATCAGGTCTATAAACCTCCATTCATTTAAACCCAATACAAATCAAATATATACAACTCGACTACAACTACGGGCCTTTCTAATGCCTCCCCAATGCTACACCCAATTTTAAATAGGAGGTCAATTTATCTTTATTTTTTTAAACATGTTTCCCACCATAGTGAAACCTTGGATAGGTCTACGAGCCAATTTTTGACCACCTACCAATTTTTCATCCATAAATTTTGAACCATAGTCCCATTTCATTTGCCATCTCTAGCACCCGAAAGATGACTTCGGTATGGACATTGTGGCATACTCAATTTTTTAAAAATTTGTGCAAATTAAAACCTATCAACATTCTCTTTTCATAGGTGTTAAGGGTAATTTTAATGAGTTTATTAACTTGTTTTATTTTATTTTTTTAGGTGTATAAAATTACCAAATGGATAAGTATAGCATGGACATGGAGGAACAAAGAGTTTGGTGAATGCATTTATGGCTTTAGCTACATTTTGGTATTTAAAAGTACCAAAAGGAGAAGTATGGCATGGATGTGGGGGAACAAAGAGTTTGGTGAATGTATTTTTTGTCTTCAGCTACATCTTGGAGGAAAAATACCTTCCAATTAGATTGATGATTTTTACATATGGCCACCTTGGAGAATTGATGATTTCCATATATGGCCACTTTGGAGACTTAGAAAATGTTGGCTCTTTGGTTCTCCAAAGAGTTATTTTTAACCAAACATATTTTTCATGTTTTTTAGTGTAATTTCTCTCTCATTCCTCATTGTCATGTTGTTATGTTAATAAAATTTGTAACCAATTGATTATCGTGAACTCAAAATTTGTTATCAAAACAAATATATTGATTAATAGAAGGCTATGGAGGTTGTATTTATGATCTGTGCATGCAAATGGTGGTTGTGATTATTCATTTCATAGCCTGATTGTCTATAGACACCTACATCATCTTTGTTGTGGTTGTCAATATGCTAATCAAATGGGAGACCCATTTAATCAACATTTTGTATTCATCTTCATGGCAATAGGGTTTCTCTTTATTTTGCCTTGTTAGTTTGCATTTTTATTTAAAAACATGTTGGCTAGGGTTTAGTATAGACATTCATGAAATTTTATTTGATTGTTTATCTCAATTTTGAATCCTCTATCATTATTATTAATGCACTATTAAATATTTATTATGCAATGGAGTAAATTTTAAAAAGAATGGTATACATTTCATTGAAAACCCACAAATGTTGATTTCTCTTTTGGGAAAATTTATGCATGTTTTGTTGCTTTTTAAAACATGATTAAAATTTGCATGAAAAACAACAAAATTTTCATTTCCTTTTTAACTCGTTTAAAATTAAACCTTTGTTTAAAATTTTAAACTAACAAGTCCCTTGTATTGCAATAATTTCACATAGAATAACTGAGTTATCTAGTACACGATGACCCAATAGATATATACCTTGGGGAGATATCCAAACCTCCTTTTAGGATAGGCTAAGCGGATTCCCACTCTGCCTATGTTGGTGTGCCAAATGACCTATCAACACATCACCTAAATCCTCGCTCTAAGGCGCGATCTTTAAAGTTATTTTTTTAATATCAACCTTAACTATCCTCTCATTTTTTGAATCTTCCTAATATAAATTTTATATAGAGAAAGCAACGATAAATGTATATTAAAAAAGAATAATATATACACAACCTACTTAAAGTAAAGGAAAGGAGTCAGTCTTATCCTCTCATCTATTGACTCTTCCCAGTATAAGTTTTATATAAAGAAAGTAACGATAACTGTATATTAAAATAAGAATATATACATGTAGTGCTTAAAGTAAAGGGAAGGATTTATTCCTAAAACATAATAAATACTACGTAAGTGCATATAGAGATTTTTTTGATTAAGTGGGTTGTAGTCTAACAATGAGGATGAAGGTATAAAAGGCGTTGTTTAGCCATTCATCAAAGTACAAATCTTAGGAGATATAAAAAAGGATGAGGTTGAGATTGTGCTTCACGCGAATTTGGTCGAATGAATACCCCTCAATCCTTGATACTAAGCTGAAGAAATATTCTATATACCTAATCTATATAAAAAATAAAGTTTCAATTTAAAAAAAAAAAAGTTTTTACCAATAAATTGTATAATAATATACAACAAATTATAATATTTATTTTTTATTTTCAATTACTTTTCAAATTATATTCATAAATATAATCTACGATGTCTATAAAATGTTAATAAATTAATGGTAGATTTTAAATTTCCGACAGCGTTATGTACTAATTATTTGTGCTGCGTACCATCGAACAGTGGCACACTAATTTGTAAAAAATAGGGACCCGATAACGACACGACCACGGGGACGGTAACATCTTTATTAAAATTCAAAATAGAAATAATTAATTTACTTATTATTCGAAATCTCAGACGCACGTTCTCGGGGACACGTCTCTCGACATAATGGCAGAGTTGCCAGACAATACACCTGCCAAATTTGCCCTTAAATATAACACGGGCGTGGTCCAGAGCTCGAAGCACATCAATCTCGCCAGCAATCGATCTCGCGACCGGGCCGAAGAATTTGATCCAAGTTTGAGGTAAAATATGGTTATCATTGGAATTCAAAATATGGATTTACTGATCTCCATTGGAAAAATGAAATTCTGTTTTTGGCTGATTTTCTTTCGGTGGAGATTAAATTATGCATCTAGTGAGTTTCATCGAAATAAGTTTTATTTTGCCTTTGCTGCTTTCCCTGTGGTTTACTTTTATAGAACCTGCTAAGACGAGAAGCTCATGGAGTTTAAGGTCTTGCCGCGGAGCCGTTTTAAGAAATCATCGATTTCAACGACGGATTTAAGAGGCTGATTGTTGAGTTTGAGAAATCTAGGGTTTGTAGTTTGATCAGCATGCTGGCTTGCATAGCTTGCTTCAAGCGGCTGAACGGCGGCATGGATGAGGATGGCTCTGCCACTCCCAGGTCTCGGCCTCAAAAGAGGCCATCAAGAATCTTACTGCTCAGGTTTTTTATTTTCTTTTTCATTTAATGGCTTTTAGGGTTGTTCTTTTGTGTTCTTTGCAAAAAAATTCAGCTAGTTTTCGATAAAGATTTATTTTTTGGCAAATTTTATTATGCATTTTAAAGCCAATGATAGATTCAGATAAAGGAGACGGCATTAAAGGCGTCTGGATCGTACCGATACAGCAAGCCGTCAAAGCTTAGCCGCGAGGGACAGCTGCTAAGAAGTATGATGGGATCAGGATTAGCAAGATCTGAAAGCGCAACTCCGCGTGGAGGATGCTCATCCTGGAATGCTTTAACCTCTACCAAAGGCGATGTTCTTCGCAGCTCAAATGGGTCCATACCCATACTGCTGTATATAGAGTCATTATAGGCAAATTCATCTTGTGCCAAAGCTAAATCCCACTATTTGGGCTTATCATTAACAATGTATTGCATCAAATTTCCTAGAGATATGTTCACTATCTCTACTTACCCATTAGTCTATGGGTGATAAGTTGAGTTAAAATTTAGTCTTGTACTTAGCTTCTTCCATAATGTTCTCCAAAGATGTCCTTCAAATTTAATGTCCTTATCCAACACAATACTCAATTGCAATCCATGCAACCTTACAACTTTTTTGAAATACAAATTAGCAATATGGGTGACATCATTTGTCTTTTTACATGTTATAAAATGCACTATTTTAGAAAATCTATCTACAACAACAAAAATTGAGTCATTACCTCATTAAGTTTGAGGTAGGCCAAACACAAAGTTCATATTTACCATATCACATGGTTTGTAGTTCATATTTACCATATCACATGGTTTGTTGGCGATTGGTAGTGGTTGATAAAATCCATTATTTTGAATTCTACCATTTGCATGCAAGGTTATTCTGCATCTCTTTATAAATTTTCATACATCTGCACTCATCTTTAACATATAATTCTACTCACTTAGTTGTGCCGATGTCTTGTCATACTCAGAATGACTAGCAAGATTGCCACTATGTTTCTCTTTCAAAAGATTGTCTCACATTGAACCTTGAGGCATGCACAACCTCTTCCTTTTGAACAACATATCTACTTGGATCATGTACTCCAGCCACAAAGTCCTATCAATAGTTGTTGGGTTTTTACATGATACCCACGTTTTTCCAAAAGTTGAGTCTTTTTATATAGTTATTTCATTAAATCAAACCCAATGACTTCTACTTGAAGCTCGTTCAATACAAGAGCTTGCCTACTCAAGGCATCTATCACTTTGTTGGATTTTTCACTTCTATGTTTTAAAATAAAAGTGTAACCTTGAAGGAATTCTACCAATTTAGTTTGTTTCTAATTCATTTGACCTTGTTTGTTTATGTACTACAACGCCTGATGATTAGTGTACAAAATAAATTATTTACGTATCAAATAATTTTGCCATTTATTAAGAGCTTGAATTATTGTGTAAAACTCTTGGTCATAAACAAAATATTTCATCTTTGCTTCATTTAACTTTTCACTAAAAGAGCAATATGCTTACCTTCTTGACTAAGTACTACACCTATCATTGTTCCACTTGCATCACATTTGACTTTGACCACTTTTTAAAAATCAAGCAATGATAGTTTTAGCTAAATTTTAACTTTTCTTTTTAATAACTCAAAACTTTATTCTATTGCAACTGTCCATTGGAACTTCTTCTTGACCCTTTTCATAGTATATGTGATGAGTGCACAAAGACCTTTGAAATTATTAATAAATTTCATGTAAAAACTAGCAAATCCACTAAAACTCCTTGTTGAAAATAGTGCTTGATAAAGGCCATTCCACTATTGTTCCTACTTTCTCTAGGTCCATTTTTAATCCATCTCGTGAAATCACAAATCCCAAATAAACGAGCTACTCTTTTATGATGCTGTACTTTTTCAAGTTCATTAAATTTTTTGTCTCTTTTAGCTTATTCAATGAAAGTCTCAAATACTCCTCCCTACAATCGCTAAAAACTAAAATTTCATCTAAATAAACAATGAAAAACTTATTCGTGAATGGTTTCATCACCTCATTCGCGAGTCTCATAAATTTACTTGGGGCATTAGACAAACCAAATGTCATAACTTGTGATTCATACAACTCATCATTGGTTTTAAACATTGTTTTCCACTCATCTCTTTCTCTTATCTAGATTTGGTGATACACACTCTTTAAATCTATCTTTCTAAAGTATTTGGCTCCACTTAGATAGTCTTTTAAATCATTCATCTTTGAAAATGGGAACCTGCAACAAGATTTGTCACTTACAATTGGTCTCAAGCATGTGAGAGCTTCAATATTCCTGATGGGATAGAAATATTTGTTAAAGACTATATAAATATTAGTCAATGTTTTCCATGCATAGTTTTGTATGAGCTAATTTGGAGTTGCTTACTATTAGGTTTGTACTTAATTTTAGTCACAATACTTAATCACGGTTATAATATTTGGGATTAGTTTACTGGCTACTACAGATGTGCCCAGATGTCATTAAGAAGGCCAAGGACAAAGGATAGAGGACTAGACATCATACAAACTTATGTGTTCTTAAATGAGCATGAGCCATATCTTGGCAATGTATGATTTCTCAGACTCGTTGGACTTTACAACAATGAAGATGCTGATTTTTCAAGCAAATCTCATGATAGATTTAGGTGTATCCGCATAAATGATGGAACAAAAGTGGAATATAGTAATTTCGAGTGATGCATCCCTCCTTTAGCATCAACAATGATTATCCCACCCTTTGAAATTCAATAACAATTCCATGGTTCGATCTATATTCATCACACACCAACATGGGACTTCTTTGGAGAATCCGTTATTCAAAAACCAAACTATTGTCACTATGAACTGTTTTATTATTCCTACACCTAAATTTTTGTCTCATTTGAGATGAATCTAAGGGGTTGGCACCCCAATAGAGACACCTATGATGTAATTATAATTGTTTTGTATGTCTTAAGTACATTCCACATAATCAAATCTCAACTGATTTATTAGTTCCAAAACAATAACTATTGGTTTCATTTTACTTTAACTTGTAATTACTCTTTATTTTTTGACCAATCAAATTGTATTATTTTTTATATGATAAAATATTTAAATATTTTTAAAAAGTAAATTGAAGTTCTATTGTCTTTGGGTATTTTTAATGTTTTTAAATTGATCATATAAAATAATAGTATTTTGTGTGAGTTGATTGGTTGAAAGATTTATATGTTAGTCTTGGTTTCATGTCAATCAAGACACTCACATCATTTCACTTTGATCAAAACTGTCATTTTAGGAATCAAGGTAGTCATAATCTCTTCATTTTAATGTAGTAATTTTTTTGTAGTGAATTTGCCATCTGTGTAGTTGTACATTGATAATATTTAAAACTATTGGTCAATATCAATGCATAATTTTACTGCTTTTGTTGTTGATATTGAATGCATATCCCATAAAATATTAATAAATTTTTTAATAGAGTTTGGTCCTTTAGATGACAATGTTAGATAATATTTGTATTGGGGCAATTATAGGTCATGTATTCTAGTATGGTGTAGTGTTAAAGTATCAGACCCTTTCCTTTTTAGTAGTCTTAACACTAACTTCTTGACATTTTGAAAGCTTGTTGTATGTTTATAGATATTATAGGTTTTAAAGCACCTATGATTATCACAGCTATCCTAGAGAATCTGATTATCACAAGTTTCACTCTGTAGAATTTATGCATTGGGACTAGGCTTTAATCTCTTTGCCATGCCCAAATATTCCAAGTAAACTTTTTGTTCTATCTAGGTGTTCACTTACCCTCATAATGTAAAATCACATCCTTTCTACTTGCTTTCCTGACCTCTAAATATTATTTAAAAAATGAACATGACATACAATTCCTTAAAAACATCTCCATGCACTTGGTTTCATCATTCTACCAAGGAAACACACTCAAATTCATCTTCTCATCTATTCTTGGGTTTTGTACTATTTGTTTCATTAGGTTTGTCAGTGACTGACTAAATTGGATGACCAATTTAGCACACTTTAAGGTTGGAACCTATCTATAAACTATCATATTTATGTATTATGAGTCTCTAGATTCTTCTTCCATCCATTTTAACTTCTTGAGCAATACAAATTTTGAGAGCTATAATAATTTTTTGACAAGTAAGCCTGTAACTATGCATTTTCTCTCTCATCTAACTAACCACCACTACTTGGAGGTGCTTGAAAGAGTCCAATACAAGATAAAATAGGTTTTATAATAATTTTAATCTATTTTTATATGATTTAAATATCATCTTTCACATTGGCTCCTTATTAGGCTTTTAGGGAGGTTTAACACATGTTTTGGTGTTAACAGTTGTTCATAAAGGACTACCCGTCAAATCTAAAACCAATGCCTATAGATCTTATCTATGACCATTCCCCATCTCTCCTTATCAACTTGGGTTACCATGCAAAGGTTACATGTGCCAAAAAACACCTAAAAGTCCTTCTTAGGTTTGCATACCTTCATTTTGTGCAATCGAAAAACCTCAAAACCACTTTCCATGCCTTTTAATCCAAACCATAACCTCATACTTCATGATCACTCCTAAAAAAATTTGAATTATCTCTATCCATGCTCTCTTTCACATATTCACCTTAAAATCTTATCCTCATGAGTCATTAGGCTGCGCAGGGCTAAAGAATGGTCTAGGTACATACCAAGATTGAAGGACCTACCTTCAAAGAATCACTTTGAAACACTTCTAAGTGCATCCAAACCTTATTATAATGATTAAAAAAACTTCACAACCTCTCACATGCTTGTGTTCACTTCATCATGACACCAACTCATACCTTCACCATGCCATGACTAGGCTCAGGCTTCCAATGCACTTGACACCTTGACCTGTTCCTTCATGCAACCATAAGGCATTAGTTACTTTAAAATTATCTCTTACACTTAAATTATCTCATGATAAAATCAACCTTCATCACTAATCACCTTTGACAACATCATGCTGCCAATTGAGAACACACTCTCAACAGGTTACTTATATGCACAATACTCACTCACTAATCAACACTCTCTTTATGCCACTATTGTGCTCAAGTACTTTACCAAATAGACATTTGACATAAATGACCATTATGCATTTACATGGTTCACCCTTTTGACATAAATGAAAAAAACATTCCAACAAACTCCCCCCTTTTTCATTGATGGTAAACACACTATAATCTGAAATCACTTCAAAATGGTACTTTTCCCATCTGCTCATTCTCCCCATTTTGACATTACTGACAAAGGATTTTCCACAAACTACCATATGAGCCTTGGACCTAAAATTTAATAAAAAACATAATGAAATGATGATAAAAACTCACCTTAGGCTCATACCAGTTGTTATAGACAACTTATGAAACATTTGAACTATATCTCAAGAAACCATGCTTCTTATGACTTTTACATCACTGTCTTGACACTTCACAACATAGAGCTACAAATATCCCCTTACTCTATGCATAACTTCTCATCACTACTTACCTAATTTTGGAGCTAATGAACCACTTGATTATCTCCCCCTAAACATTTGGTTTCCTTAATGACTAGTAGGGGTAGGAATTACACCCAATTCCTATCTTAGATGTTCAAAAGTTGACTTTGGAAGTGGCTTCGTCAAAATGTCTGCAATCTGATCCTTTATAGAAATGTATTCAAGTCTAACACTTTGTTTACTTTCCCACTCTCTCATGAAATGATACCTGATGGGAATGTGCTTAGTTATTGAGTGCATGATAGGGTTCTTTGAGATGCTTATAACACTTATATTATCATAATAGATAAGGCTAGGACCATTATACTCCACCTTGTAGTATTTTAAGGTCTATCTCATCCATATGACCTAAGTGCAACATGAAGTTTCTATAATGTATTCAGACTCACAAGTAGATAATGCCATAGATGATTTTTTGCTTATCCATGAAACTAGGCTCTCACCTAAGAATAAAGCTTCTCCACTAGTACTCTTCCTATCATCAAGGCTCCTTGCCTAGTTTACATCTATATAGTCTGTCAAGTTAATATCCTTGCTCCTTGGATACCACAACTCAAACTCCATAGTCCCCTTGAGATACCTAAGTATCTTTTTGAATGCTTGTAGATAAATTTATTTTGGATCTACTTGAAAACTTCCCATAAGATCTATTGCTTGTCTGATGTCAGGTCTAGAGGTAGTGGTGTATAGCAAGCTTCCAATCATTGACCTATATTAAGTTTGATTGACCTTTGGAGACTCATCTTCCTTGATTAAATTACACTATGTGATAATAGGTGTGCTAACATCCTTACAATCTTATGTACTTAGCTTGTGAGATGAATATACCTCTTTTTGATTGATTGATTTGTAGTCCAAGAAAGAATAATAGTTATCCTAACATGGACATCTCAAACTCCTTCATCACATCTACAAATCCTTTAGTCATACTCTCACTATTTCCACCAAAGATGATGTCATCCACATAGACAACTACTATCAATTGATGGTCATCTTCTATCTTTATGTACAAATTAATATCTTCAACTCCTCTTTTGAATCCTTGATCCAAAAAATACCTATCCAATCTAGCATACCAAGCTCTAGGAGCTTTATTTAGGCCATAAAGAGCCCTTTTCAATCTAAAAACATAGTGCTTGTTACCTGTTAGTGATAAACCCTTAGGTTGTTCTATGTACACCTTCTCTTCCAAGTTCCCATTCAAAAAGGCAAATTTGACATCCATCTAGTACACCTTGAACCCTTTGAATCCTACCTATGCTAGAAACAATATGATGGCCTCCAATATTGTTATTAGAGCAAAGGTCTCCTTAAAGTCTACCCCTTCAACTTGTGCATACCCCTTGCATACCAATCTATCCTTGTTCCTAGTGACCTATCCATATTCATTTAACTTATTTCTAAACACCCATTTTGTGCCAATGACATTCTTGTCTTTAGGCCCAAGAACTAGTTCCCAAGTATCATTCTTCTCTATTTGGTCTAACTCCTCATTCATAACACCTATCAAAAAAATTTCTTTGATTTATTATACAAGGTTATTAGGTTCAATCTTAAACAATAGAGCAACATTTTCTTGGTTTAGGTTACTTACCAATCTTCTTCTTCTTCTTCCTCATCAATCTCTATTGTTTCTTATACATTCTTAAAGTCTAGATTCTTTGATGTATCTTTTGACTGTGAGTGTGATTTCTTTATTTCATCAATCTTCACATTGGTGCTTTACACTATCTTTTACAACCTCTTGTTGTAAAATCTATAGGCTGAGCTCACAGATGAGTATCCCAAGAATATACCTTCATAAGACGTAGAATCAAAATTACCTAAGTCTTCCTCATCTCTTTTGATAAAGAATTTTCTTCCAAACACTCTAAAGTGTTCCACATTAGCAAGTTTTCCTTTTCATATCTCATATGGGGTATTGTTACCATTAGTACTTATTTTTCCTCTATTCAAAATGTAGACAAAAGTGCTCAATGCCTCTCTCCAATATCCATAAGCTAACCTTGACTCATTTAGCATAGTTCTTTCCATGTCTTGAACTATCCTATTCTTTCTTTCCACTACCTCATTCTATTGAGGTGTCTAGCTGCTAAGGACTATCTCCTTATCCCATGGATCTCATAGAAGTCATCAAACTCATTGCACCAAAAACTGTCCTCCTTTGTCAGATCTTAGGCACTTGATCTTCCCATTCTTCTCATTCTTAAAAAAGCCTTGAATGCATTGAACTTATCAAGATATTCTAATTTTTATTTCAAGAATGCTACCCAAGTCATTCTTGTGTAGTCATCTATGAGTAACATGAAGTAGTTATCTGATCCAGGCGACAATTCAAGTGACAGTTAATTCCTCAAATTCTGTATTATTTTAAATCTTCACCCATTATTTCCTTGAGCTCTGTATTATTTTAAATCTTGGACGCCAAATTGTCAGGTGACAGTTAATTCCTCAAATTTTTTATTGTTCTAAATCTTCACCCGTTATTTCATCAAGCTCTGTATTGTTCTAAATCTTGAAAGTCAAACTACTCAATCTCCCTCATGATTGGTGACCTTCCACACCCTCCCCATGCTTTCAAAATGTGTATAAATGAAGAGGTAACCCAAAATGTGAAGGCAAAATTCTCTTCCCAGAGATAAGCATATATTTGTATTGCAATCTTGAGTAATACTACATCTCTTCTCGAGGATAGGCATATGTTTGGAACTACAATTTTGATTCAACAAAACATCTCTTTTTAGAGATAGCATTATTTGAATTGTGTTGTTCTTATTTTTGAATTATATTTCAACCAAAGCTTTCAAGTTTTGGATCAGTGGTATCAGAGTGGTTTGTCTTTAGAGTGTATGATCCTGGGGATGAGGTCAAATTATAAGAAACTTGGGTGGTAAATAATAGAGCTTCCAAACTTTCCACTTGTTCACTCCAAATGACTTCAAATGGCAGATGACACCGAGACATCTGATCCTTTCAAGAAAATGGTGAATGAAGCCCTCCAATGGCAACAAGCATAGATGCTACAATAATTTGCCCAAATTCTTCAAACACTTTTGATGGGAAACTCTGGCTCTGTGGCTACACTTCTCGGCTCCTCATTTAGGGAACATCCTTTTAGTGCCCCAACACCCTTCAAGGTTTAGGTAAAATTTGATATTTCTACATTTTAAGGCAAAATCAATGCTAATGTAGTAGAAAATTGGTTAGATCAACTGTCTTCCTACTTCTTTGTAAATAAGTTTGTCGATGGAGAAAAGATCACTTTTGCTCTTTTGAAATAATCTTTGCCCATGAAAAACTGGTGGGAAGTGTACAAAAAAAGGTTCAGTTCAGATGTCATTGGCTTAGAGGTGGAACCTACCTAGGATGATTTTGTTGAAGCAGTGAAAGAAGAATACTATCCCATCGTAGCATATGATGATCTATACATAGAGTGGCAGCAACTTCACCAAGGTAAGGAACAATCTGTTCAAGATTACACTGACATTTTTCATTCTCTATATGTGAGATTGGACATCCAAGAAAGTGAGAAACACAAGGTTCTCTAATATCATGGTGACTACAATGGTACATAGAGGGAGAAATGGAACTCTTCAATTTGGAAACCATCGGTGAGGCATAAAAGTTCATAGTGAAGATTGAGCAGAAGCATGGAAGAATGGATATAAAGAATCAGTCTTCAAAATGGAAAATTGACAAAGAACGTCAACCATGAGGCCAAAATTGGAAGCAAAAGGAAGGAAGGACTAGGAAGTGGTGTGGTTATCACAAATATAGAACTCACTCCAAAGAAGAATGTCAACCTATCAAATCACTACTTTCTGAGTCACAATCCTCAACATCTACTGCTGTACCTCATACAGACCCTGCAGTTAAAGAGGTTGACGAAGGAATTATAGATGTTGATCCTAAAGCCATTGTTGCTTCATCACAGACACATGACGAGATGCTAGATGACAAGGAAAGGTTGTTTCACTCTAAGTTATGGGTGAAAGGTAAGCCTCTGCATTTCATTCTTGATAGTGGAAGTCAAAAGAATTTAAACTCTATCAATGTTGTGAAAAGCCTAAATCTGTCCATGAAGCCTCACCCAAAACCATATAGTATTGGATGGTTGAGTCTAGAGAGAAACCTCCGTGTCACCCACCAATGTCTTCTCTCATATGCAATAAAACCTTTCCAAGATGAGGTCTTATGTGATGTAGTCAATCTAGATATTTGTGATGTACTCTTTGGTTAGCCATTCATGTATGATCGACATGGTATATATGAATCAAGAAATAGAAGGATCATTCTCACTCTTGGAACATGATGCTATAGGGTACCAAAAGTACCACCTTCTACATCTATCTCTCTAATTAGTGCCAAGAAATTTGTTCTCATGGTGGTCAAGCCACAGGAATCTAAAAGGGCTGATGTTATAGCCCTGACTACACAAACAACACAACAACAAAAGAAAATAGATACTGAGCTGAAGTTCATGGCCTTCCATCCACAGACTGATGGTCAGATAGAAATGGTGAATGATCAGACCCTACACAGTTCCATAAATCACAATCCCTTCCAAGTATGCATCAGGAATCAAATCAAGACACAACTACCACACCTGATGGGGAACATTGACGCAATGGGGACCATTGCTTTTCAAGGAGGGAGGAATGATATAGGCGACAATTCGAGTGACAATTAATTCCTCAAATTTTGTTTGTTTTAAATATTCACCCATTATTTCCTTGAGCTCTGTATTGTTTTAAATCTTGGACGCTAAATTATCGGGTGACAATTAATTCCTCAAATTTTGTATTGTTCTAAATACTCAACCATTATTTCCTCAAGCTCTATATTGTTTTAAATCTTAGAAGTCAAACCACTCAATCTCCCTCAAGATTGGTGACCTTCCACATCCTCCCCATGCTTTCAAAATGTGTATAAATGAAGAGGTAACCCAAAATGTGAAGGAAGACATCTCTTCCCAGAGATAAGCATATATTTGTATTGTGATCTTGAGTAATACTACATCTCTTCTCAGGGATAGGCATATGTTTGGAATTACAATTTTGATTCAACAAAACATCTCTATTCAGAGATAGCGTTATTTGAATTATGTTGTTCTTATTTCTGAATTATCTTTCAACCAAAGCCTTCGAGTTTTGGATCATTATCTCTTTGAATGCTTCAGATTATTATAGGCACACAAAGATCAGTGTGTATTAACTCCAAAGGTCTTGTAGTAGATTACTCCTTCGAATTGAACCTTCTTATAGTTTGCTTACCATGTTGACATGCCTTGCAAAGTGTGTTTGTTTGTTTGGTGATCTTAGGTATGTTCTTCACATAATCTTTAGTGCTTATATTGACCAGATTATCAAAGTTTAGGTGACCTAATCTTCTGTGCCATAGCTAACATTCATTCATCTTTCTCATAAAGCATCTCTCCTTCTTGATCTCATTCAAGATGTATAAATTATTCTTAGTTTTATTAGCATTGGCAATTAGAATTACTAATTTAGATCTCTTTATATCACACCCTCTGTCATGAAAGGTTAGTGTGTGTCTTTGGTTTCACACTTAAATTACACTAAGCAGGTTATGTTTCAAATGTTTCACATACAACACATTCTCTGTCTTAGTCTTCCCATTGTCCAAACTCAAGATACCCTTGCCAACTATATTAGTAGTTGTGTTATCTCCAAATCTCACTATTCCTATAGCATTCTTCTTAAATGAGATAAACTTGATTTTGTCTCCTATCATGTGGTTTGAGAAACCACTATCTATATACCATTTCATGCCTTCATCTTGAATTCGAAAGGCAGTCTAAGCTAGAATAAATTATTCTCCTCCTTAGAAAATCATCCATCTTGAATCTTTGGCTCAATATGACCACTCTTGACTTTATTTGACTTCCATACTAGTGTTTGACCCTTCTTATACACTCTAGGAGTTCCATATACCTTTTTAAATCTAGAAGGCCTTATAGCTTTATTAGGATATGATCTTGAAATGTGTCCCATATTATGACAATTGTAGAAAATAATATTACTATACTTACCTCTTGACTGATCACTCATTCTGCCATGGTCCTATGATAACTCATCCTTTGAGAGTGTTCTATAATCACTTGATCTATAATCAAATATATGATAATCAAAACAATAACTTGAAAGAATTGGAATACCTCATTACATTGGGATGCCTAATTGGTCTTTTCATTTTGGCTTTCATGTTGGTACTCTTGACTTGTTCTGATTTCTCATGCTATTTGTCTAATTTGTTCATATTGTCTATGAGTTACTCATGCTCAAACTTTAAGGAATCTAGCTCTATATTCAACTGATCACACTCAACATTTTTGATCTAACTGATTCTTAGACTTTGTATTGACACCTTCTAACTGATTCTTGAGATCCTTGATGGTCTTCTCATACTTTTTGGCTTCTTTGACCATGTCACTTTTCAAGGTACATATTTGTTCCTTAAGATCCTTGAACATAGATCTAAACTCATGATTTATCTTCTTTTGATGCTTCAAATAATTTATGGCACTTATGATCTTAGCTTCAAGGTCTACTTCAGATTCTCCTTCTTCACTATCATAGTAGACTTCTTCATCATACATGTTGTCTTCTTCTTGATCACTAGACATCTTATGATTCTTAGGATCACCTTGAAGATGTTTGGCCTAATTCAAAGGACCTTGCTCTGATACCAATTATTGGAACCACAATGATTGAGAGGGGGGCAGGGTGAATCAATCTTAAAAAAATTTCAATCAGTTACCCTTAAACATTCATGAATCTTTCAAAGTAACTTAGTGATCTAACAAGGCATTAACAATCAATCACATGAGCATGAAACAAGATAACACATCACATATATGGGAAATCCACATGGCGAATAAGACCCACTGAAAAAAAGCTTGGACAAATTGTCCTATAAGTTAATGTATCAAATTTAGTTGAGCACCAACCAAACATGGAGCACCAAGAAAGACATGTAAGTAGGTAGCAGTAGTGATGTTACAGTGCTTAAATAATATAATCAGTTTGTGGCTTTAGATTTAATTTACAATTTTAGTTTCTAAAGCTTGGGTTATCATGTGTGTTTTGATTTTTTTCATATTTGGTAAATTTTGGGGTCAAAAATTTGACTTTTGAATATATCCTATCAAATGCACAAAAAACACACATTAATGACTTATGGGGTTTGTTTGGACGAAATTTATATGGTCAACATTTAGTGTGAAAAATATATATCTCTTCTTTTCATTTTCCATGGTGGTTCCCAACCCAAAATTGAGATGGTAAAAATAAAGAAAAGAGAAAATGAATAAAATAAAATAAAGGAATTCTATTTTTAAAAAAAATGGATTAGTGGGTGATTCAAACAACCTATACAAAGTTATGAACACCTAGATGGTAGTAGATCAAGGCCTTGAGTGGGATCAGAGACATATCTATTGAGTCTATGGATGCTTGGCTAGTAGCAAAACAATGTCCAAGCATTCATCCAAGTTATAATTAACTAGCCTAATAATCAAAGCTATGGTGGCTATTACTTATAATTTCCATGAAGCCAAAATGAAATCATATGTACACATCAGGTCAATGAGAATATCAAATTTGGTCAAAAATATATTCCCTTATTTTATTTCATCGAATCCATTCATGTTTCATGCATTGTCTTAGCTAGATAGTTTTGTTTTGTAAACATGTTTATTTCATTCCAAAATACTCATGAGTATTTTCTAATAGATTCACCATTCATTTTTGCTTACACAACATGCATTAATTCTTTTATAATCATGGTACCCATTTTTTTGTCTTTTTTTCTAGTCTTACTTGCACTTACAGGGCATATGGTCTCAATTATTTCAATTCTCTCCTAGGCATCATCTTAGTTTATGTTTTAAACTATCTCCCAAAACCCACTCCATTACAATGACTTAGTCCATGTAAGAAAATATTATCTAAGACATTTTACATAAAAATGGAGTTTTGATAATTTAGTTCACACTAAAAAATTATTGCAACAAACTACTGTTAGGTCTAATGTAGTTTCAATTAAAATTTCTTGGTTCCTATACCTAATTGGACATAAAAAAATGTAATTAGGTCTTCATATTTTAAATTTTATGTATCCATTGCTAATTGGACCTTTTTGTTAGAATAATTCTAAGTGAAGTTGTTGAGGTTCATCTCTTTGCTAATTGATGTTGAAACTTTGATTATGTCGACATGTTCATTAGCAACTTGCCTTTGTTGTAATCAAGTTTTTTCTTACCCAATTAGGTGTTAGTGCTTTATTTTGGCATGTTGTAGTGTTATTCAGAGTTCATGTTCCACATAGGTCTTTTAGTGAGAGAGGCAAGTATTTTCAATTTTAATCAGGCTTTGAAGCTTGACCAAGTCTGTTGAGGATCACTCAAGCCCCATCCTATGCTTATTAGGGAACAAACCTTGACTAGGTTGGTAGGCTTATTCATAAGGCCATCTTATGTTAATCAGGTCTAAGACCCCATCTAGGTCTGTGGTCTATCCATTCAAACAATGCAATGTCATACATGATTTAAACCTCGGCTCATATTGTGATCTCCCCTCACCAAACTAATAATGTAATGTGATACTTATATCCTAATCAAAGTGTGAAACATTCTCACCAAGCTTTGTAATGTTGTATAGTTTTGAAATCCCAAATACAACCTGGATTACCCAAGCCATTGAGTGAAGAGTTAATCAAGTCTCCATGACTTGATTAGGTTTATAGACCTCCATTCAATTAAACCTAATGTAAATCAAGTATATGCAACCCAACTACAACTATAAGCCTTTCTAATGCATCCCCAATTCTATGCCCAATTATAAATAGGAGGTCAATTTATCTTTTTTAAAACATGTTTCCCACCATAGTGAAACCTTCAATAGGTCTACAGGCCAATTTTTGACCACCTGTCAGTTTTTCATCCATAACTTTTGAACCATATACCAATTGCATTTGCCATCTCTAGCACCCGAAAGATGACTTTGATATAAACATTGTGGCATAATCAATTTTTTGAAAATTTATGCCAATTAAAACCTATTAACATTCTCTTTTCATACGTGTTAAGGGTAATTTTAATGAGTTTATTAACTTTTTTATTTTATTTTTTTAGGTGTATAAAAGTACCAAAGGGAGAAGTATGGCATGGATATGGAGGAACAAAGAGTTTGGTGAATGCATTTATGGCTTCATCTACATCTTGGTATTTAAAAGTACCAAATGGAGAAGTATGGCATGGATATGGAGGAACAAAGAGTTTGGTGAATGCATTTATGGCTTAGGTACATCTTGGAGGGAAAATACCTTCCAATTAGATTGATGATTTCTATATATGGCCACTTTGGTGACTTAGAAAATGTTGGTTCTTTGTTGCTTCAAGGAGTTATATTGAACCAAACATATTTTTATGTATTTTTCATGTTTTTTAGTGTGATTTCTCTCTCATTCCTCTTTTTCATGTTGTTATGCTAGTAAAATTTGTAACCAATTGATTATCATGAACTCAAAATTTGCTATCAAAACAAATATCTTGATTAATAGAAGCTTATGGAGGTTCTATTTATGATTTGTGCATGTAAATGGTGTTTGTGATTATTCTTTTATCTATAGATGCTTGCATCATCTCTGTTGTGGTTTTCAATATGCTAATCAAGTGGGAGACCAATTTTTTTGATCCATTTAATCAACATTTTATATTCATCTTCATGTCAACAGGTTTTCTCTTTATTTTGCATTTTTATTTAAAAACATGTTAGCTAGGGTTTAGTATAGATCTTCATGAAATTTTATTTGATTTTTTATCTTGATTTTGAATCCTCTATCATTATTCTTAACACACTATTAAATATTTATTATGCAATGGAGCAAATGTTAAAAACAGTGGTATTCATTTCATTGAAAACCCACAAATGTTGATTTCTCTTTTGGGAAAAATTATGTAAGTTTTGTTGTTTTTTAAAATGTTATTAAAATCTGCATGAAAAACAACAATTTTTTTTCCCTTCTTAACTTGTTTAAAGCTAAACCTATGTTTAAAATTTTAATTGAGTTATCTAGTACGTCATGACTCGATAGATATATACCTTGGGGAGATATCTAAACCTCCTTTTCGGAGAGGCTAGATGGATTCCCGCTCTACCTAAGTTGGTGTGTCAAATGACTTATCAACACATCACCTAAATCTTCGTTCTAAGGTGTGATATTTAAAGTTATTTTTCTTATATCAGCCTTAACTATCCTCCAATCTTTGGACTCTTCCCAATATAAGTTTTATATAAAGTAACGATAAATGTATATTAAAAAATAATAATATATATCCAACCTGCTTAAAGTAAAGGGAAGGAGTCATTCTTATCCTCTCATCACCTGACTCTTCTCAATATAAGTTTTATATAAAAGAAGTAATGATAAATGTATATTAAAATAAGAATATATACACATCGTACTTAAAGTAAATGGAAGAATTCATTCTTAAAACATAATAAATACTACGTAAGTTTATACATAGATTTATTTTTAATCAAGTGGGTTGTAGTCTAATGGTGAGAATGATGGTATAAAAGGTGGTGTAAAAGGTGTTGCCTAGCCATCTATCAAGATACAAATCCTACGAGATACAAAAAAGGGATGAGGCTAGGATCGTGCCCCAAATGAATTTAGGGAAATGGATAGCCCTCAATCCTTGACATTAAGTTGAAGAAATATTTCGTATACCTAATTTGTATAAAAATTAAGGCTTCAATAAAATAAAATAAAATTTACCAACAAATTATATAATAATATAATAATAAAAATAAAAGTATTAATGTAAACCTATTTTAAATATATTTCAAAAAGTAATCTCCTATGATTTAGGAGGACACAACGTTATTCACAAATTCAAGTTCTTTTCATGAATGAAATAGTTATAACATTGTAGTCCAATAATCTTAACTCTGTCATGTTAGAAAGAAACGATATTATCTACAAATTCAACTCCTTTTCATGGTTGAAATAACTATAACATTGTAGTCTAATAATTGTTAAGTCTCTAATGTACCAAAACATCATTAAAAAATTAAAGTATGAAGTTTTCTTATTAAAATGTGTGTTAAAAAGAAAAAAAGGTAAAATTTCCTTTGACCATGTAAATACATTTGAACACATGAATTTTTGTTTTTTATTTTTAATTATTGTTCAAATGATATTTATACATATAATTTATAATATATATGAAATGTTAATAGTAGATTTTAAATTTCCGACAACTTTATGGATTAATTATTTGTGCTCCTAATTAAAAATTAGGGACCACGGGGACGGTATTATCTTTATTAAAATTCAAAATAGAAATAATTAATTTACTTATTATTCGAAATCTCCAACGCACGTTCTCGGGGACACGTCCCTCGACATAACGGCAGAGTTGCCAGACAAACTGCCACCGTCAATACACCTGCCAAATTTACCCTTAAATATAACACGGGCTTGTTCTCATTAGGTCCAGAGCTCGAAGCACATCAGAGAGCATTTATGAAATAAAAATGTAGCCAGCAATCGATCTTGCGACCGGGTGGACGAATTTGATCCAAGTTTGAGGTAAAATATGGTTATCATTGGAATTCAAAATATGGATTTACTGATCTCCATTGGAAAAATGAAATTCTGTTTTTGGCTGATTTTCTTTCGGTGGAGATTAAATTATGCATCTAGTGAGTTTCATCGAAATAAGTTTTATTTTGCCTTTGCTGCTTTCCCTGTGGTTTACTTTTATAGAACCTGCTAAGACGAGAAGCTCATGGAGTTTAAGGTCTTGCCGCGGAGCCGTTTTAAGAAATCATTGATTTCAACGAGGGATTTAAGAGGCTGATTGTTGAGTTTGAGAAATCTAGGGTTTGTAGTTTGATCAGCATGCTGGCTTGCATGGCTTGTCTCAAGCGGCTGAACGGCGGCATGGATGAGGATGGCTCTGCCACTCCCAGGTCTCCGGCCTCAAAAGAGGACATCAAGAATCTTACTGCTCAGGCTTTTTGTTTTCTTTTCAATTTAATGGCTTTTAGGGTTGTTTTTTTTGTGTTCTTTGCAAGAAAAATTCAGCTAGTGCGATAAAGATTTATTTTTTGGCAAATTTTATTATGCATGTTAAAGCCAACGATAGATTCAGATAAAGGAGACGGCATTAAAGGCGTCTGGATCGTACCGATACAGCAAGCCGTCCAAAGCTTAGCCACGAGGGACAGCTGCTAAGAAGCATGATGGAATCAGAATTAGCAAGATCTGAAAGCGCAACTCCGCGTGGAGGATGCTCATCCTGGAATGTTTTAACCTCTACCAAAGGCGATGTTCTTCGCAGCTCAAATTCTTCAAGCAAAGGCACGCCAAAGTTTGACAATGCTTCAGAACCGAAGGAGGAGGAAGAAGGAGGAGTGCAAGAAGTGTGGATATCACACGTCGAACCGGGCGTCGTCATAACCTTAATTTCTCTCAAGGGAGGTAAAAATCAGCTTAAACGCATCAGATTCAGGTAATCAAACATTTTTTTTACCACTTTTCACAAATTGGAGCATATTTTCGGATTTTGGAAGGTTATTTTACTAGAATATCTTGCAAATTGGAGCATATTTTAGCGGTTTGAACGGTTAATCTGATGCAGCCCCAAACCCTGCAAAACCGAAGGGAGAGAACAACTGCAAACCTATATACTAGCAGAAATCTGTAGAATAAAAATAATATTTTTTATTCCTTCATGTATTTTCATCCAAGGTGTACCAAACAATCCACAAAACAAATCCTCAATTTCTTTCCTCTACGGCAGTCCTATGCCCCTAACCAGCATTCAATTTTTTTTGGAGTTACAAGTCTTCTATTTTTAGGAGAATAAGGCAGGGGTTCCATGGAGGGGCCAGCCTGCTGGTTGCTGCTCCTATTTTTAATGAGCTGGTGGCCTCATGAAAAATGAAAGGTATGCTAAAAGGAAATTTTAGAATCTTTTCTTAAACGTCAGGAGTTGGCTATTTTTTAGGGGAAAAGTTTGAGGGAGTGAAAAAAAGAGGTCTGGAGTTTCTCATATGTGCTTCTATTTTATAGGAAGATATTTTACCAATTGAGTTTCTCATATGTATTTCTATTTTGTAGGAAGATATTTTACCATTTGTAAATATACAATTGAATAAAATTTATGTAAACTTTAAATATAAATAAAAAGATAATAATTTTAAATATTATCTCCAATAAAATAGGAATATACACTTAGAGTTTTTATTCCATGGGATTATTTTTACTACATATGCTCCTAAATTCACTCTGCACCACCCCTTAGAAAATTTAGGAGCCTCCTTCCATGAGACCACTTCCTAAATTCCGGAAAATTCTTAGTTGTTTATATTAACGTCTATATAAAAAGATAAAACAAACACATTGCAATTAAATATTTCTTTTTTTTTTTGTAATACAGGGTTGTACAATCACGTGGATACTTTTGTATCATACATCCAAGGTAAATAGAACATGAGTTATTGCTCATGAGTTGTATGTAAGGTTCTTAATGGATTTTCCTTTTTTTTTAATTTGGATTCAAACATCCAAGTTGCATCCAATGTTGTGCACCCTTTCCACATAATCAAATATTCATAATAATCTTTATTCCTTGTGCTTTTGTTGATTATGATGCATGTGATTGCTTTCATTTCTTCTTTTTCTCCTTTGGGCATTTGGGCTCTCCAATCATTAGTTGAAATATCTTCATTTGGGTTCTCTCCACTCATGCAACCCTTAACAAATGGGTAAGGGTTTGAAACATTAATGATAAGTAAAATATTTACCCCTTTTGGCAACTCTATTTTATATGCATTGGATGAGAAATTGCGCAAAATATTACAAGGCTAAATCTTCTTCATTTTAAGTTTGTTGTACTCATCTTTTGGAAACCTCTCATTTGAGTAAATATGCTAGCCCCAAGTCTCCAAATTCAAAGACTTTCTCCCTACACTTCTGATCAACATATTGTTTATATCTCTGCCCACTTTCTTCCAACTTTCTCTTTACCTCCATGTGTACATCATGCATGGCTTGGACATACTCCTCATCTTCAGCACTCCTTCTAGTCATCTCAGTTGTGTTTCTTAACTCAAAAAATCCTCTTGGGTTCCTTCCATATACAATATGAAATGGGTTCATACCCATACTGCTGTATATATAGTCATTATAGGCAAATTCATCTTGTGTCAAAGCTAAATCTGACTATTTGGGCTTATCACTAACAATGCATTGCATCAAATTTCCTAGAGATATGTTCACTACCTCTACTTACCCATCAGTTTGTGGGTGATAGGTTGAGTTAAAATTTAGTCTTGTACCCAAATTCTTCCATAATGTTCTCCAAAGATGTCCCACAAATTTAATATCCTTATCCAACACAATACTCAATGGCAACTCATGCAATCTTTCAACTTCTTTGAAATACAAATTAACAATATGGGTGGTGTCATTTGTCTTATTGCATGTTATAAAATGCACCACTTTAGAAAATCTATCTACAACAAAAAAAAATGAGTCATTACCTCACTAAGTTTGAGGTAGGCCAAACACAAAGTCCATACTTACCATATCACATGGTTTGTTGGCAATTGGAAGTGGTTGATAAAGTCCATTATTTTGACTTCTACCATTTGCATGCAAGGATATTCTGCATCTCCCCATAAATTTTCATACATCTGCACTCATCTTCAATGTATAATTCTGCTCACTTAGTTGTGCCAATGTCTTGCCATACTCAGAATGACTAGCAAGATCACCACTATGTTTCTCTTTCAAAATATTGTCTCACATTGAACCTTGAGGCATGCACAACCTCTTCTCTTTGAACAACATATTTTCTTGGTTCATGTACTCCAACCACGAAGTCCTATCAACAGTTGTTGGGTTTTTACATGTTACCCACATTACTTCAAAATTTGAGTCCTCTTTATATAATTATTTCATTAAATCAAACCCAATGACTTCTACTTGAAGCTCATTCAAAACAGGGGATCGCCTACTCAAGGCATCTGTCACTTTGTTAGATTTGTCACTTCTATGTTTTAAAATAAAATTGTAACTTTGAAGGAATTCTACCAATTTAGTGTGTTTCTAATTCACTTTACCTTGGTTGTTTATGTACTACAATATTAGTGAACAAAATAAATTCTTTACATAGCAAATAATGCCGCCATTTATTAAGAGCTTGAATTATTGCGTAAAACTCTTGGTCATAAAAAAAATATTTCATCTTTGCTTCATTTAAATTTTCACTAAAATAAGCAATAGGCTTACCTTCTTGACTGAGTACTACACCTATCATTGTTCCACTTGCATCACATTCAATATGGAACACTTTTTAAAAAACAAGCAATGATAGAACTGGTTAAACTGTAACTTTTCTTTTTAGTAACTTAAAACTTTATTCTATTGAAACTATCCATTGGAACTTATTATTGGCCCCTTTCATAGTATATGTCATGAGTGCATAAAGACCTTTGAAATTATGAAAAAAATTCTTGTAAAAACTAGCAAATCCATGAAAACTCCTTGTTGCAAACAGTGCTTGGCAAAGGCCATTCCACTATCATTCCTACTTTCTCCAAGTCCATTTTTAATCCATCTCATTAAATCACAAATCCCAAATAAATGAGCTCCTTTTTTATGAAGTTGCACCTTTTCAAGTTCATGAAAAACTTTGTCTCTTTCAACTTAATAGAAGTCTCAAATGCTCCTCCTTACAATTGCTAAAAACTAAAATTTCATATAAATATACAATGACAAACTTATCCGTGAATGGTTTCATCACCTCATTCGTGAGTCTCATAAATTTACTTGGGGCATTAGACAAACCAAATGACATAACTGGTGATTTATACAACTTATCATTGGTTTTAAATGTTGTTTTCCATTCATCACCTTCTCTTATCTAGATTTGGTGATACCCACTCTTTAAATCTATCTTTCTAAAGTATTTGGCTCCACTTAGACAGTCTATTAAATCATCCATCCTTGGAAATGAGAACCTATACTTTATTGTGATCTCATTTATTATTCTTGAATTAGTACACATTCTCCATTCTCCACCTTTATTCGGTGCTAACATAGTTGGAACTGTGCATGGGCTTAAACTTTCACGAATCAACCTCTTTTGTAACAACTCTTGGACTTGTCTCTTTATCTCTTCATTCTCTTGAGGTGTCAACTTATAAGCTACCTTGTTGGGAAAACTTTCTCTTCACATTGAGTCCATGTGAGGACTAATGATTCTTATTGGTGGTAAATCCTCAAGCAAATAATTGGATAGTGTATTGACATATTATTCCAATAAATTCTAAATTTTAATAGTTAAGTCAGTCAACTTAGTGTTTGTCTCCTCTTTCACAAGTTTGAGAATGAGGGAAAAACATGCCTTTACCTTCTTTGTCTCTATTAGGAACTGTTTTCCATCTACTAACATCACTTTTTGACTATTGTCCACCTCTTCTCCTTTGGTTTTCAATGGACTCTATGTGAATCTCTTACCATCCTTTACAAGTATATGTGTTTTCCTTGCCATCATGTATTGCTCTCCTATCAAAATTCTAGGGCCTACCCAACAATATGTGAGACATATTCATGGGCATCAAATCACATATAATTTCATCTTTATAAGCTTTAATTTGAAATTTTACTATACATTCTTCATTGACCAACACTTGGTGTCCTTTGAGTAACCAAGAAACCATATAAGGAGTTGGGTGCATTGATATTTTTAGTCGTAACTTCATTACCATTGCTTTAGACTCTAAGTTATATGTGTTACCACCATCAATATTCAGCTTACAACATTTACCTTCGGATTTACAGATTTTCTTGAAGAGGTTCTTCCTTTGTTGTGGTTCATTTTTCTCCTTTTCTGGTTTTAATAATACTATTATCATAAAAAAGGCTTCTCCTTGCTCTGGTTCTTTTGTACATGTTGGAGATTCAACACTTTTCTCATCTCCATGGGCTATATGTTTTGTCCTTTCAATCCTTTTGTTGTTGTTCTAGTTTTATTCTAGGAAATGACCTATGACCAACATACCTATTACACTCAAAACATCTCTCCATGAATCCTCCTCATATTCCTCGAGGTGCATAGCCTCCTCTTCCTTTTATATTAAAATTTTGGGTTGACGAATTATTGGATCCTTCATCATAGGTCTACTATCCTCTTCCGCAATTTTTTGTCCCCTTCATCTACTTCTAAAGTTCATTTGTTTCCTTCATAACAAATTTTCTTCCACCTTCAATACACATTGATAGAGTTATTTTACGCTTCTAAAATTCAACAAACTAATCTCGTAGTCATTCACATAGCTTTCTACCTTTTTTGGGTCATCCTCCACACATACAACACTTGTAATGAGTTTGCAAAACTCTCCAATATACTCCTTTATAGATACTTCTTTTTGTCTTCAGTTTTTAGGAGAACAAGTTCCCGAAAACTCTCAGTTGTCTGGATTGACAACTGTACGGGAAGACAAAACAAACACACTAAAATTAAATATTTCCCCCCCTTTTTTTTCCCTGGGGAAACAGAGTACCCAATCCCTTGGATGCTCCACATCAAAATCTTAGGGTATGTGCGCACTACAGCCAAAAAGGCGAAATAAAAGCATAAAGTTATTCTTCTAGCACAGCGATTTGGGCATGCCTGATCGAGCCTCGTCTATACATCAATTTTGGAGACTTCTTGCAGAATGGCGGTAAAGTAAGTTTGATTGTCTTTGGCTTCATCCAGATTACCTTAAATAGGCGTTTCACGTGTTTCTAGAAGAGAATCTACTGTTTTGTGGCCATTGCTTGCCGTTAGGGAACTCCGCAATGATTTTTCCTTTCTTTAAAATTGTCTGCTCTGATAAATATTCGTCTCTGTTAAATGCAGCCGGGAATTGTTCGACAAAACGCAAGCTCAGCTGTGGTGGGCAGAAAATAACGAAAAAGTTTTGGAGCTTTACAATGTCCATCCAAAAGTAAAGCGCAAATCTGGTGAATCTGGTGACATTCCCAAATCTCAAGATGAGGAGGTATAAATATTGAATAAATAAACATAAGCAAATATTATTAATGGTGGTGGTGGTGCTGTAGGGCGACGCGAATTTAAAGGAGTCCGGAGGTGAAGACAGACTTGCGGCGCCGACATCGCAAAATATTCTTCCAATATCTTTTGACGCCTCCACAGCGATTTATCGTTGCGATGCGGATCGATCCGACGACCTGCGGAGCAGCATCAATGACAAATATTCAATGAATAATGCCACCAATTCAAGCGAGCAAGACCCAGAGCCAGAGCAATACTGGTGGAATAAGATGAGCTCTCCATATACACTACAATTCACTCTTCAATAACCCTTGCAAGGGAAGTGAGCGCATCAGATTCAGGTAACAGTTCTCCACGATATGTTTTGGTTTTTTGTGATTTTTTTAATAATTAATTTATTTTTTAATAAAAATTATAATAGTATTGTATGGCCGGGGGAAGTTCAGTGAGATGCAGGGTTACATAATACAAGAACAATATATATTAAATATAAATATCAGTTGTTTTAAAGGTATAAGTTAATTTTCATTTTGAATAAAATAGGGATTTGTAAAATGGAAGAATATAAATTGGTAGTTGTATCTAAATTGAAACTTAATGATCACTGACCCCATCTCACTTTTTGTACATGATGTAGTATGCAACAATAATACATTATTTTTGGTTATGGTAGAGGTGACAATGAAAAATAAGATTGTGTTTTTGTTTATAAGGGATGCCATTTTATATTTTGGTAAAGCGGGGTTTTGTAAAGATAGATTGTAAATTAACAATCATACTTCACTCGAAACACATGACTACCGACTTCATTTTACCTTTTTTAACAAAGTTTTGATGTGGGGAGGAGACTCTTCTTTTCACATGAGCTGGAGTAATGGCGAAGTGGGGGAAAGGGAAAGGCTATACATAACATGAAATCGGTGAAATATTTCAAATTAATTTGGGTGGTGATGGTGAGGGGCAATGACATGGTATTTTAGAGGATGAACTTGAAAAACCCTGAGTAGATACACATGCAAAGTTCAGTGACATGTCAAACCTGTCAATGTAAATTTTAGCTTCCATCAAATTGTTTATGCTACCCAATACATGATTGAAATAAGGGTCATCTCAGTGAAAAATAGATGTCAAATATCTAACTAGTTTCAAAACATAAAGAATGCACCACGTGTCAATTTAGACAAGTCTAAAAATAACTAAACAAACCTAATTAAATGACTCTAAAACTAATTAGACAAAAAATAAAAAAAGGATTATTAAATGAAATATGTATCTGATAATCTAATCGAAACAATGTAGTTTGGCATATGCAAATAGATATGGATACAAATATTTCTAAGGTTTTTGCATTATCATTTTGAAAAATACTTAATAGAAACCATTGTATTCGTAACAATAGTGCTCATTTCTCTTTATTTGGTGATTGGAGGAAAGGTGAAATTGATGTCAAGACCACAAGCAATAATAATTTCGAGCAGTCTACTGAACCTAGGTTTGAATCCCCACCAATATTTTCATACTCTTTCTAAGTGGTATGACATTCTGATGTATCTCAAATTAGGCACAACCCTTGTTGTTATAGCGTCCTCTATGTAGGTTGCAACTACCATATTGAAGAGTGTAAATTATGGTGGGATGGATGTAATTTTTTTTGGGTAAATATAAGTTTTATAAAGTAAAAGAGTGTAAATTGATATTCGTACCTCACTCGAACCTTATTATCACTAACCCTGTATCACCTTTTGTGCATGAAACATTAAGAAAAAATACTTTAATATTCATTTTAATAATCCTTTAAAAACATAATTTTCCTAACTAGAGCTCCCTTAAATTTTATGTTTTCTATGCTTACAAAGATAGGATCCAATTGTGGTCATCTTTTCTTCCAAGGGTCAGAGTATGGTGTTTCCATATGTTCCTAATGAACAAAAGCAACAAGATAAACTCCATAACCTCAATATATTTACCCCATATCAATGGCATTGCATTGTTTTTTCAATTTGCACATCGGACAAGGAACCCTTTTGTATCTTCTGAACCTTGATGTAATTTTTCTAGGTATCAATATATTGACATCATAGATGAACAAAAGCTACAAGATAGACTTTGGAACTTTAATGTCTTGTCCTCGCATCAAAAACATTGCTTAAAGTACCAAGCAACATAATCCTAACTATGGTATTATCCCTTCTATATAATTAAACAAAATCATTCCTATATATATATATATATATAACATTCATTGAGTATTAATATATTGTGTCATCAATTTAAACTCTTTCATTTATCTGATGGAGATGAGACATGGAGCCTTGTTGCAATCAAATAAATGCTCATACATCCTTTTCCATCTTTGACAATAGAAAATTTACAATAAAATACGTTTTCACCTTGCAAGCCATAAACTCTTTTATAATGAGTTCTAGTCATGTAAATCCAATAGCTTCCCCAAATATGAGGTTAGTGTACAATATCCCCTAAAATAGCTTTTCATTACCCCTCACCATTACCACTTAGCTCACCCTGAAATATTTCACTATTTGCATGTTTTGTATGGCCTTGCTTTTTCTTCAAGGGGTATGAGTATTGTGTTTCTGTATGTTCTTAACTCTGATGTAATTTTTCTAGGTATCGGTAACATAGATGAATGGAAGCTACAAGATAAACTTTAAGACTTCAATGTCTTGTAATTTGAGTCAGTCAAACCCTAAATTGATCAATTTGGTAAAGAATTAAACTGTTCTAGGGATGCAATTTTCTATTATGTTAAAGCAGGGTTTTGTAAAGTGAAGGTGAAATCAACAGTACAACCTATAACCTTTGATCTCATCCCACCTTTTGTGCAAAAAACATTAAAAAACAATAATTTGATATTCATTTTAATAAACGTAATATATATAAATAAATTAAATAATAATATTACCATAGTAGTATAGTATATTTTATACTATATTAATATAATAATAATATTATTATGAATTATAATATTATATTAATATATTATAATGTTATATATTATTAATATATTGATATTATATAATATTAATAATAAAAAAGCAACTATTATATAATATTATAATATAATTATTAGTGTGTATATATATAATATATATTAATATATCATATATTAAGAATAAGAATATTAATTTTATAATATATATAATTATATTATATAATATATATTAATAATAAGAATATTATTTTTATAACATGTATAAATATAATTATTATATTATATTTTAATATTTTAGTATATTATATAATAATATAATATAAATTATATATTAAATTAAATTTATATATTATGATATTAAATAATAAATTAAAAAATATGATATATATATATATATATATATATATATATATATATATATATATATATATGCATTATAATAATAAAATTATATATATATATATATATATATATATATATATATATATATATATATATATATATATATATATAATAATATATATCATATATAATTAATTTATATATATAAATAATCATTATTAATATATAATATAATTTTATAATAATAATGATGTATTATTATATAATATAATTAATATATATATCATATGAATAAAGTAGAGTATTAATATATTTTTATATTTTATAATATTATAATAAATATTATTATATTAAATTTAAATACTATATATTATGATACAAAATTATTAAATTAAATAGTTGATGATGTTCTCAATGTGGTTGGAATCATTTTTTCTTGCAATCAATGAATTTGGTAAATTCAATTATGAAAACTTGGTTGTGTTAAGGGGAAAATATGATGGTTAGAAAGGGGAGAAGTTGATGGCTTATGATCATATACTCAAATGGGTTTTAGTTAATCTTTTTCACAGTTTAAATAGGAAGAATTAGAATTGGGCTAGGAGACTCAAGATTACTCTTGGAGCATTTAAAATGTTGGCCCATCTTCATATAGTGCTTGAAATGCCCATAACTGTAAGAAAGTTTTGGTTGATAAATATTATGTATCCCATCTCATACATTATAAATTGGATAGGTTCATCAACCCTTTTGCTATAATTGATATGATGGCAGTGGGTTGCTATAATTGATATGATGGCAGTTGTTCACCTAGAAAGCTACAAGCCCCTTAACTTCAGAAGATGAAGAGGGCAAATACTAATATTGATATATATAGCTTTAACATTTTATGTTTGTAAATATTGATGGGTAAGAGGCTAGGTACAAATGCCTTAATTATCAATAAAATTGTTGATCTGCATAGCATCAACAATAGTGTAACATTGATTTGATTCATATATTGAATGTGGAGTTGTGTCTCAATCAAATCAGTTTTCATGATATTTTTGTTCATCTTTGACAATAAAAAATGACTCATACATTATGTCAATACCTTATAAGTTTTAAAAACCTTTACTATAGAAATAGGTCATGTAAATGCAAACAATTGCATTAAATCTAGTGTTCATGTATGATATGGTCCCTCTATTGTATGATATTAAATATAATAAAAGTGTCAACATATTAACATCATGGGTAATAGAAACTACAAGATAGAATTAGGACCTCAATGTCTTGTCCTAGCATCAACGACATTGCATCGTTGATTTGAGTTGAAGATTTGACATGGAACCCTGCTACAATTAAATTAATATTCATTACATTCTCGTTGACCCTTGACAATATAAAATATACAATCAAATACATCACCACCTTGCAAGTTATGGACCCCTTTGAAATGGGTTTCAGTAATGTAAATCCAATAGCTTCCCTAAATTTGAGGTTGGGGCACGATATCCCTTGAAATAGCTTGTCATTGCCCCTCACTATTACCACTTAGCTCACCTTCAAATTTTTCACTATTTGCATGTTATGTATGGTCTTGCCCTTTCTTCAAGGGCTCTGAGTATTGCGTTTTTTAATGTTCTTAATCTTGATGTAATTTCACTAAGTTAGTATATTTATAGGATGGATGAATGGAAGCTACAAGATAAACTCATGGACCTCAATGCCTTGTAATTTGAGTTTGATGACCCCTAAATTGATCAATTTTGTAAAGAATTAAAATTTTATAAAGATTTAATTTTCTATTATGTTAAAGTGAGCTTTTGTAAAGTGATAGAGTGAAAAGCAGTGGTTCTACTTCACTTGAAATGTATAACCACTGACCTAATCCCACCTTTTGTGCATAAAACATTAAGAAACAATAATCAAATATTAATTTGAATAAATGCCATATATATATAAATAAATTAGATAATAATATTATCATATTAATATAATATATTCTGCATTATATTAATATAATATTGTAATAATAATATATTATGAATTATGATATATATTATAATATTATATATTATTAATATATTAATATTATATAATACAAAGGCAAGTAGTAATATTAATATTTGTTTTGTACATGGCTAACATTTGTCCTGCCAGCTATCAGTCATCGTGTTGATAGGTGCTAACGGTCATGCTGTTCCCTACATGGAGGGTTTATACAGAGCCAACATGGCTTGAAAGTTCAGAAGAAAGATGTGCTTTGGATCTTCATTTCTCCCATAGCGAATGTTCTTGTTATCAACCTTGGTGAATCCCTTGTTGTGAGTATCCATACTATAGATCTCCCAAGGATGGGGACGGTCATGGAACACACACGACCTCCATCGCTGTGGGATCGCTTGTAAATAATTCTATTTTTTTTCAGATTTTCTGGTGTTACTGCCGTAGGCATGGCACCCGTAGCAAGAGTTGTTGCTTACAAGGTTTGTTGGTCTCGAGCATGTGAGAGCTCAGATATTCTTGCTGGGATGGAAAGAGCTGTTAAAGACTGTAAATATTAGTCAAGGTTTCCCATGTATAGTTTTGTATGAGCTAATCTGGAGTTGCTTACTGTTAGGTTTGTGCTTAATTTTAGTCACAATACTTAATCACGGTTATAATCTTTGGGATTAATGGGATTAGTTTACTGGCTGCTGCAGATGTGGCCGGATGTCATTAAGAAGGCCAAGGACAAAGGATAGAGGACTAGACATCATACAAACTTATGTGTTCTGGAATGGGCATGAGCCATATCTTGGCAATGTATGATTTCTCAAACTCGTTGGACTTTACAACAGTGAAGATGCTGATTTTTCAAGCAAATCTCATGATAGATTCAGGTGTATCCGCATAAATGATGGACCAGAGGTGGAAAACAGTAATTTCAAGCGATGCATCCCTCCCTCTTCAACATCAACAACAACGACTATCCGAGCCTTCGACATTCAAGAGCAAGTCCATGGTTCAATCCAGATTCATCACACACCAACAGGGAACTTCTTTGGAGAATTCGTTATTCAAAAACTAAACTATTGTCGCTATTAACTGTTCCATTGTTCCTACGCCTGCGCATATTCGGTTTTTTTTGTCCCATTTGAGATGAATGTAATGGGATGGCACCGCAATAGAACGTAATCATATATAATTGTCTTGTATGTTTCTAAGTACATTCTACATCATAATCAAACCTTAACTGATTTATTAATTTCAAAAGGATAACTATTGTTTACTTTAACTTTTAATTACTCTTTGTTCTTTTGACCTATCAAATTGCATTATTTTGTATATTATAAAACTTGTAAATATTTTTAGGTAAATTGAAGTTTTTTAATTGATCATATAAAATAATATTATTTTGTATGATATTTTGTGTGACTTGATTGGTTAAAAGATTTATATGTTATTCTAAATTTCATGTCAATCATAGCACTCACATCATTTCATTGTGATCAGAACTGTCATTTTAGGAATCAGGGGAGTCATAATCTCTTCATTTTAATGTAGTGATAATATTAAAAACTATTAGTCATTATCAATGCATAATGTTGCTGCTCTTGCTGTTGATATTGAACGCATATCCCATAAAATCTTAATAAAATTTTTAATAGAGTTTAGTTGTTTAGATGACGACGACAGATAATATTTGTATTGGGGCAATTACAGGTGATGTATTCTAGTATGGTGTAGTGTTAAAGTATCAGATCCTTTCCTTTTCAGTAGTCTTAGCATTAACTTCTTGACATTTTGAAAGCTTGTTGTATGTTTATAGATATTGCAGGGTTTAAAGCAGCTATGTTTATCACGGCCGTCTTATAGAATCTGATTGTCACAAGTTTCACTCTGCAGAATTTACATGTGTTGGGACTAGGGCTTAATCCCTTTGCCATGCCCAAATATTCCATGTAAACTTTTTGTTCTCTCTAGGTTTTCACTTAACTTGATAATGTAAACTCACAACCTTTCTGCTTGCCTTTCTAGTTTCCAGTAAGTTCTTGCTCTATTATAAAGGTTTGATTGCATCACAATTTTTTAATTTGGACGAAACATCAACAAATCCTTGAGGCTATTAGGGTTTCAACCAATATTTTATTGAGCATATTTAATTTTGTTTTGGGGAAATCAAATCATTTTGTTGAATTGGATTTTGGTTGAGAATATTATACCATAGATAGTCTTCATTCTAGAGGCTAATGAGCAGGGGGTCAATGCCCAACCCCCATGAAATAGATGGCAGTGGTTGGACTCTTCTTCATATTGGAGCTTGTAAAGGTAATATGAAATTGGTTAATTCACGCACTCATATTATTTTGAATTAGTTTGAAGAGTTTTATTTGTTATTGAAGAGTTTTATTTGTTATTGGCCTTGTTCATTTCAAAATTTCAATAGTGTAGCAGGTTTTGAATTTGTATAATTTGATTTTGATTTGATAAGCTTGAATTTATATATCTTATTTTATGGGCCATCTTTAGGGTAAACTTGATGCCTGGTGACCTTCAGGGTATGGGTGGCTTTTAGATTGAACTTAAAGTTGTGGTGAAATTCATGAGATATTTTCTGGAGTTGTCTGCAACCTTATTGCAGTGGCAGATTTGAACCTTAGTCATGCTCTTGGTTCACTGTTACTTTAAAGCACTTTTTTAAATTTTAGTATAACTTTATTAATAAATTTATTAAAATTTTGTTATGCAGTGGGTTCATGTTTCTTACATGAATATATGTGGAAGAATTAAATGTAATCTGATAGATCCATGATATAATTATTTTTAGTTTTAAGCTTTGCTTCATTCTTTCTTACCTTCAAGATGGACCCAGATCTGAAATCGGAAAAAAAAAAATCCTAAATTGGATAAAAACAATTTTATGTAGATGAATCTAGAGGGATCCAAAATATCAAACATTTTTTTATGCAAATGAATCCAGAAAATTTTTATTCAATATAATTATTTAATTTTTATTCAATATAATTCTTTGTTTTAGTATGGTTTCGTAGGTAAGAACATTCTTTTTTAAACTATATTTGTTGTTAACATTTCATGCCTTATTTTTGTATTTGTGATATGTTCATATGTAGAATATATTTTTCTTAATGTAAATTTGTTGCTACCATTTCATGTATTATCAGTCTCGATAAGATAAACTATTGGATTCAATTCAATTTAACTATCGATTAAATTTTATCTTTTCAATCAATAATAATTTTTTTTTTAATACATTTAAATATTTATAGTTATCCAATAATTAATTTATGCATATATTAATTAAAAATATGAAAAAAATATTTATTTGTATTGTGATTAGTTGAAATTATTAACATGTTAAAGGGAAACTGCTGATGTCATGTCCAATTTGGAAATAGAAACAGCTCTGACAGGTGGCTGATGTCATGAACAGTAACAATAGAAACAAATTTAAAATCTATTATTAGAAGATTTTTATTAATAATTAAAAGGTTGTCACAAATTTGCATGCATAGAGAGGTTGGAACAGTGCTAATGTGCTGCTGACTGGTTTTTATCAGAAGCTAATTGCATTTGATTATATTTAGATGATTTAACATATAATAAATTCAATAAACAGAATATCTAATAGTCTTGCGTTCGTCCAGAGAAAAAATATACGGAAAATTATTGAAAAGTACAACTACTTTTCATTTTTCGGAGACATTCCTGCTTTAGTCGGGTACCAATTTAAATTTTCTGTAATCCTTTTTTCGGCCCTGCAATGGGATTTTGGATATTTCTTTTAATTTGTTTACCCAGATTTTGATAAGAGCTTTTTTTTTCCTTTGACGAGGGTTTGTCTTTTTTATTTGAAGTTTTCAATACAAAACAGAGTATGTAACTTGTAGCATTCCATATGTGATATATGAAATCAGTTTATTTATCAAGATATCATACACAATGTTAAGGAACAAGCACCTTAATCAAGTCGGCCTTATCCCAGATGCTGAAAATGCCTTTCTGAGTTTCCTCGGCAGAGGGCCACAATGGCAATCTAAGATTGGGATCATAAGATAACAGAGCACCAACATCTTTTGCCATTTTCAAAGCTGCAAGATGAGCTGATCTGCATAGCTCTGCAATCAAACTAATTGATCCAAAGTGAAATATGCGCACCTGCAAACAAAAAGCATAAAAACATTACAGTTTATCATGTGTAAAGAGAACCATTTCACAAGAACAAATATTTACAGATAGGTTTTTATCACTACAAAGAATTCCAAATTGTTACCATTCTTTAAATTCTGATAGAGTGCCAAGAATAGACAATAAAATAACAACATTATTCACTTTAAAAGTAAAACAAACAAAAGGATTCTTACTGTACAACAATGAGGCATGTCAACTGAAGAAAGAATTAATCTACTTCAATTTTCCGCCATGAACCAGGAACATCAAAAAAAACATGAAATTCTGTTTCAAAAGTATAAAGTTCCAACATATTTACATTGTCTCTAGTGTTTCCAGTTATGTTTGTCAAGGGAATGCCAACAAAATGTTCTTCAGGACTACATTTCTGGAGAATATCATTCTAGCCCAAGCATAAATAACCTGCAGAATTATGATACAATTATGGCTATTAGTTTGATTCCAAACAAAATACTGTGATGAACTTAATATAATCCAAATGCCAATTCCTTTTTTCCGTTATGTTTGTCAAGGGAATGCCAACAAATTATTCTTCAGTAGTACATTCCAGGCAAGTATCTGGCTAGCCCAGGCACAAATAACTTGGAGAATTCTGATTCAATAATGGGCATTGATTATGATTCCACCCAAAATACAATGATGAACTTAATATTATTGAAATGTCAAGTCCTTTTCATTATAATTCAAGTACATAACTTTTTGGCTTCCATCTTGATCACTTCTTATTTTTAAAAAATTGCTAGAGATCAGGCATAAACAGAGACTTTAAAATTAGAATTGATATGTTCCTTACTAGGACATACCTGTTGGATCAGGTCTTTATCAAGTTTAGCCTCAGTCAAGAGCATGTCAGCACTAGGATTACGATATTACAGGAAATCTCGTTCACCATTACTACGTAATGTCACAAATGCGAGTGTTGTTCTAGCATGACTATCAAACAACATCCCCTTGTCATCCACACCATTCTCCCTCAAAACGCTAGCCAACATGTGCCCAAACTTATCATCACCAACCTGCCAAGAATGAAAAGGTTTGAATTGCATTGCTGGTCTACCATGAGGAGAAAAAATGAAAACTCAAATTCATCTGTCATGTAGCAAACAAATGAAATAAGAGATTGTGGGCATCATATATGATAACCTTTTAAAATTTGATCCAAAAACCGATCCAATCTTATTACAATACCTTCTCAATGAATGCTGCATGACCGCCAAGCTTAGCTATCCCTACAACAGCATTTGCGGGTACACCCCCTGGGGCCTTCTTAAAGGCTGGTGCCTCAGATAACGTAATTCCAAAGACCGTTGGGATAAAATCAATGAGCATCTCCCCAAAGGAGACTATCAAATCTGACTTCTTGACTGGGGTGCTTTTATTGTTCAAATATGTAGCCCTATTGAAATCTGCTAAGACATACAATTAGTAACAATACAGTATATCAAGAATCAAAATCAAGGCAACCATCTTATGGGCACATGAACACCTCTTCAATCCAAATCAATACAACCATCTTTTATGAAATTGTAAACATCTCTAATTCAAAAATATTTTTTATTAGAATTAATTCTTCTGCTAACACTATTGCAAACATATGAAGTAATTATAAGTTTAATTTGATCTGAATTTAAAACATTTGTCCACTACAAGCCCAAAATGGCCAAAGGACCTCCCAAAAAAAAAAAACAATGGGAGTTTGTGATGCACCTCAGTCTTAAAATAAAAATAAAAAGTATAAATAAAGGCAAAAGAATAGTCAGATTAAAGTGTTGAAAGGCAAACGAAATTGCTCGTAAACTAAATTTACAAGCTTTTAACTAAAAATATTCTTGCTCCCATGTTCTCTTCTAACAGTTCTCAACAAAATGTGATGCATATGGTGCCACAACCTGTTAGTAATTTTTTTGGAACTTTTCCACCAATGCCTCAGATGTCTATTGCCCAAAGGTAGGATCTGCTCCATTTGTTCAATATGGAATATCTAGCATGCCTATAAGTGTCGAGATGACTATGATTGTAATAAGAGCCTTAGAATGCAATGAGCGTAAGTGCATTTTATATATTTAGCAGGACATTTGCATGTTTTCTCAGAAGATTTATGACTGTTAATGACAAGTATTTTTGCTGAGTGCATTGGTTGTTCCTTGTAAGGATTAAGGAACAATTTCTTTTAACTTCACATCTTTATCCTCCCATGTTAAATTTCTCATAGTTTGTTAATATTTTGTAGGCTCAAAGAAAAAAGGAAAATAATACACTCTTCGAGGGTATCTAGACTTCTTAAAGGAAAGTTTAGATCTTAAACCCTTTTTCATGTGTCCGCCCTCAACTTCTATTCAGACAGAAGAAAATATCATGTGAAGCACGGATTATACCAGGCTGGAGAAATCACTCATTGATCATTGCTTCATATAGTTTTATCATTTGCGCTTTTTCCTTAACCTAGAGGACATTCCATTGTTATTCCCCATTGATAATGTAATGTGCTTAATGACGTCCATTGTGTCATAAACTAGAAATGTAATTTGTTGTAATATATACTCCTTTATATCATAGATGAAAATGGATTTGTCGTGTCAAGAATTATAACGTTTCACAAATACCTACTATAATTGCATTGATTTCAGCCATAGTTTTCCCTAAATCTTCTTACCGGGTTTAAGCAAAATATACAAACTCCCACAGGGACTTGGTGCATGGTGCCCTTGTTTTATTTGTCTTTATGCTATTTTGATATTTACAAATTCTTCTATGAAATTGGATGCAATTTTTGTTGAGGGGAAAAGTTAACTCTATATTATCATATCAAAACTTTACAAAAGCTGGCCAAAACGTTAGTCTAGATTCGTAACAACTGCATGGTCATTAATTTAAGACATGTTTCCATGCTCATATATATTTTTTAGCTTCTCAAAATTTTTTTTTTTTTCAAAAGACTATATTATTATGTCATTATCATTTCTATACACAACTCCCTAAGCTTACAATCCCTAATATCCATTTGTTGGGTTTGATCTTGCAATTGGCAAGTTTCAATGGAGGGTATGATTTAGAATGCTAAAAAAATTTCTTAAAGTGAACCCTTGTTCGATTTTAGATTTGCTCATAATTTCGTTAGGAAAAAAAAATCATAGTTACAAGATCATTATAGTGATTGCAATTATGTGTGTGTATAAAATTGTTTTCTAAAATCTTAGAAGTACCCTTTGCATTATTGTTAGGCTTTCATATTTCATATTTTTTTTCATACATTCCAATAAAAAATAGTTCTTTCTATTTTGAAATGTTAAATTTATAAGTCAATTCTCATCCAAATTTTTCTTAAATGTCAAACTTTTCTATAGTCTTCAATCTAGCATTTCTTTTTTTTCTATTTTTAGATTGTACAAAAAAGGCTTGTTTGACAAATATATATGGAGTTTTGTCAATTTCAAACCTATGATGAATGAGTGTACTGCTATAGAAGGAACATCCCTGTGAAGACATAAATAAGAAACACTGAACAAGGGTATCTTGTAAATTGTTTCAGACACAAAGAATGTCTTAAACTGGTAGAACAAGGAAGCTGAACTAGATTAAACTTTAGTAACCAATGTTTCAAAAACGTCCAACTAATTATAATGATTTTTAGTAAAGATACCAAGATAAATTATGAATCTTTCTAGAGCCTATAATAAGACTATAAACTAGAGGTTTGGGATTACAAGATTTTTACAGACTAAAGGTTTAGAACTACAAGATTTTTATAGAATACATTCTCTCTATGCCATTACTACCACATATTGAAAATATCTTGTGAGTTTCATCTTCATGTTTTATTGTGATCATGGAGTTCCACTTCCGTTTAACTTGACAACATAGAAAATTAGCTTCTTGTTCTTTCATGATTTTTGACATACCATTGCTTCAATGCCTATTTTGTAAAACAAACTAGCATTTTTACTACTAACATTAAGGCATAATTTATTGTTAAAGGTGCCAAATCTTATGATAAATATTAGTCTTCTAAGACTTTATGCAAGTATAATGGATATGATATTGAATTTTTAGAATGCTAGACTTTTTTTACCTTAGACACTCAGACAAGATCAACAAAACTTGATCACTACTTCTCATTCTTCTCACAGAGACTTGGCACTTTGCGCCCTTGTTAGTTATGAAACTGATGGCATAATTTATATAAGAAATACAGTTTCTAAATATTTGGATAATTTATTTTTTGATTAATATAAATATAATTTCAAATTTTTAGGCTTTGCAAAATTATTCGGGACTATAACTTATAAAAGACATAGAAACATTAATAATGAATGACTACCATATTAATGACAATAACTAATATTAATAAAGTGATGAGTTTCATCATATATATATATATATATATATATATATATATAAAGAGAGAGATCCTACTTTTACAAGGATTAAGTATACAAAATGGTTCTTTGGCTTAGTGTTAAGGATTGAGGGATATCTATCCTTCTACCAAATTCATTCAAGGAACGATCCCAACATCATCCTTTTTGGTATCTTGTAGGATTTTTACCTTGGTGGATGGATATAAAATAATTTTTACACCATCATTCTCACCATTAGACTACAACACACTTGATATATGAATATATTTTAAGATAGTGGTCATTTAAGACAATGAGTTCATTGTTCGCCACAATCATACTCTGGAATTCGTGATGTTAATTCTATAATTATGTTTCAATTTTATTATAGCCACCATGTTGGTAAGGCATTATCTTGAATATAAAAAAGATCTTGTTGCCTTATATTGATGGCTATGAAGCACCATAAATATGAGACTCAAAGCACTCTCAATATACTAACATCTCTTCTTATGAAATAATTACAATTTATGAGATTTCAACGTCATGTATGATTTTATTTATCTATGAAAGAGAGTTATCTGGATTGATCTTAAGAATATCATATGGTGTTTTTAAGGACTATGGATTATCAATGGATTTATTACTATTAATTATAAAAGTTTTTTTTTCTAATTTAATTTATGTCCATTTAATTTTTTTAAAAATAATTTTAATGAATTTTTATTATAATTTTTTAATATTTATATTTTTAATAATTATAAAATAAATAAATTAAACATTCAAATATCTTAAAATATTTTTTATTAAAATAAATAATAACCTTTTTTTCATTTAAAAAAAAATCACAAATTCAAATCATAACTTATTGAATGCATTTTTAAAAATATTATACACCCTCAAACCTTGATCTTAAACCCTAAGTCTTCTATATTAGTTCTCTTCAAAATATTTAGATTTAAATATTCTACTCTTTTTTCTCCAAAAAATTTGGGGGACTTTAGGAAAGTTATTTATAAATTATGTCTTAGTGAATTGAGGCTTTGCCAAAAAAAAAAAGGAAAAAATTGTGTGAATGTTTTATGATTAAAAAAAATGTAGATAGTAATTAATTTTTCATTCTAATTATATTTTAGTCTAATTTTTTTTTAAAAAAAAGGGTTTAATATTTTTCTCAAAATATAAAATGTATTTTATCAATTATGAGTTTAATTTTTGAATGAGGTTGTTTTATCTAACTCGATTTTCTTAGTCTCAACACGTCATCCACCCTATTAACAAGAATTTAAGTGACAACTCTAATTTGAATACTTATATGACTACCATAATTACACATACATTTTCCAAGCTTGTCACAATGCTAGACTTGAAGCTTTCTTAGCATTTGTATCTTGGAAATATACTAGTGCAAGGACAAACATGCTTTAGGGGAGGCTTTCAAAACATTCATGTTCACACTTATGATCTTTGGGATATTATTGTTCATAAAGTCATGAACAATATTCCAAACCCTCTTCGATTCATTTTTTAAAGGTTTTTTCCCCCAACATATCTACTTTTTGAGAGGATACCAGTTATTAGTGTTTAAGAGGCCATTATTGTCATCATGAAATCACCTATGAGGCATTTGTTTTTCATTTTTGAACTCTTCACATGAGCTTTGAATTTATGCTATTGTAGTTAAACAAGGTTTCCTCTTCTCTGGGCTCTATTTGGTATGTGCATTTATGGCCTTAAAAGAATTTTTGGTAGCATAGTTATATGAATGATTATTTTTCATTATTTTTACAAAGATTTTATGTGAAAATTATATGAATTAAATTAAAATAAGTTTTAATATCAATTTTTTTTAAAAAAAAATTTTATTTGTGTTTTTATGGGGATCACATTTAAGTTTTTTTAAAATTATTGGTAAATGGTTTTGAAGGGTCCTTACCTAGAATAAGAAAATCAGGAGCTAGAAAAGAAAGAAAGCTTCAAGACACAAGAAGGCTCAAAATCTAGATAAAACAGGAGTACAATATAAGAATAAATACAAGAGAGAGCAATTCCCTTGTTTCAAGAAAGTCCAAAAATGAAAAGAAACAAAAGATAATAGCAGCAGGAAGCAACTTGATAATGAAGGGTATCAAAGCATCAATTCAATAGCAACTTCATAGAACCAAAGCAGTGCCTGAGCATCAACAGATTAGCCAAAATAGGGAGTTAGAATGAGCCGAATCACTTAGTGAACTTGTTAAAACTATTCTTCAATCCCTCCAAAGCGTTAAATAGATTGAGAGTAGTGATTTGAGAAGGGTCTATCTTGTCAATGGTGGTCAGACCCAGAGTCTTTTTATTGCCTTCCTTCCACAAACCTAGATGTAAGGTGTTGATGGTGCACACTTGTTTCACTTGAAACTCAATAAATTCTTGAAAGGCCTGGTGAAAGGCTAAATGATCCATTTGCCTGCTCCTAATTTGGTTCATGGTGTCCTCCAATTATTTCATTTTCTTGAGAATGTCTTCTATTTTGGTCTTGAATAAGGAGGAGTTGTCCATTTTCTTCTTTTCCCTTCCACTTAACTTGTTGATCTGAGTGATTTCCTTCCTGAGATCACTAATTCCTTCCTCAAGCTATGTAATTTGACCATTGTGCCCAAGATCTTTGGGACAGGAGGGACCAGAGTCCATATTATCCTACCTCATGTGAAGAAGACTCTCAACTATGTCAATATCTTTACCCCTGTGAGAATTAGGCTCCGAACCCTTATCTTTGTTTCTACTCCTGAGAACCCTCTTAGGAGAGGGAGGAGGTGAAGAATGAAGGCTAGCGTTCCTAGACCTAACCCCACTTTGAGAAGGAGGCTTAGACAGGGGAAGGGGAACAAAACTGTTAGCAGCGATAATGCTGCAATGGTGATACAAGAGAAAGATAACCCCTTCATGAAGGGGCAGGGCACACTTGTGAGCTTGAAAATCAAGAATTAAAGCCTCCAAAGATTGCAAGATGTAATAAGGAAAACCAACTCTAGGGCCTTTGTGGAAATGGTTTAGGAGGATAAGGTGATGAAGTGACAGTGTTTTGCACCTACCTTCCAACATGACAAACCTAACCAACATGCAGGCCACATCATCAAAAGGAGCAGGGAGAGAGGAATAAATAATGACAACTTTAATAAATTCTAAGGCCTTAACTAAGGAACCCTCCAAGATCCTTTTGTCCTCTGTAGTCTTGTTAAATTTGTTTCTATAAAATTTTAGACCATCCCTATTGAGACCTATAACAGAGGCAATGAGCTCTTCTATGATAGAGAGATTCTTACCTCTATAAATGACTTTCTTATTCATCCAATTATTTGCAAACTTGATCAAAATGTGATTATCATGCCCATTGATCCTTTGAATGAAAGTAGAGAATCCTCCCACATTTAAAATCTTTCAAAGGTCTTCATTCACCCTCCAATTTAGGTCATAGATTGGCTCAACATGATAAGGAGATCCACCCATGATGATAACAATAGGATTTTGGGTCAAGGTCACACAAAGAGCAGTTAACAGATTGCCCCCACACTACCTCTGCTTAGCCTGAAACTGACAATAAATAAAATCTTGATGAAAGTAAGTGTGAACTAAAGAAAGATTATCATTCAAATGAGAGATCAAGTCATCGTACTCTAGCTAAACTTAACTAGTTTCCCCTTATTTAATAATGGTTTCTTTACTGTTATGAGGAATTTGATTGTGGGAATACTAAAATTGAATCTGATTATTAGACACCCACATGCTAGCAAAAGAGTTTGCCACATGGTTACCTTATCTATATGTATGACAAATCTTATGAATTGAAAAGACCCCATAAATGCTAATAGCCTCCTGAATAAAGTCTTTGACAGTCCAATCGGCTGGATGAGAACCCTTAAGGTGACTAATAATATTCAAAGAATCCCCTTCAATGATAATATTTCTGATATGATAGTCTCTTGCCAACTTGATCCCCTAGAGAACAACAAGTGCCTCAACATAATGGTTGGATTGAATACCCATAGGACCTGCATAGGTAGCAATTATATTACCTAAGTGATCCCTAATGATCCCACCTCCTCATGTGGCTCTTGGATTGCCTTTAGAGGCACCATCAAATTTAAGTAATTTAGTATATGAAGAAGATGTTATTAGTCTACTTAAGGTTCTTTTTAGTTTAGCTTCATATTTGTTTTCATCAATTGTGATTGGAATCTAACGATGACCTCCCACATAATGAGCTTATATGGAAATTATGTTTTATAAAATGTGAAAGTGAAGAGAATTTTATATTCAAGTTTTCTATCTACTATGAGATTTGTCGAAGATATCCTTATATTTTAGAGATTCTTATGGATCATTGAGGACCTTCATTTAGCATGATGACCAAAGGAGTTTAGTTTTTTTAATCCATGAGAAACTTCAACTTTGATAGAGAACACTCAAATTGAAATCTTCACATATGGATAATTCTAGGAATATCAATTCTTATTTCCAAATAACAGACTTTTTGAACCACAAGAGATCACATATCTAACCAATATAATACAAATCTATAAGATAATGCATATGTTAATAGTTTAAATATATATTATCTACAAATATTAAAATTCTTATTTCTCATTAAATTTTTATCATAACTTTATTATATTTATCTCTTGTTTTTTTTTTTTTTTTTTTTTTTTTTTTTTAATAATGGTAAAATGAGGGCTTTGAAAAGGTCCCTTCCATTTTACACAGAATAGGAAAAAAGTAAAAAAAAAACCCAGTTAAATAAATAGAAACCGCAAAGTTGTTGAACAACAAATCAACATCAATTAAATAGAAAAATCCAATGTCCAAATAAAAATAATAATAACAACCAACACCCCCACCTCCCCCTCTGACATTTTTCCTTTGTCTTGACCTTTGTTCCTTTTAATCATCCTCAGTTTGCTCTACTCCTTTTTCCAAACTTTGATGAATTCCTTCAACACATAAATTTTAGAAACACAATTCTTAATATCCAATTTACTAATTTGGACAATTTGTTTAACATTTTCCTTCAACTTTAGATTCTCACTTTCTAACATAGAGACCCTTTCCTTTCATTGAAAAAAATTGTGAAAAACATTCTCTTGATCACCTGCATCCTTTACCATAGTATCTTGGATCATTCTTCCACAAGAATGAAGCTGAATCTACTTAATTGACTCCTTGATACCACCATTTTCCTTCATTATCTAATTAGTAATACTTTTTATGAAGGTCCATGTAATTGGCTAAAGTTTTGAATTTATCCTAATAATCCTTCTCACCAACCTCCAAAACCTTCCTTTTCTTTTCAAATCATCTTTACAAAGTTGAAAGCTTCTTCCTTCAAATTCTCCTCCTTCTCCACTAGGTTTTTTTGCTTTAAAAGATCTAAAGCATGATCCTCCAAACTAAATAATGACTACTAGGCACATTATACTGAATCTTCAATCTTAGTCATACTTATCTTCTTCCTCCTCTAAATCTGATTTAACCATGGGGAATTTATCTGACGAAGAAAGTTTAAAAGTCTCTGCCCTAGGAATTTGGATAGAAATAGTTTGACTTTTCCCCTTTCCTTTCCCCATTCAAAATCAATCTTTTTTTCTTTCTAGGTTCGAAAAGTTTAATGGTAAGGTGAGGACCCACACACAAGGATTTTTCATGGTTGTAAAAAATAAAAATTAAAAATTGTTGTAAAGGCAAAAGAACTTTACCCACCTAAACTTCAATGACAAAATTTTCCAGAGATAGAAATAAATAAAACTTGATACTGCCCCTCTATGGTTATGTACTTCATTATCTGGGATGTCACTTCAAAGTAGGGAGAAGGAAGGTATTCTCTCAAATATTCCCCTTGATAATCAATCAGCTGTTCCTCCTCAAGAAATTGTTCAACTTCATTTTTTTTTATCATTTTTGGATTTAAAGTGTTTCCTCCCCTACATTTCATTCTAGTAACCTGTGAAATTATTTCTTCATTGAAAACAATTATCACTCCCTTAATACTCATTGTGTGCTTTCTAGCCTCTAAAAATCTCCACCGAAAGGTGAGTAACATGGCTTTGGATATTTTACATATAGTTTGAAAGGCCTTCCTCTTATAGAACAATCCAAACTTTCATTTTATACTTTTTAGGGCCAACCTTGGTGGGCTCAAATCTACAATGATCTACACCCATCACTCCTAATTCACTAAATAAATTGAGATATTCCACCAGTTGGCTGCACTTGAACTCAACCCTTTTTTTAAGAAACAAGAGAGTGATATTAAACAAAATTCCCCATCAAATGAAGTAAAATGATTAACCATTAAATTTTATTACTATATGTTTCCTCCTTAGGATTAGATCATGATTTGGAATGAGTACCTTAATGATCTTGTATATTTCATGAATCATTACAAAAAGCGGGGAGATGCTTGAAGTTCATGACAAGCTCGGTGTTCATGATAAACATTAACATGTTGAACCACAAGGTAAACATCATGAAATACATATAATAAAATGAGACTTAATAATCTTAGTATATAAAATCATGTTAAGGAAATGTAGCTTCCAACTCAATAAGTTGACCCACCTCTAAGAAGAGATCATTTACCTTGTTCCACTTAAAAAAAAACTCTCTATGACACCTCTATTAGAAAATTAGTCAACAATATTATTTCCTTCTTTGTATTTATGGATTAACCTATGTTTGTTAGAAATATTGGATAATGTCAATATCATCCTCTATAATATTTCTGATAGTCCAACTAGGAATATGTTTCTTATTATGACAATTGATGATGTTTAAATAGTATCCCTCGATAACAAGAAGAGTGGAACCAATCTCTTTGACCATCTAAAAACCCTAGAGAGGTGTAGTATATTTTGATATATGATTTTATTGGATCCCTATATTACCTTTTCAAGAATCAATAAATAATCATATGATATCTTGAATAAAAACCCCTCCACTAGCTTTCCATGGATTTCTTTTAGAATCTCTGCGAAAGCTGAGTTTGACCCATCCCAACAAAGGAAGAACCTATTTAGTAAACTCCTAATTTATTTTATATGATCAAAGTGACATATGATATCATTAAAAATTCTCCAATTAGTAACAATATTTATCTCATCCTCCTTCAATTTATTATTATATTTAATCTTGATAGAGGCATAGTTCTCTTTCAGAAGATTAATAATCTTCAATGCAACTTGTGTACTACTTATTTTCATATCTTTATAAATCCTTTGATTTATTTCTTTCTAGAAACCCAAAATACATGAGGTAAATCCAAATACCATAGTATTTTTAGGCTATTACTCTTGAATGGAGCAATCCATAGACTCCACATCTTTGATAAGAATGAAGGTTGAACCTAACAACTCAAATCTTGAAATAATGACTCCTAAAACTTTAAAGGCAAAGGAGCATTCTAACAACAAATGAATTGTTGATTTAAGATTGATTTCACATGGGACACATCTATTAGGGATCAAAATTCACTTTTTCATAAGAATATCAATAGTAGTAATCTTATTTTGAATAGCTAACCAATAGAAAAAGTTGATCTTTAGAATTAAATATTTATTCCAAAGCTTTATCCAAGGAAAACCATTAGGAATTTATTTGATGGAAATAATGTATCCATAATTAACACTATAATTACCATCAAAGGAATCTTCCCAAACCATGTCATCATCCTTTCTATACATGCAAACATAGACTCCATTGAGCAACTCATTGAGATTAGAAATAATCCTACTCACTTCTTGATCACTATTTCCCAAAAAGAGAACCTTCCAAGCTCTGCCAACAACTCTTTTGTCAATGTAATTAAAAAATATTTCCCCATATTTCCTTGTTATACTTTCACCAACCCTATTCTAAGGTTATAAAGACTAAATATAATAATTGAGAAGCCACAAGTCCTCCTAGAATAAAAATCTTTCAATTGAGATAATTTTCCATTTACCCCCTTTCCAAATAATCTTTCTAGACTTAAATAATCAATTCTATAAAAAAACCTTTCATGAGAGAGTCATCCAACAACCATTTGCCAGGCTCCCGAGATTCCATGTATTTAGCCTTGATAAATTTAGTCCATTGGGAAGTTTCTTTTAGAAATCTCCAACCCATTTTGACAACCAAAACTAGATTCATTAGGTTTGTTTTTACGAATACCCAACCCTCCATAAATCTTTGGACAACACACCCTATCCCATGCCACCAAAGAGAATCTATTCTTCTACTCCATTGTAGACTGAAGAAACCTCTTTTGAATTTTATCAATCTTATCAGAAATAGCCCTTGGCATTTTGAACAAAGACAAAGGATAGATTGAAAGGTTTTGGAGAGTACTCTTGATCCGATGTAATTTTCCTACTTGTGAAAGTAAGTTGCCTTTTCACCTAGCCAACTTATGTTGAAACCTATCAAGTAAGGAATTATACACATCCAAAGGCATATTACCATGAAATAGAGGCATACCAAGATAAGTTGAATGGAATTCCTTGCTGGTGTAACCCAAAACACTAGCTATTTTATGTTGATGGATGGGAGGAATGTTAATGAAGAACAAAGAGCTATTGTCCATATTGATCTTCTAACCAGAAGATTCCTCATAATATTTCAATAATTTATTCAAATCATTATATTCATTAATATATGCTACAACCATAATTATAGTATCATCAAAAAATTGATGACGAGAAATATGATCCACATCTCAAGTTGTTTTAACACCTTTTATTTTACCCCTTCTAATGGTTGAAGATAAAGTTCTATTGAAAGATTTCACCATGATTATGAAAAGGAAAGAGATAAAAAAATATCCTTGAATTAAAACTCATTTTCTATGGAAAACCCCTTCATGAGAGCCATTGATTAAAATAAAAAAACATAGTTATAGAAATGAAAACTTTAACAAGCTTCCTAAAATTTGAATTAAAACCATTTTTTACTAGAATCAAGTCAAGAAAGGTCCATGAAACCTTGTCATAAGCTGTATTTTTTACCCTTATCTATAGAGTGGATAATCTCATGCACCATGACTATCCATCCCAAAATTTCATCCCAATGCCAAAACCACTATGTTGATTATAAATAATATAAGGAGGCAAAGGTTGAATACGAAGAGCCAAGATTTTAATGAAAAGTTTATAGATGGTATTACATATGATGATAAGCCTGTAATTATTAAATTATTTAGCTCTTAATTTTTTAGGAATAAATGCTATGAAATTATAATTCAATTTACTCAAAATATATCATGAAGAGAAGAATTCTTCCATTACTGCTATCACATCCATCTTAACAATTTCCTAGAATTGCTGAAAAATGCTATTGGAAAGTTGTCAAGCCCTAGCGCCTTATCACCTTCCATACAAAGACAACAAATTTAAATTATTTAATAAAAATCAGATCCAACAACCTATTATTTTCTCCTAACTAGTCATAGTAGTAATCAAGTCTATAATTTTGTTAACCACTTCTCCATTACTATCACCTCTCTGTGAGAGAATATTCCTATAGAAATAAATAGCCTCTTCTTAGATGATCTTTGTGTTAGTGTAGGATTTTTCCCACTATGTGGTTTTAACTATATGGTCTAATTAGCTTGCTAAGTTTAATACTAGGTCATTAGGGGAAATGTACTTTAAGTCACTTTCTAATTGTGAGTTGAGTTAATTACTTTTTGGGTGACCTAATTCCTCACTATATAATTTACCTTCCTATGTACACATTCCTCACTATTCCATATAGATTCAACTTCATGTATTTGAACCTATCTTTTATATATTCAATTATGGCCCAATCTGACATGTTATCAAAACTATGCTATTAGACGAATCCATCAATTATGTTATGAGATCTTACATTCTTGCTAGGTCAAGATTTTCATTGATTTTGGTTTTCTAGGGTTTGGTATAGTTTCTTGTAAATCCATGAAAATATACATACCTAGAGTATCTAAGTGAAAAATAAATAATTTAATTAGATTTAGAAGGTACCAAAACCCTAGGAATGACTATAAATATGACCTAGTTTCATGATAGTATATTTTTAGCCATTTTTGGAGGGTTTCAAGGCTATTTTTTGAATCTACAAAAATATGTACTTTTCGATGAGTTTGAATAAAAATCATTTCTAGTTTTTTTCTAATTTTTTCAAGAAAACAAGTGGGTCTCTTTCATATTTTGTGGAAGTTTCTAAGAATCCATATTTTTGGAGGTTTTTCAATTTGGCATGATTTTGACCCATCATAGGCAATTTTGATAGTTATTAGACTTTTCTCAGTAGAAAAACAAGCCTTGTTGGACATTTCCACTTAGATGGACATTTGAGTGGTTATGTACACACTCTTCAGATTCTAAGCCCTAAAAAAGTACTTATCAGGTTCTAAGGCTTGCAAAAGCACCTATTAGGTTCCAAGCCTTGTAAAAGCACTTGTTGGGTTCCAATCCCTACACAAGAACCTATTGGGTTTTGATGCTTGCTCAAACACCTATCAAGTTTTGATCCCTACTAGAACACTTTTTAGGTTCTGACACTTTCTCAAACATGTCATGGGTTCTAACACCTACTAGGCACACTACAAGTTCTAACTCCTTGTGCACACCCCAGAATCTGCCACTTGCTCAAGCACCCTTTAAATTCCAACACTTACAAAAACACATGATAGGTTCTACCCAAAAATAGGTCTTAGGCCTTGGTCACATGGGAGTGAATTCTTTGGTCACTTCAAACCCAAAATTGCTTAACTTTTGCTCCAAAAGGGCATAATTATTTTTGTGGGAAGTTGATTAAAAAAATTTAACAATTTTTTTCACACCCAAAAAATTTCAAATTTTGTAAAGTGGAGATTTCCCTTCCCATCCAAAACTTTAAATGCACATAAATTTTAATGTGTTTCTCCTTTTGAGGTGCCATTTTTTTGAAAGTGAGTTTTTTCGAGCTCTATGCATTGGTAATATTATTGTGACTTGTAAATTTAAACCTCTAGAGATTTAGGGGGTTGAATATTCCCAGTCTTTAAATACACATAGTTTAGCATATACTTCCTTTGTGCAACATGGATCTGAGTTCTATTTCAATTCTTACACCATTAAACTATCATGAGTGGAAATTCAATGCAAATCCTATTGAGGAGCAAAGGCTTACACTGAATCAAAATGGGTTTAGAAAAAGAACCAACACCTGAGGTAGCAAAGGTAAAGTGGTACAACATAAGTCATGAAGCCTATGGTCTTTTATGTCTATCTATGTCTCCCAACCTACTCTTTCATATTGAATTTTCCACTCCTAATTAAGTTTGGACCATATTAGAAAAACTCTTTGGGAAGCAGGGTATAATGAGAGGTCATGATTTGGAGAATGAGCTGAAGTTTTATGATGGAGTTTGTTAAGGTTTCATACTTGGTAAGCATCCTAAAGAGAAGTATTACAAGGTCAAATCATAGAGAGCTAAACATATATTGGAGATTGTCCTTAAAGACATTATTGGCCTATTTACAAAACCTTAATTCAATAATACAAAATACATGTTTTCTTTCATCGATGACTATTTGAGGTATACTTGGGTGTAATTTTTTAAGCAAAAATTTGAGGTCTTTGTTCATTTTTTAGGACTTCAAGGCACTTGTAGAGAAAATTTCAGGTAAAGCCATCAAGACTTTGTGCACCAATAATGGTGGTGAGTATGTTAGCAAAATTTTTGAGAAATTATATACATCATAGGGGATTGAACTATAGCATACAATTCTATATAGTCCTTAGTAGAATTGTGTTACAGAGTACAAGAATATTTCTTTGAAGGAAATGGCTAATTGTATGCCATACTCCAAGTCTCTTGCACCTTAGTATTGGGTCGAGGCCATTAATTGTGCATGTTATATATAGAACCAAGTTCATAAAAAAAAATTAAGGGAGTCACTCCTTTTGAAGCTTGGAGTGGTTAGAAACCCACAATGAAGCACTTCCAAGTGTTTGGATCTCCTGCTATGGCCTGCATTCCAAGAAAAAACATAAGGCAATGGAACCTTAGAGTTAGCCTTTCATATTCATTGGATATCCTAAGGGTATTAAGGGATAAAATCTTCTTCATCCCACCATTCATGAGATATTTATTGAAAATAGTGCTCATTTTTTGGAGGGTCCTTTAGACTCCACACTTGACACCTCTCCCCCTTCCTTATATGCATTGGAATTTGATGACAGTTATGATGATTCAAATCTACTTGATCAACTTCCTAATGATCTAAATTATTCTAGTTATGATGATGAGAGTAGTGATGAGGATTCTCCTCCTCCTCCTAGAATATCTTCAAAAGACAAGTAATCTCCTCCAAACTCTTTGAGCACTGGTCCTCTTTGGGATAGAAAAACATTGTAAAGTTTTGGCCAATGGGTTGGAGATACATCAAACACCAAGCGATCCCATTCATAATTATAAGATGCCCCACATGCTTTGATTACATTTTCTTCCAATACATAATCATTTCATGAGATATCAGGAACTACTGAGTGGACATTACTATGGAAGAGGAGTATAGTTCCTTGCAGAGGAAAAACACTAAGGATCTAGTCCCACTTCCTAAGGAAATAAAACTTGTTTGATGTAGGTGTATCTAACAAACAAAATTTACAATAAATGGGTCCATAAATAAGTTCAAATCATGCTTGGTAGCAAAGGGTTTTTCTCAATTACTTGGGATTGACTATACTAGTACATTCATCCCAGTTGCTAAAATGAACTCAATTGAATACATTCTCACTATTACCATAATACATCATTGGGATGTTGATTAGGTGGATGTAAAGAGTGATTTTCTTCATGAGGACATCAAATAGGAAATATACATTGAGGAACCAAAAGGACTTGTGGAATATTCCTCCTTAGTTTTCAAACTTTGAATATATATATATATATATATATATATATATATATATATATATATATATATGGAATTAAACAAGATCCTTGAGCTTGATATGCCAAGATGGACTCATTAATTCTTGTGGTTAGGTTCACTATTTGCCATTCTGATCTAAATATTTGCATCTTATGGAAATATGATTAACTATTGATTTTGGTTCTCTATGTGGATGAACTATTGATCACAGGGATTTTTCCATCCACCGTCATAGTAGCCAAAATTACTTTATTTGATAGGTTTTGAGTAAGTGACTTGGGATTGTTGTACTACTTCCTTAGGATTGAAATTCCTCAATATGATTTAGAGACCACTATTGCACAATCCAAGTATGATATTGATTTGCTTGCATGGTTTAACATGGAAGACTGTAAACTATATCCAACTCTTTTTCTATCTGGTGTGAATCTTGAGGTTGATTGTCCATCTACTTTGGTTAATGCTACTTTTATTGATAACTTGTTGTCAATATCATCTACTTTATGCATACTAGACTTGATATTTCATATGTAGTGGGAATGGTCTCTAGATTCCTATAGGAACCAAATGAGCTACACTATAAAGTAGCTAATCATATTCTCCACTACATTCAGGGTACTCATAGTTTTGGGATTCACTATGAAGAAGGTATTGACTTGACCGAATTGGTTCTACAAATTTAGATTGGCTTAGTAATATTTAAAATTGTAAGTCTACTTCAGGCTATAATTTATCTTTTAGTTTAGGTTTGATTATTTATTCAAGAAAGAAGTAGGATGTTATTGATTTATCTTCTACTGACGTAGAATACATAGGAGATATTAATGCTAACATTGAGACTATTTGTCTTCAAGAATTTTCATTGAGTTTGGAATCCAGTTTTGATGACCAACAATCATCTTCTACAAAATTCAAAACACAATATAGTTTTGTAAGAATCTGGTCCTTCATCAAAGGGTGAAGAGTATTGAGATTCACATGCATTTCATTTGGAAGATCATCCATGATCAAGTCATTGATCTTCGTTACATCCAAATAATATAGAAAATTACTAATATATTCACCAAATCCTTCATTGAGAGTAAGTGTCTTAATTTGTGGGTATTTTTAGGTTTCAAACAACTTCATCCTCTTCTTCCTTTGAGGTGCTGAGACCCAATTATTCTACCCACCTAAGCTACGCTTAAGGGGGATGTTAGTATAGGATTTTTCCCACTATGTGGTTTTACTTGCATGGTTTAATTAACTTTCTTAGGTTAATAGTAGGTTATTAGGGGAAATGTACTTTAAGTCATTTTCTAAATGAGAGTTGAGTTAATTAACTTTTTGGGTGACCTAATTCCTCACTATATAATGTACCTTCTTATGTAATTTTGGGCTAATGTTCATAATCATAACTTTTTATTGTGAAGAAAAGATTCTTCTTCTTATGAGTTGTTCTTCAGATTTCACTACTCCATATAGATTCAACCTCATGCATTTGATCATATCCACTAGATCCTTGATTGTGGTCCACTCCAACATTGTGGATTAGTAATGAAATATTCATTATCTTTGACAATCTCATAAACTCTATTGCTACTTATGTATTTGAGGGTAGACATGTGGAAGAATTTAGTGTTATTGTCTCCCTTTATTAGCCACAAAGCTTGTGAATTTTGTCTCCAAAATGTTTCTTCTTTAAGAATGGTAGAATGATACTAAGAATATTTTTCTATAAAGAATAAATATTTTGATCCTCAACATCAAAAAAAATATTTCTTTCTAAATTTACTACTCTCCATAATTTTCCTCTTTTTTTCAAAGATATTTCCAAAAACAACCTTGTACTGTCTTTTGATATTAGTTTTAATGTTTTTGAGATTTTTGAAAAAATTATACGTGGTTGTACCTATGATATTTATGTTCCACCTGTCCTTAATTTTTTCCTTAAAATATGTATGCTATATGCACATATTTTCAAACCTAAAATAAATGTTAACCTTTCTCTCTCCCATTTCTAGATTGAGCATAATGGGGTTGTGATCAAATCCAATTTCAGGTAGATGAGAGAAACAAAAACTATGAGAGATTATCCGTTTTGGAGTTTTGATAATTCAATCAAGTTTAACTTGAATTAGATTATTGCTAAAATGGCTATTAGATCAAGTGTAGCTTGATCATCTGAGATTAACATCAACCAAACCATCGGTTTTGATGAAACTTTCAAGATCCTCCATATTTCCACTAAATTCCTATTTTCCCTTTATTTTTATAAGGGTGATATGGAGGCATTAAAATCCAAAGGTATCATCCACTTAAAATTCATGCAATATTTTTTGAAGGCATTTATTTTCTCCCAAAGCTTTATTATATTGGTAAAATTATTAGGTACATATATGTTTGAAAGGACCCACATAGAATTATCAAAATAATTGGAAAACAAGATAGAAATATAGTCTTCATTGTTGAGCATAATATCACCTTTAACAATCACAAAATCTCAAAAAATATCAAGTCCTCTAGAATCTCCCATAAAACTATCCACAAAAATAGAATCTTCCTTCCAAATCATATTCTTAACCTCCATAAGCAGTAATAATGACATCTTAGTTTCTTGAATGGATAAAAACCTTGGTTGAATAATCACCCTAAAATCTCTAAGACTTATATGCTTACTATAATTATTAAGAAGTCTAATATTCCACAATATAATTCTCATTTATAAATCAATTCTATGTTCCCATTCACTTCCAATATAGCCTGTATACCATTAGCAAAATCATTTTCTATGAATTTCTTCATGTAGCATTTCTTATATTTTTTCAGATGTATATGAATATTTATTTATATATTTCATTTATGTATATTTATTCAATTCCATTGGCCATTCTTGACCTCTTGTAAACATTATTATCTAAATTAAATTAAAATCCACCATATTATTATTATTATTATTATTGATTTATTCTCTCATTTCCCCAATAGCTTACACTAATTTAATACCATTTATTGTACTTGTGATCTTAATACATAATCATCTTCAAAATTTCACCTAAAACTAAGGTCATGCTTCTCAATCCCTATGGGGACCTTTTTTTAAGATTTATGTTTTATTATAAGTTTAGGGCTAACCTATTTAATAAGATATTATTGATATCTGTAGTTGTTAGAGTTAATCTATGTTTAGGTTTATTTGAGTATATTTGGGAAGTTAGTCTCACATGTATGGATATTTTGAGATTTGTCTATCTTCTTCCTATAAATATGCCTTTACACCTATGATTAAGATATGGAATACAACTAAATCATTTTATAATTTATTTATGTGAATAGATAGTTTTTCTTTGTATGTTGAAACTTCCATGAATTTAATAATGTTGTCTTGAAGAGATCTTGACTGAAGAGTTTTGATAACTTTATCATGGTATCAAATCAATATCCATCTTTCATTGCTTAATATGTTTTTTCGCATTATTTATCCAGACTTTCATAGGCTGTACTCCTCCAAAGCATTTTACAGCCCCTACCATTCTTGTGGAAAGGCCGTATTATTTTATTTTTTGCACTAATCTATCTATTTGATTAGTGGTGAATGTTTGAGTTTGGGCTTTTGCACTAATATTGAATAAATATTTGAGTTTATATTGGTTGTATAAGGTATGTTTGCAGATTTGAAAGTCTTTCATAGACTCCACTGCCTGCTACTGCTAGTTTTTCCAATATGAAGGTTTGAATTTTTTTTAAACCTTTGTCTTGCATGGATAAGGATTATTTTTTGTAGACTTGTGAGGATGATACATGGTTTCCATCTCTAGCTCACCATCCTTCTCCCAAGCTCTACATGACACCTTGATCAAGTTGTTGGTCTTCCCTTGGCATCTCTCTTGGAAATATACACCCATTTAATCTACTCATAAGCCATTCTTACTTCTTGTTCCATGCATGCTAGCTGGTTTTTAGCACTCGTTGATTTATGTATGTGATTTTTATGGATACACTCTCTTGGTTTGTATTACATAATGAGCATAAATAGGCATAATAGAGGGTGGTGGTGCATGCTCTAATGTTTCTCTCTTCCAACTACAATCTTCATCATGCCATCATCTGGTCCTCACCAAGGTCATCATCATGCTTTGCTTTCCATGACTGTCATCTTACATGTTTGACATCCTCCTAACTCATTGATTCCTCTTGTTATGATTGTTAGCCTTCCACCTATGTATTACATTGGAGTAACTACCTCTTAAGAATTGGTGGTCATGATAACTTGAAGCCTGAGAGTCTTTCAACTAATCAAATTTTATGATCACTCATGCAAGATTTTGCATGATGCCTTCAACTAGTCGATCTGCTAGCCATCATTTGAATAAGCTATTTTTATGGTTCACATACATTTTATATAGGGTTATTATTGAAAACTGTATTAATTTTTCATTAAGGAGGAAACATAGTTTCCTTTACTCTTGATAGTCAGCTGTTAAATGCCTCCTTTGGTGTATCTTGATAGTTTCATTTGTATTTTCCATTCATTGGATCTCATCAAAATGGTAAAGTAGGTTGAGAAGAGTTGTGAGTCCTTTATCCTTGGTTAAATTACATCCTCTACTCTTCTCCATGATCGTTGGGATCCTCACTTCCACCCACAACCTCTACTATCGTGACTACCCACTCAAGCCGGCATACTCCTCTCATAGGCCTCTCCACTGCCATGTCATTAGTCAAAATTGCCTTTGCAAAATATGTGGTTTTGACCTAGAAACATTTGGTCACGGTTTAGCTTACTTTCCCATTATGTCATTCATGATTGAAAATTTTATTACATTGTAAATGTTAGCTTTCATGATTGATCTTTGGTTAAGTGGGTTTTTAATTTTGAGTGGGGGACATATTTTTTGGTGAAGTGATTTTCTTCGGTGGAGGAGTTAAAAAGATATATATTTTTAAATTTTTATTATTAAAAACAATATCCTTGGGGGGTACTTTTTTTTTTAATTATTTTTTATCATAAAAACAATATTAGGGAGATATCATATAGCAGGGAATTATGAGGAAAATATTGTAAGGAGAGAATATTGTCCATTATTTTATCATAATTTTGATTCTATTTGTTGAAGTCCTATTTGGCAGGGGGCCAAACCCCATCACATGAAACACAAAACACTTTTTTCCCCTTTTATTTGATTTTGCTCTCTTGTTGTAATTTTGGATGCATTTTTAGCTATGACTGACGTCTTATTTGCATGATCTTTGGCCCATATTGATTCTTTTTCGATTGCATTGTACCGTTTGTGCCACTATTACATTTTTCACTATCTTGGATGCATTTTTTGGTTGAGCCTAATGTCCCTTTGAATGTGCTTTGTGGGTTGTGATTTTTTTGGCAGTTGATCATTTTGGGTGTGTTTTTTGCATACATGATAGATTTTTTTGCCATTTTCCACACTCTTCCATCAGCCCACAACATGATTTATTCAAGTTTGTGAATTGACACTTTAACACACTTGTATTTTGTTTCATGTCTCCATCAAGACCCCTTTCTTAATGCCTTGTATTCTTTTATGGAGACACCTTTTATGCTCCCTTATTTTTGGAACACTCTCATGATTATGAATAAACTATTTATTTTGTATAATCTATTTCTATGAATAAACTATTTATTCTTTATGTGTATGTTGGAACTTCCATGGTTGTAGTAATAGTGCCTTGGAGAGATCTTGACTGAAGAGTTTTAATAACTCTTTTAGTAGTAACCTAAATTTTGTTACGAATAATTAATCATGTTAGTTTTGGCACTTTTTATCCTTAATTAACTTGTGCACTTAATTAGTACCTAATTTTTCCAGTTCACCATATCTTAATCATTTAGGATGACTTATTATTATTCGAAATCACTATTTGTCACCTATAGAAATGTTTTAATTTCTAAAAATACTATTAAACATCAATGCGGACAAACCCATATCCAAATTTTCACACATTTCCATAAGGGACATAAACCTCCAATAGGGAAAATAGTGGGAGGAGTTCTTGTCCATATGGAATGTTCCCTTATTTAAACCTATAATGGTCACTTTTTGAAATTAACCCCTCCCTTATCTTGTCTTATGTGGTTTTAAGCTTCCTAGTTTGAGGTTTTTATTGTCCCCAACACACTCCATTTTCAAATTGGAAAATACGCACCCATATTGACCTAAAAATTTCATGTTCATGGTTAATCTGGTATAAAAACCTTAAAATTGAAAGCTATAGGTTTCTATATTAATTTGATTATAGTTTCATGGCCTTTAGTCTAGAAGCCTAAGTGAGCATTATTGTTGAAATTTTTCTTATGTACCTATTTGGGATTTTAAATTCAAGACATTTGGCAAATCCAGGTTTTAATTTTATGGACTAACAAAGCTAACTAAAACTTGTAGAAAGTCATTTTTGTCCTTTTCTAGGTTATATTGACTACATAGGTTAGTACCACTTGTTTTTCCACATCTCTTTTGTGCTCAAACAATCATCGAATCCAAGAGTGGAAAAATAATATAAGTGTTCAAATAACCCGCATGGATCAATTCATTCCATGCATCATTTTGCATCTTCCTCATAGATAAATATTACAAGTCCTAAGTTTATTTTTGATGATATAAGTGAGAACCATCCAAGAGTGTTATTTTCATCTATTCGTGACCTATTCTAAGTTTTAAGTCGATACGGGCACCCAAAATAGAGATGACTATCCACATATTGCCATCTTATTTGCTTGTAGCTTATGTAGAAAAAGACTAAGGTACAGGTCTTCTTGAATACCCATATTAATGAGATCATGCCACACATCTTGATCCTACTCACTCATTTCCTACATAGTAAATAACTAAGTCATAGAGCTCTTGAGCATATGATTTATGAGGGTCATCCATGTGTCATCATCTTGCCTAACCATATAAATTCAAAGCCTTGACCCTCAGTGATTAAATGGGTTAATGAAACGATCCACATGTTAACTTCTTGCTAATCCATGACTGAAAAATACATGTGCAGAATATGAGGTTTATTGATCAAGTATATAAGTGAGATCCACCCATGTGTCAACATCATACTCATCTGATACCTATCCATAATGGCACAATCTACAAAACTCAATGACTAAGTGGATAGATGAGAGTCATCCACGTGTCAAAATTATGTTCTTATGTTGCTAACATTTAATAGCATGAATCACAAATCCAAGTGACTGAGTATATAAGTGATAACATTCCACATGTTTATATCTCGCTAAGTTTGATCAATGGTCAACTATAAAGGGATAAATTCCAAGTGATTAATCAAAAATAAACCACGTATTATTAAATATGACTAAGAAATAAAAGGCAGAGACAAAGCACTGCATGGTGAATAACCCCAAAAAAATTGACATCATGAAAATTAAATTCCAAATATAATAGACATGTAAGAAATCCATTACCTATAATTAATTCTCATTAATGGAGGATTCAGATAATGAATATTCAAACTTAACTAAATCGACTATATACTTGGTCCCAAAATTTAAAAGGAAAATACATTTACGAATTGTTATTGCTACGAACTACTATCAAAACTCCCCTGTAACGTAAGGTCTAAGCTTTGTGACTGCACAAAGTTATTCAGACTAGTTAAAATGGTAGTTTCTAGGAACAATTCCATTCCCTCAATGTTTAGTTTTGGTGATAGCACATAATACACAGATATTGATTTTGATTAAATTGTATTCAATCATAAACTATAGAATTATATGATAATATGGCTAGAGGTGGATGTAACATAATCATATGGGGTAGATGGCTAGTTGTCTCTTATATATATATATATATATATGATATCTATATATCTAGAGGTGGATGTAACATAATCATATGGGGTAGATGGCTAGTTGTCTCATATATATATATATATATATGATAATATGGCTAGAGGTGGATGTAACATAATCATATATATATATATATATATATATATATATATATATATATATATATATATATATATATATATATGTATGACTTGATTGCAATCAAGGCAGTGGAACTACATAATGCAGTCACCTAACCATGGGTATTCCCTTATATTTATTCCCCTTTTAATTTATTTATGGATTGGGAATTCTCTGGGAATATCCTTCATTGTATCTATATCGCTACCCTAGCAGCATAATTATTTGGGAAAGCCTTTGAAAAATATTATCAACTCCTAGCCCCTGACATGACCTATAACCAGTTGGTTGTGGATGTTTGGTTAGTTGAGAACAATGTTATGGACACATTGTAGACATGGGCAAAAAACTCAAATAACTTTGTGCTAGAAACACTCCAATTGTCATATTTAGGCTAGAAATTTGAATCACCATGGCCATCTTAAATAGATTATGTGGTTTCCAAAACATTAACTATGTTAGATAAATTTGGGTCCCTATCCTCAAAATTATTTTGAACACCAAAAGAATGTTTGATTTAGAGGATATTATATGTTTTAACCTCAAATACAAGATGAGAAAGGTAGAGAATATGTCTAATGTGAATTTTTATATGATGTTATATCTATTGGATGTAGTCACGACTATTGTTACTGCTCTTGGGGAATAAAAATGGAGACCCTCATCATAAAATATTAAGAATGTTTTTTGTAAAGATCATAGCATCTTTCATTTGTATATATTCAATAAGTAAATTTAGAGGATTATAGACCTCTTCTACCCCACAGTCTAAAAGACGATTAATGGGCATCCTATGCCTAGATTGTGAGATCACATCAAAATGATAATTGATAATATGGGGGATTATTTGTGCCATCTTGAACACACTATTATTTAATTGAAGGATCATTTGAGGCCTCATTGGTCCTACTCATTGTGTCCCAAATAACTTAATTGAGCAAGAAATAGTAATCAAACTATCCAATAGTGTGGACCAAGATTTGAAGTTATCTAGGGTAGGGATCATTCATAAAAACTCTATAAGTATAGGTAGACAATAATATACATTATGTAAAAACCTACATCAAACCTCCAAGCATAGACATCAGTTCAGCTTGGGAAAAGCTAACTTTAGGTATTGATATCCAAGATAGGTGATTGGTGAAGTTATCAAGGATTAAAAAAAACTTGATAAAGGTTAAAATATGGACATCACAATTATATACATGAATTGATATTACTGAATGCACTAGATGATACAAAAGAATGCAATTAGTTAATATATCAATGAGGGTGGATCACAGGTTACAATATGATCCTTCCATCACTCCAAAAGATGCTAGAGAGATTGATAAGGAACATGAGGTGCCTAAAAGGGAAAAAGATATATTAGCCAAGATAAACGAATAGATAAGGGCCAATATATTCATGGGGGTTCCTAAGGCCTCAAAGTGATACTCCTGTAGCCTACTGATTGGATTAGAGGCACCTTCAATGTTGAGGAGATCCATTGATCTTGCCCCATAAGCTTTACAAACATAACTTATACAGGCATCTCAAGTTAGTTACACTCTCACTACTTCACCAAAGTTGGTCACTACTACTCGTGACCCATTAATCACACATAAAATGAATAAAATGACTATGCTAGCTACTTTATAATCCAAAAATATCATAGGATTGGGGGAAAGACAATCAAGTGATGCAAGTGTGCTTTCACAACCTTCATATGTTAAAATTAAAGAGGATGATTCAATAGAGGAAATTGGACTGGGTAGTCTTAGATAAGAAATTATGAAAGTAAAAATTAAAGTTTACTAACTATCCACTTCCTTCTTTATATGTGAAACAATCAAAAGTAATGGGCATAGCTAGTGCATATTAGTGTATGTTTTTATTTTTCCCTATTTATTAATTAGAAAAATTGTATTTCTTGTGCATACATGGAGTTTTCCTACATTTGTGGGATAGGCTAGCTTATGTGGAGGTGTGTGTCATAGATGTCTCATAGGTGTCATAAGAATGTCATAAGTAACTCCCGTGATGGGAGTTACTTCTCTATTCTTAGCATCTTGCCACCACCTTTCATGGAGGAGTTACTGACTATTCTTGGTGTGTCTTATCCATCTTTTGTGGAGGAGTTACTTTTGTACTCTCCTATTTGTAGTCCTCATTTTGGCCATTCCATGCTCATCAGATTTTGGTTTTCTCCATTTTATCTTGTACAATTTATCTTATTGTATTATTTTCAAATTGCTTTAGCATCTATGTGGTGTGCACTTGTTCATCTTGTGTGATCACGTCTTCATTGCACTCGCATTATCCGGATTCTAGGAACAACTCTGATATGGTATCAGAGCTTTCTCGGTAATCTTGTGTGTGATTATGCTTTTTAGCTTATTTTGGAATCAAGAGAAGTGGAGTTCTTTTTTTATTCTAGATTTAGTCTAAAATAATTTTTTTTTGTCAATATCATTTCCTTGGAAATCCTTGGCCTTTGGGTGTTTTTTGGTTGTCTTCACTTCAGGGAGCAGAGGGAGGAGCAGCGCAAAGCTCTTCTGGTCAGTAGCACTCTTCTAGTCCAGGGGCCAAGCTTATGTGCTTCACCAACATCAGCTTCAGCGCCACTTCTGCTGCCACGTTTCAGTGTTTCCAGCACCTTCCAACAGCAGTCTTCTAGCAAAGTGCCCAGCTTCTGGCTTGACTTCTGCACCAACCTCCTTTCCAGCAAGTTTCAGTCAGTTCCAGCCATGTCATCTGGCCATATGGCATCTTTCCAGTAGGTCTGTTGTCTTTTTTTTTGTTTTTTGCAAAAAATTTAGATTTGTGCCCTCCTTTTTGGGATGCCACTTCCTATTGTGTCTGCTGCTATACTTCCAGCTTATGCACTTATTTTTTGAGCTTAAGTTTGGCCACACATCAGGCCGTACGATTTCAACAGGTTGCATTCAGTTTTTTTGTCTTTTCTAAGTCAAAATTCTGGACTGTGCATTTTTGGACGCCCCTTCCTACTTGGCATCCTTTGGACACATGTCATCTATCCAAACTGTCTTTTATTTTTTTAGTGTAAAATTGATTTGATAAAACAAAAATCAGTCAATTTGACTGAATATTAAGGATTTTAGACAGTTTAGTATTTTGGGGATTTTCAATTAAAACTTGTATCTTCGATCTATGAAGACGAAGGGTGAGGCCCGGGTTGGTAGGAGGCCAATTCCCCCTCACACAAACCTCATTTGGATTCTTCATTCCATGCCGAATCCAACAAGTGGTTGGAAGGTCACTTTCTCTCCCCATAACAGGCATTTTTTTAATGTTTTAGTGCTTTTTTTTGCAAAAACACTAGTTTACGAGAAAATTGTAACTTTAAAATTTTGCAAACGGTAGCTCGGTTTTGGGTGCCATTTTTTTCAAAAGTGTTTTTAATTCAATTCTCCACAGCGTAGGCTTTTTATTTTTCAAAAATGCACTAGTTTATAAAGTGCCAAAATTTGGGTCTCCCAGGATGCATTTTCGGCTGAGTCCGACGCCCTGTTTGCTTTAGTATTGCACTGATTGCTCTAAGACACATTTTTGGCTGATTTTGACATCTTTTGAGTGTGCACTTACATATTTGGGGGGGCTCAATATTTTGGGGGGGGGGTGTGATTATTTTTCACAACTTCACTTTCATTCTCCTTTCTGCATACATTCACAACTTTCAATCAACACAACTTCACCTAATTTCAGCTAAAAATAGATTCTTTTCAACTTAAACCCTTAACACCCTTCAACTATCAAGAATGAAAATTTAAAATGTCAATCATTCTTAGAAGCAAAGGGTTGTATAGGATCATAATGGGTACAGAAGTAGAACCCAACACAGATGCTGAAAAGGTTAAGTGGTACAATCGTAGTGATGAAGCCTTTGGGTTACTGAGCTTGTCTGTGTCTCTAGAACTTCTCTTCCACTTAGAATCCTCCCAAACTCCTAATGACATATGGGACACCTTAGAAAAGTTGTTTGGGAAGCTTGATGAGATGAGAGGTCATGAGCTCGAAAACGAACTCATAAGTCTAAGTTCTAGCAACTTTGACACCCTACAGGACTTCTTCACTAAGTTCAAGGCCCTTAGATTGCAATTGAAAGAATGTGGGATAGAGAAGAAAGATGATCAACTCATTCTTTCTATTCTCGCAAAGTTAGGTCCAAGTTATTCCGTCTTTGTCTCCACTTTCCATGCCACTAAAAGTGCCCTTGGCACTGCATGGAAAATGCCTTCTTTGGATTCATTCATTGCCGACTTGACTAGGGAGCAATATTAGCTAATTTAGATGGGCACAATGAAGTTTACTCAACCCCAAGCCTTAATATCTGGAAATGGTTAGGATAAGACTTCAACAAAGGAGAAGAAGAAAAAGAACAAGGACCAGGAGAAGAAGAAAGAAAACACCAATCCTGCCAAAAACAATACTGAGTCTTCATCCTCCAATGCTAAACCTAAGAAGGAGAAGGTTAAGTATGCCTATTGTAAAAAAGACAGGGCATGATGAACACAAATGCATGAAGAAACAAATAAACCACCTAACTCATCTTCTAGAGAAGAACAACATAGGTGTTCCTGAGTCCATCAAGCAGAATTCATCAACCCATGATTTTACTAAGGCAAAAGGCAAGGGTAAGGAGAAATAAAAGGGCAAGGCCCTTTTAGCTACAATAGCTTCCACATCTTCATGGGTCATTGACTCGGGTGCTTCTCACCACATGGGCTCTTCACTAGTTGAGTTTTCATCTTTAGAGCCTTTTAGCATGACTTCAATTAGTTTGGGTGATGACACATCAGTTTCTATTGCAGAGAGAGGGTCAGTTGAAATGGAAGGAAGAACATTCAATAATGTTCTAAGTGTTCCTTTTCTTTCAACCAATCTCCTATGAGTGTACCAAATCATTCACATTGGTCAGGGCATGAGAGTTGAGTTTTCACTAGATTCAGTGTCTATCAGGGAGTTGCATAGTGATACTATAGTGGCAGTGGGTAGGGCAGATCACCAAGCTAGTTTATACACCTTTTCACATTTTGCATCAAATTCTTCTCTTACAACATTGCTGACTCATTCAAATGGAGTTAGCAAATTATGGCATGAGCGGTTTGGCCACCTTAACTAATGCTATCTTGAGCAACTTTGCAAACATGACATGGTCATTGGCTTGCCTCATGTCCAATTCTCAAAAGGACTTTGCGAGGGGTGCTCCCTTGGGAAGCATTTCGAAGCAAAATTTGACAAAGGCAAAGCTTGGAGGGCTTCACAACCTTTGGAGTTAGTCCATAGTGATGTATTGGGACCCTTTCCCAAACCATCTTTCACAAGGGCCAAGTACATCCTCACTTTCATTGATGATTTCTCTAGGTACACTTGGATATATTTTCTCAAACAAAAGTCTGAAATGTTTGAAAATTTTCTAGACTTCAAGGCTCTTTTTGAGAAATAGAGTGAGAAATCCATCAAGATTCTTCGAACTGATAATGAAGGGGAGTATGTCAGCATCAGGTTTGAATAGTTTTGCACCATAGAGGGGATTGATTTGTAGCGCACAGTCACCTATAATCCTTCACAAAATGGGTTGCAGAACGCAAGAATAGGTTCTTGAAAGAGATGGGTAGCTATATGATTCACTCCAAATCCCTAACACCACAGTACTAGGCTGAAGCCATCAATTGTGCTTGCTACATTCAGAACAGGGTTCCTCACAAAGCTTTGAAAGGGATAACACCCTTTGAAGCTTGGCATAAAAGGAAACCTGATGTTGAGCACCTTAGATTTTTTAGATCCCCAACCATGGCCCACATTCTGAAGAAGAAACACAAAGCTATGGAACGTCAGTCCAAGCCTTGCATCTTTGTAGGATATCTGGATGGTATTAAGGGATATCACCTTCTAGATCCAGTCACTTATGAGTTGTTCATCGAGAGAAGTGTCCATTTTCAAGAGAGTCTTAGAGACTCAATAGTTGACACTTCTTCTCCCTCATTGGATCTACTTCTTCATGATGATTCCTCATCAGATTCAGATCAGCCACAACAGGTTCTTGAGCCAGAGTCATCTTCTTCTTCTTCGAGTTCAGACAGTGAGGACAGTGATGTAGTGTCATCCACCTCTAGTCAGTCAGAGGACGAGTAGTTAGCACCTGACTCGCCCACTTTTGGGCCACTTTGGGCCAGACAGACACTTGAGAGTGTTGGCACATGGGTAGGAGACCTCGCAGATGATAGACGTACTAGGGGTATTTTTAGAGAGATTCACATGCCTTCTTTGCTTCAATTTCAGATCCACAGATTTTTCAAGAGGCATCAGGGGTACTTGAGTGGGATAGTGCTATGGAGGAAGAATATTCTTCTTTAATAAAAAATGACACTTGGGATTTGACGTTGCTTCCTAAGGGAAGAAAGATGGTTCGATGTAGGTGGATATATTAGACCAAGTTTGTAGTAGATGGGTCGGTTGATAAGTACAAGGCATGATTGGTTGCCAAAGGTTTCTCATAGGTGGCAGGCATTGACTACTCAGAGACCTTTGCACCCGTTGCAAAGATGAATTCTATCCGACTCACCTTGGCTATTGCCACAACACATGGTTGGGATGTGCATCAGATGGATGTGAAGAATGCCTTTCTTCATAGAGACCTTGAGGAGGAGATCTACATGGAGCAGCCCCCAAGATTTGTTCAAAATTCTTCCTTAGTATGCAGACTTAGGAAATCTATCTATGGCCTCAAACAGGCCCCTCAAGCTTGGTATGCCAAGATGGATTCCTTCCTTCTCACAGCGGGTTTCACTAGGTGCCATTCTGATCCTAATGTCTACTTCTTGTGGCAGGATGATTCGCTTCTGATTTTGGTTATATATGTTGATGACCTTTTGATCATCGGGAGTTCTTCATCAGCTATTGCAGCGGTGAAGGCATCTCTTCAAGATAGATTTGACATGACAGACTTGGGTTTGTTGCACTACTTCCTTGGCATCAAGATCTCACAGTCAGATTCAGGGATTTCTCTTGCAAAGCCTAAGTATGCTCTTGACTTATTGGCTTGATTTCACATTGCTAATTGCAAGCCATCTCTGACTCCCTTTCTATCAGGAGTCAAGCTTGAGATGGATTGTTCTTCACCATTAGTTGATGCCACTCGGTATCGACAACTTGTTGGTAGTCTCATCTACTTGACTCACACTAGGCCCGACATTTCATATACAGTGGGACTTGCCTCTAGATTCATGCAGGAACCACATGAGCTGCATTGGAAAGCAGCTAAGAGGATCTTGCATTACATACAGGGTTCACATAGATATGGGATTCACTACAGATTTGGCACAGAGGTTGACTTGGTTGGATATACAAATTTAGACTAGGTTGGCAATTCATAGACTCGTAAGTCCACTTCTGGTTATAGTTTCTCTCTAGGTTTAGGTCCTATCAGTTGGTCTAACAAGAAGCAGAATGTTATTGCTATATCATCCACAGAGGCAGAGTACATGGGAGCTATTAATGCAGCTACTGAGGTTATTTGGCTTCAGGGGATTCTTTCTGAGTTTGGCATTCCTATCAAGCAGCCCACCATCATTTATTGTGATAATTAGAGTACCATACAAATTTGCAGGAATCTGGTTTAACACTAGCAGACCAAGCACATAGAGATTCACATGCATTTCATTTAAGAGCTTATTCATAGTCAGGTCATTGACTTGATATTTTGCCAGTCTTCAGAGCAGGTTGTAGACATCTTCACCAAACCTTTCACTGAGAGCAAGTTCATTCATCTACAAGCTCTTCTTGGGGTGTGATCTACATCTGCAGCAACATCATCTTCAGGGGGGGCCTTCTAGCCTCTTCTTTTCTTTTATGTCTCTTTTGGGGGGGGAGTTTTTTCCTATGAGTTTTCTCCTTTTCTCTATCTTATGGGAGATTGCATTTGTACATGGGTGCCTCATCAAGCCTAGTTGTCAGGACCCATTTTATATTTCCACACTTCCCACCTAAGCTACACTTATGGGGGGGTATTAGTGTAGGTTTTTATTTTTCCCTATTTATTAATTAGGGAAATTGTATTTCTTGTGCATACATGGAGTTTTCTTACATTTGTGGGATAGGCTAGCTTATGTGGAGGTGTGTGTCATAGATGTGTCATAGGTGTCATAAGAATGTCATAAGTAACTCCCTTGATGGGAGTTACTTCTCTATTCTTAGCACCTTGTCACCACCTTTCATAGAGGAGTTACTGACTATTCTTGGTGTGTCTTGTCCACTTTTTGTGAAGGAGTTACTTTCATACTCTCCTATTTGTAGTCCTCATTTTGGCCATTCCATGTTAATCAGATTTTGGTTTTCTCCATTTTTTCTTGTGCAATTTATCTTATTGTATTATTTTCAAATTGCTTTAGCATCTATGTGGTGTGCACTTGTTCATCTTGTGTGATCACGTCTTCATTGCACTCGCGTTATCCAGATTTTGGCAACAACTCTGATAGTGCAGGGCCTATGGTCAATTTAGAAGACACTAAGAAAGATAATCCATAGCAGTACCCTCCTACCATGGTAGTATCTACATTGGTTGATACTAGTTCCATAGGTGTTGATACTATAGATATTTATACAACTATAGAACCAATTTTAATTCAAATTTTAGATGATTCTATTATAGTAGATCCGAGAAAGAATTTCGTAGTGGATAATACTTCAACAAAGGCAAGTTCTATTGTGCATTATTTAGATTCATTTACCACTGACTCCACAGATCCATTTACACAATTTTCATTCACCCATACTACATTAATTCATCCATGGCTTTACACTACTAACCAAGTTACCATAGGCACTAGGGTACATTTTGAGGACCTAAAATATAAATGCATTTCAATTGCCCAAACAAAACTAGTAGGGCCTTTAACTTAGTTAGGGATGCCCATAACACAAGAAACCCAAATAGAGTCTTTAATAAAATTTGTACATATAAACCTAGACCTAGTTAAGTACATTGTAAAAACTCCTCCACAAATAAAAAGTATAATTTAGAGGAAACACTTGATTTCCTTCCCCAAAATCCTCCATCCTTCTTACCATCCTCCATGACTAATATTCCACTTGTAGTGCTGATGAAACTACCAGGTGACCCTTCACTCCATCCTTCTTCACCTTCAGTCCACACTACTAAGAAAGCTCTCATGGTGCTCCCACCATGGATAAAATAATTGGATCAATAAGAGTCAACAAGGTAGTACCTAATTATCACTGAGCAACCTAAATTTGATATGTAATTTGAGAGGGTCACCAATACTTTGAAATGAGTGAGAAAGAGAAAATTGGTGGTTGGGTAAACCAAATTTTAAACTGAGGAAACAAGAGGAATTTTTCTAATTAATTAAGAAAATAAAAACAAGCCTTGGGGATGCATATGAGTTTGAAGAATATCCCCTCATAATGATAGATGTAATTGGGGGGCTTATCAAACAAATGTTTAGGGGATATGTACCAAATTTTTGTATTTCATAATAAATATTGAAATTTAAGGGATATGTACCAAATTTTTGTCTTATCTTCCACCAAAAATGGTGTATCTTATTGGTATAGGCTAATATTGGGATGCATGGGGTGAGGGGTTCAAATTCCCACTCTCATATTTAAATAGTTTCCCTCAAGACCTATTCAAAAGGTCTTGAGGGCCATCCCATTCTATGAGCTTGCATGAAACCAATCCCAAATAAAAATCACAACTTAGACGAAGTCCTTTCTTGCTTTCCCCAAACCCTGACATCCTCCATACCATCCTGCATGACCAATATTCCACCTGTAGTGTTGATGAAACCACTAGGTGACCCTTCATTCCATATTTCTTCACCTCTAATCCACATTATTGATAAAAATTTGATGGTGCTCCCACCATGGATACAATAATTGGAGCTAGAAGAGTCAACAAGGTACAACCTCGTTATCATTGAGCAACCTAAAGTCGATATGGAATTTGATAGGGTCACCAATACTTTTAAATGAGTGAGAAAGAGAAAGGTGGTGGTTGAAAGTAAGAATTTTGAATAGAAAAAACAAGAAGAATTTTTCTCATTATTTAAGAAAAGAAAAAAATCCTTGGGGATGCATATGAGTTTGAAGAAGATCCCCTCATAGTGGTTTCATGCAAGATCATAACATGGGATGGACCTCAAGACCTATTCAAGCTTGTAGCATGGGATGGACTTCAAGACCTATTCAAAAGGTTTCATGTATCCCATTTAAATATAAATTTGTTGTATATACCTACTGTGTGGGATAAAACTCTCAAAATATGCTGAAATAGGTTCCAATAAATAAGATAACTAGGTGCCAAGAAACAAGAGAACTTGAGTGAACAACATAGGGTACTGCATTACATCAATAGAATCTCATCTTATATCCATGTGAAGTTTGAGTTCTTGAATTCTAACACTTTGGGACAAGCATATCACAATGCCACCTAGTTTTAAGCTAACAAAAGGATGAATTAGTGTTCTACCTCTTCATCCAACACAGTATGCTAGGCCAAACCTTCACATGATTCCACATTGTATCACCTTGCAAAAGTGATAAGCCTCATAAGACCACATAATACTCAAAGGTTCTTATGTCTTTTAGTTTATACAAAGGGAAGAATAAGTCTAGTAATAAGTGGTTCCATTGCCATTACTCATCCACCCATGATAACTCCAAAATTAATGCACAATAGTCTTTACTCACATAGTCTACATCAATACCCAAACTGATTGATAACACAAATTCAAAAACCTCTTGTCTCAGCACCAAAATGATTACAATCAACATCCTTGAAGATCATGAACATCTCTTCCACAACAAGTTCTGTGTGAAGGGTTAGCCTCTCCACATCATCATCAATAGTGTTAGAATAATATCATTGAAAAATCCACAGCTCAACACCTTCATTTTACCACTATTGCACATCCCAAGCTATACTCTTTGGGGTGGCTGTAGTAAGGGAAAGATATACATGTTCGGTGATAATGCACTTTTTAGTACAAATTCAAGCCTATGGAGGATAACATCACTTGTGACATCACACCTCTATAAGTCTATGACATCATTTTAGGGAGACTGTATCTATATAACCGTGAAGCGACATATAAATACAAGCCACAACATTAGACTATCCATGTACAAGATCATTTCTACTAATTTTTTGAGTCAACACCAATGACCAAAGTCACCTTTGTATCTACCAATCAATGTCTCAAACTTTTCTCACATGTGTAAAATTTTGTGTTGATTATGGTTCACCATGACACACCTACATATATGAGAAAGCTCACTCTAGCATCACACACCACTTACACAACATCATATGAATAACAACTAAATAAGTTATTGGATCTACATAGTAAAGTATTCATATAATTTTAAGGCCTTTTAGTGCACAACATAGTAAATCATCATGTGAATTTGGTTCCTCTATCCCCTCTCTCAAATATCCCCATGTATCATTGATTAGTTGGGAGAATGACAAAATATGTTGCCAAATACAAGATTTCCTTGATTAGGGAAAGATTAGTCCTAAATATTTGCCTTGTATGAGTCTAATGTCCTCACATCCAAGAAGGATTGGATATGATGACTCTACATAAACTATTTTGCACTCAACAAGATAATAGTGAATAATTGGTACCCACTACCATGCATTGATGACCTTTTAGACCAGCTCTGAGGCATGTAATACTTCACTAAGATTGACCTAAATTTAGGTTACCATCAAGTTCTAGTCCATTTTGAAGATGTATAGAAGACACCATTCAAGACATGTGAAGGATTTTACGAGTGGTTAGTCATGCCTTTTGGCCTAACCAATGTGCCAGCCACTTTCATGTTCTTGATGGATGATCTAGTCATTCCTTTTCTCAACTCTTTCATCATCCTGTAATTTGATGAAATTCTCATATTAAACAAGAATTGGGAGGAGCATATGGAGCACATCTTGAAAATATTCAACACTAATTGCAATCCAAATTAACAAAGTGTATGTTTAGCACTATGCAAATTTAGTACCTAAACTACATCATTGATTACACATACATCCATGTAGACCTAAAGAAGATCAAAGTGATACAAGATTGGCCTAATCCATGTAATCTCACATAATTGAGGAGTTTTTTTGGACTTGTTAACTTCTACCATAGGTTCATCGTTGGTTTCTTTCACCTTGTTGGGTGAATATTTTGTCAATTAGCTAATTGATGAGTAAAATAGGTCTCTTCAACCACAATATAGGGAGATTGGTCAGAAAAATGTGTAGGTTTACCACATTAGAGGTGGACAAATCTCTCCTCTCATCAAGGGGAGGTTCCCTCTAAATATGCAGGAGCTATATACATATACTAATATACTATAAATAAGCTGAAAATAACACTTGGGGGTAGGATAACACCATCCATCTCTCTTTTTTCAGAAACGATGTTCACAAATCAAAGGAGAAATCTTGATGAAATGACAAAAGGCACTCCTCTTCTTTTAGAAGTGCTGTTTAGTAGACAATATGAACCTTTCGGGTGGTGACAAGTAACTGTAATAGGGCACAGTAACACATCAAGATGAAATGTAGCACAAAGTCTCCACTTCAACTGCCAAAGAGTGAAATACAAAGGATAATGAGGGCACAAAGTTGTCCCAAGATCCTTTACACAAAAATAGGAAACAAACAAATTAAAGACAATTATGGCAACACAAAGTCTCTCCATAGCCAGCTTTAGGACACCTTCCTGATTACTTTCACTAATTCTACTTATTTAATTAAATGGACAAAAAATGTATTAAGGAAATAGACATAAGAACAATTTCCCCAACAACCAAGCTATTCCAGCACAAAGTCTGAAAAGTCATTTGTTTTCTTATTCAAATAACGAAATATGATCAACAATCTGAGCTCAAAGTCATAGTAATGCCTTTCAATTTAGGCAGAGTTTTGTTTCTGATAACAGAGAGATCTCCTTTTCAATTTGGGCAGAGTTTTGTTTTTGATAACAGAGAGATCTCCCTTAAAACAATAAGAGAGAGTCCAATATATAGTGCTCGAAGAAAGAATTGGGTGTTTTGTTTCATAAAAATGGCCTATAATGCATTCAATGCCTTAAATGCATTTTAAATTTTGTCCATGGGCTATGATAGAATCGGGCGTCGATCTTAAATATGGGCCACCTGATGTGTGCATAGCTATTCATTCTCTTTACTCAATGCAAAAAAATAGGCCACGCCATTGAATGTTTGTGCTCTCCGATGTCCACCTTCTAGAAACATATCCCATGCATAGATATTTTTTATCTTTATCCATCATTCCCCCTTTCTTGGCTATATTTTGTCTTTCTTTGTGCGATCTAAGCTCTCAGGCTGTCTCTTTGGTCAGTTGTTGAATTTGTTCACAGGGTCTGCGCCATATTTGAAAATCAACGAATATTTTATTATCTTAAATTTGACATCTACAGGGACGTGAATGGCTGCTGATTGTTTGGTTCAATTGGTTCCTTGGTTCAATCGGTTCCTTGGTTCAATTACTTCTTTGGTTCAATTGGTTCCTTGGTCTTTGATTGAACCAATGTTCTTTGCCCTCCATAAGGGTACTTGCCCTTAGTTCACTACCCTCCACAAGGGCACTTGTTCTTTCAGCTTTGGGACACTCCTTTGAACCATTCATGTTAAACCTTTGAATTGTTAAACCTTTTTAGTTCAAAGTTCAACAGTTCAATAGTTCAATCACTTTATTTTGTCCTGCTCATTCACTTGACTGCTTGAACCAAACGCGTTGAACCAAATGCTTTAAACCAAATCGCGTTGAACCTTTGAACCCATTGAACCCTTTTGGTTCAAGGTTCAATGGTTCAATCACTTTCTTGTGTTCTGCTCATTCACTTGACCGCTTGTACCAAATGTGTTGAAACAAATGCTTTGAACCAAACCGTGTTGAACCTTTAAACCAAACCATGTTGAACCTTTGAACCTGTTGAACTTGTTGAACCTTTTAACCATTTTGGTTCAAGGTTCAATAGTTCAAGCCTTCTTCTTTTTGCTAAGTCTTTTGAAGCCATTGAACTTGCTAAAGTGGTTAAACTTTGAACTTTTGCTAAAGCACTTAACTCTTTAAGTTTGCCAATGTCATTGAACCTTTGAACCTGTTAGAAGTGGGGTTCAGTGATTCAATGGTTCAATGGTTCAATCCTTTATTTAAAGCTGCCAATGAACCTTTTTAGTTGAAACAAAGCATTAAACCAACCTTGAAAAATGCTTAAGTGTCTTGAGAGCTTGTTTCTTTCCTATAGAGTCCATAGAAATGAACCTGTAGAGTCTGTATAAATGAACTCATAGAACTGGCAGAGTCCATAGAAATGAGTCCATAGATTCAAGCCTACAGAGTTCGTAGAAATGAGTCTATAGATTCGAGTCTGCAGAGTCCATAGAAATGAACTCTTAGAACTAGTGAAGTCTGTAGAAATGAGTCCATAGATTTAATCCTGCAGAGTTCGTAGATTCAAGCCTATAGAGTCTATAGATTCAAGCCTACAGAGTCCATAGATTCAAGCTTGCAGAGTTCATAGATTTTTTAAAAAGCTTGAAAAAAGAAGAACTTGAATGCTCAGAATAATTTTTGAAAAGGGAAGAGAGGATTTTGGTCTATTGAACTAGAATAGTTCATATGTTGTCGTAAAAATGAGCTAACATTTTTGGGGACAACAGCTGGCTCTAGTTGGGGAACTTCCTTCAATTGAAAACTTTGAATCACTGATGGGAGTAAAAACTAGAATCTCCAGTGCCTTGAAGTATGCCATTGGGCTATGGAGTCATGCTACCCAAAAATAAAGGCTCCAAAAAATGAAAATGAAAAACACAAAGCAGAAACAAAGACTATACAAATATACATATGTATAGGTGAACTTATTTGATACTTCAAGAATTGAAGTGCTTCAGATGCTGCCCATTGTGAGGCATAAAAAAGAGCGTGCCATCTTGATACTTCAACAAGAAGTTGTTTTCACCATTGAGCTGATGGATAATAAATGGGCCCCTCTAAAGGGAGTCAAACTTCCCATGCATCCCCTTTAGTTCTCTCCTTTTGTCCCACAACAAGACTTGATCTCCAACCTAGAAATCATGGTTTTTTGGCTTCTGGTCAAAGAGCTTTTTCACCAGACTTTGATGGGCAAGAATTTGGTCCACCACCATAGTTCTCTGCTCATCTAGCTTAGTCAAGTACATGATCCTCTTATCAATGGAGCTTTCATATGTCTGATCTTCAATTGCCTTAGCCAATTTTAATGCTGGCAATTCCAAGGTGATTGGTATCTCAGCATTGAGCCCATAAAGAAGTTGGAAAGGAGACATACCAATTGCCTTTTTTGGTGTAATTCTATTTGCCCACAAAGCATCAACCAATGCCTTATGCCATGTCCTTTGGTTGTCATCCACCAGCTTCTTGATGATAGTCATCAGGTTCTTGTTACTTGATTCAGCTTGTCCATTCCCTTGTGAAAAGTAATCAGAAGAGTGAGAGAGGGTGAGCCCATAGTAAAAACATAATTGAGTAATCTCCTAGGAAGTGAAACAAGCTACATTGCCTGTGACAATCTTGGTTGGGACCCTAAACATGGAAATGATATTCTCCTTGAGGAAATTGCACACTACTCCTGAAGTAGCATGCTTGGTTGGGATAGCTTCCACCCACTTAGTGAAGTAGTCTGTGGCTGTGAGGACATAATCATGTCTAGCAATTGAAAATGGGTTTACAACACCAATAAAATCAATTCCCCATTACTGAAATGGCTTTTGTATCACTACTAGCTTGAGAGGCAGGGAAACCAACTTGGGTCTTCCAACAAACTGCTAGCATAGTTCACATTTCTTTACCCACTTGTATGCATCTTGAAAAAGAGTAGGCCAGTAATACCTGGCTCACAAAATCTTGTGGGCAGTTACAGGATTAGAAAAATGTCCTCCATAGGCCAAATTATGGAAAGACTTCAAAAGTTGGTTCTGTTGTTCCTTGTCCATGCAGCGAAGGAACACTCCATCAAGGCTCCTCTTATACAAGCCGTTGTTCTGGAGGACAAAATTGGAAGCTTTCAACTTGATAGTCCTCCTTTCTTTATAAGATAGGTGAGTATGACACTCACCATAAGTAAGGAAATGAGAAAAACTTGAATACCACTCATTTGTGGTGGAGAGAAAGAGGACTGTTGGTGTGTCTACTTCTTTTGATTCTTCATGCTCTGTTTATTCTGGCTTATTATCAGCAATCAATTGGCATAGGCCTTTTCCAAACACTAGCTTCATTGGTTTGATGACTAGATCAAACTCCTAGATTTTACAATCCAATTACCTCTTTTCATCCCAAACTCCTACTGAGTTAATATGGATTTGACTATGGTGTCAGGAACCAAGGCAGTAATGTGTGAATTCAAGATGTAAAAGTGAAAATGCTTTACTGCCTTCACCACTACATAAGCATGCTTCTCTATGTTTGAGTACTTTAGCTCATGAGCTTTGAGAGGGTAGATCATGAAATAAATGGGAGATTTCAAACCTTCTTTATTCTATTGAACTATAATTGCTGAAAGTGTGTGTTCATAAGCATAATTGTATATGGTGAACTCTTTGGTGTAATCTGGACAAACCAGAGTTAGGGCATGGGCCACAGCTGTCTTGATGTCTTGAAATGCTAACTTGCCTTTATTAGTCCAGATAAAAGTGGCCTTTCCCTTCATCATGCTCACAATGTGGTGAGTCTTCTCAGCAAAATCAGGAATGAATCTTTGTAAAAAATTCACCTTTCTAAAGAAAGAATGAACTGCAGGCTTATTTGTGGGCAGAGTAAGCTCCTAGATGGATTTGACTCTCTCTGAGTCAATCTTTATGCCTTCTCAGGATACAATGTGTCTGAGAAGTTTCCCTTCTGTTACTCCAAAAATAGACTTCTTAGGGTTTAGAGAAATGCTATTCTGGTGACATCATTCTAGCACTTGTTACAAATAGTGCACATGATCAGGACGATGCATGGAAAAGACTGTTAAATCATCAAGGTATAACACAATGAACTTACCCATTTCATCTTTGAAATCAAGGTCCATTGCTCTTTGAAAAGTGGCACCAACATTTATTATACTAAATGGCATTCTTTGATACGCAAAGGTGCCCCAAGGTGTGGTGAAGGTAGTCTTATGTTGGTCTGATTCACTAACTTTCACTTGATTGTACCCCAAGAATCCATCTAGTATTGATAACATCTCTAAACCAGTCACTGTCTAAAGGACTTGATCCATGATGGGCAGAGGGTAATTATCCTTTAGGGAGGATTGATTCAAATTTCTAAAATCCATGCAGAGGTGAATTTTTCCATTCTCTTTTCTTATAAGAACTATGTTGGCAATCCATGTGGAATGATGGATTGGGAAAATTATTCTAGCATTTAGCATTTTTTGTATTTCAGATAGATTAGTACCTAATATCTTTGGATTATACTACCAGGATTTCTACTTGTAAGGCACCGAATCATCCTTGAGAGGAATTTCATGGTGAATTTCTTCAGACCTGAGCGACTTCAGATCATCATAAGAGTATGCCAAAACATCTATGTGAAGGTGAAGCAGGTTAATAAATTTGAGTTTCTCCTCCAGAGTACAACATTTCCCAATGTTCACCATCTTGGGATTTTCCTTGGTACCCAAATTTATCTGATCAAACCCCTGGGAGGAGCTTGAATCCATTTTTTACTGTTTGATGAACCTATCGTGCTTGTCAAATAGTTTCTCAAGAGAAACCAGTCTTTTAGGAATTTTATTCCATTTTAGCTGCAAGAATTCTTCACATGTGTCTAAATTCATTTCAGGAGTTGATTCAAGTTTTTGGAGCTTACTGCCTTTGAAGTGAAGCTATTCAAAGCTGTCTTTTTATTCTAGAAAGGCAATGATTTAGTTGTCACCATTGAACACTTGCCAATGATTGGCATTATCAAGCACACTTGGTCGAAAGACCAATTTGATAGTGTATCTATTTCCTTTGAAATCTAGATGAGGAACTAAGAAAGGTTCTGAAATAGCTAGTGCATCAGCTCGGTCATTGAATTCCCTGGGTATGGTAGAGATGTTGAAAGCATCAAAGCTTTCAATTTGATCCCATACTAGATTACAGTAGCGACGTAATCTCTAATTTTTCATTTGATACAGGTTTCTTACCTGAAAAACCACCAGTTCAACATCTCCTTTGGCATGAAGGAGTTTTATGCCTTTATCTCGAGCAACCTTCAATCCAAGTAATAGAGATTCATACTCTGTTGTGTTGTTGGTGTTGCTGAATTGCAACTTATATGAAGAAGGAAAAATATCTCCTTGAGGAGATATCAACACAATTCCAGCCCCTGAGCTCATAGAAGAATTGTTGCCATTGAATTCCAAGATCCAAACATCATAAAAAATTAATCTTCTATTAGATTTTTCTTCATTAAAGAGGGAAGATCCTTTTTCATCTGTACTGCATCCTACCAATTCTTTCAATGTCTCATCTGAGTCAATTCCTGGATCGCCACCTACAAGACTTTCATATGCTAAAACATGAATATCCTCTGTGGTTAAGAAGTAATTATCCATGCCTAAAGATTCAAATAGAATTTGAGCTTCAGGGGCTGATGTTTGAGTGACAACATATTTTGATTCTTTTTCAGGAAGTAGCCTCTGTACGATGCCTTTGACAGGGATTCTCACTTCAGACAGGTCCATGCTCAATTCTCCACCAACATCCTTTCAAAAATTTCACCCCAAAAGAATGCCATATGAGGCTGGAACATCAGCCACCAAGACTGTCATCTTGATTCTTTTATCTGGGAATGCTGCAAATGCAAATTGGGCATTCTTGATTTGTCCCAGCAGAGGTACTTGTTTGTTCTCCATGGAGAAGCATCTACCAAATGTTTTGGTCAGTGTAAGGCCAAGAGATTCAGCCACTTTGGCAAGCATGATATTGTCTGAAGCACCAAAATCAATGATGTAGTTGCTCAGCTTGTGACTGTTTATCAGTAGGGAAACATAGAAAGGCTCTATTTTCCTAGGGGTAGTAGGAGGAGTAATGACAAGATTGTTTGGGATGGGCATGTTCCTTGGGGGATCATGAGTTACCTTTCTAATCTCTTGTCCTATAGGGATGGCTTTATTATTCACACACTCCACCAACCTGTCCAACTGCTTGGGATTGGATTGTAAGAATTCAAATTTAGACATTTGAATTTTGGTCTTCTTGACATGGTCGATTATGTCAAATGACTAAAATGGACTAGGAACAGAGGAAAGCAGTTCATCTTTTTGGTTTTTGGGAGGGGGAGGACTGGCCTATGAATTTGAAGTTGAAGGTGCAAAAATGTTTGGGGTACTTATTTTTCTTGTAATCACCAGGTCCTTTGGTTGGAAAGGTAGAGTGGTTCCATGCTTAGCAATTGAAATTGCTGGTTGAGGTCATTCTTCTATTTTCTCTTTATCAGCTTTCTAGACTAACTAATTTTTAGACTGGGTGAACACATCATATGATCCCTCATTTACTTTCCCTTCACTTTTGGGTTCATCTTGATAATTCAGGAAACCAATGTTGGAGTCCCCAACTAATTCTTCTTGGCCCTCTATAAGGAGATGAGTGTCATTTTCTTGGCTCAATTCAGGCTATATCCAACTATCCAAGAGAAATCAGATTTTGTTTCAAGATATCCAACTATTGAATTGATTGGGGGTGCTTCAATGGCAAGTTTCCCCTATGGGGGAGGAAGATGATTTAGTTGTCCTTGATTCCTAGCAGCATTGCCTTGGTATGACTAATTGGGGAATGTCCTTCTTGGCATATCTCTGTATGAAGGAGCTAAAGATATCCCTTACACTATTTGCTTCTTGAGAGCTAGCAACTCATTTGCCAACTTCTACACCATTGGATCATTGGTACCTGTAGATGGGTATTCAAAAGATGAAGAAGATTTACCTCTGTTAGGATCTCTCATCTTTCCTGCCAAGATAAGGTTATCTTCCACCTCAGTGGCCAAATCTTGAGCTGTAGCAAGGTCTATTTGGCCAGCACATCTCAACAAAAAACTCACTTTAGGTAGCTAGGAGTTGATGAAGAAACATTTGAGATTCTCAGTTGTAGGCTGAGCAATTATAAAAATCTTATTCCTTAGCTTATCAAATTTGGCTATGAAATCCCTCATTAGTTCATGAGGCTCCTTCTTCATTTGTGTGAGCTGAGCCAGCAGGGCATGCACATCTTCTACAGGCTTGAATCTGGCTTCAAATTTGGCTTTGAGAGTGTTCCAATCAGTCACAATCTGGGCCTACAAATGATAGAACCAGTTTGCAGTAGCACCTTGTAAAGTTTCTATAAATGGCCTGACTACTACATCCTCATACTTCACACCTATTATGCCATAGGATATACTAAAGGCTGCAATATGTTCATCAAGATGAACCTTACCATCACCATAGAACTTGGGGAAAATTTTCCTTGAATTGCATGGTAGCTCATGTAGAGGTGGATTTAAATTGATTGGGCCAAAAGAGTTACCCCAAGGGCCTTGAACTACCATTGTATGACTATGGAAAGGTGGGATAAAAAATATCAAAGGGGTAAGTATTGACAAAGCTTTATTAATAGTGGAAATGGATGCTTTGCTTGGTAATGGAGACTTGACTTTAGTAGGAGGAAAGCTCCTAGTTCGTTAGAGGCAAGATGGTGAAAGAAATAGATCAAAATTACTTTGCTGTACCAAATCGAATATAGGGTCAACAATACCTTTATCCCTTTGGCTTCGCATATGCCATGGATCTACCAGAGTGTAAAAATAAAAATAGAAAAGAACTGGCACTGCTTCAGCTTGAAGCTTGAGGCTTCAAACTACACGTTCTTCCCCAACAGAGTCGCCAAAAACTATTGGGTGAATATTTTGTCAATCAGCTAATTGATGAGTAAAATAGGTCTCTTCAACCATAGCATAGGGAGATTGGTTAGACAAATGTGCAGGTTTACCACATTAGAGATGGACAAATCTCTTGTCTCATCAAGGGGAGGTTCCCTCTAAATATGCAGGAGCTATATACATAGACAAATCTACTATAAATAAGCTAAAAATAACACTCGAGGGTAGGATAACACCATCCATCTCTCTTTTTTTAGAGATGATGTCCAAAAATCAAAGGAGAAATCCTGATGAAATGACAAAAGGCACTCTTCTTTCAGAAGTGTTGTTTAGCAGACAACAAGAACCTTTCGGGTGGTGACAAGTAACTGTAATAGGGCACAATAACACAGTAGAATGAAATGTAGCACAAAGTCTCCACCTCAACTGCCAAAGAGTGAAATATGAAGGATAATGAGGGCACAAAGTCATCCCAAGATTCTTTACACAAGAATAGGAAATAGACAAACTAAAGACAATTGTGGTAGCACAAAGTCTCTCCACAGCTGGCTTCAGCACACCTTCCTAATTACTTTCACTAATTATGTTTATTTAATTAAATGGACAAAAAATGTATCAAGGAAATAGATGTAAGAATTTTTTTCCTAACAACCAAGCTATTCCAATAAAAGTCTGAAAAGTCACTTGTTTTCTTATTCAAATAATGAAATATGATCAACAATCTGAGCTCAAAGTCTCAGTAATGCCTTTCAATTTGGGCAGAGTTTTGTTTTTGATAACAGAGAGATCTCCCTTTCAATTTGGGTAGAGTTTTGTTTCTAATAACAGAGAGATCTCCCTTAAAACAATAAGAGAGATTCCAATATATAGTGCTCCAAGAAAGACTTGGGCATTTTGTTTCACAAAAATGGCCTATAATGCATTCAATGCCTTTAATGCATTTTAAATTCTATCCATGGGCTATGCTAGAATCAGGCGTTGGTCTTAAATATGGGCCACCTGATGTTCTTCTTGATGTGTGCATAGATGTTCATTCACTTTACTCAATGCAGAAAAATAGGCCGCACCATTGAATGTTCATGCTCTCTGATGTCCACCTTCTAGAAACATATCCCATGCACAGATATTTCTGATCTTTATCCATCGCTTCCCCTTTCTTGGTTATATTTTGTCTTTTTCTATGCGATCTGAGCTCTCAGGTTATCTCTTTAGTTGGTTGCTAAATTTGTTCACAAGGTCTGCACCATATTTGAAAATTGATGAATATTTCATTATCTTAAATTTGATGTCCATGGGGATGTCAATGGCTGCTAATTGTTTGGTTCAATTGGTTCCTTGGTTCAATCACTTCCTTGGTTCAATCGGTCCCTTGGTCTTTGATTGAACCAATGTTCTCTGCCCTCCATAAGGGTACCTACCATTAGTTCATTGCCCTCCACAAGGGCACTTGTTCTTTCAGCTTTGGGACACTCCTTTGAACTGTTCATGTTGAACCTTTGAACCATTGAACCTTTTTGGTTCAAAGTTCAATGGTTTAATAGTTCAATCACTTTCTTTTTTTCCACTCATTCACTTGACCACTTGAATCAAACACGTTGAACCAAATGCTTTGAACCAAACCACGTTGAACATTTGAACCAAACCGTGTTGAACCTTTGAACCTGTTAAACCTTTTTGGTTCAAGGTTCAATGGTTCAATCACTTTCTTGTGTTCTGCTCATTCACTTGACCGCTTGAACCAAATGTATTGAACCAAATGCTTTGAACCAAACTGTGTTGAACCTTTGAACCAAACCATGTTGAACATTTGAACCCATTAAACCTATTGAACCTTTTAACCATTTTGGTTCAAGGTTCAACAGTTCAATGGTTCAAGCCTTCTTCTTTTCGCTAAGTCTTTTGAAGCCGTTGAACTTGCTGAAGTGGTTGAACTTTGAACTTTTGGTGAAGTGCTTAACTCTTTAAGTTTACCAATGTCATTGAACCTTTGAACCTATTGGAAGTGGAGTTCAGTGGTTCAATGGTTCAATCCTTTGTTTGAAGCTTGCTAGTGAACCTTTTTAGTTGAACCAAAGCATTGAACCAACCTTGAAAAATAATTAAGTGTCTTGAGACCTTGTTTCTTTCCTGTAGAGTCCATAGAAATGAACCTGTAGAGTCCATAGAAATGAACTTGAAGAACTGGCAGAGTTCGTATAAATGAGTTTGTAGATTCAAGCCTGCAGAGTTCATAGAAATGAGTCTGTAGATTTGAGTCTACAGAGTCCATAGAAATGAACTCATAGAACTGGTGAAGTCCATAGAAATGAGTCTATAGATTTAAGCTTATAGAGTCTGTAGATTCAAGCTTGTAGAGTCTATAGATTCAAGCCTACAGAGTCCATAGATTCAAGCCTATAGAGTCCATAGATTCAAACCTAAAGAGTCTATAGATTCAAGCCTATAGAGTCCATAGATTTCTAAAAAATCTTGAAAAAAGAAGAACTTGAATGCTCAGAATAATTTTTGAAAAGGGAAGAGAGGATTTTGGTTTGTTGAACCAGAATAGTTCATATGTTGTCCCAAAAATGAGCTGACATTTTTGGGGACAACACACCTCTCAGGCTCTCAACCAAATAACACATAAAAAATCTGAGTTCAATTGGACTCATGCACAAAAACATGTTTTTGAGGCACTCAAGCCATGTCTCTATGTAGTGCCTATTCTTGCAATGTCCAAAATTTGAAATTATTTATAAATTCACATTGATGCATCTGACTATGAACACGATGTAGTGCTCATGCAACATGGACATTTGATCAAATACCACTCAAAGACACTCAATGAAATAATTCAAACGTACTCCACCTATGAGAAAGAAATGTATGCTATTGTTCAATAAATTAAAAAATGGTAACATTACATTATATATAAGGAGATAGTTGTTCATTCAGATCACAAGACACTTCAATTATTATAGACATAAAACAAGCTAGAGAATGTACAACACATGAAATATATGAATAACCTACAACAATTCCATATCATGCTCTATAAAAAAAAGGGAAGTAAAATTAGGCATTAGATTGCCTTAGCTAACCACCAGTTCATGTGATTATCATGGTGTTGGACATGTGTAGCTATAACTTCATAGACTTGGTATCCTTATACTTAGCTGAATAGGACTTCATAGTGACTTTCACCAACCTAATGCAAGATAAACAAGTTTAAGAGTTTTACTTATTTGAGAAACTTATCTACAAGCTTAAACATCTCTCTATTCCTAATGGTGCACCTCACCAATGACTCATCTGGAGGGTTGCTAACTATATTGTATTCAATTGGCTACACATGCACACATACATGGAGTACCACATCAAGTATTGCATTCCTTGTTACATCTCCAAGCCCAAAAATAAGAAGCTATGACTTTACACACCTCTATCAGTTCCATCCAAACCATGGGAATCTATCAACATGGATTTTATGACTAGGTTACCTATGACATGATGCTAACATGATGATGTGTTCATTCTTTTGGATAGGTTTTCTAATATTGCTACCATAGTCACTTGTGATAAATACATTGACTTAGATAGTACTTCACAAGCTTTCTCCAACCATGTTTGGGTTTATTTTGGTATTCCAACATCAATCATCTTTGATTGAGATCCTTGCTTTGTAAGTCACTTTTGACAATATTTATGGAATTTGATGGGTATGCAATTGGATGGGTCAATAAATTTTCATCCATAAATTGATGGGAAAATTGATGTGGTCAATCACACACTTGTTCATATTATATGAATGTACAAATTCATTCATGCTCACACTTGGGATGATAATCTCTTAGTACATTCAACATGCATACAATAGAGTGTTCCATAGCTCTACAGTTCACAATACATTCTAGACATGTCTTGGGTTTTAACCTTTGGAACCATTAGACATCTCCTAACACGTACCAGATGAAACTAAGTCGTACACATAAGAATGGGAAGAAGACAAAGATGAGAATTTTATGACACATTTAGTCTATCCATTAGTAGGATTAGGAGATTCTCTCTCATGCACAAATAAAGGACAAGGAATGCCAAGATGCACATCACACACCTCATGTATTATGAGTTGGTAATAAATTTTAAATGCACCTTAAAAGGAATGTTTCAAAGGTAGACATCATAAGATTAATCCTTTAAATTAAGGTTCGTACACCATTTTGTGCATAGTTAAAGAGAACACCTTCATTATTGATCTTCCTCCATACTTGGGCATGAAACCAGTCTTCAACATGGAACTTCTCAAGCCTTACACTCTACCACTTCTTGAGTCAGTAGTGACATAACATCCTTCTGATTTGGATCACAAATACTTGTAACCTATAGAGAAGGACTGGATCATTGAAGTGATAAAAACATGTACTTGATATAGAACACATAAAATTTTCTAAGTAGTTAAGGTTAGATAATATGTTGATCAAGATAAATGGTACACTTCTCAATAACTTTGAGTTTAGTTTCCTTAGTTACACACTGATGTAATAGAAACCATTAATTTCAATAAATGGAAAATGATCCATGTGCAATTGAACACAGTCCTCATTCTTATGTTACACATAGCTCACACTTATCACACATCCTAAAGCACTCCTTTACCCAATTATTTCTCACAACCTGACACACAAGTCTCGTGACTTATCATAGACTTCCATAAAATGATTGTATTAGATCATAGCCTATTCATCCCATTTTACACTTCATCTTTCACAATATTATGCACTCATTGACATCTAATCATAGACTCACCAACTCCTTTGGGCCCAACTTTATCATAACCACATGTTGGCCTTCCTCGATTATGGAACAAAAAGTGGTCCAACTAGTCATTCATCACCAATCAAGGATCATGAGATTAGGAGTCATTAAAGATAGCCTAGACACTAATTGTTCATACCATTGCCAACTACCACATCTGAAAATAGGATTCAAACACCCCCCTTAGTATATAAAAAATATTTAATATTGCTATTGTATTATACATGTAAAATACATAATATACGCATGTGGCTAGATGAACAATGAGGACAATTAGTTAGGTTAATGTCATTATGTAGTCTTAACATAACTAAATTTTTATGCACATCTAATATGTATACATACATACTATAGAAATTGTACTTTGTTTTCCCTACTATTTAATTTATGAAAATAAGTTGTATTTCCTACAAGTAAGGCTTCTGCTCTATAATATGTGTGTTTGATTGTTATGTTAGAATACTCTTTGTGCATTAACTATGCACAACCAAACTTGGTTATGCCTTGTACACTTGGTCCTGGGCCCCATGGTGCAGATCACTTCATGATTGGGATATGTGGAAGCTTTTAACTTGGACACCTTTTGGTTATTGAAGATTCCATGTGGTGCTTGGTAAGTCATCCACTTGGCTTAAATTTCAGTCCTTTGTAAGCTTGTAAGAGTTTAGTCCCACATTAATTAGGGGGAACTTACACTAAGGTTTATGTGCAAAATTGTCACTATGGTAATATGAGAATGGTAACAGGATTCCCCTTCACACAAAAAGTGGACCCCTTTGGTTGAAGGGCCCCTAACCAACAAATGGCATGGGCCCCATAGATAGGTACATGCTTGTCAAAGACCAAAGGCTAAAACTAACAAACCTCTTTATTTCTCTCCACCATATATCACCACATGATTGGTCCACATGCCAAGCTAGGATTGGTCCCTTCTCTACCACATGTCAAGACCTAATTGAGCCACTTGGTAGCTTGTACAAGTCTAGTCACTATTGACTCAACATGATACCCTATGCATATTTTTTCCCTTATTTGTCACAAACTTTAGTAGGATGTAAATTTTACATCCGATGTCAAAATTAATCCATTCAAAAGGCTTAAAAAATCTCTCAATGAGCTCTAGTTGTGCATAGGTTTTAGAAAGATTTTAGACCATTCAAATGTGTAAAAAATGGATATCATTATAGATCACATATCCCCACTAAAAAAAATTTTGTCCACCAAAATTATTTTCTCTTCTGTCAATAACAACTTCTTGCAACTCATCAAGTAATTCAAGATAAAAATCAACAGAAGAAACTATTCTCACCTTGATCCATGATCATAGGAGGTTGTTTTGTTCACTCTCATGGAAAATAATTTTATTTCTCTCTCTTAGACACTAATTGTCCACTCTAAAACCTAAAAATCCATACTACTCTATCAAATGATCTTCTTGCACTCTTGGTGTATTGGCCTTCCTCTTGGTGGTTTCTCTTAACTCCTCTACACTATATGTAGGTTAAGGTGAAGATCTCCAATTTTGGGGATTATGTTTAAGTTCCCCTTGTAGATCAAGAATCCAAGAGAGGTTATTCAATTTTTAGTGAATAAAAACCAAAACAACATAAAGACATAACTTCTCAATCCTAATCCCTAGGTTGATCTATATGGACTACAAACAATTAATTCAATTGGAAGATAAAGAGCCATGTTTTTACCTCTCTTGAAGATTCACTTGAAGACTGGTCTAAAGAGGCTAATCTTAGCTTGTAGATGTAGAAGTCTTTATCCATGCTTGAATTCTCATGTGAGTAGCATCTCTCATTGTCTACACTTTTGATTTGGATTTGGATTGGCTTGAGAATCATTGAATTATGGCCTTGATATTTGGCAAAGCTTCGCTACCTTTTTTGATCATTGTGAAAGTGTGTAGACCCATTCATTTATAGATTTGGAAAATGGTTGTGGACCATCCATATTGAGATGTAGATCAAATAACCAAGATTAGTCTTTCATTCTCATAAATGAGAAAGATGGAGTGTGGAAGAAAATGGGTAGAGCATGTCATAGAAATATAAGAGATTCAAATCATGACTCTTTTGTGTGTGTAAGAGAGTTGTAATAGGAAGAGTGTGTAAGATGGGTGTAATATCTTATAAGATACCTAACATGCACACTTGGTATGATGATGTCACCTTAGGTGAGGCAATATTTCAATTTTAAATTAAGGAAAATAGGATAATTCAAATCCATGGATTCTCCTATTCGATGAATGAATAGACTTGATTAAGTGGGATTAATCAATAATTAGAAGAATGATGATTTTGGTAAGGTTGAAAGTGTTAATAAAAGACATAATTATAACTAACACAAAGTGTCCAATTTTAAGTGTCTATATTTTTCCCCTATTTGATATGGAATTTTGAGACACAAGCACTTAACGTCTTTTCAAAAACTTAGTTTTAGAAATAAAAACTTCAACAAGCTTCTTGAAATTTGAATTAAAACCATTTTTTTCTAAAACAAGTCAACAAATTTCCATGAAACCTTGTCATAAGCTTTCATTTTTACCTTTATCTATATAGTGGATAATCTCATAGACCATGACTATCCCATTCTAAATTTTCATCCCAATGCCAAAGCCACCATGTTGATTATAAATAATAGGAGGCAAAGGTCGATTACGAAAATCTAATATTTTAGGGAAAAGTTTATAGATGGTATTACATAGGTTGATAAGCTTGGAATTATTCAATTATTTAACTATCAATTTTTTAAGAATCAATGATATGAAATTATTATTCAATTCCCTTAAAATATTTCAGGAAGAGAAGAACTCCTTCATTACTGCTATCACATCCATCTTAACAATTTCCCAAAATTATTGAAAATGGCTATCAGAAAGTTATCAGGCCCTGGTTCCTTACCACCTTATATACAAAAGATAAAAAATTTAAATTATTTGATAGTAATCGGATCCAAAAATATCTTATTATCTTCCTAGATGATCATATTAGGAATCAAATCCAAAATTTTATCAACCACTTCTCCATTACTATCACCTTCCTGAGAGAGAATATTCATGTAGAAATAAATAGTCTCTTCTTAGATGATCTGTGTGTTAGTGTAGGCTTTTTCTCACTATGTGGTTTTACCTACATAGTCTAATTAGCTCACTTAGGTTAATAATAGGTCATTATAAATGTAATTTAAGTCATTTTATTATTGTGAGTTGAGTTAATTACCTTTTTGGGTGACCTAATTCATCGCTATATAATTTACCTTCTTATGTACTTTTTGGATAATACTCATTAATGAAACTTTTTTTTTTTGTAGATAAGATTCTTCCTCTTATGAGTTGTTCTTAAGATTTCACTACTCCATATAGATTCAACATCATTTATTCAATGCTATCTAGTAGAACCTCGATTTTGGCCCAATCTAACATGGTATCAGAGTTAAGTTGTTAGATGAATCCATCACTTTTGTTATAAGATCTTACATTCTTGTTAGTTCAATATTTTCATTAATTTTGTTTTTTTAGGGTTTGGTGGGGTTTCTCATAAATCCATGAAAATATACATAACTAGAGTCTCTAAGTGAAAAATGAACAACACAATTATATTCAGAAGGTGGCAAACCCCTGGCAATGACTCTAAGTATGACCTAATTTTGTGATAGTCTATTATCAACCTTATTTGGAGGCTTTCAAGGCAATTTTTTGAATCTACAAAAAATAGTGCTTTTCAATGACTTTGTGGAAAAACCATTTTTGAGTTTTTATAGTTTTGTCAAGACATCAAGTGGATATATTTCATATTTTGGATAAGTTTCTCAAAATCCATATTTTTTGAGGTTTTCCAGTTCAGCAAGATTTTGACCCCTTATAGGTAGTTTTGATAATTATTGGACTTTTCTCAATGGAAAAGCAAGTCCCATTGGACATTTCCACCTTGATAGATATTTGAGTGGTTATGTGCATGCTCATTAGATTTTAACCCCTACAAAAGCACTTGTCAAGTATCAAGCCTTACAAAATCACATGTCAAGTTTTGAGGCTTACAAAAGCACTTGTCAGGTTCTGATCCATGCAAAAGCACCTAGTGAGTTCTAATGCCTAATAAAACACCTATCAGGTAATGATGCCTACTACAACACTCATTGGTTTTTGACACATACTAAGACATGTCCTGGGTTTCAACACCTATCTGAGCATATATGGATTCTAACTCCTAATTCACATACCAGACTCTGCTACATGGTCATGCACCCTCTAGATTTTGACAATTATAAAAAAACAAGGTTGGTTCTACCCAAAAATAGGTCTTAGGCCCTAGTTACACAAGAGTTAAGACCTTGGTCACTTCTAACCCAAAATTTCTTAACTTTTTCTCTAAAAGGACATAAATGTTTTATGTAAGAAGTTGATTTAAAAAAAATGATCTAACTTTTGTACACCCAAAAAGTTTCAAATGTTGTAAAGTGAAGGTTTTCCTTTCCATCTAGAACTTCAAATGCATATAAATTTTAGCCTATTGCTCCTTTTGAGGTGCCATTTTTTTGAAAGTATGATTTTTTAAAGATATATGCATTGGTAATATTATTATGACTTGTAAATTTGAACCTCTATAGATTCAAGGGGTTGCATATTCCTAGTATTTTAGTATACGTAATTCAACATATACTTTATTTATACACCATGGATCTGAGTTATGTTAAAATTCTTACACCATTAAACTATCACATGTGGAAAGTAAAAGTGCAAATCCTCTTTAGGAGAAAAGGCTTACACCAAATCATAATGGGTATAGGAAAAGAACAAACAATTTAGGCAAAGAAATTGAAGTGGTATAACAAAAGTGATGAATCCTATGATCTTCTATGCCTATCTATGTCTCTCAACCTGCTCTTTCATATTGAATCTACCACTAGTCCTAATGAAGTTTGGACCATATTAGAAAAACTCTTTGGGAAGTAACACATAATGAGAGGTCATGAGATGGAGAATGAGCTCAAGTTCTATGACAACATTTTTAGGGTTTCATACATGGTAAGAATCTTGAGGAGAAGTATGACAAGGTAAACAACAAACTTCCTGAACCACAAGAGACAACATATCTAGACAATATAATCCAAATCTATAAGAAAATGTAAATGTTAATAGTTTGAAGATATATTGTCTAAAAATATTAGAATCATTATTTATCATTAATTTTTTTTCATAACTTTATTTTATTTCTCTCATTATATTTTTTGATAATGCTAAAGTGAAGTTTTTGAAAGGGTCCCTTCCCTTTTACACAGAATAGGAAAAAAGTAAAAAAAACCTAGTTAAATAACCAAAAACCACATGGGCTAATAAAAATTTGTTGAACAACAAATAAACACCAATTAGATAAAATACCTAATGTCCAAATACAAATAGTAAGGACAAATAGACAACAATA